>CM064063.1:27926635-28538076 GCA_032594955.1 Panicum miliaceum
TAAAAACTCACCACCTCGGCGGTATCCCTCGGTGGGCGTGGCGGTAAAACACCAACAGTTGGCGCCCCAGGTAGGGGTGTTCATCGAGAATCCATCAGAGAATTCAATGGCATCTCTCAGCTTCAACAGCGCCGTGCTCGACGAGGGCACAACCTTCAGCTTCGGCTCCTAGATCTGTGTTGCCAACGGCTTGGGTGGCTTCATTAGCCACCTAGTTGATTCCAGGAAGCCCGAGGCATCTGCAGCAACTCGACGCAACAACCTCGACTCCTTGATCGACATTCTCGACGAGTTGCTGCTCCTCGATCTGCCCAGGCAGATCGAAAACTCGTCCGTTTTCAACGCGAATTCAATTCGTGCTACACCAGGACTACTCGGATTGGACTCAAACCGATCTGAGGAAGCTTCGCAATCCAAGTCCCTCCCCGACTTGGAGGAGGACTTGGATCGCCTCTTCAAGATTCGAGACGAGGGAGCCACAGCGCGTCGAGGGCCCCCCATTCTCGACTACGATTTGGATTCCAACGAAGAGTCGGCCACCTCACTGGCGCCCATCCTTGGCTTCTAGGTCTGCATCGCCGGCGAGGTGGTGGCTTCAACTACCACCTCACTGAAACCAGGGGGCCGACGACATCTGCTCCAGCATCCTGCCGCGACATTGATGACATCGCTGAAGATCTCGGCGGAATTTGATTTTTCGATCTAATCGGAAATCATGAGGACGAGTCTGGACCCAACCCGGCTCCTACTCATGATCGACTCGAATTCAGCCCATGCCACAACGACGACGCGCCATCGCCGCCCACCCTGACGATGCGGCTCGACTTCAGCTAGTGCCGCAGCGCAGACGCACTGCTATCACTGGCTACGACTACTTCGACAAATCTGCGTCACCAACGATTACTTCAACTACTCGTCTCGACTAGAAACTGGTCGTGGAGGAGCCTTAATCTACTTGGCGACTAGTTCTGCACGGTCAACAACTGGTCGGGATCAAATCCGTCTAGTTGGCTTCATCAACAAATCGTCGTGGCTCCATCGATGACTGCTGCGGTTTTGTCGACAATCGTCCATGACTGGGCGTGTTTCGACTACTCTGGCTACTTGTTTCGGCAAGAAAACTAGTCAGGAGTGGGCTTCACACCGTCAACAACTAGTCGGACTCGACTCCGACTAGTCAGCTGTATCAACAAACTGTTGCGGCTCCACTGACGGCCGCTGCGGCTCATCGACAATCATCCACGAATCAAGCTAAGTCACTTATACCTTTTTCGACTTGTTCTTCATAGGCTCGGATACTTTTTGCGCAACGCGCATTCTCTTCACAGGCCATGTCATGCCTATTCCCGATTGCCTGCACGGTCCGCCCTGCAACACGGGCGATCGGGTTACACTCCATAAGTGTGCTCCACGAGCGTTCTCTTTTTTCGCGCAGTGGCGACTGCTTTAGTTTCCTCTCTACGGTTGCTACAATACCCGAGTAGCGTACGCTTATCGTGACACCTCGACTCTTCTGTACGCCTATGCAGCTACGCGTGCACGCGGCCAAGCTCCCTGCGCAACGGTTTACAATAATCATGGATCAGGTGCTTAGCGTAACAGGCTACCTACCCGGTGTTTTATGCGACCCAGCAAGAGTACAATGCAAAAAATTTTACATGCATTTTACAATGCTGGGATTTGCTCGCAACACGATATCATGTATATCAGTTACAACATACTTTTATGTTTACCTTGCAGGGGACCTGATCTGGACCGTGCTGCTGGGCAAGTTAGATTCAACTCCGACTAGTTGGCTTCATCAACAATCACCCACGACTACTTCTACTTCGCGAGAATGCTTGACTACACCTCGCAAGATTTGACTCTGACTAGTTGGGCTCATCGTCAACCGTCGGCGACTAGTGGACTTCGTGAAGAATGCACGGTGACACGCTGGTGACTACTTCAACCACTCGTTTCGCCTACAAGCTAGTCGGAATCGACTCGGCTCGGCGTTATGCTGGCGACTACTTCGACTACTCATTTCGCTTACAAGCTAGTCGGAATTGACTCTACTTGGCAACACGCTGGTGACTACTTCGACTACTAGTCTCGTCTACAAAACTAGTCGGTATCAACTCTGACTAGTCCGCTTCATTGACAGTTCAAGATCTAGAGGCAATTGGCCAATACTTAGGCTCGGGGGCTGGCTCCACCGACTACTAGGCATATACTATGCGACTCATCTAGCTCCCAGGCTCGGGGGCTGGATACGACATGGCTCTCAAAGATTGCATGCCACAATTCTTTCTACCCTTTATTCCAAAACTTGGGGATTTGGATTCAAGGCTCGCAGGCTGCGGGACACGTGTCATCAGTGACTTATTTTTCAAATCTGCTGGAAGATAAGAACAGAAGACTCAAGATTAAATTGACCCTCAGCCTGATCCTACTAGTCAACCTAAGGCTCGGGGGCTACTCCATATGGAGTGCGAGTTTAATCGCACCCCATATAAAGAAGACTGGACAACTACTCGGGCATGAGCACCTCACAGCCTCGACGCAGCCAAGGAAGTACTCAGAGGACACCTACAAGGCGAAGCTTGGGAGAACTCAAAGACGCCTTCAGAAGTACTCGGACGCCTGCAGTACCCTGCCCGCCCTTATATAGTCTAGGGGGACAGGGTTGCAGATATCCTAGCCAGATACGAACCTAGGAGTCCTACCCGAGTACAACTCGGGTAGTTTGCTTCTGTTCTGACTAGTCCTACTCGTGGCTGAGTAGCATACAACAGGTATAAGGTATGGGACATGCCCCACCCTTTATTCTAGACTATTCTTGCCTTGTGCGCAGTCCTGTAGCCCTAGGCCTGACAAGCCCCCGAGCTCTTCGTAGTCGAGTACTGCAGGCTTCCGAGTACTTCTGAAGGTGTCTTCGAGTTCTTCCGAACTCCATCTTGAAGGTATCTTCCGAGTACTTCCTTGGCTGCCTTGAGGCTATGAGGTGCTCATGCCCCGAGTAGTCTTAAGTCTTCTTTTATATGGGGTGCGATGAAACTCGCACTCCATATGGAGTAGCCCCCGAGCCTTAGGTTGAATCGAAGAATCAGGCTAAGGGTCAAATTAGTCTTGAATCTTCCGGTCTTTATCTTTCAAATAAATTTGAAAAATAAGCCATTGATGACATGTGTCCTGCAGGCCTCGAGCCTTGAATGCAAATCCCAAGGTTTGGAAAAAGGATCCAAAAAATCATGGCATGCATTGTGAAATAAGTCCTGAGTTTGAATTGATGGTTAAAGTGGGCCAATTGATTAAGAAATTCGAGAACCCCTTTTTATGGAATTACATACCTGAAAAAATGGTTAAATAAATAACTTCCCCAAAGAAGCCCTAAATTACCGCTCTAACCCAATCTTATCCCGAGAAAATCTCTTCAGCTTCCGCACAGTGATTCTAGGCCCACCGCTGGTTATTTAACCGCACGGTTACCTAGGGTTTATTCCCCCCTTTTCACTTGTGTTGTCACCGCCTTGGCCTCTTCATCTTCCTTTGTCTCACAACCACCTACTTCTTCCAAAATTAGATCTGCACCATTCCCAACTTTACTTCTCTTCCCCCTCCTTCAGTAAGCTCCTCCACCACCCCACTTCTTAGCCCCCGAGCGCATGCGAGTAAAGCGACTTGTGACACAAAGGATGGCTGGCAAGAAGAGCGCTTCCAAGGGTAAGGGGAAGGAATCCAAGACTGCTTCACCATCTTGCGAGTCGTGGAAGAAACATAAGTGCACCAAAGTTGGCCTCCAATCTTTCGTAGATGAGTGCCTCCTTCAGAACAAAGAAATTGTCCAATGGCATCCTGCCATAGGGGATGTAAGGCCATTTGAAAATGTCAAAGAAACTGTACTGTTTCAGCACTTTGTCGAGCATGGCCTAGGCGTCCCCACTTATGACTTCTTCTGTGTCTTGCTTTTCCATTATGGCATCCAACTCCATCATCTCAACCCTAACTCTGTTCTGCACATAGCCATTTTCATCCATTTCTGTGAGGCCTCCCTAGGGATAGAACCCCATTTCGACCTCTTTTGTTATCTTTTTCATCTCAAGCCGCAACCTAGTGAGAATAACATTGCTGAGGTTGGTGGAGCTGGCCTCTAGCTGAGGCAAGGTATGGAGAAAAAATACATGCCATACAAGTTCTCGACTAGTCTGTCCAGATGGAAGGAGCGCTAGTTTTATATCAGGAACCACAAACCCGCACTTCCAGAGGGGACAGCTGGGAGTCCCAAGATCACTAGTGAGTGGACAGTGAGTCACCGGGATATGAGTCAGGTCAATGATCTGTTTGAGAGAATCATGAGAATCAAAATAGAGGGAGTCACACCTTAGTAGTGTACTCCTGGATTGGCAAGCGCATCCAGCCATTGCAAAAGCATGATCGATTCGGCTTCGAGTACCTCGGACTCTTAGATCCATCTCGATTTACTGCAGAACGCACTCACCAAGATGAAGCTGTGATGCGGGCGAGCCAAGTACTTATAAATGCCAACACTGTGCCTTATTTGCCTAAGTTGTTCAGTGTGAAGAAGCCTTCAAAACAGGTAAGGGTGCCTTATTTGTCATACTTCTGAGTCTAAATTGTACTAACAAAGCTTCAAATCTTGTCACATGATGATGTGAATGTCTATAGGAGCATGCCTCCCATGTCGGACATCGATCGTCCGAGTCATACCCTGTCGTCGGTGCATCGACCACCCAAGATCTCTCGACCTTCTCACGATCCAGTGAGTGAGAAGGAGGATGAGGGAACTGTCAATGATCGCATCTTGGCAGAGGTGATCAGGAGCAAAAATATGAGTATCGCCCAAGGGGGAGCAAGCTCTCCCGGTGGTGGTCTCTCCCCCAGTCATCCGAAGGAAGCCCGGGTTGCCTGCTCGGAAGTGCAAGACCAGCGCCTCTCCAACCATTAATGATTGTGGCACACCAAGGTAAGAACCATCCTTGGGTTTGTGAGCACTTTCGTTGGTTGTCCTTCTCTGATTTGAATGAAACTCTCCCCCTTTCTCAATACTTCAGTGAAAATCCCTCGAACCCCAAGCAATCAAAGCGAAGGGTCGAAAATGTAATCGGGGATGATGCTGTAACGGATTAGAGTGCGCCCTCCGTTATAGTATAAAAGTCGTCAGATTCTGTCGAGGCCACACCAGGGCAAGTGCCGCCCTCGGCTGGTCTGAAGTCACTATCAACTGCCTCGACTGCCGTACCGGGGTGAACACTGCCCTCGGTTGGAAAGTTGACGCCGTGGAGTGCTTTGGGTGCTGCTCCAGTGCTTAAAGCACTTAGGGTGCAGAAAATTGCTTTTAAGAAGTCTTCGCTGTAAGTACTCGAGTAATTTCCAATCGTATTTTGTAGGTTCGTAATGATATGTATCAATCTGACTGCTTGCTGTGTGAAGGAAATCCTCTGCTCTAGGCTTGGAGCAACTTGGCGATGTCACGACTAGTCCAGCCCCCAAGAAAGAGTCTGATGCTGCAACATTGGTGACGGCAGTGACCATTGCTACTCAGGTTGATTCGCCGCCATCGCGGACGGAGTTCCCTGCATCCGCTGCTGCCGAAGTCAAGGGGAATACAACAAGTGGAAAGCGTGACGCGGCGGAAAGTGCCAGGGTGGTGGAACCTGCCCCCAAGATTCCATCAGGTGAGTCGATCGTGCCTCCCCCGTCCGTGAGTACTTTTCTGCCAGAGGCGAGACTAATTACCGTGGTGAGGTGGCAGGTACTTGTTGACGGTCCATAAGTCACAAATCCGACCATCAACTCCTGCATCTTTCTATGATATTTAATCACCAAACTTAGCTATAGGGCTGTGGCAGAACCACCTGAATTAATCCGGCAAAAGCGCGCTAACCATCACCACGAGGGCAATCAGGGCTAACTCGCACTTCAAAGGGAATAATATATTGGTCTGTCGGGTAACCTCCCGATACAACCACGGTTTTTGCCGATCGAAACCACACATACATGTACTCACACGAAGGTGAGCCCAGAGGATACAACATTCCACAAGACTTTACACCACAGGGTTCATCACAACTTATTATTACAACGGAGTTCAATTTCGTAAAACCACTACTAATACTCAGCAATCATGTCCTCGAAAGTTTCACATGAAAATAAGCCACAAGCAAGGCTGAGTATACTAATACTCAGCAAGGCTTACCGGACTAGTGGAATATACTTAGCCGACTCCTAGACATGCAAGGCTTTTGGCTTGAGGGTTTATTTTGCCGAAAAGCATATATAAGTAGGTCCTTACTTTCAAGTTTTAGCTCCAAGTTCTAGTTTTCTTTAACCATTCTAGGTAAGCAACTATCCAATATCATACATGGTGGAAGAATTAATTTTTCATCAAACAAGATTAATCATCATCATTGTTCCTCTTCTTAATCTATGTGGTAAAAGGGTCAAGCAGTCTCAATAACCGCGAGAAACGGACGATTCTAATCGAATTTCTTAACCTTGCAAGGGAAACCTAAACACACGTCACGTGGTTACTCAAAGAGTCACACGTGCAACTTTTCCCCTTTCTTTCTGGGTTGTGGATCAAGGCCACCATCCGAGACTACAGAGCCTAGCTCTGCACCCACCATGTGCGCGCATGAAACCGAAGTTGAGAGGGTGGGATGCTGTCCACTTGTCGGTCCGATTAGGTACTTAAGCTTACCGATTACCATATTGTCGGCATGTGGTTAGTACGTTCAAAGACTTAACCACCACTACCACACACTGCGACCTTAGCATTTTTCACTAAACAGACGGGGCCTCAATCATCAACATAAACATCGTCCCATAGCCCCGTCCGTCGACCTTATGATTGTAGCATGTAGTAAACATTCAACTCCTATATTCTCGCGAGTGACAGGAAATCTCTCAACTTTTACCGGAGTCCTATTAGCATAGCATTCTATCGAACGTTATATCTAGTGTTCAGAGCATGGGTACCTAGGATCATGCGACTAAGTTTTCAATCAACTCCTACAAACTTAATGCACAAGTAAAGTAGAGTAATAAGTTGCATAAGTTTAGAAAAATAGGGTTCATGCTCCGGGGCTTGCCTTCTTGGGTAAAGTTAGCCTGGGGCTCGTTCGAACTTGGGCTCAGGTCTTCGAAAGCTTCAGTTAGATTTACTTCAGCTTCTCGCTGCTCACTCTCGGACGCAGGCACCAGCTCGTACGTTCCGTCGGCGAGAGTAGTCGATTCTATATGAATGCACAAGTGTAAGTTATAGTGATGGTATATGACGATTATTTTCTTTTACGATAAGGTTACAGTCCACAAAACATAGTTGTGTAGTTTCTTAATTACGATTTTCTTGGGCAATCGTTAATAGAGTTGTGTTGTATTGGAAATTTAATTTTCGCAGTATAAGCATGGATTAAGCATAAACACTGATCTAGATAACTTCTGGTTATGAAAGTTTTATTTAGAGCACATTATGCAGAGGCAAAACCACTGTAAAAATTTCAGACAATTTCATGCAGCAGAATAATTATGAAAAATGTAATACACAGCTACCACTAGAACCTAGTTATTTTTATACAGGACAAACCATGCAAGCATTATCGCCAAATATTTTTCAGGGGATTAATCTATCCATAAATGTGTGACTGTAAATTATTCAGATTTTACTGTGCAAGATACAAAGCATAATAAATAGAACAATATACACCTATTTTAATAAAGATTAATTTCTACAGGATGTTCTACATGGTTTCTGTGTATGAAACTTTTTATACAGCAAGAGCTACTCTAAAGTATGCTACAGTAAAAAGTTGAACACTTTCCAAGCACAGAAACTAATTATTTGAATTAATGCCTTTTTTTCCTACCACAAAATTATTTAAATAGGTTACCGAAAGAAAAAAGGTTCTAAACTTTTTCTGTGGTATTTAGGCATCAAGATAACATTTCTCGAAAAGTTTTACCACATGAATCACAATATAACAGCAGTTACAATTTAGTTTTATTATTTCATGGCATAAACAAGTTTTACTAAAAAGTTTAGCTAGAGGTGAGTTCTGGTCCTAATATTTTTACACTGGCCTACAAATCAAGCGTTGCCAGCGCGCGCGTGGCGTGCGCGGACTGGGGACGAGCGCGGCGTGCGGGCACGGCCGAGCATTGGCTTGGCGCCTAGCGCCGTCAGGCATCGCCGGCCAAGTGGCCTACGGCGACTGCGCGTCGGCGGAGGGTCGGGCGAGGCGATGTGTCGGGCGAAGTCAAGGGTCGGGCGAGCGGCTGCGCGTCGGAGGGTCGGGCGGGCGGCTGCGCGTTGGAGGGTCGAGCGAACGGCTACGCGTCGGAGGATCGGGCGAAATGGAAGGGTCGGGCGAAGCTAAAGGGTCGGGCGAAACGAATGCGCATCGAGGGTCGGGCGGGCGGAGAAAGAAGGGTCTGCAGTGGAAATAGAAGAAAAGGCAGGGGCTGGTTTGCAAATCCAAGTGTTTCTCAAATTTTTGTTTTGCAACTCAAAAATCCTTGAACATGAAAGTTGTTCAAAATGAAAAGTTACACAAGTTTTGTTTCAGGCCAAAGTTTATTTGAGTTCTAGTTTAGAAGTTATTTTAAAAACTCAAAAGTTCAATTCAGAGGGTACATCATTTCCTGGGCAAAACATTGCATTCTCTCCTAGGCTTCAACTAGATTTTTGTTTATCATGCCAAAAACGATGTGCCTATTCAATTTTGTAGCCATGTTTGCATCGATGTGAAAGTTATTTAATTTGTTTGATTAAAGTACATGTACTTATGCACATATACACAACTATTTTCAATTCAAAGCAAAACCAATTTATAATTCCTTTCTTTTAAACTTTTCTTAGTTATTTATGCATCGTGTCAAACTAACGAGGCTTATTTCGTAATTTAAACACCTGAGGTGTTACAAGAGCTTGATTCTAATTGGTTCCACATGTTTTGGTGAATTATAATTTGCAGGCACCCACAATTGAAACACAAGAGAAAACACGAGTGAACGCAGAAGAAACACACAGAAGATCCCAACCTACGTCTCACTTACAAGAAAGGCCCACTAAACAGATCAAATCGATGTTTCAAGTCGGGAAACAACCAAGGGATAAGATTAGGGCCCACTTGTCAACCTGTGGAACAAAGGCAGTGTAGAATGGGGCCCACCTAGGGTCGGCCAACCCCCGGGTCGGCCAAACATGGCCTGGCTCCCGTCCAGGTGCACCTTGGCGGGGAGATTGCCCTAATCCTCCTAAAGGAGGTTCCAAGTTTTTCCATGTAAATCACCCCTGGGAACCGACCTATCCAACCTATAAAGGGTGGAGAGGAGACCCTCTCAACACACCAAGATACAAGTGAAGAAGAAGAGAAGTAGAGGGACTCCACTTGGGCCTACTTGTAGATTAGGATAGGGAGTATGGGAGGAGAAGTGTGGAGAAGATAGTGCCAGACGTGTCGGCCTCTCTTCTACCTTGTACCTCGTCGGATATGAAGCATTTGAGTAAGTATCCGAGTTTCTCTATAGTGGTAAAGTTCTTGGTAAAGTTATTCTCTTATTGTTATTCGTTTGCAGGTTCATCATCCGTTCTTGTAGCGGATACGCTAGTAGAGGGCCCCTGATAAAGACGGGTAAACCCTGTACGACACTAGAGTAGTAGTTGATGGCATAAACGTGGTGTTTAGGCCTTACATTACCTTTGTATGCTGCGAGCCCCACGGTGTTGCGGGGTAGGCGGCAGGTAGTGATAGCCCTGTCCGTCCGTCACACTTCGCCCTGTCTTGTGAAATCCCCCATGTTCGGGTCCGGAGTAGAGCTAATGGCCGGAGGGTCCTGACCAGGGTCAGACCAGTGCCCGAAGTAAATGAGTAATAGATGAGTTTATCCTTCCTTTACCCTCTTTCTCTTGTTCTTCAGGGTAAACTAGCTAGAAGACCGTTACACCACCATTCCCCGAGAAAATACGATACCCTGAATACTCTCCGGGTGAAGTGCTACAGCGGTATCTCCGTGCGCTTGCGGATTTATTCGTGAAAATTAAGAAATACCAACAAGCATTTTTGGCGCCGTTGTCGGGGAACGGTTGCAGTATCTTTCTTCGAACCTAGTTCGCCCTCATATCTTTTTCGAAAAAAAGCATAGCTTTTGTTTTTTTTCTTACCTCTACCTTCACCCCGCTACCAAGTTTACCCTCGTATCTTTTTGCTTTTCTTTATCTCTATCTTTACCCCCACTATCCATGAAAGGTTATCCTCGTACACACCTTTCAACCCTACGAGGTGAGTCTTTAGAGCCATCCTTTCTGGAAGCCAATACCTCATCTGGCTACAAGATTCATCCCTCACTCATAGCGCCAGTTCAGGAAAATTCCTTCTCGGGGTTAAGCTATGAGAACCCAACCATCACCTCAAGAGGAGGAATCCCTAGGCACAGCATGGGCTTGTATCTCTGTTCTTATGCGGATTTGCCCAGTCCTATCCAAACCCAAGCGTGTTGCTTCAACACTTTCGGTTTGGACTTTTCGACCACACTGGCCTATAGCTTGACGCCATCTCCAAAGGCTCATTTTTGCTTAAGGATCCAACTGAAGGGAAGGAAATCTTGGGTCATATCTGAGAAACTACTCTCCTAATCGTTCTGCATAACAATGTCCCCTCAGGGAAGGAAATCTTCGGTTAGCAGAATTCAAGCTTTCATCTCGATTATATCTAAAATTCTACTGAAGGTACCTCTCCTGAACAGCAGGGATCTTGGGGAAAGAGAACTTTGTGCGAATCCTACCCCCCCTAGATTCGCTTATGGTGCTTTCGTCTTAATTTTCCTCGAGGCCATGGCTCGAGGGACGTTGAAGAAGGAGTGGCTGGAAGAAGAGGATCATTCTTTATGACTCGTCTGTTTCAATCATAATTTCCTAGAAGAGTTACTGTAAGAAAGTCTATCTTGTTCCTATGGCAGAACCGCCTGAATTAGTCTGGCTTAAGTGTGCTAACCATCACCATAACGGCAATCTAGGCTAACACGCACTTAAAACGGAGTAAAACGACAGTGTATCGGGTAACATCCCGATGCAACCACTGATTTTTCAATTGATACAAAGCATAAATACTACCCATACGAAGGTGAGCCCAGAGATTACAAGAATCCACAATTTTACATCACAGAGTTCAACATGAATTATTATTAAAAACCAAGTTTACATTCATAAAACAAGGTACTTTTAGAGTTTAACAATGCAGCGGAAAATAAACGAAAGTTCTAACGACGATACAAGATATCATGGTGAAGCCCGAACATGACATCATTCAGCGTTATCATCATTGCCTTGGACGCATCCTATTTCACCAACCAACCAGGAGGAAGAGTACACGATAAGTCAACTAGCAACCATGTCTTCAAAAGTCTCACCTGAAAACAAAGCCACAAGCAAGGTTGAGTATACTAATACTCAGCAAGGCTTACCCGACTAGCGGAACATACATAGCCGACTCCTAAGCATGCAAGGCTTTTGGCTGAGGGGTTTGTTTTTGCCAAAAAGCATTTAAGAGTGAGTCCTTGCTTTCAAGTTTTAGCATCAAGTTCTAGTTGATTAACCATTATAGGTAAGCAACTATCCAAATCACACATGGTGGAAAGAATTAATTTACGCAGCCAACAATATTAATCACCATCATCATTGTTCCACTTCTTACTGTGACACCTCAGGTGTTTAAATTATGAAATAAGCCTCATTAGCTTAACACGATGCATAAATAACTAAGAAAAGTTTAAAAGAAATGAATTATAATTGGGTTTTGCTTTGAATTGAAAATAGATGTGTATATGTGCACAAGTACATGTACTTTAATCGAACAAATTGAATAACTCTCACCTCAAAGCACTTATGGCTGCTAAATTTAATAGGCACACCCTTGATGGCAGGATAAACAAAAGTCTAGTTGAAGCCTAGGAGAGAATACAAATTTTGCCCAGGAAATGATGTGCCCTCCGAATCATGCTTTTTCAGTTTTTAAAATAACATCTGAACTATAACTCAAATGAACTTTGGCCTGAAACAAAACTTGTATAACTTTTCATTTTGAACAACTTTCATGTTCAGAGATTTTGAGTTACAACAAAAAAAATTTGAGAAACACTTGACTTTGCAAACCAGCCCCTGCCTTTTTCTCTATTTTTCATTTCAGACTCTTCTTTCTCCGCCCCGCCCGACCCTTCGACGCGTAGTTGCTGCAGACCCTTCTTTCTCCTTTCCGCCCGACCCTCCACCGCACAGTCGCCGCTGACCCTCCCTTCTCCGCTCCGCTCGACCCTTCGCCCGCCGCGCAGTCGCCGCTGGCCACTTGGCTGGCGATGCCTGACCGGCGCTAGGCGCCAAGCCAATGCCTGGCCGCGCCCCGCTCGCACGCGCTCCTCCTCAGTCCGCGCACGCCACGCGCACGCCGGCGACGCGTGCCTCTGCTCGCCGCCCGCTGCGCCCAATGGCCAGTCCGCGCCGTGCCCGTGTCCCCGCCGCGTCCCACCAGTCGCCGCGCTCGTCGCCCAGCAAGCCAGCTGCTGCAGCTCCTCGCCCAACCCGCGCCCGCGTGATCTCCCCCTTCCCCAAGCCAAATCCCCGGCGCCCAATCCCCGCACGCCGCACCGCCACTGCTCGCCGCCCACTGCGACCGGTAACGCGCCCCCGTCGTGCCGCCCCTCCCCAGCGTTGCCTGGCCCTCTCCCTCCCTCCTGCAGCCTATAAAAGGTGACACAAGGCCACTCGCGCGCGCCTCAACCCACCAGAACGCCACCGCCGCTGCCATTGCCGCTGCCGTGCACCACCCGCCCGTGGAGCCCCATCCTCCAGCCTCCCACTGCCCAAACCCATCACCCAACGAGCTTGCCCTCCCTCCACTGAAGCTCACCGGCCTCTTCCCCGACCATCTCAACCGCCGGAGCACCGCCAGCGCCGCCGCCGCTCCCCTGCTGCTCAGTGGGCAGCCCACTCCGACGCTCCTCCGTCCGAGCCAAGCCTCAGAATGGGTTCTCCTCGACGCCGCGAAGCTCATTGACTAGCCCACGCCCTCGCCTCCTCGCTGGAGCACCATCGCCGACGCTCCGCACCGCCGCCGCCCCTCTGCTCCGCGCCGACGAGCCACCTCCGGCCACCCCCAACCCCGACCAAGGCCACCCCAAGGTAGCTCTCACCTCCCTGGATCTCCCCGACCCTTTTCCCCTCGCCGCCAACGAGCCCCATCGCTGGAATTTGGCCGGCCGCCGTGCCAGCGCCGCCCAAGGACCCAATTGCAATGATTAAAATCTTTAAAAGAGTCTGCACATAAGTTTCCAAGGGTATATCTGTAAACCTGTGTTTAAACTTTGAATTCAAAAACAGCAAACTTTTAAAATTTATATAAAATCTTAGAAAAATCAGAAAAATACAAACTCAACTATTCTTGAATCTTTAGATGAAAATCTACAACTTTTGTTACATGCTTTTCTTCAGTTGCTTGCTAAATATTGCTCTAAATTAAATGGAAGGCTTAATAGACTTTAATTTTACCCACTGTTGTAGACCAGTTCTGAATCTGATTTTTGGACAGTAGATTGGTTGATTGATGTGTAAGCTAGTGTAAAAATATTAGGACCAGAACTCATCTCTAGCTAAACTTTTTGTTAAATTTTGGTCATGCCATGAAATAATAAAACTAATTTGTAGCTGCTGTTATATTGTGATTCATGCTGTGAAACTTTTCCAGAGCTGTTATAGTGATGCCTAAATAACACAAAAAAAATTTAGAACCTTTTTCCTTCTGTAATCTATTGATATAATTTTGTGATAGGAAAAATGCACTAATTCAAATAATTAGTTTCTGTGCTTGGAAAATGTTTAACTTTTTACTGTGGGACACTTTAGAGTAGCTCTTGCTCTATAAAAAGTTTCATACTCAGAAACCCTGAAAACATCCTGTAGAAATTAATCCTTAAAGAAATAGGTGTATCTTGTCCTATTTATTATGCTCTGTATCATGCACAATAAAATCTAAAAAATTTACAATAACACAAATATGGATAGAGTAACACCCTGTAAAAGTTTTAGCATCAAAACATGCATGGTTTGTTCTGTATAAAAATAACTAGGTTCTAGCAGTGGCTGTGTATTACATTTTTCAAAATTAATCTGCTGCACAGAAATTTCTAAAATTTTTACAGTGCTTTATTCTCTGCATAATGTGTTCTAAATAAAAATGTCATCACCAGAAGTTACCCAGACCAGTGTTTATGCTTAACCATGCTTGTGCTTAGAAAATTAAGTTTCCAATATAACAGAATCCCTTCTTGTTTAGTGAAGTTAAATAGTTTGAGTTATACTCTATTAATGATTGCCAAAAAAAAAATCTTAACTAAGTAACTTCACAACCAAATCTATGTTTGTGGACTGCAACTTTATCGTGAAGGAAAAATAATCGTCATATACCATCACTACAACTTACACTTTTGCATTCATATAGAATCGACTACTCTCGCCGATGGAACGTACGAGCTGGTGCCCAAGTCCAAGAGTGAGCAGCGTGAAGCTCGAGTGAATCTAACTGTTTCGAAGACCCGAACCCGAGTTCGGACGAGCCCCAAACTAACTTTACCCAAGAAGGCAAGCCCCGGAGCATGAACCCTATTTTTCTAAATTATGCAACTTAATACTCTATTCTACTTGTGCATTAAGTTTATAGGAGTTGAATGAAAACTTAGTTGCATGATCCTAGGTTCCCATGCTCTGAACACTAGATGTAAGGTTCGATAGAATGCTATGCTAATAGGACTCCGGTAAAAGTCGAGTTATTTCCTGTCACTCGCGAGAATTTAGGAGTTGAATGTTTACTACATGCTGCAATCATAAGGTCGACGGACGGGACTATGGTACGATGTTTATGTTGATGATTGAGGCCCCGTCTGTTTAGTGAAAAATGCTAAGGCCGCAGTGTGTGGTAGTGGTGGTTAAGTCTTTGAACGTACTAACCACATGCCGAGAATATGGTAATCGATAAGCTTAAGTACCGGATTGAACCGAGGCCCGAATATACTCCCCACCGTCTTGAATTCGTTCACATCTAGCTAATGGCGGGTGCATATGCCGCCATGGCCGGGTCCATGGGGACGTGTAGTCGAGGGCGGTGGGCCTGTTCTGTGAAGCGGGAATTGAAGGGAAAAGTTGCACGTGTGACTCTGGAAGTAACCACGTGACGTGTGTTTAGGTTTCCCTTGCAAGGTTAAGAAATTCGATTCGAATCGTCCGTTTCTCGCAGTTATTGAGACTGCTTGACCCTTTTACCACATAGAGTAAGAAATGGAACAATGATGATGATTAATCTTGTTGGATGCAAATTAATTCTTTCACCATGTATGATATTGGATAGTTGCTTACCTAGAATGGTTAAAGAAAACTAGAATCTGGAGCTAAAATTTGAAAGTAAGGACCTACTTGTATATGCTTTTTGGCAAAACAAACCCCTCAAGCCAAAAGCCTTGCATGTTTAGGAGTCGGCTAAGTATATTCCACTAGTCGGGTAAGCCTTTCTGAGTATTAGTATACTCAGCTTTGCTTATGGCTTATTTTTAGGTGATACTTTCGAGGATATGATCGCTAGTTTGACTTGGCCGTGTACCCTTCCTCCTGGTTGGTCGGTGGAATGGGATGCGCCCCCGGCCAACGATGATAATGCCGAGTGATGTCTCATACGGGCTTCATCGAGACATCATGTATCGTCGAGTAGTTTATCATTATTTTTTTCTTGCGGCATTGAACTCTGAAGAACTCAATTACTTTGAAATCTGAAGTACCTTGTTTCATGAACTCGAACTTAGTTGTAATAATAATTTATGATGAACCCTGTGGTGTAAAATTTTTGGAATGTTGTATCCTCTGGCTCACCTTCGTGTGAGTACATGTATGTGTGGTTTCGATCGGCAAAAACCGTGGTTGTATCGGGAGGTTACCTGACAGACCAATGGATTATTCCGTTTGAAGTGCGAGTTAGCCCTGATTGCCCTCGTGGTGATGGTTAGCGCGCTTGAGCCGGATTAATTCAGGTGGTTCTGCCACACTTACTCTATATGGTAAAAGGGTCAAACAGTCTCAATGGCCACGAGAAACAGATAATTCGAATCGAATTTCTAAACCTTGCAAGGGAAACCTAAACACACATCACGTGGTTAATTACAGAGTCACACGTGCAACTTTTTCCCTTTATTCCTATTTCGTGGAATAGGGCTACCCTCCTCGAGTACAGAGCCTTGCTCTACACCCACCATGTGCCCATGGGAACAAAATCAAGTGGGTGGGGATGAAGTCCACACACCGGTTCAATCAGGTACTTAAGCTTACCGATTACCATATTCTCGGTATATGGTTAGTACGTTCAAAAACTTGACCACATGCTACCACACACCGTGACCTTAGCCATTTTTGCTACAAAGACGGGACCTCAACAATCAACATGAATATCGCACCAAGCCCTGCCCATCGACCTTGTTATTCCAACATAAGTAAACAAGCAACTCCTATGTCTCGCGAGTGACAGACAATCACTCGACTTTTACCGGAGTCCTATTATCATGGCAATCTAACATCCTACACATACTAGTGTTCAGACATAGGTACTAGGATCATGCAAATAAGGTTTCAATAAACTCTTATAAACTTAAATGCACAAATACATAGAAGTAATAACATTTCATAAGTCGAAAAATAGTTCATGCTCCGGGGCTTACCTTCCAGAGCAAAGTTAACCTTGGGCTCTTCCAAACTTTGGTTCGGCTCTTCAACAACATCAGTTAGATTCACTTGAGCTTCACGCTGCTCACTCTCGGACTCGGGGATCAGCTCGTACGTTTCGTCGGAGAGAGTAGTCGATTCTATATGAATGCACATGTATGAGTGGTTTTAATGGTAGAAGATAAATAACTTAATTATATTAAAACATTCCATTTACATTTCCTTAGGCAGTCGGTTACCGAATACTATTTATATTAACTAACTTAACTCTATTAAGTAAGTGGGGGTTTTTCTCATTTCATTTACATGAAGAAATTTTCTATTTTCATATTTAGACACAAGACATCATGTGGGATTTATATTTAAAGTTAGATAAAGTTTTTGATGTTGCAATTTTTATACAGATTACATTTCTTAGTGAAAAACTCACTGTAAAAATTTCAACCATTTTTACCTAGCAGATTAATCATGATAAATCAAGTAAACAACTACTGCTAGGACCTAGATTCATTTATGCAGATCAAAACAAGCAAGTAATGGTTCTCAAAATTGTACAAAATACTCTCACACCTATAGTGACCCTAGATTTTATTAAGCAACTAACATAGCACAAAAAATACAGCAAAATATATCAACATTATCCATTTTTCCTGACAGAACTACAGAGGTTCTGTACCCAAATTTTTCTAGAATGACTTACTACTTAAATATGTCCTCTGGTGAAAATATCATAATTTTCCTAGCACTGTAACTATATATAATGATTTAATGCATTTATTCAAGTCTAAAATCATGTTAGAAAGTTATACGGAAGTAAAAAGTCCCAAACTTTCTCTATAGCATCTTTGTGTCAATCCATCACATCTATAAAAGTTTCATCCCTACAATTACTATAGAACAAATAAATCTACCAACTAGTGCATTAATCAAGATTTCAAAACAACTATAGCTAGAGTTTAGATGTGGTCCTAGAATTTCTACGCTAAGTTACTCATCTAGAATCTAAGCCACTGCCCAAAAATTACCATCATTGCTTGCCTATAATAAATGATACATTCATGAGCTCAATAATCTAGTATTTATGCTAGAGCAAGATTCATGAAGACAGTCAAGATGTGTATGTAATGAAAGTTATAGGTATTGTTGAAGGAATTCATAACATTTTAGTTTGTATTTTTCTTATTTGTATATAATTTTTGGCGGATTTTACAAGTTCGCAGATTCAACACTACAACATAGTTTCTTTCCTTACGAACAGGTCCCTGGTTTTATGCTTGAAGGACCCTGAAAAGATCTGGGCGTTTGCAATGTAGTCTCTAGGCGGAGCTGGGCGGTTCCCGGCCGAAATCCGGCGAGGAATCTTGCCGGTGGCAAGGGTAAAGGGGTGGGGAAGCACGAGGGGAACGAGGGCTACCTTCCGGTCGTCCTGGCTGGGGCTAGGAAGGCCGGAGGAGGGCTGCCCGCGGGAGCCTTGCTTGCCGGCGGGCGGCGGTGGCAAGCGGCGGTGCTCAGGCAACGATGGGTGAGGGATGCTGGGGACAAGAGCTCGGCGTGAGGTCGTTGAGAAGCGGCAATGGTGCTGCCGTGCAGAGCTTGTGCGCGAGGCAGGGTAGACCTAAGCGCTGCTTTTGTAAGAACGGGAGGAGGAGGGGAGAGGGTGAGGCGTCTAGGCGATGGAGCTGCTGCCCATTGGATGGCCAGGGTGGTGGATAGGTGCCAGCGAGATGAGCAGATGCAGTGTCGCGGCTCGGACGTCGGGATTCCGACGCCGTGTGGACACGGCCGGCTGGGTGCGTGAGATTTTGGAGTGGGCGAGGGGAAGATGACGCTGCTGGTCAGGAAGCTGGGCCGTGGCTGGCTTGGCGCGGCTTGGTGCAGGAATCGCCGGCCGCTTGGCCGGCGGCCTCTATTGCCGATCGGAGCAGAGCAGGGGAGGGGAGGGGAGAGAAAGAAAGAAAAGAAAAGAATGAGGTCCAGTTTGAATTCAATTTTTTTCAAAATTTTTCGTGAAAACTCAAAAAACTTTCAACATGAAAGTTGATGGTAATTTGAAAGTCTACAACTTTTTTTAGGCCAAAGTTCATTTGAACTATAGTTTAAAGGTTATTTTCAGTTTAAGACTCCTAGGATTTGAATTCCTATTCATTTCATGTGTTTAAAATTTGAATTTGCAAAGGGTGTTTGAAGTACACTTGTAAGGTACTAAAATATGAGTGTGTTTTTATGCTACATTTGTTATGACAAGTTGAGCATGTATGGTTATGAACATATTTATGAAAAATCATATATGCACACATACATACACATGCACATACACACATATTCATGAAAGAAATGAATGATGCTAAATGCATGATCCTTATTTTAGCATTTTAAACACCTAGGGTGTTACAGCCTTACCCCCTTAAAAAGAATCTTGTCCCGAGATTCGGATAAATAAGCTTAGTGTGTACCTTTGGTTGAGTTTAGAAAACCTCAAAAATTTTGATTTAGATAGCTTTCAGTTTCCCATGTTGCTTCTTCTTCAGTATGATGACTGCATTGGATTTTGTACATTTTAACCACTTTCCTTCTAGTGACCCTTTCCTTTTGGTCAAGAACCTTGATAGGATATTCAACATAGGAGAGGTCCGGTTCTACCAATATATCCATTTGTTCAACAATTTTGGTCGGAACTCGAATACACTTCTTGAGTTGAGAGACATGGAGGATATCATGGATGGCCGCAAGCGGAAGGGGTAGTCGCACCCTATAGGCCACAGGTCCACAAATTTCACAGATTTCATAAGGACCAACATATCAGGGAGCTAATTTTCCTCTCACGCCAAATCTTTGTACACCCTTGGTTGGTGAAACCTGAAGGTAGACATGATCACCAATTTCAAATTGCAAGGGATTTCTTCTCTTATCAAAATAGCTCTTTTATCTAGACTGTGCGGCTCTAAGATTTTCTTGTATTACTCTCACTTTCTCTTCTGCCTCAACTACGAGGTCGGGTCTGAATACTTTTCGTTCCCGAGCTTGCGAAAAACTCAAAAGGGTACGACACCTTCGACCATACAAGGCCTCAAATGGTGCCATTTATAGACTCACCTGATAACTATTGTTGTATGAGAACACTACTAGAGATAGGCATTTGTCCCAATTCTTGCCATAATGGATGACATAAGCTCTAAGCATGTCTTCAAGGATTTGGTTTACTCTTTCAGTTTGACCATCAGTTTGTGGATGATAAACTGAGCTTCGGATCAGTTTGGTTCCCAGAGAAGGTGGCAAATGTTCCCAAAAGCGTGCTACAAATTGAGCACCACGATTGCAAATAACCATCTTGGGTACTCCATGTAAGCAAACGATGCGATTGAGATAAATCTCGGTATATTTCTTGGCAGTGTAGGTAGTGTGTACCGGAATAAAATGTGCCGTCTTCGTGAGTCTATCAACAATAACCCATATGGAATCATGCTTCTGGGAGGTGTTTGATAATCCAACAATGAAACTCATACTTATGTCCTCCTATTTCCATGATGGTATAGGCAAAGGTTGTAGTGTACTGGCTACTTTCACGTGACTGGCCTTTACTCTCTGGCATGCGTCACACTCTGAGACATACTTAGCAATGTCCCTTTTCATTCTAGTACACCAAAAGTTTTGCCTAAGATCTTGATACATTTTACTACTGCCTGGGTGAATTGAGAACTTGGAAAGATGGGCTTCGTCAAGAATTTGATTTCGGAGTTCATGATTCTTTGGAATGACTATGCGGCTTTCAAACCATAAAACTCCATTCTTGTGTTGGCGGAAACATTTATATTTCTCCTCTCCTTGAGAGAGCTTTTGCTTGATGATCTTTATTCCCTCATCATTTACTTAGGCCATGATGATTCGATCATGGAGAGTTGGTTCGACTGAGATGTGATTTAAAGTGCCTTGGGGAATCATCTCCAGATTGAGTTTCCTCATTTCATGACATAGTGTTTCATTATAGGCTTCTGCAGATAGGCAACTGCGATGAGCCTTGCGACTGAGTGCATCCGCAACTACATTAGCCTTGCTTGGGTGATAGTGCACCTCAAAATCATAATCTTTAATTAATTCCAACCATCTTCTTTGTCTCGTATTCAGATCGGCTTGGGTAAAGATATACTTGAGACTTTTGTGATCGGTGTAGATATTGCATTGAGTACCCATAAGATAATGCCTCTATATCTTTAGGGCATGAATGACAGCTGCTAACTCGAGATCATGAGTAGGATAGTTTTGTTCATGAGGTCGGAGAGCTCGTGAAGCATAGGCAATGACTCGGTTATCTTGCATAAGCACACAACCAAGACCAGTGCCAGATGCGTCAATAAACATCGAATGGATTGCTGTTATCAGGTTGAGCTAAGACTGGGACAATAGTCTTCAGAGTGTGGAAAGCTTTTTCACATTTCTCATTCCATACAAACTTTACTCCTTTCTTCAACAGTTCAGTCATTAGCTTAGCAATTCTGGAGAAATCCGGAATAAAGCAATGATAATAGCCGGCTAAACCAAGAAAACTGCGGATCTGATGAACTAAGGTGGGAGGTTTCCAATCCATCACCTCTTGTACTTTGCTAGGATCAACGGTTATGCCTTCGCTAGAAATAGTGTGGCCCAAGAACTTTACACTGTCCAGCCAGAATTCGCACTTGGAAAACTTAGCATAGAGCTGATGGTCTCTAAGACGTTTGAGAACAATGCGTAGGTTCTTAGCATGGTCCTGCTCATTCTTGGAATAAATAAGGATGTCATCAATGAAGATCACAACGAACTTGTCAAGTTCGAGCATGAATACTGAATTCATGAGATACATGAAGTAGGCAGGAGAATTGTGAGCCCGAAAGACATGACTAGATACTCATATAATTCATAGCGGGTGGAGAAGGCGGTCTTTGGAATGTCACTTGGACGAATCTTAATTTGATGATATCTAGAGCGAAGGTCAATTTTTGAGAAAACTCTAGCTCCAGCTAATTGATCAAAAAGAACATCAATGCGGGGAAGTGGATATTTATTTTTTATTGTCACTGCATTGAGACGTCGGTAGTCCACACACAACCTCAAGCTCTCATCCTTTTTCTTCACAAATAGGGCTGGGCAACCCCAAGGTGATGCACTTGGACAAATGAAACCTTTATCTAAAAGTCCTTGTAGTTGTATTTTCAATTCGGCCAACTCTTTGGGTGGCAAGGTCTTTTTGAGATAGGTGTAGTGTCTGGTTGCAATTCAATGATAAACTCTATGTCCCTATCCAGTGGCATTCTTGGCAAGTCATCCGGAAAAACATCCACATACTCGCATACCACTGGGATATCTTCTAGTTTGACTCCTTCCATCACGAAAGCACAGGAATTTATGCACTCCCGGTGTTGACGCCAGATTTTGACATGTGTTGAATCGGCGTTAGGAAAGGAAGAGACTGGCCGATGCGGCAGATTTAAAGGCTACAGTTGGGAATCGGCCGATTGAGGCTACAGTTAGGGATCGGCCGATTGGCGATGCAGCTTGCGCCAACAGATAGGGGGATGAAGCCATTGGAATCCCAACAGAGGATCCCAGTCAAAAATGACCTGACGTTGGTCAAAAGAACGATGCCGACTCGGTCATGAAGCAATGGAAAGAATCCGGATTGGACTAGGAGATGGCGGCAGAAGATTCTGCGGGAGCCCGTTTCCTTTAGGAAAATATTATAGATATAGTAGTTTTCTATTTAAATCAAGTTTGTAACGGATCGTAATCGATCAGGAATCTTAGTCCTAGGGTATAAATAGGAGCCGTCAGGGTTTTGTAGAGGAGACATCAATCAATCAACAAAAACAATCTACTTTTTTATCGCACTTTACTTTCAAGTCGGCAACTTTGCCAATACTTCTTTTTCTTTCACGAGTTCGTACGGATTGGCAGGGCTGCGTCGACATGATCTCCGGCCAATTGGTAGGTTCCGCTTATCGAATAACATCTAAGCTTTAACTTCGGGCGCATCGCCATTATTTTGTTTAGATTTATTCATTAGTTATCGATATTTACCAGAATTATAGATTTTACCTATTGTTCTAGTTTTATCACCAGTTATCCAGCTTGAGATCGAAACTATCGGCTTTATCATTGCTTTCCCTCGTTCATTATCATACAGCCGATTAGATCTATTTCAAGTGTTGCATCCGTAGCGATTGTTTAAGTTGCTCCAGTAGTTTTCTTTGCACCCGTCACGTGATTATCGGCTAATCTATAGCCGATCATCTTCATAGTAAATCGGCCGATTCGCTGATACGCTTTTCGGGATAGATCGGAATTTCAGCCAATCGGAACCCCGGAATTTAATACGTTTATTTCCTTATCAATCAACAGGTCAGATTGACTGGCACGCCGCGCAAACCGCACCAGGGCAATCACCCGAACATGAGTTAAGCAGATTCTCCTAGGTCGTGTGTCCGACGCTGAAGGTCATCGGCCAATTCCTGGCCGATTTTTAGCGCCAACACACTTTTGGCACGCCCGGTGGGACAACCTCAACATCCAATATGTCAAAGACCACCGAAGTCTCTGAGAACAATATCATTGAGGTCACGAAAGCAGATCTTAAGGACGACCAGAAAGAGGAACTGGCAAAACACCTAGAAGACTACAAAAGGGTGTATCTGCAATCTTTCAGTCGTACCAGAAGCGGGGAGGCAATCAAGAAAGCTCCTCTTCCAGTTCCCCACCACATCACCATCGCTGAGGATTCGGGCAAGATGTCCGATATGATTCAACAGTCCGTCTATCAGGCTTTCATCGACCAATCCTCAGTAATGACCAACATGGTGTATAACGCCATCATCAATTCTCTGGTCAGCGGAGTAGCTCAGGGATATCAGGGGCCAGCATACGCCCCACCTATTGTACCTCTAGCCAGAAACTTACCAGGCACGTCTCACTCGGCTCCTCAGCCGATGTCGACGCAACACGAAGGGTACAACACTTCGTTGCCTTCAATGCCTCCGGGGTATAACAGTGCACCATGTTTTCGATCGCAAGCGCCGCTTCATCCTGTCCACATTGCTTCCGTGCAATCGTTGCCCTCAAACTCAGTACCTTGGGGGACACCAGCAACGGCGGCTTTTCCTGATCAATCAACCGGACATGGGAGCTATCCGATCCAGGCACCGTACCATTCGGCCGTTCAGCCGACGGTCCCTCAGTATCAACCGGCCACGTCAGAAATCGGCAGCGGGGCAGATGCCGCAGAAGCACTCAGAAGCACGGCACCGATGACGATGTACGATGGGGCGGCAGATTTGCTTCGCCATCAGCTGTCAGCTGCTCAGACGATGCAACAGAATCCGCCACACGCTTCGATACATCACCCGGCTGTACCGCCGCCGATCCACCAACATACGCCGGCGCCCCGACCAGCTGTTCATCAGCAGCAAGTGGATTGGACAGATGGAATAGCGGAGGTAACTCAAGACCAATTCAGGTTAAAGCCGAAAGTACAAACTTATACGTACAAGACGCCATACCCATCGGCCTACGATCTACTGCCGTTTCCCCATTGGTAAAAAGTTCCTAACTTCACCAAACTTTCAGGGCTGGATGACACCTGTTGACGCCAGATTTTGACACGTATTGAATCGGCGTCAGGAGGAGAAGATTGACCGATGCGGTAGAACAGTAAGGAATCGGCCGATTGAAGTGGCGGTTGAAAATCGGCCGATTGGTGGCGCAGCCTATGCCAACAGGATAGGATTATTCCAGAATATCCTGGTCAGAAGCTGGTCAACAGAGGCATGCTAAGTCGGTCGGAAAGCAATTGAAGAGGTCCTGATTGGATTAGGAAAAAGCGGCGGAAGATTCTGCGGGAGTCCGTTTCCTTTTTAAAAGTTATTATAGATATAGTAGTTTTCCTGTTTTTTAAATAAGGTTGTAACAAGTCGTAATCGACCAGGAATCCTAGTTTCAGGGTATAAATAGGAGTCGCTAGGGCTTTGCAAAATATCATCAAATCAATCAACAAAACACTTCTACTTTTTACCAGTACTTTACTTTCAAGTCGACGACTTCGCCAATATTTTCTTCTTCCACAAGTTCGTACGGATTGGCAGGGCTGCATCAACCTGATCTCCGGCCAATTGGTAGGTTCCGATTATCGAGTAATATCCGAGCTTTAACTACGGGCGCATCGCTGTGGTTTCATTTGGATTTATTCACAAGTTATCGATATTTACTAGAATCGCAAGTTTTACCTGTTATTCTAGTATTATCACCAGTTATCCAGCTTGAGATCAGGGTAATCGGCTTCGTCATTATTCTCCTTCGATTCATCGCCATACAGCCAATTAGATCTGTTTCAAGTGTTGCTTCTATAGTAATTGTTTAGATCACTCTAGCAGTTCTCTTTACAATTACTATACGATCATCGGCTGACCCATAGCCGATCATCTCTACAGCAAATCGGCCGATTTGCCGCAGACGCGCTCCTCAGGACAGATCGGAAATCCAGCCGATCGACGCGCCTGGAATTTAATACTCTATTTCCTTGTCAATCAACAGGTCAGATTGACTGGCACGCCGCGCGAACCGCACCAGGGCGATAACCCGAACAGGAGCTAAGCAGATTCTTCCGGGTCGTGTGTCCGACGCTGAAGACCCATCGGCCGATTCCTATTCGGCCGATTTTAGCGCCAACACACTTTTGGCACGCCCGGTGGGACAATCCAAGACCTGATATGTCGAACAACGCAGAAATCTCTGACAGCAACATCATTGGGGTCACAGAAGCTGATCTCAAGGACGACCAAAGGGAGGAATTGGCCAAACATCTGGAAGATTACAAGAAGATGTACCTCCAGTCGTTCAGTCGTACCAGAAGCGGGGAAGCAGTTAAGAAGGCTCCTATTCCAGCACCTCGCCACATCACCATTGCTGAAGACTCGGGCTAGATGTCAGAGATGATTCAACAGTCCGTGTATCAAGCATTCATTGACCAATCCTCGGTGATGAGCAACACGGTGTACAACGCCGTCGTCAACTCTCTGGCCAGCGGAGCCGTTCAAGGTTATCAGGGACCGGCATATGCCCCCCCAACTACTCTGCCAGCCAGAAGCTTACCGTACACATCCCAATCAGCTTCTCAGCCGATAGTGACGCAGCGCGAGGGATACGGATCTCCACCACTTCCGGCGTCTCCAAGATACAGCGGTGCACCCTGTCTCCCATCGCGAGCGCCGCTTCAACCCGTTCAGATGGCTTCTGTGCAAACACTACCTACGAGCTCAGTGCCTTGGGGGGCGTATTTCCCCGAGCCAGCGAACGGGCATGGCACTTATCCGTTTCAGGTGCCATACCAATCGGCCGCCCGGCCGACGGTCTCCCAGTACCAGCCGATTTTACCAGAAATCGGCAGGGGGGCAAGCACTGTAGAGGCATTCAGAGGCACGGTGCCAGCAACGACGTACGAAGGGGGTGCGGACTCGTTTCGCCAGCAGTTATCGGCCGCTCAGCAAAGTTCGCCGATTCATCACCCGGCCATATCAGCCCTTCAGCATATGCCCGCGCCCCGAACAACTGTTCATCAGCAGCAAGTAGACTGGACGGAAAAGATAGCAGAAGTAATCCAAGATCAGTTTGGACTGAAGCCGAAAGTTCAAACTTATACTCACAAGACACCGTATCCATCGGCCTATGACTCGTTGTCGTTCCCACATTGCTACAAAGTTCCTGATTTCACCAAGTTCTCAGGGACGGACGACACATCTACGGTGGAGCACATTAACAGATTCATCATCCAGTGCGGAGAAGCTGCTACGCAAGATGCTCTGAGGGTGCGGTTATTTTCATCATCCCTATCCGGATCGGCCTTCCAGTGGTTCACCACTTTACCGCCAAATTCTATCGTCACGTGGGCCGATCTGGAGAAACAATTCCACAAGTACTTCTATGTAGGAGTACACGAGATGAAGATTTCGGATTTAACCAGCCTCAGGCAGAGGAGCGATGAACCAGTGACAGGGTACATACAGAGATTCAGAGAAATCAAGAACAAGTGCTACAGTCTGGCTCTGACCGATGCACAGTTGGCCGATATCGCTTTCCAGGGCCTCTTACCGCAAATCAGAGAAAGATATGCTGCCCAAGAGTTTGAGAGCCAGAGTCAAATCGTCCACCGATTGTCGGGGCAGGAGGTCCGACCGTTTGAACAGCGGAGGAGCTTCCAGAAGAAGGTGGCATACTTGGAGGGATCTGAATCTGACGCGGAGGAAGAAATCGGCCTGGCGGAATGGGTAAAAGGGAAAAAACCAATATCCTGTCCCTTTGGCAAGAAGGAGCCAGAGACATTCGGCTTGGACACGTCGAAGGCCGATAAAATTTTTGATCTACTGCTTCAGGAGGGACAGATTAAGCTGTCGCAACATCACACCATCCCTACGGCCGATCAACTTAAGAAGATGAAATACTGCAAGTGGCACAACGCTACTTCTCATGACACTAATGAATGTAAAGTCTTCCGCCAGCAGATACAATCGGCCATTGAGCAGGGGCGGCTCAGACTTGAAACTCCAACCAAATCGGCAATGCCGATGAAGATAGATCAGCATCCCTTCCCGGCCAACACGGTCAACGCTGGAGAAGACTCAAGTCAAACCAAGGTGCTGACGTCAGAATCGGCGAGAAGAGGCGGCACTGTCGACCCCAGGAGGCAGATCACGATGGAAGAAATCAGAAGAAATGGGCGAGGGACAGAACGACCGCGCAGGCCTGTCACCTCCCGATTTCTACTAAGTAAATATCGGCGGCAGCAAGAACAAGCACAATACCAGGAAGAGATGACACGTCGGCATGAAGATCACTGGCAGTGTCCCTTCTTCATCCACTGCTGGGAGAACGATATCAGGTTGCCATCTGCCGATGACTGTCCGGAGTGCAACGGGTCAAACCGCAACGATCGCCCGAGGCCACACTCTAGGGACAGAGGATCAGAGCCGATCAACAGAAATCGGCGCGAGGAACGGCGCGTTTCGGTGCATGATCGGCTGGGGGGTAGAGTTGACCAGTACGGCAGGTCAAAAAGCAAGATCGGCCAGCGAGATGGACTGGGGGGCAGGATCAGCGCACACGATCGGCTGGAAGAGATGGCCGATGATAGGGTATCAGATGAAGATCCCCTAGGAAGGGGACCAGATTGGGAACACTTCAGATCATCGGCCAATCCGGTGAATCCCAGATGGTGTCCTGATGGCCTATCCAGATCCCAAAAGCGAAGGATCCAATGCCTACGCCAGTGGGAACATCAAGAAAAAGAACAAAGACAAGTGCCAGGGAGAAGGAATGTGAAATCTCGAATTTGGCGCCCAAAGAAGAATAATCAAGAAATGGATAACCAAGAATCGGCAGCCGAGATTGATATGGTTTTCATACTGCCGATGGAGTTCATGGCGCCAAGCGATCGGGACAAAGTGACAAAAACAGAGGAAGAGCAAATGGCACAACTGGTATTAGAGCCGATGATGGCTATATTTGAGAAACCAGAAGAAGAAAAACGGCAGCATCTCAAAGCGCTGTTTCTCAAGGGCTATGTCAACGGGAGACCCGTCACCAGATTATTGGTAGATGGAGGCGCGGCAGTTAACATCATGCCGTATGCCATGTTCCGCAAGCTGGGCAAGGGCGATGACGACCTCACCAAGACGGACATGATACTGAAGGATTTCGAAGGCAACGTGTCGCCTGCCCGCGGGGCATTCTGCGTCGACCTCACCATCGGCAGTAAGACCCTCCCTACTACTTTCTTCGTCATTAATGGCAAAGGGTCCTATAATATGCTGCTTGGTCGCGACTGGATACATGCAAACTGCTGTGTCCCATCTACTATGCATCAATGCCTTGTGCAATGGGTCGGCGACAGTACAGAGATAGTCGCTGCCGATTCTGTCTACAGCGTTGCAGCGGCCGACACACAACAGTGGAGCTGCGAGCACGTCAAGTGTATATCTGGCAGGACTTGGGACACGGACTTCCTGAAAGTGTCCGATTTCGGTCTACAGCCGATCCAAGCAGTCGGCTCTGAAGATTCAGAATAAATGGATCAGCTCGTCCGAGAAGATGGGAAGCTGGGGCACGGGTTCACGTCGGCCGATTTATTAGAGATGGTAGATTTGGGAGATAGCAGCAAATCGAGGCCGACGTACATTAGTGCCAATTTGGATTCTGAGTACAAATGCAAATTGATAAGATTATTGAAAGAGTTCAGGGATTGCTTTGCTTGGGAATACCACGAGATGCCAGGACTAGACCGGTCTATTGTTGAACACCGGTTACCTATAAAATCAGGAGATCGGCCGTGTCAGCAACCTGCACGGCGGTGTAACCCCAAGATTCTACCTGACATAAAGGCCGAGATTACAAAGTTGATTGAGGCAGGATTTATTCGGCAGTGCCGCTACGCCGAATGGATTTCTAACATTGTGCCTGTATACAAGAAGAATGGAAAGCTGCGTGTGTGCATCGATTTCAGGAACTTAAATCAGGCGACGCCAATGGATGGTTATCCGATGCCAACGGCCGATATCTTGGTGGATGCTGCCGCAGGCCATAAAGTCATAAGTTTCATGGATGGGAATGCCGGATACAATCAGATATTAATGGCCGAGGAAGATATTTCGAAAACGGCTTTTAGGTGCCCAGGCCATCTTGGTTTATTTGAATGGGTGGTTATGACTTTTGGCTTGAAAAACGTCGGCGCTACATATCAACGAGCCATGAACTACATCTTCCACAAACTCATTGGTTCATCAGTGGAAATTTATATAGACGACGTCGTGGTCAAGTCGAAAGGTCACCAGGATCATCTGGCCGATTTACAGGAAGTGCTGGAGTGCACAAGGAAACATGGGCTGAAGATGAACCCAAACAAGTGTGCGTTTGGCGTATCGGCCGGGCAATTCTTGGGATTTATGGTCCATGAGCGTGGGATAGAAGTCAGCCGCAAGACTATAGACGCCATCAACAAAGTAGTGGCCCCACAAAATAAAACTGAATTGCAGTCCCTCATCGGCAAGGTCAATTTCATCAGAAGATTCATATCCAATCTATCGGGACATATTCAGGCCTTTACCCCTCTGTTGAAATTAAAGCCCGACCAAGAATTCGCATGGGGAGAAGAACAACACAAGGCACTGGAGAATATCAAGCAGTATCTGGTTTCACCTCCGGTGTTAGTCCCACCATAGCCTAGTAAGCCGTTCAAGTTATATTTATCGGCTGACGAGCAGGCTATTGGATCGGCGTTGGTACAGGAGTTTGAAGGGAAAGAACGAGTGGTATACTACATCAGCAGAAGGCTTTTAGACGCCGAAACAAGATATTCTTCGGTGGAGCGATTATGCTTGTGCTTGTACTTTTCATGTACTAAGCTCAGACACTATTTGCTATCGGCAGAATGCATAGTCGTGTGCAAGGATGATGTGGTGAAGTATATGCTATCATTGCTGATTTTGAAGGGGCGGATTGGAAAATGGATCCTGGCTTTGTCAGAATTCGATCTAAGGTACGAATCGGCTAAAGCCGTCAAAGGTCAAGTGATGGCCGATTTCGTAGTTCAGCATTGTGGACTAGAAATTGCCACCGTTGAACCAGTTCCATGGACTCTATATTTTGATGGTTCTTCGTGTGGGGTCGGATCAGGAATCGGCGTCGTTCTTGTGTCGCCTCGGGGGGCAACTTATGATTTCTCTCTGCCGATAGAAGCTTCTGCAACCAATAACCAAGCGGAATATCGAGCTGTTCTGAAAGGCATCCAATTATTAAGGGAAGTCAGAGCTGATGCAGTCGAGATCTTTGAGGACTCCATGCTCATTGTGGATCAGTTGACAGGACGATCTGAGTGCAAGGACGACATCTTGAGGATTTATTATGAGGATTGTCTTCAACTTTTGAAAGGATTCAAATCTGCAATAATTGAGCATATCCCCAGAGATTATAATGAAGAAGCCAACAGACTGGCTCAACATGCTTCTGGGTATCGGCCGATTCAGGGAGCGATGACGCTAGAACTCGCGGCCGATGACTGGTGGAAGGAGATCGCCGATTACTTGAAAAATCCATCCCAAAAGGTGGATCGGCGAACACGTTTTCAGGATACAAAGTATGTGTTGCTTGAGGATGACTTATTTTTTCGGACGATTGATGGAGTTCTTCTCAAATGCCTGGGAACAGAAGAGGCAAAAGGTTCTAATGGGAGAGATCCATGAAGGCTTGTGTGGAGCTCATCAATCGGCTCACAAAATGATGTGGATGATCAGGAACAATGGATATTACTGGCCGACCATCCTTGAAGATTGTTTCAAATATTACAAAGGATGCCAAGACTGTCAGAGGTTTGGCAATGTGCAGCGCGCACCAGCATCAGCTATGAATCCAATAATTAAGCCGTGGCCGTTCAGAGGTTGGGGAATAGATCTCATCGGGCAAATTCATCCTCCATCTAGCAAAGGGCATAAGTTCATATTGGTGGCTACAGATTATTTTACCAAATGGGTGGAGGCAGTTCCTTTGAGGAACGTGACATCAGCCGATATGATTGAGTTTGTTAAAAGCCATATTATATATCGATTTGGTACTCCTCAAACCATCACAACTGATCAAGGGATAATGTTCACTTCTGGAGAATTCGGAGAGTTCGCCGCCGATATGGGAATTAAATTATTAAATTCTTCTCCATACTATGCTCAAGCCAATGGTCAAGCAGAATCGTCTAACAAGGGGATAATCAAGCTAATCAAGAGGAAGGTAGAAGAGCAGCCCAAGAAGTGGCATATGTCTTTGGCTGAATCTTTATGGGCGTACAGGATGGCTTGTCATGGGGCCACTAAAATATCCCCTTATCATTTGGTTTATGGCCATGAAGCGGTCGTACCATGGGACATAAGGACAGGGTCAAGACGCATATCGCTACAGGATCAGTTAACGGCCGATGACTATTCCTTTCTCATGAAAGATGAACTTGACGATTCGGCAGGTTTGCGGTTAAGAGCTCTGATTAGCATAGAAGAGAACAAGAAAAGGGTGTCCAGATGGTATGACAAGAAGGTCAAAGTCAAACAGTTCTCTCAGGGAGATCTGGTATGGAAGCTGGTGCTACCGATAGGATCTAAGGATCCCAAATTCGGTAAATGGTCACCCACTTGGGAAGGGCCGTATAGAATCGGCCGATGTGCTCCTGGAAATGCATACATTCTGGAGACAATAGAAGGGGAGGAATTCCCAAGAGCTCTAAATGGACGGTATCTGAAGAGGTACTATCCAAGCATTTGGGTAGATGCGTAACTTACAGCGGGATATATCAAGATTACATGGCCGACATGGTATAAGTCGCCCTTAGAATAAAAATACTACTGGTTACGCCTACGTTGGATTTATCTTTCGACGCGACCTAGTCTTATCATGAGGGTGAGCCTTTCATCTTTCAAGTCCTTTGCAGTGGCTCCAGTTTCAGCTTGGTCGCAGAGTTCTTTCAGCAGGCGGGCCTTCTCCTCTTCCAAATCTTTCATGGCGACTTCAGTCTTAGCTTCAGCAAGTCGGTGTGAAGATGAAGAACTCTCGTCAGAGGTTGGCATTTGTTCAAAGCAGACGAGATCCATGTAATCCAAGATTGGTCGGATATTGGCAGGAGCATGATCTTTGAGTTCTTCAGAATGAGCTTTTATCAAATCTATATCAGCTTGCGACAATGGTTTGTCTGAATGCACGATTTCGATCGCCTTTTCCAAACCAGGGTTAAGATGGTTCGGCTGAAAGAAAGAATAGACAAACATGTTGGAACAAAGTAAGATATCTCAGGAAGGGATGGAAAGAAAATTGATACCTGGTTAACGGAAGAGGAGGATCGAGAAGACATTTTAATGTTTGACCAAAGACGGCGAGGGTCGGGATTCAGAAGGAAAAGAAGACGAGCAAGATGAGCATTTTTGGAAATAGTACGAAGAGTCGTATTTATAGAGAGGAAGAGGTAAAGGGTTGGCAAGACGTGTACCGTCGGAGTAAAGGCATCATTAAATGTAAAGCTGCCAGGGGAGATGGTCAAAGTTTGAGTCTACACGCCAGCATGATGTTCGTCCTGTTACCGGATTCCATGTCGTGGAGCTGATTCTAGAGAAAGGATCAGATGCAGAGGAGTAGGTAACGCAATTGACTCTGAGGTTTACTCCTGTCACAATTGGGAAGTTTCGGAGGAGAGGATTAAAGAAAGAGTTTCGAAGAAAAAGTTATATTTTACTCCGAAACTGGGGGGCATGTGTTGACGCCAGATTTTGACACGTATTGAATCGGCGTCAGGAGGAGAAGATTGACCGATGCGGTAGAAAGCTACAGTAAGGAATCGGCTGATTGAAGTGGCGGTTGAAAATCGGCCGATTGGTGCAGCCTATGCCAACAGGATAGGATTATTCCAGAAGATCCTGGTCAGAAGCTGGTCAACAGTTTTATCACCAGTTATCCAGCTTGAGATCGAAACTATCGGCTTTATCATTGCTTTCCCTCGTTCATTATCATACAGCCGATTAGATCTATTTCAAGTGTTGCATCCGTAGCGATTGTTTAAGTTGCTCCAGTAGTTTTCTTTGCACCCGTCACGTGATTATCGGCTAATCTATAGCCGATCATCTTCATAGTAAATCGGCCGATTCGCTGATACGCTTTTCGGGATAGATCGGAATTTCAGCCAATCGGAACCCCGGAATTTAATACGTTTATTTCCTTATCAATCAACAGGTCAGATTGACTGGCACGCCGCGCAAACCGCACCAGGGCAATCACCCGAACATGAGTTAAGCAGATTCTCCTAGGTCGTGTGTCCGACGCTGAAGGTCATCGGCCAATTCCTGGCCGATTTTTAGCGCCAACACACTTTTGGCACGCCCGGTGGGACAACCTCAACATCCAATATGTCAAAGACCACCGAAGTCTCTGAGAACAATATCATTGAGGTCACGAAAGCAGATCTTAAGGACGACCAGAAAGAGGAACTGGCAAAACACCTAGAAGACTACAAAAGGGTGTATCTGCAATCTTTCAGTCGTACCAGAAGCGGGGAGGCAATCAAGAAAGCTCCTCTTCCAGTTCCCCACCACATCACCATCGCTGAGGATTCGGGCAAGATGTCCGATATGATTCAACAGTCCGTCTATCAGGCTTTCATCGACCAATCCTCAGTAATGACCAACATGGTGTATAACGCCATCATCAATTCTCTGGTCAGCGGAGTAGCTCAGGGATATCAGGGGCCAGCATACGCCCCACCTATTGTACCTCTAGCCAGAAACTTACCAGGCACGTCTCACTCGGCTCCTCAGCCGATGTCGACGCAACACGAAGGGTACAACACTTCGTTGCCTTCAATGCCTCCGGGGTATAACAGTGCACCATGTTTTCGATCGCAAGCGCCGCTTCATCCTGTCCACATTGCTTCCGTGCAATCGTTGCCCTCAAACTCAGTACCTTGGGGGACACCAGCAACGGCGGCTTTTCCTGATCAATCAACCGGACATGGGAGCTATCCGATCCAGGCACCGTACCATTCGGCCGTTCAGCCGACGGTCCCTCAGTATCAACCGGCCACGTCAGAAATCGGCAGCGGGGCAGATGCCGCAGAAGCACTCAGAAGCACGGCACCGATGACGATGTACGATGGGGCGGCAGATTTGCTTCGCCATCAGCTGTCAGCTGCTCAGACGATGCAACAGAATCCGCCACACGCTTCGATACATCACCCGGCTGTACCGCCGCCGATCCACCAACATACGCCGGCGCCCCGACCAGCTGTTCATCAGCAGCAAGTGGATTGGACAGATGGAATAGCGGAGGTAACTCAAGACCAATTCAGGTTAAAGCCGAAAGTACAAACTTATACGTACAAGACGCCATACCCATCGGCCTACGATCTACTGCCGTTTCCCCATTGGTAAAAAGTTCCTAACTTCACCAAACTTTCAGGGCTGGATGACACCTGTTGACGCCAGATTTTGACACGTATTGAATCGGCGTCAGGAGGAGAAGATTGACCGATGCGGTAGAACAGTAAGGAATCGGCCGATTGAAGTGGCGGTTGAAAATCGGCCGATTGGTGGCGCAGCCTATGCCAACAGGATAGGATTATTCCAGAATATCCTGGTCAGAAGCTGGTCAACAGAGGCATGCTAAGTCGGTCGGAAAGCAATTGAGGAGGTCCTGATTGGATTAGGAAACGGCGGCGGAAGATTCTGCGGGAGTCCATTTCCTTTTTAAAAGTTATTATAGATATAGTAGTTTTCCTGTTTTTTAAATAAGGTTGTAACAAGTCGTAATCGACCAGGAATCCTAGTTTCAGGGTATAAATAGGAGTCGCTAGGGCTTTGCAAAATATCATCAAATCAATCAACAAAACACTTCTACTTTTTACCAGTACTTTACTTTCAAGTCGGCGACTTCGCCAATATTTTCTTCTTCCACGAGTTCGTACGGATTGGCAGGGCTGCATCAACCTGATCTCCGGCCAATTGGTAGGTTCCGATTATCGAGTAATATCCGAGCTTTAACTACGGGCGCATCGCTGTGGTTTCGTTTGGATTTATTCACAAGTTATCGATATTTACTAGAATCGCAAGTTTTACCTGTTATTCTAGTATTATCACCAGTTATCCAGCTTGAGATCAGGGTAATCGGCTTCGTCATTATTCTCCTTCGATTCATCGCCATACAGCCGATTAGATCTGTTTCAAGTGTTGCTTCTATAGTAATTGTTTAGATCACTCTAGCAGTTCTCTTTACAATTACTATACGATCATCGGCTGACCCATAGCCGATCATCTCTACAGCAAATCGGCCGATTTGCTGCCGACGCGCTCCTCAGGACAGATCGGAAATCCAGCCGATCGACGTGCCTGGAATTTAATACTCTATTTCCTTGTCAATCAACAGGTCAGATTGACTGGCACGCCGCGCGAACCGCACTAGGGCGATAACCCGAACAGGAGCTAAGCAGATTCTCCCGGGTCGTGTGTCCGACGCTGAAGACCCATCGGCCGATTCCTATTCGGCCGATTTTAGCGCCAACAACACCTCAACTGTGGAGCACATAAATAGGTTCATCATCCAGTGCGGGGAAGCCGCCATACAAGATGCTCTGCGGGTGCGTCTGTTCTCGTCGTCTCTATCTGGTCGGCCTTCCATTGGTTCCCTACCTTACCACCCAATTCCATCGTCACTTGGGCTGATCTGGAAAAGCAATTTCATAAGTACTTCTACGCGGGAGTCCACGAGATGAAGATTTCAGATTTGACTAGCCTCAGGCACAGGAGCGACGAACCAGTAACTGGCTACATACTGAGGTTCAGAGAGATCATAAACAAATGCTATACCCTAGCCCTGACCGATGCTCAGTTGGCCGATATCGCCTTCCAAGGTCTCCTGCCACATATCAAGGAGAGGTACGCCTCACAAGAATTTGAAAGCTTAAGTTAGATCGTTCACCGATTGGCCGGTCAGGAAGTACGTTCGTTTGATCAGCGGAGGAATTTCCAGAAAAAGATGGCATATTTGGAAGGGTCTGAATCTGAGGAAAAAGAAGAAATCGGCCTAGCAGAATGGGTCAAAGGGAAAAAGCCGATATCGTGCCCTTTCGGCAAGAAAGAACTAGAGGCGTTCGGTTTTGACACGTCAAAGGCCGATAAAATCTTCGACTTACTTCTCCAAGAGGGGCAGATCAAGCTCTCACCTTTCCACTCCATCCCCTCGGCCGATCAGCTCAAAAAGATGAAGTATTGCAAATGGCACAATGCTACATCTCATGACACAAATGAGTGCAAGATCTTCCGTCAGCGGATACAGTCGGCCATTGAGCAAGGCAGACTCAAGTTCGAAGTCCCGGCGAAGCCGGTAAAACCGATGAAGATTGAACAGCATCCTTTCCCTGCTAACATGGTTTACACGGGAAGAAACTCACTTCAAACCAAGGTGCTGACGTCGGAATCAGCTAGAAGAAGCGGCGCCGTGGATCCCAGAAAAGCAGGTCACGGTGGACGATGTCAAAGGGAAAAGACGGGTTGAAGACGAGGGCGAAGGATCAGAACGATCGTGTAGACCTGTCACTTCCCAATTCTTTTAGCAAATATCAGCGGCAGTAGGAAAGGTCGAGACACCACGATGAGATGATACGCCAACACGAAGATCATTGGCGATGTCCGTTCTTCATCCATTGCTGGGAAAATGACCTCAGATTGCCGTTAGCCGATAATTGCCCTGAGTGCAGCGGATCAAGTCGCAACGATCGCCCGCTCAAAAGATCGCGTTCCAGAGACAGAGGATCAGAGCCGATCAGCAGAAACTGACGCGAACAAGAAGGTCGGCGCCTTTCAGTGCATGATCAGCTGGGGGGCAGAGTTGACCGGTATCACCGGTCGAAGGGCAGGATCAACCAGCAGAAGCGACTGGGGGGCATAACCAGCGTACACGATCGGCTAGAAGAAATGGCTGGTGCTAGGGTGTCAGATGAGAACCCCCTAGGAAGGGAACCAGACTGGGAGCACGCCAAACCGCCGGCCAAACGAGTAAACCCCAGGTGGTGCCCTGATGGACTGTCTAAATCTCAAAAATGAAGGATCCAACGTCTGCGTCAATGGGAACAACAAGAGGAAGAGCAGAGGCAGGTGCTGGATAAGAAAAACGACAGGTCTCGGGTCTGGTGCCCCAAGAGAAACAACAATAAGGAGGGCGATAATCAAGAATCGGCAGCTGATGTCAACATGGTGTTCATATTGCCGATGGAGTTGATAGCGCCTACCTATCGAGATAAAGCGACAAGAATGGAGGAGCAAATGGTGCAGTTGGTTTTGGAACCGAGGACAGCCACTTTTGAGAAACCAGAAGACGAAAAACGGCAACCTCTCAAGGCTCTATTTCTCAAAGGACACGTTAACGGACGACCCGTTACCAGGCTACTAGTGGACGGAGGCGCTGCAGTCAATATCATGCCATATGCCATGTTCCGGAAGTTAGGCAAAAGCGATGAAGACCTGACCAAGATAGACATGATGCTCAAAGACTTCGAAGGCAACGTGTCTCCTGCCCACGGAGCGCTCTGCGTCGACCTCACCATCGGCAGTAAGACCCTTCCCACTGCCTTCTTTATTATTAATGGTAAGGGGTCCTACAACATGTTGCTCGGTCACGATTGGATACATGCGAATTGCTGCGTCCCGTCTACAATGCACCAATGCCTCGTACAGTGGGTCGGCGACAGTACAAAGATAGTCACCGCCGATTGCACCTACAGTGTTGCGGCGGCCGACACGCAACCCTGGAGCTGTGAACACGTCAAGTGTATATCTGGTAGAACTTGGGACACTGATTTCCTGAAAGTGTCCGATTTTGGTCTACAGCCGATCCAAGCAGTCGGCTCTGAAGATTCAGATTAGATGGATCAGTTCGTCCGAGAAGACGGGAAGCTTGGGCATGGATTTACGTCGGCCGATTCATTGGAGGTGGTCGATTTAGGAGATGGTAGCAAGCCAAGGCCAACGTATATTAGTGCTAGTTTAGATCCCGATTACAAATGTGGATTGATAAGTTTATTAAAAGAATTCAAAGATTGCTTCGCTTGGGAATACCACGAGATGCCTGGCCTAGACCGGTCCATTGTCGAACACCGGTTGCCTATAAAATAAGGATATCGGCCATATCAGCAGCCTGCACGACGGTGCAACCCTAAAATTCTACCTGATATAAAGGCCGAGATCACAAGATTGATTGAAGCAAGATTTATTCGGCAGTGCCATTACGCCGAATGGATTTCAAATATTGTACCCATATATAAGAAAAACGGAAAGTTGCGCGTATGCATCAACTTTTGGAACCTAAATCAGGCTACACCGATGGACGGGTATCCGATGCCGACAGCCGATGTTTTGATAGATGCTGCCGCAGGACATAAAGTCATCAGTTTCATGGATGGTAATGCTAGGTACAATCAAATATTAATGGCCGAAGAAGATATTTTGAAGACGGCTTTGAGGTGTCTGGGCCACCTCGGTCTATTCGAGTGGGTTGTAATGACCTTTGGGTTAAAGAACGCCGGCGCTCATACCAGCGGGCTATGAATTATATCTTTCACAAGCTCATTGGTGTATCGGTTGAAATCTACATCGACGATGTTGTGGTCAAGTTGAAAGGTCATCAGGAACATCTGGCCGATTTACAAGAGGTATTGGCATGAGTTTAGGGTCCAATATGGTGGATCGGGTGCGTTCGTTGCGAAGAATTCCGACGCGACTTCGTTGCACGAACAACTGCACTAATTACACTAGTTCAGCATGTTTTGCATCGATTTTTGTACGGTGATGAAACAGTCCGAAATGCACCAAAACATGAGTTTAGGGTCCAATGGGGTCGATCGGGTCGTTCGTTGCAAAAATTTCAACATGACTTCGTTGCACGAACTTGAGCACTAATTGCACCAGTTCGGCGCATTTTGCATCGATTTTTGTGCGGTGACGAAACGGTCCAAAACGCAACAAAACATGAGTTTAGGGTCCAATGGGGTGGATCGGGTGTGTTGCGAAAAATTCACCCGATCCACCCCATTGGACCCTAAACTCATGTTTTGGTCTATTTTGGACCGTTTCGTTACTACACGAAAGCCGGTGCAAAACTGGCTGAACTGGTGCAATTAATGAAAAAATTCATGCAACGAAGTCGCGCTGGAACTTTTCGCAACGAACGCACCTGATCCACCCCATTGGACCCTAAACTCATGTTTTGGGGCGTTTCGGACCATTTTGTTTCTAGCGATAGCAGGTGCAAAACGGGCTGAACTGGTGCAATTAATGCACGAGTTTGTGCAACGAAGTCGCGTCAGAATTTTTCATAACGAACGCACCCGATCCACCCCATTGGACCCTAAACTCATGTTTTGGGGTGTTTTGGACCGTTTCGATACTACACGAAAGTCGGTGGAAAATGGGCTTAAATGTATCAATTAATCCACAAGTTCGTGCAACGAAATCGCGACGGAATTTTTCGCAATGAACGCTCCCGATCCACCCCATTGGACCCTAAACTCATGTTTTTGTGCATTTCGAACCATTTTATTACTGCACGAAAGTCGATGCAAAACACGCTGAACTGGTGCAATTAATGCTCAAGTTTGTGCAACGAAGTCGCGCCGGAATTTTTTGCAACGAACGCACCTGATCCACCCCATTGGACGCTAAACTCATGTTTTGGTGCGTTTCAGACCGTTTTGTTTCTAGAGAAAGCAAGTGCAAAACGGGCTGAGCCGGTGCAATTTATGCACGAGTTTGTGCAACGATGTCGCGTCGGAATTTTTCGCAACGAACACACCTGATCCACCCCATTGAACCCTAAACTCATGTTTTGGGGTGTTTTGGACCGTTTTGATACTACACGAAAGTCGGTGGAAGATGGGCTTAAATGTATCCATTAATTCACTAGTTCGTGCAACGAAATCGCGTCGGAATTTTTCGCAGTGAACGCTCCCGATCCACCCAATTGGACCGTAAACTCATGTTTTGGGGCATTTTGGACCGTTTCGTTACTACACGAATGTCGATGCAAAACGCGCCGAACCGGTGCAATTGATGTTCAAGTTTGTGCAACAAAGTCGCGCCGGAATTCTTCGTAACGAACGCACCTGATCCACTCCATTGGACCCTAAACTCATGTTTTGGGGCATTTCGGACTGTTTCGTTTCTAGCGAAAGCAGGTGCAAAACGGGCTGAACTGGTGCAATTTATGCACGAGTTTGTGCAATGAAGTCGCGTCGAAATTTTTCGCAATGAATGCACCCGATCCACCCCATTTGATACTACACGAAAGTCGGTGGAAAATGGGCTGAATTGTATCAATTAATGAACAAGTTCGTGCAACGAAATCGCGTCGCATTTTTTTGCAACGAACGCAACCGATCCACCCCATTGGACCCTAAACTCATATTTTGGGTTGTTTTGGACCATTTTGATAGTACTCGAAAGTCGGTGGAAAATGGGCTTAAATGTATCCATTAATTCACAAGTTCGTGCAACGAAATCGCGTTGGAATTTCTCACGACGAATGCTCCCGATCCACCCCATTGGTCCTTAAACTCATATTTTGGTCTATTTTGGACCGTTTCGTTACTACACGAAAGCCGGTGCAAAACTGGCTGAACTGGTGCAATTAATGCACAAATTCGTGCAGCGAAGTCGCGCCGGAACTTTTCGCAACGAACGCACCTGATCCACCCCATTGGACCCTAAACTCATGTTTTGGGGCATTTCGGACCATTTTGTTTCTAGCGAAAGCAGGTGCAAAACGGGCTGAACTGGTGCAATTAATGCATGAATTTGTGCAACGAAGTCGCGTCAGAATTTTTCACAACGAACGCACCCGATCCACCCCATTGGACCCTAAACTCAGGTTTTGGGGTGTTTTGGACCGTTTCGATACTACACGAAAGTCGGTGGAAAATGGGATTAACTGTATCAATTAATCCACAAGTTCGTGCAACAAAATCGCGTCGGAATTTTTCGTAATGAACGCTCCCGATCCACCCCATTGGACCCTAAACTTATGTTTTTGTGCGTTTCGGACCATTTTATTACTGCACGAAAGTCGATGCAAAATGCGCCGAACTGGTGCAATTAATGCACAAGTTCGTGCAACGAAGTCGTGCCGGAATTTTTCGCAACGAACGCACCCGATCCACCCCATTGGACCATAAACTCATGTTTTTGGGTGTTTTGGACCATTTTGTTACTCCATGAAAGTCGGTGCAAAATGTGCTGACCTGGTGCAAGTAATGAACAAGTTCGTGCAATGAAATCGCGTCCGAACTTTTTGCAACGAACGCACTCGATCCACACCTTTGGAACCTAAACTCTTATTTTGGGGCGTTTTAGACCGTTTTGTTACTGCACAGAAGTCGGTGTAACACTCACCAAAATGGTGCAATTAATGCACAAGTTCGTGCAACAAAATCGCGTCAGAAGTTTTCGCAACGAGCGCACCCAATCCACCCAATTGGACCCTAAACTCATGTTTTCGGCCGTTTTAGACAGTTTCGTCACTACACGAAAGCCGATGCAAAACGGGCCGAACGTGTGCAATTAATACGCAGGTTTGTGCAACGAAGTCGCGTCAGAATTTTTCGCAACAAACGCACCCGATCCACCCTATTGAACCCTAAACTCATGTTTTGGGGTGTTTTGTACCGTTTCGATACTACACGAAAGTCGGTGGAAATTTGGCCAAAATGTATCAATTAATGAACAAGTTCGTGCCACGAAATCGCGTCAGAATTTTTCGCAATGAACGCACACGATCCACCCCATTGGACCTGTTGGCGCTAAAATCGGCCAAGGAATCGGCCGATGGTCTTCAGCGTCGGACACACGACCCGGGAGAATCTGCTTAGCTCCTGTTCGGGTTATTTGCCCTGGTGCTGTTCGCGCGGCGTGCCAGTCAATCTGACCTGTTGATTGATAAGGAAATAAGAGTATTAAATTCCGGGCGTCCCCGATCGGCTGGAGTTCCGATCTGTCCCGAAGAGCGTATCGGCGAATCGGCCGATTTGTTGTGAAGATGATCGGCTATGGGTCAGCCAATAATCATGTAATAATTGCAAAGAAAACTGCTGGAGCGATCTAAACAATTATTATAGATGCAACACTTGAAAATAGATCTAATCGGCTGTATGACGATGAACGAGGAAGAACGATAACAAAGCCGATAGTTCTAATCTCAAGCTGGATAACTGGTGATAATACTAGAACAAGAGGTAAAACTTGCAATTCTCGTAAATATCGATAACTGGTGAATAAATCCAAATGAAACCACAGCGATGCGCCCGAGGTTAAAGCTCAGATATTACTCGGTAAGCGGAACCTACCAATTGGCCGGAGATCAAGTTGATGCAGCCCTGCCAATCTGTACGAACTCGTGAAAGAAGAAAAAGTATTGGCGAAGTTGCCGACTTGAAAGTAAAGTACTAATAAAAAAGTTGGAGTGTTTTGTTGATTGATGTGTTCATTTTCTGCAAAGCCCTAGCGACTCCTATTTATACCCTAAAAACAGGACTTCTGGTCGATTACGACTTGTTACAACTTTATTTTAAACAGGAAAAACTACTATATCTATAATATCTTTAAAAAGGAAATGGACTCCCGCAGAATCTTCCGCCGCCGTCCCTTAATCCAATCAGGCTTTTCCCATTGCCTCTTGACCGAATCAGCATCGCTCTGTTGACCAACATCAGGCCACTTTTGACCGGGACCCTCTGTTGTGGCTCCAATCTGTTGGCGCAAGCTGTATCGTCAATCGGCCGATTTCCAACTGTTACCTCAATCGGCCGATTCTTTACTGTAGCCTTTAGATCTGCCGCATCGTCCAATTTTGTGGCAGAACCACCTGAATTAATCCGGCTCAAGTGTATTAACCATCACCATTAGGGCAATCTCGGTTAACCTTACACTTCAAACGGAGTAATCCACTGGTCTGTCGGGTATAACCTCCCGATACAACCACGGTAAAGCGGATCGAGTGCCATACATACAAATGCTCACACGACGATGAGCCTAGAGAATAACACATTCCAGCAAATATTACAACATTGTCAAAAGTGAATATTACAGACCAAGTTTGAGTTTAGAAACCAAGTACTTCAGTGATCATAACTAATAAGTTCTTCAGAGTTTAAGTTGCAGCGGAAAATAAAACAACGAAAGCTACTTCGACGATAAGGATGTCTCGATGAAGCCCGTACGAGACATCACTCGGCATTATCTCCGTTGGACGGGGGCGTATCCCATTCCACCGACCAACCAGGGGGAAGAGTGCAGGGCCAAGTCAAGCTAGCAATCATATCTTCGAAGGTCTCACCTGAAAACGAGCCACAAGCAAGGCTGAGTATACTAATACTCAGCAAGACTTACCCGAGTAGTGGAATCTACTCCACCGACTCTAGATATGCAAGGCTTTTTGGCTCAGGGGTTTGTTTTGCCGAAAAGCATCTACAAGTGGGTCCTTACTTTCAACTTTTAGCTCAAGATTCTAGTTTCATTAGCCATCCTAGATAAGCAGCTATCCAATAGCATTCATGGTGAAGCATTACATTTCATCCAACAAATTTATTCCTCATCATTGTTCCTCTTCTTACTCTATGGGTAAAGGGGGTTAAGCAGTCTCAATAGCCATGAGAAACGGACGATTCGAATCGAATTTCTTAACCTGGCAAGGGAAACCTAAACACACGTCACGTGGTTACTCCCAGAGTCACACGTGCAACTTTTCCCCTTTCTTTCCGGGTCGTGGATCGGGGCTACCCTCCGAGAGTACAAGAGCCCCACGCCACGGTTCGGCGCCGGGTCGTGACCACTCTCAGCACTCGCCATATGCACATGGGACCGAAGTTCAAAGGGTAGGATGCCGTCCCCTTGCCGGGCCAATCAGGTACTTAAGCTTACCGATTCCCATAATCTCGGCATGTGTTTAGTACGTTCAAAGACTTAACCATCACTACCACACACTGCGGCCTTAGCATTTTTCACTAGACAGACGGGCCTCAATCGTAAACATCGTACCATAGCCCGTCCGTTGTCCTTATGATTGCAGCGTGTAGTAAACATTCAACTCCTATTTTCTCGCGAGTGACAGGAAATCACTCGGCTTTTACCGGAGTCCTATTAGCACAGCATTCTATCGATCCTTACGTCTAGTTTTCAAGCATGGGTTCCTAACATCATGCAACTAAGTTTTCATTCAACTCCTATAAACTTAATGCACAAGCAAAGAGTAATGAGTTGCATAATTTAGGAAAGAAAGGGGTTATGCTCCGGGGCTTGCCTTCGCAGTTAGCTTGGGGCTCTTCCGAACTTGGGCTCGGGTCTTCAAGAGCTTCAGTTAGATTTACTTGAGCTTCACGCTGCTCACTCTCGGACGCGGGCACCAGCTCGTAAGTTCCGTCGGCGAGAGTCGTCGATTCTACATGAATGCACAAGTTTAAGTAGTGGTGATGGTAAACAACACGATTTTAAGTGTAATTACTATAGTGGATAGTTTCTGGTCATGAAATTTTGGATTTAGGCACATCAGGGAAAGATGTGCTTACTGTAAAATTTTCAGACAATTTCATGTAGCAGATTAGTTATGAAAAATATATTAAATAGTTGCTGTTAGATCCTTGTTCTGTTTGTATAGAACAATTGGTGCAAAAACTGAGTCTAAGATTTTTACAGGGCTTTCATATAATCGTGCTGGAGCTACTGTAATTTGTATAGGATTTATTATGCAGTTTTCAGAGCATAGTAAATGTGACATTACACACCTTAGGTTTTTTAAGGATTTATTTTTACAGGACTCTACACAGGGTTTTTGTCCATGAAAATTTCTATACAGCATCCTATGCCACTGTGTATCTCCTAGTAAAAATTTGAGAATTTTCCAAGCTAAGATACTATTTTCTTGAATTTATGTATGTTATTAGCACATAAATCAAATAAATAGGTTCCTATGAGATAAAAAGTCTCCCAATTTTTCTCTGGCATCTAGGTACCATTACACCAGTATAGAAAATGTTTCATTAGGTGATTCATAACCTAACTGCAGGAAAAAAAAATATTTAGCCACTTATGGTATGAAACTAAGTTTAATAAACAGTGTAGATAGAGATGGAGTTTGGGCCTGATCTTTTTATACAGTCCTAAACATCAAGCAACTAACTCACTGCCCAAAATTTAGGGTCAGCATTGATCAACAACAGTGTGTACAAAAGAAGTCCACTAAAACTTCCATTTAATGTAGAGCATAATATGTTGCGAATCTGAGAAACTTTTTGTAACAAAAGTTGTAGAGTTTCTTCTAAGTATTCCAGAACAGTTTAGTTTGCATTTTTCTGAATTTTCTACGATTTTATACGAATTTTACAAGTTCACTGAATTTGAATCTAGATTTGAAACTTTCTTTTACAACTGGGTCCTTGAATCTTACGTGCAGACCCTTCTAAAGATTTAAATTCTTGCAATTGGATCCTCGGGCGGCTCGGGTACGGTGGTCGGCCGAAATTCCGGCGAGGGGCTCGCCGGCGGCGAGGGGTGAGGGTCGGGGAAGGTTCAGGGGTGCGAGGGCTACCTCGTGGGGGTCTTGTTCGGGTGGGGGACGACCGGGAATAGCTCGCCGGCGTTGGAGCAGAGGCAGCGGCGGCGGCGGCACGCGTCGACGGTGGTGCTCCGGCGGGCTTGGGGCGGTCTGGTCTGGTCGGCGAGCTTCAGTGGCGCGTGGGGAAGCTGCTCGGGTGCTTGGCTTGGGCGGAGGAGGTCGGGGTCGAGCTGTCCGCGGTGAGCAGGGGCGGCGGCGGCGGTGACAGCGCGGGCGGCGGCGCTCCGGTGGTCCTGGGCGGGGTTGGGCGGGTCGGCGAGCTCCGGTGGGGTGATGTAGTGGTGGCTGGCACTCCAATTTGGGCAGGGGGCGGCTGTGGAGGGCTGTCCACGAGCGGGCGGAGCTCGGCGGTGGTAATGGCGGCGGTGAGGTGCTCTGGCTGTTGTGGCTCGCGCGGGCGGCCGGGGGCGCGGCTTTTATAGGGGCAGGAGGGAGGTGGGGGTGCCTGGGCGACGCGCGGGGCAGACACGGCGAAGGCGTGCCAGTGGCCACGGCGGGCGGCAGCAGGACGCCGGCGCGGACTGGGCAGCGCGGCGGTGGGTGGGGGGGGGGCAAAGCCGTGCGTGGGAGAGAGGCGCGGCGGCCACTGGCCTGGCGGCTCGCGCCGGTCAGGCGTCGCCGGCCACCTGGCGGCGCTGTCGGGCGGGCAGGGGAGAGAGAGGGAGGAGCGAGGGGCCTAAACGCGAGAATTTGAAAAGTTTCAGGGGGCTGGGTGCAAACAGGGCATTTTCTCCTCTTTCTAATTTGAATTTCAAAAACTTTTGGACACGAAAGTTGTTCAGAATAAAAAGTTCTACAAGTTTGGTTTCAGGCAACATCTCATTTGGCTTATGGTTTGAAAGTTAATTTAAAAATTCAAAAGTATTCAAATGTACCCAAATTCAATTTGAATTTCAACGTAACTTGTTCTAATGCTTTTCCCCCTTTTATTTGTTGGTTAAGCATAGGGTTAGGCTAATGACATTGATTTTAGAAATGTAATTTACCAGGGTTGTCACAAATTTCTTCTCCTGACGCCGATTCAACACGCGTCAAAATCTGGCGTCAACACATGCCCCCCAGTTTCGGAGTAAAACATAACTTTTACTTCGAAACTCTTTCTTTAATCCTTTTCTCCGAAACGGGCGCAGTAAAAATCTCCTTCCATCTCGCGGTCTTCTGCATAATGATTGCAATTCCCTTGGACCGAGCGCGCGAAATGACTGCTCCCCTTGAATTCGTGTAGACGGCGCGGTAAAAATCCCGCCTTTACCCTTTCTCTCTCGGATTATCCTTAAGAACTGGCATTCTCCGCCTACTTTTCCCCACGAGCCTAGCATTTTCTTCCAGCGAACCACGGTTCATCTTCCTCCCGAGCCCTCTCGATCTCCAACCGCTCCCTACGATCCCGCTTGCGACCTGCTTCAACTTCCCAATGGCGTCACCATCAGCAACCTCTCCAACCACGGAGGCTCTGTCGGCAACCCCCTCAGCGGCGGCGGCCCAATCGCGGCGGCTCAACTGGCAGCCCCATCGGCGACGATGATCTTCATCCTGGAGGTAATCACTTGAAATTTTCCCCTTTTGCTTTTCTACTGCTCCAGCATTTTCTGGACCATTCTCAGTTTTTTCCTCTTTTTCCTCCTTTTTTAGTCATTTAGGCACCAGATTACCATTCCTCTTTCAGAATCCCCCGATCTTATCTGCTTAGGCCCCATGGGGAACCCCGATCCAATTGATCTGATCAATCTAGAGACCCACAGAGTCCCGTTCAAGCAATCGCCTATGGATTTAGATCAGTGGACAGGTGCCTTTAGGTCCTGGCCGAATGAGACCCCTGGCTGGAGAGAATGGTATCAAAGAATAGCCAGGTCTAGGAAAGTTCAGTGGGATGAACTAAAAATCGGCCAATGCATAGACCTCTCTCTGTCCCAGATGGAGAAAAATGAGCCCTTGGTCATAGCAGCTTCTTACTTCTGGTCCGACGCACTCAATGCGTTCCTTTTTGGACATGGACCCATGACTCCAACTGTGGCCGATGTCCTGTTGTTGACCGGCCTTGACATCTCCTCCTCTGATATCCCCTTTAACTATCTGATTAAGCCATCACATCGGCTAGAAACCAAAGGAATCGGCGGATGGAAGGGGTACATCAGCAAAAATATGAAGACTAGGACAGTTTCAGAGAGAGAGCATACTACGTTCCTGATGATGTGGCTAGAGAAACACTTTTTCTGTGGCAGAGCAGTTGGCCCTTCTTCTAACACCCAAGCCCGGGCAGAAGCTCTGTCACTAGGATCGGCCGTTCCCCTTGGAAAGCATCTGTTGGGATCAGCCTACCACATGATGCACCAAATCGGCACTAAGCTGTCAAAAGGGGAGCCAATTGGGAACCCTGGCGGTCCTTGGTGGTTCATTACCCTCTGGCTCAACCTATATATGAGCAAGGTCTCTCAGCAACGAATAGAGACCAAAACTTTTCCCAACATTGAGTCAGAGGAAAACCCAACCGTCCGACGACGCTGCAGATCCTTTGGAGAGGCGGCATCGGCCTTCCCTGGCTGTCAATTCATTGCTGCCCGCACGGCTGAATACTTCAGATGCTTCTACAATGGCTTCAGTGAAGAGACTATCAGTTGGCATCCCTATCGGGTAGTAGAGTCGATTTTCGAACTTCCCATATGCTACGACTTCTCCACTCATACTTTTGATAGGGAACTTATGGATACCTTGATTAAGCCAGTGATTTTGCCGGCCAACTTCTTTTCTGGAAAGGACTCTCCCACATATGAGTTCTATAATCCATCGGCTGCAGCAAGGCAACTGGGTTTTGGTCAATTGCCGATTCGGGTTTACTTCGCCGGTCAAGTAAAATTCAGAGATGAACTGACCAAGAGTCTTTTCTACAATCGGCTGTGCAACTTAGTGCCAGATTCTAGCACCATTGACTTGAACAATTGGGCAGTGGCCCCTTTTGCCGTTCAGCAATTTAAATTATGGTGGGCAGAATGGAAGCAACACCTCTTCTGCAAATCCCCATCGACATATTGCAACATTCTAGACCCAGAGAACATTGACCCAAGTGCAGCAGTATGTCCTTTCTCCCAGCCAATTTCAATACTGTCTATTTCCATACTATTAACTTACCGTTAACTCATATTTATCTTCTTAGTCTAAAAGCCAAGTCCCTCCGATGCGGAGCCGAAGCGGCAGGCCGATAGAGAACAATCATCCGTATACACCATATCCACTCATCGGCTTTCACGCTCCAACCATCAAGGACATTGCCACTGGCCGATTGAAACGAACACCGAAAAGGCCAACCTTGAAGACAACAAGCCGTCGAGTGCATGCCCGCATCGGACCGACTAATCAATCGGCGGTAGTATCGGCTGAAACTCCGACTCCTCTATCCTTGCCGACTACCGAGATGGCCGATCCTCAAGTCACCGCAGAAGTCGGAGCAGCTGCGGCATCACTGCTAGTGGAAGCTGTTCAGGTAATCTTGCTCGCTTCATATATCTTTAGGTGCTCCACTAATACTAACTTTTTTTCTGTCAGGCTGCACAAGCCGCTTCAGTACAGTCTCCACAGCAATCGGCCACATCCCAAGCAGAAGCCGAAACTCCAGTGACCCTTCTTATCGAGGTAGATAATTTCTTAACCCAATTTCTCGACATTCAGAAGACTAACTGATTCTGATGCAGGCCGATTTGGGTGCGTCGGTCGAACTTCCTCAACAAACATCAACCAAAGGACCAACAGAAGTATGGCAAATATCCCATATCATCTTATTCAATTATCGTAATATACTCACAGGATTTATTTGTCATACCTTTCCAGGAAGCTGACCCAAGCAGAGCGTCAATAGTGGTCGAGTCCTCGTCCTCTGACGAGCCAATCGTGCCGGTTCCTGAGATGAGGCAAGCACTCCCATTGGCGCAGGCAAGAGAGATTCGCTTTAAGGAGGTAACAAACTTATCATCGGAATCGGCCGATTCCCCTTTACTGCTTGCTAACCCTTTTCTTTATTCCCCCACAGGAACAAGACACCCCGAACAACAGCGTTTTCTCCTTCGCCGTCTCTTTGCCTGATGATGAGGAAATCGCTACACGCCAAATTCCATCGAGCTTTGTTTCTGATGATGTCTGCGCGAAGCTCGAGAGCATGTGGATTCTCCTCCAAGATGATATCGCCGATTCGATGACTTTTCAGTGACATCAAGGGTCGAATCCTGGAAGAAACAACAGAAAGCTTGGAGCCTGCTGCATATATAGAACATATGCAAACCCCAGTTTCCAGGGCCCTACGCCATATGGCCGATCGCGCCCAGCTAGCAAAAATCCGGGAAGAGGCCGACTCGTACAAGCATCGGGCTCAAGAGGTACACCATCGGATCAACTTCCTCGAGAGCTGTCGCCCGGATATTGTCGGCACGATAGATCGCCTCAAACGGAGGAGAGCAGAACTAGCCAAAGAAATGGAGCAAATAACCAAAGACATAGCTGCTGACGAAAAGAAGCTTCTAGAGCTCCCATCCGTCATCACTGGGCTGAAACAAGAAAGGCAGAACTTGGCCTGTGAAGCGATAAGGCTTCGTCGCCATATATCAGAAGTTCCCGGATCGGCCGACGATGACCAAAGAGTACTAGATTCGGCCGATCAGATTAGGCAACGAGCTATCGCGGCCATAGACGCTTTCCTCGGGTCGTAAAGAATGCTGTAAACTTTTAGTGCTCCTTTAATGTTACTGCGCCGATTTGATCTTGGACCACTTCTTTTGGCAGATTTGTATTTATGAATGCTTTTACTCCGATAGGACGTGTCCCACTATCTTCTTACTTCCTTCTCTTTATAAGTAGATCCTACACCGTCTCCAGAGGCATATGCATTACCCATCTTCTCTCCCTCCAACAACTGGATCTTTATCCTCCCAAACCGAATAGCAAGATGTCTTCTTCGTCTTCCTCCTCTGTCTATCAGGTATGAACTCTCCTCTGCCACTCCCCTAGACATCTCAATCGCTCTGATGTTGGGTAGCTTTTCATCCCCGTTTAGTCAAAGCGTCTTAGCCCCAGTCTAGAACGAGCGATTGAAGTCATGCATTCAGACGAACCACTGTCGCAGGCAGACAAAGATCTGATAAGAGCTCATTCTGAAGAACTTAAAGATCATATTCCTGCTGTTGTCCAGAAGTATTGGGACGTTATAGATGCTCACTGCTTGGTCCGTAAGAGACTACCCTCTGAAAAGAGTCCTCCATTCCCTCATCAAGTCAAGACTGAAGCTGCAATGGAGAGTCTGGAGGAGAAGAAGACCCGCCTCCTGATAGAACCTTGCCATCAAGCTAAGACTGGAGCCACCGTGGAGAATCCAAAGGATCATAGGACCCGCCTTCTGCTAGAACTGGGCCGGATCGAGAGAGAAATCAAGAACAGGCGTAGTCAATAGATATATCGGTATTTTTATTCTAAGGGCGACTTATACCATGTCGGCCATGTACTCTGTCGTTTTCATCCAATAATGAACTGGTCAAAACGAATCACAATGCTCTTGGGAATTCTTCCCCTTCAATAGTTTCCAGAATATATGCATTTCCAGGGGCACAACGGCCGATTCTGTACGGCCCTTCCCAAGTGGGTGACCATTTACCGAATTTGGGATCCTTAGACCCTATCGGCAACACCAACTTCCATACCAAATCTCCCTGGGAGAATTGTTTAACTTTAACCTTTTTGTCATACCATCTGGCCACCCTTTTCTTATTTTCTTCTATACTAATCAGGGCCCTCAACCGCAGACCTGCCGAGTCATCGAGCTCGTCCTTCATGAGGAAGGAATAGTCATCGGCCGTCAACTGATCTTGAAGTGATATACGCCTTGACCCCATTCTTAATTCCCAAGGCAAGACTGCCTCATATCTTAGTGGCTCCGTGACAAGCCATCCTATAAGCCCATAAAGATTCAGCCAAAGACATGTGCCACTTTTTGGGTTGTTCTTCTATCTTTCTCTTGATCAACTTGATTATCCCCTTATTGGATGATTCTGCCTAGCCATTGGCTTGATCATAGTACGAAGAAGAATTTAATAATTTAATCCCCATATCGGGGGCGAATTCTCCGAATTCTCCAGAGGTGAACATTGTTCCCTGATCAGTTGTGATAGTCTGAGGAATACCGAATCGATAGACAATATGGTTTTTAACAAACTCAATCATATCGGCCGATGTCACATTCCTTAAAGGAACTGCCTCCACCCACTTGGTAAAATAATCGGTGACCACTAATATGAACTTATGCCCTTTACTCGATGGAGGAAGAATCTGTCCGATGAGATCTTTTCCCCAACCTCTGAATGGCCACGGCTTGATTACTGGATTCATAGCCGATGCTGGCGCGCGCTGTACATTGCCAAACTTCTGACAGTCTTGGCATCCTTTATAATATTTGAAACAATCCTCAAGAATCGTTGGCCAATAATACCCATTGTTTCTGATCATCCATTTCATTTTGTGAGCCGATTGATGGGCTCCACATACGCCTTCATGGATTTCTCCCATCAGGACCTTTGCTTCTTCTGTTCCCAGGCACTTGAGAAGAACTCCATCAATCGTCCGGTAAAATAAATCATCTTCAAGCAACATATATTTTGTGGCTTGAAAACGTACTCACCGATCCACTTTCCGGGAGGGATCCTTCAAGTAATCGGCGATTTTCTTTCGCCAGTCATCGGCCGCGAGCTCTAAAATCATAGCTCCCTGAATCGGCCGATATCCGGACGCATGTTGGGCCAGCCTGTTGGCTTCTTCATTATAATTTCTAGGGATATGCTCAATTATTGCAGACTTGAATTCCATTAAAAGTTGGAGGCAATCTTCATAATAAATCCTCAAGATATCATCTTTGCACTCAGATCGCCCCGTTAACTGATCTACGATGAGCATGGAATCTCCAAATATTTCGACTGCATCAGCTTTGACTTCCCTTAATAATTGGATACCTTTTAGAACGGCTCGATATTCCGCCTGATTATTGGTTGCGGATGCTTCTATCGGTAGAGAGAAATCATAACTTGCCCCCCGAGGCGATACAAGAACGATGCCGATTCCTGATCCGGCCCCACACGAAGAACCATCGAAGTATAGAGTCCATGGAACCGGTTCGACGACCGCAATTTCTGGTCCACAATGTTGAGCTACGAAATCGGCCATGACCTGACCCTTGACAGCTTTGGCCGATTCGTACCTTAAGTCGAATTCTGATAGAGCCAGGATCCATTTTCCAATCCGCCCTTTCAAAATCAGCAATGATAGCATATATTTCACCACATCATCTTTGCATATAACTATGCATTCTACCGATAACAAATAGTGCCTAAGTTTGGTACACGAGAAGTATAAACACAAGCACAGCCGCTCCACTGGGGAATATCTTGTTTCGGCGTCCAGGAGTCTCTTGCTGACATAATATACCACCCGTTCTTTCCCTTCGAACTCCTGTACCAACGCTGATCCAATAGCCTGTTCATCAGCCGATAAATATAATTTGGACGGCTTACCAGGCTGTGGCGGGACTAACACCGTAGGTGAGATCAGATATTGCTTGATATCTTCCAACGCTCTGCGTTGTTCTTCTCCCCATACAAATTCCTGATCGGGCTTTAATTTCAACAAAGGAGTAAATCTCGAATACGCCCTCACAGGTTGGATATGAATCTTCTGATAAAATTGACCTTGCCGATGAGAGACTGCAACTCAGTTTTATTCTGTGGGGCCACAACTTTGTTGATGGCGTCTATGGTCTTCCGGTTGACTTCTATCCCACGCTCATGGACCAAGAATCCTAAGAATTGCCCGACCGATACGCCAAATGCACACTTGTTTGGGTTCATTTTTAACCCATGGTTCCTCGTGCATTCTAGTACTTCTTGTAAATCGGCCAGATGTTCCTGATGACCTTTTGACTTGACCACGACATCATCTATATAAATTTCCACCGATGTACCAATGAGCTTGTGAAAGATGTAGTTCATGGCCCGCTGATATGTAGCACCGGCGTTCTTTAACCCAAAGGTCATTACGACCCACTCGAATAAACCAAGGTGACCTGGACACCTGAAAGCCGTTTTCAAAATATCTTCTTCGGCCATTAATATCTGATTGTACCCGGCATTACCGTCCATGAAACTGATGACTTTGTGTCCTGCGGCAGCATCTATCAAGACATCGGCCGTTGGCATTGGATACCCATCCATTGGCGTGGCCTGATTTAGGTTCCTGAAATCGATGCACACGCGCAACTTTCCATTCTTTTTATACACAGGTACAATATTAGAAATCCATTCGGCGTAGCGACACTGTCGAATAAATCCTGCTTCAATCAATCTTTTAATTTTGGCCTTTATATCAGGCAGAATTTTGGGGTTGCATCGTCGTGCAGGCTGCTGATATGGACGATATCCTGATTTTGGGGTTTCTTGGGATCTACGGCGCCACTCCTTCTTGCCGATTCCGATGTCAGCACCTTGGTTTGAAGTGAATTTCTTCCCGTGTCAACCATGTTAGCCGGGAAAGGATGCTGGTCTATCTTCATTGGTTTTGCCGGTTTGGCCGGGGTTTCAAATTTAAGCCTTCCCTGCTCGATGGCCGATTGTATCTGCTGACGAAAGATTTTGCATTCATTCGTATCATGAGATGTGGCGTTGTGCCATTTGCAGCACTTCATCTTCTTGAGCTGATCAGCCGAAGGGATGGTATGATACTGAGATAGCTTGATCTGCCCTTCCTGGAGTAGTAAGTCGAAAATCTTATCGGCTTTTGATGTGTCAAAGCCGAATGTCTCTGGTTCTTTCTTTCCGAAAGGGCACGATATTGGCTTTTTGCCTTTCACCCATTCTGCCAGGCCGATTTCCTCCTCTCCATCAGATTCAGACCCTTCTATGTATGCCACCTTCTTCTGGAAATTCCTCCGCTTCTCAAACGGATGGACTTCCTGTCCTGCCAATCGATGAACGATCTGGCTTAGGCTTTCAAATTCTTGCGAAGCATACCTTTCCTTGATTTGTGGCAGGAGGCCCTGGAAAGCAATATTGGCCAACTGTGCATCGGTCAGAGCCAGACTTTAGCATTTATTCCTGACTTCTTTGAACCTCTGTATATATCCAGTTACTGGTTCATCGCTCCTCTGCCTGAGGCCGGTCAAATCTGAGAGCTTCATCTCATGTACTCCTGCATAGAAGTACTTATGGAACTGCTTCTCCAGATCGGTCCAAGTAACAATAGAATTTGGTGGCAAAGTGGTGAACCACTGGAAGGCCGATCCAGACAGAGACGATGAAAATAGATGCACCCTCAGAGCATCTTGCGTGGCGGCTTCCCCACACTGGATGATGAATCTGTTAATATGCTCCACGGTGGATGTGTCGTCCAACCCCGAAAACTTGGTGAAATCGGGCACCTTGTAGCGGTGTGGGAATGGCAGCAAGTCATAGGCCGATGGGTATGGCGTCTTGTATGTGTAAGTCTGCACTTTTTGTTTCAACCCAAACTGGTCCTGAATTATCTCTGCTATTCTTGCCGTCTAGTCCACCTGCTGCTGATGAACGGCCGTTCGAGGTGCCGACATATGTTGAAGGACTAGTGGTGGTATGGATGGGTGATGAATCGAAGCATGCGGCGAATTTTGCTGCGTTATGGCCGTCTGAGTAGTTGATAGTTGATGGCGAAGTGAATCCGCCGCCCTATCGTACATCATCATCGGCGCCGTGCTTCTGAGCGCCTCTACAGCGCCTGCCCCCCAGCCGATCTCTGATGAGACTGGTTGATACTGAGGGGCCGTCGGCCGGACGGCCGATTGGAACGGCGCCTGGATTGGATAGCCCCCATGCCCGGTTGATGGATCGGGGAAAGCCGTCGTTACCGATGCCCCCCAGGGTACTGAGCTTGTGGGCAGCGATTACACAGAAGCAATCTGGATGGGTTGAAGCGGTGCCTGCGATGGGACACCTGGTGCACTGCTATATATTGGAGACGCTGGAGGCAATGGAGTGTTGTGTCCCTCGCGATGCGTCAATATCGGCTGAGGAGCCGATTGGGACGTGCCTGGTAAGCTTCTGGCTGGAAGCGCAATCGGCGGGGCATACGCTGGCCCCTGATAGCCTTGAACTGCTTCGCTGGCCAGAGAGCTGATGATGACATTGTACACCGTGTTGGTCATTACCGAGGACTGGTCGATGAACGCCTGGTAGACGGACTGTTGGATCATATTGGACATCTTGCCCGAGTCCTCAGCAATGGTAATGTGGCGGGGAACTGGAATAGGAGCTTTCTTGACTGTCTCCCCGCTTCTGGTATGGCTGAACGACTACTGATACATCTTCTTATAATCTTCTAGATGTTTAGCCAATTCTTCCCTCTGGTCGTCCTTGAGATCCGCTTCTGTGATCTCAATGATGTTGTTTTCGGAAACCTCTGCGTTCTTCGACATGTCGGATCTTGAAGTTTTGGTCCTACCGGGCGTGCCAAAAGTGTGTTGGCGCTAAATCGGCCAAGGAATCGCCCGATGGTCTTCAGCGTCGGACACACGACCTGGGAGAATCTGCTTAGCTCCTGTTCGGGTTATTTGCCCTGGTGCGGTTCGCGCGGCGTGCCAGTAAATCTGACCTGTTGATTGACAAGGAAATAAGATTATTAAATTCCGGGCGTCCTCGATCGGCTGGAGTTCCGATCTGTCCCGAAGAGCGTATCGGCGAATCGACCGATTTGCTGTGAAGATGATCGGCTATGGGTCAGCCGATAATCACGTAATAATTGCAAAGAAAACTGCTGGAGCGATCTAAACAATTATTATAGATGCAACACTTGAAAATAGATCTAATCGGCTATATGACGATGAACGAGGAAGAATGATAACAAAGCCGATAGTTCTAATCTCAAGCTGGATAACTCGTGATAATACTAGAACAACAGGTAAAACATGCAATTCTAGTAAATATCGATAACTGGTGAATAAATCCAAACAAAACCACAGCGATGCGCCCGAGGTTAAAGCTCAGATATTACTCGGTAAGCGGAACCTACCAACTGTACGAACTCGTGAAAGAAGAAAAAGTATTGGCGAAGTCGCCGACTTGAAAGTAAAGTACTAGTAAAAAAGTAGGAGTGTTTTGTTGATTGATGTGTTCATTTTCTGCAAAGCCCTAGCGACTCCTATTTATACCCTAAAAACAGGACTTCTGGTCGATTACGACTTGTTACAACTTTATTTTAAACAGGAAAAACTACTATATCTATAATATCTTTAAAAAGGAAACGGACTCCCGCAGAATCTTCTGCCGCCGTCCCTTAATCGAATCAGGCTTTTCCCATTGCCTCTTGACCGAATCAGCATCGATCTGTTGACCAACATCAGGCCACTTTTGACCGGGACCCCCTGTTGTGGCTCCAATCTGTTGGCGCAAGCTGTGTCATCAATCGGCCGATTTGCAACTGTTACCTCGATCGGCCGATTCTTTACTGTAGCCTTTAGATCTGCCGCATCGGCTAATTTCTTCTCCTGACGCCGATTCAACACGCGTCAAAATCTAGCGTCAACAGGACCCTAAACTCATGTTTTGGTGTGTTTTAGACCATTTCGTACTGCACGAAATCCGGTGAGAAATGCACCAAACTGGTGCAATTAATGCACTAGTTTGTGCTATGAAGTCGCGTCAGAATTTCTCATGACGAACGCTCCCGATCCACCCCATTGGTCCCTAAACTCTTGTTTTGGGCTATTTTTGACCGTCTCGTTACTACACGAAAGCCGGTGAAAAACTGGCCGAACTGGTGCAATTAATGCACAAATTCGGGCAACGAAGTCGCGCTGGAATTTTTCGCAACAAACACACCCGATCACCCCATTGGACCCTAAACTCATGTTTTGGGCCGCTTTGGACCGTTTCATTACTACACGAAAGCCGGTGCAAAACGGGCAGAACTGGTGCAATTAATACACGAGTTTGTGCAACGAAGTCGCGTAAGAATTTTTTGCAACAAACGCACCCGATCCACCCCATTGGACCCTAAACTCATGTTTTGGGTTGTTTTGGACCGTTTTGATACTACCCGAAAGTCGGTGGAAAATGGGCTTAATTGTATCAATTAATCCACAAGTTCGTGCAACGAAATCGCGTCGGAATTTTTCACAATGAACGCTCCCGATCCACCCCATTGGACCGTAAACTCATGTTTTGGGGCGTTTCGGACCATTTTATTACTGCAAGAAAGTCGATGCAAAACGCGGCGAACTGGTGCAATTAATGCTCAAGTTCGTGCAACGAAGTCACCCGGAATTCTTCGCAACGAACGCACTTGATCCACCCCATTGGACCCTAAACTCATGTTTGGGGCGTTTCGGACCGTTTTGTTTCTAGCGAAAGCAGATGCAAAACGGCCTGAACTGGTGCAATTTATGCACGAGTTTGTGCAACGAAGTCGCGTCGGAGTTTTTCGCAACAAACGCACCCGATCCACCCCATTGGACCCTAAACTCATGTTTTGGTGTGTTTTGGACTGTTTCGATACTACACGAAAGTCTGTGGAAAATGAGCCGAAATGTATCAATTAATGCGCAAGTTCGTGCCACGAAATCGCGTCGGAACTTTTCGCAATGAAAGCACCCGATCCACCCCATTGGACCCTAAACTCATCTTTTGGTGCGTTTTAGACGGTTTCGTATTCCACGAAATCCGGGTCTAAAATGCACCAAACTGGTGCAATTAATGCACTAGTTTGTGCTATGAAGTCGCGTCAAAATTTCTCATGATGAACGCTCCCGATCCACCCCATTGGACCCTAAACTCATGTTTTGGGCTATTTTTCACCGTCTCGTTACTACACGAAAGCCGGTGCAAAACTGGCTGAAATGGTGCAATTAATGCACAAATTCGGGCAACGAAGTCGCGCTGGAATTTTTCGCAACAAACGAACCCGATCACCCCATTGGACCCTAAACTCATGTTTTGGGCCATTTTGGACCGTTTCATTACTACACGAAAGCCGGTGCAAAATGGGCCGAACTGGAGCAATTAATACACGAGTTTGTGCAACGAAATCGCGTCGGAATTTTTCGCAACAAATTCACCCGATCCACCCCATTAGTCCCTAAACTCATGTTTTGTGCTATTTTTCACCGTCTCCTTACTACACGAAAGCCGGTGCAAAACTGGCCGAAATGGTGCAATTAATGCACAAATTCGGGCAACGAAGTCGCGCTGGAATTTTTCGCAACAAACGAACCCGATCACCCCATTGGACCCTAAACTCATGTTTTGGGCCATTTTGGACCGTTTCATTACTACACGAAAGCCGGTGCAAAACGGGCCGAACTGCTGCCAATAATACACGAGTTTGTGCAACGAAATCGCGTCGGAATTTTTCGCAACAAACGCACCCGATCCACCCCATTGGACCCTAAACTCATGTGTTGGGGTGTTTTGGACCGTTTCGATACTACACGAAAGCTGGTGCAAAACTGGCCGAAATGTATCAATTAATACACAAATTCGGGCAACGAAGTCGTGCTGGAATTTTTCGCAACAAACGCACCCGATCACCCCATTGGACCCTAAACTCATGTTTTGGGCCATTTTGGACCGTTTCATTACTACACGAAAGCCGGTGCAAAATGGGCCGAACTGGAGCAATTAATACACGAGTTTGTGCAACGAAATCGGGTATCGCGTCGGAATTTTTCGCAACAAACGCACCCGATCCACCCCATTAGTCCCTAAACTCATGTTTTGGGCTATTTTTCACCGTCTCATTACTACACGAAAGCCGGTGCAAAACTGGCCGAAATGGTGCAATTAATGCACAAATTCGGGCAACGAAGTCGCGCTGGAATTTTTCGCAACAAACGAACCCGATCACCCCATTGGACCCTAAACTCATGTTTTGGGCCATTTTGGATCGTTTCATTACTACACGAAAGCCGGTGCAAAACGGGCCGAACTGCTGCCAATAATACACGAGTTTGTGCAACGAAATCGCGTCGGAATTTTTCGCAACAAATGCACCCGATCCACCCCATTGGACACTAAACCCATGTGTTGGGGTGTTTTGGACCGTTTCGATACTACACGAAAGCCGGTGGAAAATGAGCTGAAATGTATCAATTAATACACAAATTCGGGCAATGAAGTCGTGCTGGAATTTTTCGCAACAAACGCACCCGATCACCCCATTGGACCCTAAACTCATGTTTTGGGCCATTTTGGACCGTTTCATTACTACACGAAAGCCGGTGCAAAATCGGCTGAACTGGAGCAATTAATACACGAGTTTGTGCAACGAAATCGCGTCGGAATTTTTCGCAACAAACGCACCCGATCCACCCCATTAGTCCCTAAACTCATGTTTTGGGCTATTTTTCACCGTCTCATTACTACACGAAAGTCGGTGCAAAACTGGCCGAAATGGTGCAATTAATGCACAAATTCGGGCAACGAAGTCGCGCTGGAATTTTTCGCAACAAACGAACCCGATCACCCCATTGGACCCTAAACTCATGTTTTGGGCCATTTTGGACCGTTTCATTACTACACGAAAGCCGGTGCAAAACGGGCCGAACTGGTGCAAATAATACACGAGTTCGTGCAACGAAATCGCGTTGGAATTTTTCGCAACGAGAGCACCCGATCCACCCCATTGGACGCTAAACTCATATTTTGGGGCGTTTTAGACGGTTTCGTATTGCACGAAATCCGGGTCTAAAACGCACCAAACTGGTGCAATTAATGCACGAGTTTGTGCAACGAAGTCGCGTTAGAATTTTTCACAACGAACGCACCCGATCCACCCCATTGGACCCTAAACTCATGTTTTGGGGTGTTTTGGACCATTTTATTACTGCACGAAAGTCGATGCAAAATGCGCCAAACTGGTGCAATTAATGCTCAAGTTTGTGCAACGAAGTCGCGCCGGAATTTTTTGCAACGAACGCACCTTATCCACCCCATTGGACGCTAAACTCATGTTCAGGTGCGTTTCAGACAGTTTTGTTTCTAGCGAAAGCAGGTGCAAAACGGGCTGAGCTGGTGCAATTTATGCACGAGTTTGTGCAACGAAGTCGCGTCGGAATTTTTCGCAACGAACACACCCGATCCACCCCATTGAACCCTAAACTCATGTTTTGGGGTGTTTTGGACCGTTTTGATACTACACGAAAGTCGGTGGAAAATGGGCTTAAATGTATCCATTAATTCACAAGTTCGTGCAACGAAATTGCGTCGGAATTTTTCGTAATGAACGCTCCCGATCCACCCAATTGGACCGTAAACTCATGTTTTGGGGCATTTTGGACCGTTTCGTTACTACACGAATGTCGATGCAAAACCTGCTGAACCGGTGCAATTAATGTTCAAGTTTGTGCAACAAAGTCGCACCAGAATTCTTCGCAACGAACGCAACGGATCCACTCCATTGAACCCTAAACTCATGTTTTGGGGCGTTTCGGACTGTTTCGTTTCTAGCGAAAGCAGGTGCAAAACAGGCTGAACTAGTGCAATTTATGCACGAGTTTGTGCAACGAAGTCGCGTCGGAATTTTTCGCAACAAACGCACCCGATCCACCCCATTGGACCCTAAACTCATGTTTTGAGTTGTTTTGGACCGTTTTGATACTACACGAAAGTCGGTGGAAAATGGTCTTAACTGTATCAATTAATCCACAAGTTCGTGCAACGAAATCGCGTCGGAATTTTTTGCAATGAACGCTTCCGATCCACCTCATTGGACCCTAAACTCATGTTTTGAAGCATTTCGGACCGTTTTGTTTGTAGCGAAAGCAGGAGCAAAATGGGCTGAACTGGTGCAATTTATGCACGAGTTTGTGCAACGAAGTCGCGTCGGTATTTTTCGCAATGAACGCACCCGATCCACCCTATTTGATACTGCACGAAAGTCGGTGGAAAATTGGCTGAACTGTATCAATTAATGCACTAGTTCGTGCTATGAAGTCGCGTCGGAATTTCTCACGACCAACGCTCCTGATCCACCCCATTGGTCCCTAAACTCATGTTTTAAGCTGTCGTGCAACGAAGTCGTGCTGGAAATTTTTCGCAACAAACGCACCAGATCAACCCGATTGGACCCTAATCTCATGTTTTGGGGCGTTTTAGACCATTTTGTTTCTAGCAAAAACATGTGCAAAATGGGCTGAACTGGTGCAATTTATGCACGAATTTGTGCAATGAAGTCGCATCGGAATTTTTCGCAATGAACTCACCCGATCCACCCCATTGGACCCTAAACTCTTGTTTTGGGGAGTTTTGGACCGTTTTGATACTACACGAAATTCGGTGGAAAATGGGCTGAACCGTATCAGTTAATGCACAAGTTCGCGCAACGAAATCACGTTGGATGTTTTCGGAACAAACGCACCCGATCCACCCCATTGGACCCTAAACTCATGTTTTGCGGCGTTTCGGACCATTTTGTTTCTAGCGAAAGCAGGTGCAAAGCGGGCTGACCTGGTGCAATTAATGCACAAGTTCGTGCAACAAAATCGCGTCAGAAGTGTTCGCAACGAGCGCACCCAATCCACCCAATTGGACCCTAAACTCATGTTTTGGGCCGTTTTGTACCGTTTCGATACTACATGAAAGTCGGTGGAAAATTGTCTTTACTGTATCAATTAATCCACAAGTTCGTGCAACGAAATCGCGTCGGAATTTTTTGCAATGAGCGCTCCCGATCCACCTCATTGGACCCTAAACTCATGTTTTGAAGCATTTCGGACCGTTTTGTTTGTAGCGAAAGCAGGAGCAAAATGGGCTGAACTGGTGCAATTTATGCACGAGTTTGTGCAACGAAGTCGCGTCGGAATTTTTCGCAATAAACACACCCGATCCACTCCATTTGATACTACACGAAAGTCGGTGGAAAATGGGCTGAACTGTATCAATTAATGAACAAGTTCGTGCAATGAAATCGCGTCGGATTTTTTCGCCGTATTGGACCCTAAACTCATGTTTTGGTGTGTTTCGGATTGTTACGTTACCACACGAAAATCGATGAAAACGAGTCGAACTGGTGCAATTAGTGCACAAGTTCGTGCAATGAAGTCACATCGGTATATTTCGCAACGAACGCACCCGATCCACCCCATTGGACCCTAAACTCATGTTTTGGGGCGTTTCGGACCATTTTATTACTGCACGAAAGTCGATGCAAAATGCGGCGAACTGGTGCAATTAATGCTCAAGTTCGTGCAACAAAGTCGCCCAGAATTCTTCGCAACGAACGCACTTGATCCACCCCATTGGACCCTAAACTCATGTTTTGGGGCGTTTCGGACCGTTTTGTTTCTAGCGAAAGTAGGTGCAAAACGGCCTGAACTGGTGCAATTTATGCACGAGTTTGTGCAACGAAGTCGCGTCGGAATTTTTTGCAACAAACGCACCCGATCCACCCCATTGGACCCTAAACTCATGTTTTGGTGTGTTTTGGACCGTTTCGATACTTCACGAAAGTCTGTGGAAAATGAGCCGAAATGTATCAATTAATGCACAAGTTCGTGCCACGAAATCGCGTCGGAACTTTTCGCAATGAACGCATCCGATCCACCCCATTGGACCCTAAACTCATGTTTTGGTGCATTTTAGACCGTTTCGTATTGCACGAAATCCGGATCTAAAACGCACCAAACTGCTGCAATTAATGCACAAATTCGGGCAACGAAGTCGCGCTGGAATTTTTCGCAACAAACGAACCCGATCACCCCATTGGACCCTAAACTCATGTTTTGGGCCATTTTGGACCGTTTCATTACTACACGAAAGCTGGTGCAAAACGGGCCGAACTGCTGCCAATAATACACGAGTTTGTGCAACGAAATCGCGTCGGAATTTTTCGCAACAAATGCACCCGATCCACCCCATTGGACACTAAACCCATGTGTTGGGGTGTTTTGGACCGTTTCGATACTACACGAAAGCCGGTGGAAAATGAGCTGAAATGTATCAATTAATACACAAATTCGGGCAATGAAGTCGTGCTGGAATTTTTCGCAACAAACGCACCCGATCACCCCATTGGACCCTAAACTCATGTTTTGGGCCATTTTGGACCGTTTCATTACTACACGAAAGCCGGTGCAAAATCGGCTGAACTGGAGCAATTAATACACGAGTTTGTGCAACGAAATCGCGTCGGAATTTTTCGCAACAAACGCACCCGATCCACCCCATTAGTCCCTAAACTCATGTTTTGGGCTATTTTTCACCGTCTCATTACTACACGAAAGTCGGTGCAAAACTGGCCGAAATGGTGCAATTAATGCACAAATTCGGGCAACAAAGTCGCGCTGGAATTTTTCGCAACAAACGAACCCGATCACCCCATTGGACCCTAAACTCATGTTTTGGGCCATTTTGGACCGTTTCATTACTACACGAAAGCCGGTGCAAAATGGGCCGAACTGGAGCAAGTAATACACGAGTTTGTGCAACGAAATCGCGTCGGAATATTTCGCAACAAACGCACCCGATCCACCCCATTAGTCCCTAAACTCATGTTTTGGGCTATTTTTCACCGTCTCGTTACTACACGAAAGCCAGTGCAAAACTTGCCGAAATGGTGCAATTAATGCACAAATTCGGGCAACGAAGTCGTGCTGGAATTTTTCGCAACAAACGCACCCGATCACCCCATTGGACCCTAAACTCATGTTTTGGGCCATTTTGGACCGTTTCATTACTACACGAAAGCCGGTGCAAAATGGGCCGAATTGGAGCAATTAATACACGAGTTTGTGCAACGAAATCGCGTCGGAATTTTTCGCAACAAACGCACCCGATCCACCCCATTGGACGCTAAACTCATGTTTTGGGGCGTTTTAGACGGTTTCGTATTGCACGAAATCCGGGTCTAAAATGCACCAAACTGGTGCAATTTATGCATGAGTTTGTGCAACGAAGTCGTGTCGGAATTTTTCGCAACGAACACACCCGATCCACCCCATTGAACGCTAAACTCATGTTTTGGGGTGTTTTGGACCGTTTTGATACTACACGAAAGTCGGTGGAAAATGGGCTTAAATGTATCCATTAATTCACAAGTTCGTGCAACGAAATCGCGACGGAATTTTTCGCAATGAACGCTCCCGATCCACCCCATTGGACCCTAAACTCAAGTTTTTGTGGGTTTCGAACCATTTTATTACTGCACGAAAGTCGATGCAAAATGCGCCGAACCGGTGCAATTAATGCTCAAGTTTGTGCAACGAAGTCGCGCCGGAATTTTTTGCAACGAACGCACCTGATCCACCCCATTGGACGCTAAACTCATGTTCAGGTGCGTTTCAGACAGTTTTGATTCTAGCGAAAGCAGGTGCAAAACGGGCTGAGCTGGTGCAATTTATGCACGAGTTTGTGCAATGAAGTCGCGTCGGAATTTTTCGCAACGAACACACCCGATCCACCCCATTGAACCCTAAACTCATGTTTTTGTGCGTTTCGAACCATTTTATTACTGCACGAAAGTCGATGCTTTGGTGCGTTTTAGACGGTTTCGTACTACGCGAAATCTGGTGTGAAACACACCAAACTGGTGCAATTAATGCACTAGTTCGTGCTATGAAGTCGCGTCAGAATTTCTCACGACGAACACTCCCGATACATCCCATTGGACCCTAAACTCATGTTTTGGGCTATTTTGGACCGTTTCGTTACTACACCAAAGCCGGTGCAAACCTGGCCGAAATAGTGCAATTAATGCACAAATTCGCGCAACGAACTCACACTGGATTGTTTCGCAACAAACGCACCCGATCCACCCCATTGGACCCTAAACTCATGTTTTGGAGCGTTTCGGACCGTTTTGATTCTTACGAAAGCAGGTGCAAAACGGGCCGAACTGGTGCAGTTAATGCACGAGTTTGTGCAAGGAGGTCGCTTCGGAAATTTTCACAACAAATGCATACAATCCACACCATTGGACCCTAAACTCATGTTTTGGGCTATTTTGGACCGTTTCGTTGCTACACGAAAGCCGGTGCAAAACTGGCTGAACTGATGCAATTAATGCACAAATTCGTGAACGAAGTCGCGCCGGAATTTTTCGCAACGAACGCACCTAATCCACCCCATTGGACCCTAAACTCATGTTTTGAGCGTTTCAGACCATTTTGTTTCTAACGAAAGCAGGTGCAAAACGGGCCGAACAAGTTCAATTAATGCACGAATTTGTGCTACAAAGTCGCGCCAGAATTTTTTGCAACGAACGCACCCGATCCACCCCATTGGACACTAAACTCATGTATTGGGGTGTTTTGGACCGTTTCGATAGTACACGAAAGTCGGTGGAAAACGGGCTTAACTATATCAATTAATCCACAAGTTCATGCAAAGAAATCACGTCGGAATTTTTCGCACTGAATGGTCCCGATCCACCCCATTGGACCCTAAACTCATGTTTTTGTGCGTTTCGGACCATTTTATTACTGCACGAAAGTCGATGAAAACATGCCGAACTGGTGCAATTAATGCACAAGTTCGTGCAACGAAGTCGCGCTGGAATTTTTCGCAACGAACGCACCCGATCCACCCCATTGGACCCTAAACTCATGTTTTTGGTGTTTTCAACCATTTCGTTACTCCATGAAAGTCGGTGCAAAATGCGCTGACCTGGTTCAATTAATACACAGAAGTCGATGTAAAACTCACCAAAATGGTGCAGTTAATGCACAAATTCGTGCAACGAAATCGCGTCGGAATTTTTCGCAGCAAACCCACCCGATCCACCCCATTGGACCCTAAACTCATGTTTTCGGCCGTTTTGGACCGTTTCGTTACTACACGAAAGCCGGTGCAAAACGGGCCGAACTGGTGCAATTAATACACAAGTTCGGGCAACGAAGTCGCGTCGTAATTTTTCACAACAAACGCACCCGATCCACCCAATTGGACCCTAAACTCATGTTTTGGGTTGTTTTGGACCGTTTCGATACTACACGAAAGTCGGTGGAAAATGGGCTTAACTGTATCAATTAATCCACAAGTTCGTGCAACGAAATCGCATCAGAATTTTTCGCAATGAACGCTCCTGATCCACCCCATTGGACCCTAAACTCATGTTTTTTTGCGTTTCGGACCATTTTATTACTACACAAAAGTCGATGCAAAATGCGCCGAACTGGTGCAATTAATGCACAAGTTCGTGCAACAAAGTCGCGCCGGAATTTTTCGCAACGAACGCACCCGATGCAGCCCATTGGACCCTAAACTCATGTTTTTGGGCGTTTTGGACCATTTCGTTACTCCATGAAAGTCGGTGCAAAATGGGCTGACCTGGTGCAATTAATGCACAAGTTCGTGCAATGAAATCCCGTCAGAATTTTCGCAACGAACGCACTCGATCCGCACCTTTGGACCCTAAACTCTTGTTTTGGGGCGTTTCAGACCGTTTTGTTACTGCACAGAAGTCGGTGTAAAACTCACCAAAATGGTGCAATTAATGCACAAGTTCGTGCAACGAAATCGCATCAGAAGTTTTCACAACGAGCGCACCCAATCCACCCAATTGGTACCTAAACTCATGTTTTGGGCCATTTTTGACCGTCTCGTTACTACAGGAAAGCCGGTGCAAAACTGGCCGAACTGTTGCAATTAATGCATAAATTCGGGCAACGAAGTCGCGTCGGAATTTTTCGCAACAAACACACCCGATCCACCCCATTGGAGCCTAAACTCATGTTTTGGGGTGTTTTGGACCGTTTCGATACTACACGAAAGTCGGTGGAAAATGGGCCGAAATGTATCAATTAATGCACAAATTCGTGCCACGAAATCGCGTCGGAACTTTTCGCAACGAACGCACCCGATCCACCCCATTGGACCCTAAACTCATGTTTTAAGGCGTTTCGGACCATTTTGTTTCTAGCGAAAGCAGGTGCAAAGTAGGCTGAACTGGTGCAATTAATGCACGAGTTTTTGCAACGAAGTCGCGTCAAAATTTTTCACAACGGACACACCCGATCCACCCCATTGGACCCTAAACTCATGTTTTGGGGTGTTTTGGACCGTTTCGATACTACATGAAAGTCGGTGGAAAATGGGCTTAACTGTATCAATTAATCCACAAGTTCGTGCAACGAAGTCGCGCTGGAATTTTTCGCAACGAACGCACCCGATCCAGTCCATTGGACCCTTAACTCAAGTTTTGGTGCATTTTAGATTGGTTTCGTACTACACGAAATCCGGTGAGAAACGCACCAAACTGGTGGAATTAATGCACTAGTTCGTGCTATGAAGTCGCGTTGGAATTTCTCACGACGAACGCTCCCGATCCAGCCCATTGGACCCTAAACTCATGTTTTGGGCTATTTTGGACCGTTTCGTTACTACACAAAAGCCGGTGCAAAACTGGCCGAATTGGTGCCATTAATGCAGAAATTCCTGCAACGAACTCGCACTGGATTTTTTCGCAACAAACGCACCCGATCCACCCCATTGGACCCTAAACTCTTGTTTTGGAGCGTTTCGGACCGTTTTGTTTCTTACGAAAGCAAGTGCAAAAGGGGCCGAACTGGTGCAGTTAATGCACGAGTTTGTGCAATGAAGTTGAGTTGGAATTTTTCGCAACGAACGCACCCGATCCACTCTGTTGGACCCTAAACTCATGTTTTGGGGTGTTTTGGACCGTTTCGATACTACACGAAAGTCGGTAGAAAATGGTCCGAAATGTATCAATTAATGCACAAGTTCGTGCAACGAAATCGCGTCGGAATTTTTCGCAACAAACGCACCCGATCCACCCCATTGGACCCTAAACTCATGTTCTGGGTTGTTTTGGACCGTTGCGATAATACACGAAAGTCGGTGGAAATTGGGCTTAACTGTATCAATTAATCCACAAGTTCGTGCAACGAAATCAAATCGGAATTTTTCGCAATCAATGCTCCAGATCCACCCCATTGGACCCTAGACTCATGTTTTTTTGCATTTCGGACCGTTTCGTTACTACACGAAAGTCGATGCAAAACGGGCCGAACTGGTGCAATTAATGCACAAGTTCGTGCAACAAAGTCGCGCCGGAATTTTTCGCAACGAACGCACCCGATGCAGCCCATTGGACCCTAAACTCATGTTTTTGGGCATTTTGGACCATTTCGTTACTCCATGAAAGTCGGTGCAAAATGGGCTGACCTGGTGCAATTAATGCACAAGTTCGTGCAATGAAATCTCGTCAGAATTTTCGCAACGAACACACTCGATCCGCACCTTTGGACCCTAAACTCTTGTTTTGGGGCGTTTCAGACCGTTTTGTTACTGCACAGAAGTCGGTGTAAAACTCACAAAAATGGTGCAATTAATGCACAAGTTCGTGCAACGAAATCGCATCAGAAGTTTTCACAACGAGTGCACTCAATCCACCCAATTGGTGCCTAAACTCATGTTTTGGGCTATTTTTGACCGTCTTGTTACTACAGGAAAGCCAGTGCAAAACTGGCCGAACTGTTGCAATTAATGCACAAATTCGGACAACGAAGTCGCGCTGGAATTTTTCGCAACAAACGCACCCGATCACCATATTGGACCCTAAACTCATGTTTTGGGCCGTTTTGGACCGTTTCATTACCACACGAAAGCCGGTGCAAAACGGGCCAAACTGGTGCAATTAATACATGAGTTTGTGCAACGAAGTCGCGTCGGAATTTTTCGCAACAAACGCACCCGATCCACCCCATTGGACCCTAAACTCATGTTTTGAGTTGTTTTGGACCGTTTTGATACTACACGAAAGTCGGTGGAAAATTTTCTTAACTGTATCAATTAATCCACAAGTTCGTGCAACGAAATCGCGTCGGAATTTTTTGCAATGAACGCTCCCGATCTACCTCATTGGACCCTAAACTCATGTTTTGAAGCATTTCGGACCGTTTTGTTTGTAGCGAAAGCAGGAGCAAAATGGGCTGAACTGGTGCAATTTATGCACGAGTTTGTGCAACGAAGTCGCGTCGGTATTTTTCGCAATGAACGCACCCGATCCACCCTATTTGATACTACACGAAAGTCGGTGGAAAATTGGCTGAACTGTATCAATTAATGCACTAGTTCGTGCTATGAAGTCGCGTCGGAATTTCTCACGACCAACGCTCCCGATCCACCCCATTGGTCCCTAAACTCATGTTTTAAGCTGTCGTGCTGGAAATTTTTCGCAACAAACGCACCAGATCAACCCGATTGGACCCTAATCTCATGTTTTGGGGCGTTTTAGACCATTTTGTTTCTAGCAAAAACATGTGCAAAATGGGCTGAACTGGTGCAATTTATGCACGAATTTGTGCAATGAAGTCGCATCGGAATTTTTCGCAATGAACTCACCTGATCCACCCCATTGGACCCTAAACTCTTGTTTTGGGGAGTTTTGGACCGTTTTGATACTACACGAAATTCGGTGGAAAATGGGCTGAACCGTATCAGTTAATACACAAGTTCGCGCAACGAAATCGCGTTGGATGTTTTCGGAACAAACGCACCCGATCCACCCCATTGGACCCTAAACTCATGTTTTGCGGCGTTTCGGACCATTTTGTTTCTAGCGAAAGCAGGTGCAAAGCGGGCTGACCTGGTGCAATTAATGTGTGGCAGAACCACCTGAATTAATCCGGCTCAAGTGTATTAACCATCACCATTAAGGCATCCTCGGTTAACCTTACACTTCAAACGGAGTAATCCACTGGTCTGTCGGGTATAACCTCCCGATACAACCACGGTGAACGGATCGAGCGCCGTACATACAAATGCTCATGCGACGATGAGCCCAGAGAATACCACATTCCAGCAAGTATTACATCATTTGCATAAGTCAATATTACAGACCTAGTTCTGAGTTTAGAAAACAAGTACTTCAATTAACATAAATAAGTTCTTCAGAGTTAAATTGCAGCGGAAATAAACAACGGAAACTACTCGACGATACAGGATGTCTCGATGAAGCCCGTACGAGACATCACTCGGCCTTATCTCCGTTGGACGGGGGCGCATCCCATTCCACCGACCAACCAGGGGGAAGAGTGCAGGGCCAAGTCAAGCCAGCAATCATGTCTTCAAAGGGCTCACCTGAAAACGAGTCACAAGCAAGACTGAGTATACTAATACTCAGCAAGACTTACCCGTGTAGTGGGAACTACTCCACCGACTCTAGATATGCAAGGCTTTTTGGCTCAGGGGTTTGTTTTGCCGAAAAGCATCTACAAGTGGGTCCTTACTTTCAACTTTTAGCTCAAGATTCTAGTTTCGTTAGCCAGTCTAGGTAAGCAGCTATCTAAAGCATACATGGTGAAGCATTAAATTTTCCATCCAACCAGTTCATTCATCATCCTTGTTCCTCTTCTTACTCTGTGGGTAAAAATGGTTAAGCAGTCTCAATAGCCGTGAGAAACGGACGATTCGAATCGAATTTCTTAACCTTGCAAGGGAAACCCAAACACACGTCACGTGGTTACTCCCTAGAGTCACACGTGCAACTTTTCCCCTTTCTTTCCGGGTCGTGGATCGGGGCTACCCTCCGAGAGTACAAGAGCTCCACGCCACGGTTCGGCGCCGGGTCGTGACCACTCTCTGCACTCGCCATATGCACATGGGACCGAAGTTCAAAGGGTAGGATGCCGTCCCCTTGCCGGGCCAATCAGGTACTTAAGCTTACCGATTCCCATAATCTCGGCATGTGTTTAGTACGTTCAAAGACTTAACCATCACTACCACACCCTGCGGCCTTAGCAATTTTCACTAGACAAACGGGCCTCAATCGTAACCATCGTTACATAACCCGTCCGTGTCCTTATGATTGCAGCGTGTAGTAGTCATTCAACTCCTATTTTCTCGCGAGTGACAGGAAATCACTCGACTTTTACCGGAGTCCTATTAGCACAGCAGTCTATCGAACCTTACATCTAGTTTTCACGCAAGGGTTCCTGACATCATGCAACTAAGTTTTCATCCAACTCCTATAAACTTAATGCACAAGCAAGGAGTAATGAGTTGCATAATTTCGGAAAGAATGGGTTATGCTCCGGGGCTTGCCTTCGCAGTTCGCTTGGGGATCTTCCGAACTTGGGCTCGGGTCTTCAAAAGCTTCAGTTAGATTTGCTTGAGCTTCACGCTGCTCACTCTCGGACGCGGGCACCAGCTCGTAAGTTCCGTCGGCGAGAGTCGTCGTTTCTACATGAGTGCACAAGTTTAAGTCGTGGAAATAGCACTTGATTACGATTTGAGAGTCATTACTACAAGGGATAGTTTCTGGTCATGACATTTTGGATTTAGGCACATCAAGGAAAGGTGTGCTTACTGTAAAATTTTCAGCCAATTTTATGTAACAGATTAATTCTGAAAAATATATTTCATTGTTGCTGTTAGATACTTGTTCTTTTTGTACAGATCAATTGGTGCAACAATTGTGGCTAATATTTTTAAAGAGCTCTCACTTGAGCATGCAGAAGCTACTGTAATTTTTGTAGGATTTTTAATGCAGTATTTAGAGCATAGAAAATATGACATTCTACACCTAGGCTTTTTAAAGATTCATTTTTACATTACTCTACACAGGGTTTTTGTCCATGAAACTTTTTACACAGCAACCTCTACCTTAGTGTAACTCCCAGTAATAATTTGGGGATTTTCCAAGCTAAGATACTATTTTCTTGATTTAATGTATGTTATTAGCACATAAATCAAATAAATAGGTTACTGTGAGATAAAAAGTCTCCTAATTTTTCTCTGGCTTCTAATTACAAATACATTAGCATAGGAAAAATTTCAATGGGTGACTCACCATCTAACTGCAGGGATAAAACATTCTTCTTACACATGATATAAAACTAAGTTTAGCAAACAGTAAATCTAGAGATGGAATTCGGGCCTGATCTTTTTACACAGTCCTAATCATCCAGCAACTAATTCACTGCCCAAAATTCAGGGTCAGCATTGTTCTAGAACAGTGGGTATAAAATATGTCCATTAAAGCTTCTATTTAATGTAGAGCAAAATATTTTGAGATTCTGAGAAAATTTTTGTAACAAAAGTGGTAGAGTTTGTTCTGAGGATTCCAGAACAGTTGAGTTTGCATTTTTCTGAATTTTCTACGATTTTATACGAATTTTACAAGTTCACTGAATTTGAATCTAGGTTTGAAATTTTCTTTTACAACTAGGTCCTTGAATCTTACGCTCAGACCCTTCTAAAGATTTAAATCCTTGCAATTGGGTCCTCGGCGGCTCGGGTACGGCGGCCGGCCGAAATTCCGGCGAGGGGGCTCGCCGGCGGCGAGGGGCGAGGGTCGGGGAAGGTTCAGGGGTGCGAGGGCTACCTTGTGGGGGCGTTGTTCAGGTGGGGGACGGCCGGGAAGGGCTCGCCGGCGTTGGAGCAGAGGCGGCGGCGGCGCGGCTCGCGTCGACGGCGGTGCTCCGGCGGGCTTGGGGCGGCGTGGTCCGGTCGGTGAGCTTCAGTGGCGCGTGGGGAAGCTACTCCGGGGCTCGGCTTGGACGGAGGGGGTCGGAGTCGTGCTGCCCACGGCGAGCAGGGGCGGCGGCGGCGACGGCAGCGCGGGCGGCGGCGCTCCGGTGGCTCTGGGTGGCGTTGGGTGGGTCGGCGAGCTGCGGTGAGGTGATGTAGTGGTGGCTGGGTGCTCAGTTTGGGCAGTGGGCGGCGGCAGTAGGCTGTCCACGGGCGGGTGGTGCTCGGCGGCGGCGATGGCGACGGCGAGGTGTTCTGGTGGCCGGGGGCTCGCGCGCGTGGCCGGGGTGGCGCTTTTATAGGGACAGGAGGGGCCTGGTTAGCGTGCGGGGCGGAGCATGGCAGCGGCGGGCACTGGCCGCGGCGGGCGGCGGCAGAACGCCGGCGCGGCGTGCGGTGAGCGGGCGCGGGCGACTGGGCGGCCGCGATTGTGGCGTGGGCGCGAGGAGATAGCGCGGCGTGCGGATTGGGGAGCAGCTGCTGCAGCGGCTCGGGCGGAGGGCAGGCGCGGCAGCTGGCGGGGCGCGGGGGCCGGGGCGGCACGGCGGAGCGCGGCCACTGGGCGGGCGGGCGGCGGCCTGGGCGCGGCAGCACGCGCGGGCGGGGACTGGGCGGCGCGGCGTCGGGGCGGGGCAAAGCCGGCCGTGGCGGGGTGGTGCGGCGGCCATTGGCCTGGCGCTTCGCGCCGGTCAGGCGACGCCGGCCACCTGGCGCGCGGCGGGCGGGCGAGCGCGCGCGGCGCGGCAGAGCAGAGGGGGAGAAACGAGGGACCGAAGTGCAAAAATTTGAAAAAGTTCAGGGGGCTGGGTGCAAACAGGGCGTTTTCTCCTCTTTCTGATTTGAATTTCAAAAACTTTTGAACACGAAAGTTGCTCAAAATAAAAAGTTCTACAACTTTGGTTTCAGGCAAAATTTAATTTGGCTTATGGTTTTAAAGTTATTTTAAAAGTTTCAATTGTGTCCAAATGTGCCCAAATTAAATTTGAATTCCAACTGAACCCGTTTTAATTCTTTCCACCCTCTCATTAGTTGGTTTAACATAGAGTTAGGCTAAAGTCTTTGATTTTTGGAATTGAAATTACCAGGGTTGTCACAGCCTTCCCCCCTTAACAAGAATCTCGCCCCGAGATTCGATAATTCTCAGTGTGGGCGTGGGGGCACATACCAGTGGTTGAGGCAAGAAACCCAGGGAAATGTTGGTTCAGGTAGCTTTCCGTTTCCCAGGTGGCTTCTTCTTCCGTGTGGCGATTCCATTGTATTTTATACATTCTAATCACTTTCCTCCTGGTCTCTCTTTCTTTTTGATCCAGAATCTTAATTGGGTGTTCGACATATGAGAGGTCGGGTTCCAACGATATTTCTTGTTGTTCCACAATCTCGGTAGGGACTCGAATACACTTCTTGAGTTGAGATACGTGGAAGACATCATGGGTGGCCGTGAGCTGAGGGGGCAGTCGTAATTTGTAGGCTACGGGTCCGCAGCTCTCCATGATTTCGTAAGGACCAATATAACGGGGGGCTAGTTTGCCTTTGATCCCAAATCTTCGCACTCCTTTGGTTGGTGAAACTCGAAGATAGACCTGATCGCCAACTTCGAACTTTAGAGGCTTTCTCCTTTTGTCAGCATAGCTCTTTTGTCGGGCTTGTGCGGCTTTAAGATTTGCTTGTATTACTTTTACTTTCTCCTCTGCCTCGATTACCAGGTCGGGTCCAATTATTTTACGTTCTCCGGTTTGTGACCAGCTCAAAGGGGTTCGACACCTTCGTCCGTACAGGGCCTCAAATGGTGCCATTTTCAAACTCGTTTGGTAGCTGTTGTTGTATGAGAACTCTGCCAGGGGTAGGCATTTGTCCCAATTCTTGTCATAATGAATGACACAAGCTCTCAGCATGTCTGAGGATGGTATGCTGAGCTGCGAATCAGCTTTGTGCCAAGAGACGTTTGCAGTTGTTCCCAAAAGCGTGCTACAAACTGGGGACCACGATCGGAAATGATTGTCTTAGGTATTCCATGCAGGCAAACAATACGATCGAGGTAAATCTCGGCATATTTCTTGGTAGAATAGGTGGTGTGCACCGGAAGAAAATGTGCCGTCTTCGTGAGTCTATCAACGATAACCCATATGGAATCATGTCTCTGGGATGTGTTTGGTAGTCCAACGATGAAGTCCATACTTATGTCTTCCCATTTCCATGATGGTATAGGTAACGGTTGAAGTGTACCGGCTACCTTTAAGTGGCTACTTTTACTCTCTGGCACGTGTCACATTCCGAGACATACGTAGCAATTTCCCTTTTCATTCTAGTCCACCAGAAGTTTTGCCTTAGGTCCTGATACATTTTGCTACTGCCGGGGTGGATAGAGAATTTGGAGAGGTGTGCCTCATCAAGAATTTGCTTGCGGAGTTCACGATTCTTCGGAACAACTATACGACTTTCGAACCATAGAACTCCCTTATGGTCCTGGCGGAAACACTTATACTTCTCCTCACCTAGAGAGAGTTTTTGTTTGATGATCTTGATTCCATCATCATGTAGTTGTGCCATGACGATTTGGTCGTGAAGAGTGGGCTCAACTGAGATGTGATTTAGAGTGCCTTGGGAAACCATTTCCAAGTTAAGCTTCCTCATGTCTGCACATAATGTCTCATGGTAGGACTCCATGGATAAGCAATGGCAATGGGACTTGCGGCTTAGTGCATCCGCGACTACATTAGCCTTACCGGGGTGATAGTGCACTTCAAGGTCATAATCTTTGATTAATTCTAGCCATCTTCGTTGTCTCATATTCAGATCGGCTTGTGTGAAGATGTACTTGAGACTCTTATGATCCGTGTAGATATTGCACTGTGTACCCATGAGATAGTGCCTCCATATCTTCAGAGCGTGAATGACGGCTGCGAGCTCAAGGTCATGCGTGGGATAATTCTGTTCGTGGGGCCGAAGGGCTCGTGAGGCATATGCAATCACTCGATTCTCTTGCATAAGCACACATCCTAGACCAGTACCTGATGCGTCACAATACACATCGAATGACTTGGTATTATCGGGTTGAGCTAACACAGGTGCAGTAGTCAGATGCTCTCTGAGAGTGTGGAAGGCTTCCTCACACTTCTCATTCCATACAAACTTTACTTCCTTCTTCAATAGTTCCGTCATGGGCTTAGCAATTCGAGAGAAATCCGGGATGAAGCGACGGTAGTAACCGGCTAAGCCGAGAAAACTGCGAATCTGATGAACAGAGGTAGGGGGTTTCCAATCCATCACCTCCTGTACCTTGCTGGGGTCAACAGCTATGCCTTCGTTGGAGATCGTGTGACCTAAGAACTTTACAGTATCCAACCAGAATTCACACTTGGAAAACTTAGCATAGAGCTGATGGTCTCTGAGTCGCTGAAGAACAATGTGAAGGTGCTTGGCATGCTCTTCCTCATCCTTTGAATAGATAAGAATGTCGTCGATGAACACTACGACGAATTTGTCAAGTTCGGGCATGAATACCAAATTCATGAGATACATGAAGTAGGCAGGGGCATTGGTGAGTCCAAAGGACATGACCAAGAATTCATATAGTCCATATCGTGTGGAGAAGGCAGTCTTAGGAATATCGCACGGGCGAATCTTGATCTGATGATATCCCGAACGAAGATCAATCTTTGAGAAGACTCTGGCTCCAGCTAATTGATCGAAGAGCACATCGATGCGAGGAAGTGGGTATTTATTTTTAACTGTTACCGCATTGAGAGGTCGGTAGTCCACACATAATCTCAAACTGTCATCCTTCTTCTTTACAAATAGGGCTGGACATCCCCAAGGTGACGCGCTAGGGCGAATAAAACCTTTGTCCAGTAGTTCTTGGAGTTGAAGTTTCAGCTCGGCCAATTCTTTAGGGGGCATCCTATACGGTCTTTTGGATATAGGTGCAGTGCCTGGTTGTAGTTCAATAACGAACTCAATATCCCTATCCGGTGGCATTCCTGGTAAGTCATCCGGGAAAACATCGGCATACTCGTTCACCACAAGAATCTCATCTAGCTTAAGTCCTTCCATCTTATAAGCACAGGAATTCGTGCAATCTATGAATGGTAGGTAAAGGGTAGTGGCTCCGTGACTAGGTGAATTTATCTCAATGGCTCGGGAAGAAAGGTCCAGTGTGACTCCATGCATAGCCATCCAGTTCATACCCAAAATAATGTCCATGCCGTCAAGGGGTAAAAGGACAAGGTCCGTGTCGATGGTTTTACTACCCAATTTGACTGGTACTTGTCTGACCATTTGGTTTGAAGCAATTTTACCACCCGGTGTTGATATCATATATGACCCTTTTGTGTGACAAACATCCAAGCCTACTTTTGCACCGAATTTTGCACTTATAAAACTATGCGATGCACCAGAATCAAATAATATAACGGCAGGCTTGTTATGGATAGAAAATGTACCCGACATCACTGGGGCGCCTTCTGGAAGCTCTGCAAGCGTGGTGAAGTTAATCCGTCCTTGCTTGACTTGCAGGGTCTGTCTCTTGCCCCTGTTCTTGGCGTTCGGGTTGGATCCTTGACCTTGGTTGGGCTGTCCAGGCTGAGGGCATTCTCGTGCGAAGTGGCTGGAACTCCCGCACTTGAAACAGCGATTCGTGGGGCTAGGTCGAAGAGACTGCTGGAGAATGGGCCTCGGACCATTCTGTGGAGGCATCGGGGGTCGTACCATGCCTGGCTGCTGTGGGGGTCTGGCAATCCATCTTCCTGGCTGCGGGGCCTTTGGTGGAGCTGTAGGTGCGGTATTTTGCACGATGCAATACCTTGGTGGTTGGGCACTTGATGGTCCTGCGGGTGCCTTTCGCTTCTTCTCTGCCCGGTGTGCCATGATACAGTCTTCCTGGGTAATGGCCATATTGACCAACTCGTTGTAGGTGTCAGCCCTGGCTAGGTTCAGACGTTCCTTGAGCTTGGTATTCAGACCTCGGCGGAAACGATCACGCTTCTTGGCATCCGTATCAGCGTGATAGCCCGCATACTGGCATAGGTTGTTGAACGCCTGGGCGTACTGCAACACGGTGCGGGTGCCTTGGGTGAGTGCCAGGAACTCATTCAACTTCCTCTCCATGAGACCCTCGGGAATATGATGTGCCCGGAACGCGGTCTTGAATTCATTCCAGTCGACCACATGGTCAGCCGGGAGCATCGCAAAATAGTGGTCCCACCACAGTCGAGCGGTACCGCGAAGCTGTTGCGCGGCAAAACGAGCCTTGTTGGCCTCTGAGCATGGGGCCACAAGTAGTGTGAACTTGGATTCTATGGTGCGAATCCATGCATCTGCATCCAGGGGTTCCTCGGTCTTATGGAACAAGGGAGGCTGGGTCCCTAGGAAATCCGTGTATCCTGCAGCCTGTGGTTGGTGAGCATTGTGCCCACCCCTCTGCTGGTGTTGTCCTTGCACAATCTGACGTAGCAGCTCGGTTTGAGCGGCCATCACTTCCACCAAACTGGGCGGGGGTGGTGGCGATTGTCGCGAGCGGCTGCCACCGGCACCAAAACCCTCGGGGTTGCCACGTGTTGATCCAACCATCTGAAACGTGAAAGGTTACCATTAGCAACGCGATCCATATTACTTCCTTGATTCATAAATAATTGGTGTAGTCATAGACTTCCGAAGTCTGAGCTAGAAGTATGGACAGAATCTCGGGTTGCTACGAGAAAAATCATAGCCTGCTGTGGGTCCATCCAAAACATCTCAACATTGGCAGTAGTCAGAGAATTTAGGAATGCACCACTTTGGTATTTAACTTCGGTGCCAGGACTGTAGCTAAGGGGGTCGAAAAGCTCGTCCTTTGCCTTGCTGTCTTAGCTGTTTTTCAGCAGATTGATCAGTACGGTTTCGCCTATATCTTAAACTAGCGAGGTCCAATGTTGCTGAATTTTTGTGAGGCCCTAGATCACAAAATTTAGCACAAGTCTGGTATTCAACACTCAGCCAAGAAATGCAAGGAGACATGGGTAAAAATTCCGACAAGTCTCAGCGATTTGTGGATTCCATCGTTTACCAACTTACAACGAAATCACCAAGTTTATCGCCGTTCCTTACATGCTGAGGGTGTCCACCTGATTCAGGTGTACCCAACACAAAAGAGTTACTCAACTCCTAGTTAGCCTATTACAACACTTGCCAAAAGTTAGGCTACCCTATCGAGGAGTATGTGCAAAAGTCCTCCTGGGTCGTCCTCTAGAAATCATCCAAGTCGTTGACGGACGACTCGCTGTGAGCAGGAGAGTGGGCTCCCATCTGAGGTGCCTGTGGTACCTCACCCTCGAAACCCATACCTGAGATACCATCAATCTCCTGTGGCTCCTCCTCATCCTCCTCCATGTCATCCTCATGGGGATGGTCATTCTGATCATGATGCCACTGAATGTGCTCATTAGCGTCCTCCAACTCAAGGTTCAGATCATGGAGCTGCTCCTCCAACTGTGCTATCGTGGTATCTCTCTCACCCATGAGAGTGTCCTGCTCCTGGATTTGGCCCTCAAGTTGGCCAATCTGAGCATCTCTGTCCTCAAGATCCTGGCTGAGCTCCTTTATCTGCTCATCCCTGGTATCTGCCATCATATGGTAGGCCTGAGCAAGATCGGTGAGCTGCTCGAGTGCCTGACTCTGGAGAGTCTGAAGCCGGTAGAGTGCACTCATGCACCGCACGGAGGTATGGATAGTCTCCTGGGCATGGAAGTCTACCAAATACTGTGCGTGCTGCACCCTGTTGAGCCAAAAGGGGTCGTTGTCCTGGGCAGCAGGAAACAATCCAATGGGAGTGAGTGTGACAACCTCGGGACGCCGCGCACAAAATGTGGTGAGCGCCCTCATGGCTGCAAGCTCCCAAGTATCGGCCAAACGGCGACCAACAGCCTCAAGCTCCAAGGCGGGCCGCTCCGGGTGTAGCGGGTGCGGAAAGATAGTCACGTTGACACGGCACTGGGTAACTCCATTCTCCGCAAACTCCAGTCCGGCGTAACGTGGGGGAATTAGATAGCCCGCGGTACGCAGAACATCCCACAAAATAGAGGGAAAGCCCTCCCAGTGGAGACACTGCGAGTGTACGCGTCCATCCTCATCCACCATCATATCAACAGGCTCGGCCATCTGAACAAAAGATCAAATGGAGTGAGATAGCGAAAAACTGTGAGCAGCACAAGGACAGATTCTGTATAGTGTGCAAAAATAATCATAACTCCCACAGTTCTCATCCAAAAATTCTCAAATTTCACCAGATCACTCCTAAGGTATTTGTGAACAACTTTGCTAGTCAACTCCAGAGCTAGATAGGTCTCTAAGATGGTCTTTCTTTCCAGGTTTTACCTTACTGTCTACCCAGAATTTTCAGTGAACAGAGGGCTAGAGTTTCGTACACCAGGGAAAATCTACCTAGCTAAAATTTACCAAATTTTAACAGCAGCGGGTAAATTTGGGACAAGTTTCGTGTTGTGCTCTTTTGCAGAAAACCGCAGGAAGGGGGCCTAAAAATTTAAGAGGCAGAAGTGCTTATTCCGGACAGAATTCTGACATTTTAAGGTTTCTGTTATTTTTTATTATCCACAAGTTCAGAATTTTTCATCTTTGAACAGGAGATAGAACACAAAATTTGGAACAATTCTTTCAACACGAACTTCTCCAGAAAAGGTCATTTTCTTGGGTCAATAAATCGCTCTTTTTGGTCACGGCAGATTTGTGACAGATTCGCTAGATAGTCCTTATGCAAACCACGCTTAGATACGCAAGAACCTTACCACTCTCATACAACGCATTTTTGATTTCAGATACATATGTTCATGATGTATGCACGTCCTATTCGTCCTCACAAAATAAAATAATCGCCAAATAGCTTTGGTCTTACGAAGATAGTTTCGGTGGCTTACACAATACGGCTCTCCTATAATATCTAGTCGAGTCTTTCTACTCGTCCCTTAACTTATCGTAATCGCGGTTAGTGTACCTGCAGAAGATGATAGAGTATATAGATTTCATGAACCTTTCATGCCAGCACTCATGAAGCGTCCGTATTCATTACCGTTTACTTATAGAAACGATATCTGTACAATTCCCGCCGTACAGACGACGTTAACATACGCTATCGAGATAGCGTATTCACGGGGGTACCGTCATGAGACGGGGGTATGAACAGCGATCACCATACCCTGCGCCGAACCTTCTACTCCCAATATGTTCAACTAACAGTTGGCATATTGGCAGCACGTCAAGTAAGCCACTGCTTGAGGGCAGCGTTCGGTTCGCATCACCGACAGGAAGGCCAAGCTCCCTCAGTTGGCTGAGGATCCTTACCTTCTTACCTTAGCGACGAGTGCGTCGTTACAGAATTTAAGGTCGGTTGTGCAGGAAAGTAAGTTTTGACAGAAGGTAATGTGCTGGAAGTCAGTTGATAATATATATAGAAGTTAGATAGCCACCTAGTAACTTTCCCATAAACCCTTAGGGCTTTACGAACTAGGCACCATCCTTAACGTACCAACGCATTTCGCAACACATCCTTCTAGTCAAGTTTTAGTAAATCGAGTTTTTAAGGCTTGTCGCATTCTCTAGCGTATGTATTTTGGCGCCAGCTGTTGCCAGCTGTGGCACCAGCTACGGCTCTGATACCAGCTGTGGCAGAACCACCTGAATTAATCCGGCTCAAGTGTATTAACCATCACCATTAAGGCATCCTCGGTTAACCTTACACTTCAAACGGAGTAATCCACTGGTCTGTCGGGTATAACCTCCCGATACAACCACGGTGAACGGATCGAGCGCCGTACATACAAATGCTCATGCGACGATGAGCCCAGAGAATACCATATTCCAGCAAGTATTACATCATTTGCATAAGTCAATATTACAGACCTAGTTCTGAGTTTAGAAAACAAGTACTTCAATTAACATAAATTAGTTCTTCAGAGTTAAATTGCAGCGGAAATAAACAACGGAAACTACTCGACGATACAGGATGTCTCGATGAAGCCCGTACGAGACATCACTCGGCCTTATCTCCGTTGGACGGGGGCGCATCCCATTCCACCGACCAACCAGGGGGAAGAGTGCAGGGCCAAGTCAAGCCAGCAATCATGTCTTCAAAGGGCTCACCTGAAAACGAGTCACAAGCAATACTGAGTATACTAATACTCAGCAAGACTTACCCGTGTAGTGGGAACTACTCCACCGACTCTAGATATGCAAGGCTTTTTGGCTCAGGGGTTTGTTTTGCCGAAAAGCATCTACAAGTGGGTCCTTACTTTCAACTTTTAGCTCAAGATTCTAGTTTCGTTAGCCAGTCTAGGTAAGCAGCTATCTAAAGCATACATGGTGAAGCATTAAATTTTCCATCCAACCAGTTCATTCATCATCCTTGTTCCTCTTCTTACTCTGTGGGTAAAAATGGTTAAGCAGTCTCAATAGCCGTGAGAAACGGACGATTCGAATCGAATTTCTTAACCTTGCAAGGGAAACCCAAACACACGTCACGTGGTTACTCCCTAGAGTCACACGTGCAACTTTTCCCCTTTCTTTCCGGGTCGTGGATCGGGGCTACCCTCCGAGAGTACAAGAGCTCCACGCCACGGTTCGGCGCCGGGTCGTGACCACTCTCTGCACTCGCCATATGCACATGGGACCGAAGTTCAAAGGGTAGGATGCCGTCCCCTTGCCGGGCCAATCAGGTACTTAAGCTTACCGATTCCCATAATCTCGGCATGTGTTTAGTACGTTCAAAGACTTAACCATCACTACCACACCCTGCGGCCTTAGCAATTTTCACTAGATAGACGGGCCTCAATCGTAACCATCGTTACATAACCCGTCCGTGTCCTTATGATTGCAGCGTGTAGTAGTCATTCAACTCCTATTTTCTCGCGAGTGACAGGAAATCACTCGACTTTTACTGGAGTCCTATTAGCACAGCAGTCTATCGAACCTTACATCTAGTTTTCACGCAAGGGTTCCTGACATCATGCAACTAAGTTTTCATCCAACTCCTATAAACTTAATGCACAAGCAAGGAGTAATGAGTTGCATAATTTCGGAAAGAATGGGTTATGCTCCGGGGCTTGCCTTCGCAGTTCGCTTGGGGATCTTCCGAACTTGGGCTCGGGTCTTCAAAAGCTTCAGTTAGATTTGCTTGAGCTTCACACTGCTCACTCTCGGACGCGGGCACCAGCTCGTAAGTTCCGTCGGCGAGAGTCGTCGTTTCTACATGAGTGCACAAGTTTAAGTCGTGGAAATAGCACTTGATTACGATTTGAGAGTCATTACTACAAGGGATAGTTTCTGGTCATGAAATTTTGGATTTAGGCACATCAAGGAAAGGTGTGCTTACTGTAAAATTTTCAGCCAATTTTATGTAACAGATTAATTCTGAAAAATATATTTCATTGTTGCTGTTAGATACTTGTTCTTTTTCTACAGATCAATTGGTGCAACAATTGTGGCTAAGATTTTTACAGATCTCTCACTTGAGCATGCAGAAGCTACTGTAAGTTTTGTAGGATTTGTCATGCAGTATTTAGAGCATAGAAAATATGACATTCTACACCTAGGCTTTTTAAAGATTCATTTTTACAGGACCCTACACAGGGTTTTTGTCCATGAAACTTTTTACACAGCAACCTCTACCTTAGTGTAACTCCCAGTAATAATTTGGGGATTTTCCAAGCTAAGATACTATTTTCTTGATTTAATGTATGTTATTAGCACATAAATCAAATAAATAGGTTACTTTGAGATAAAAAGTCTCCTAATTTTTCTCTGGCTTCTAACTACCAATACATTAGCATAGGAAAAATTTCAATGGGTGACTCACCATCTAACTGCAGGGATAAAACATTCTTCTTACACATGATATAAAACTAAGTTTAACAAACAGTAAATCTAGAGATGGAATTCGGGCCTGATCTTTTTACACAGTCCTAATCATCCAGCAACTAATTTACTGCCCAAAATTCAGGGTCAGCATTGTTCTAGAACAGTGGGTATAAAATATGTCCATTAAAGCTTCTATTTAATGTAGAGCAAAATATTTTGAGATTCTGAGAAAATTTTTGTAACAAAAGTGGTAGAGTTTGTTCTGGGGATTCCAGAACAGTTGAGTTTGCATTTTTCTGAATTTTCTACGATTTTATACGAATTTTACAAGTTCACTGAATTTGAATCTAGGTTTGAAATTTTCTTTTACAACTAGGTCCTTGAATCTTACGCTCAGACCCTTCTAAAGATTTAAATCCTTGCAATTGGGTCCTCGGCGGCTCGGGTACGGCGGCCGGCCGAAATTCCGGCGAGGGGGCTCGCCGGCGGCGAGGGGCGAGGGTCGGGGAAGGTTCAGGGGTGCGAGGGCTACCTTGTGGGGGTGTTGTTCAGGTGGGGGACGCCCGGGAAGGGCTCGCCGGCGTTGGAGCAGAGGCGGCGGCGGCGCGGCTCGCGTCGACGGCGGTGCTCCGGCGGGCTTGGGGCGGCGTGGTCCGGTCGGTGAGCTTCAGTGGCGCGTGGGGAAGCTACTCCGGGGCTCGGCTTGGACGGAGGGGGTCGGAGTCGTGCTGCCCACGGCGAGCAGGGGCGGCGGCGGCGACGGCAGCGCGGGCGGCGGCGCTCCGGTGGCTTTGGGTGGCGTTGGGTGGGTCGGCGAGCTGCGGTGAGGTGATGTAGTGGTGGCTGGGTGCTCAGTTTGCGCAGTGGGCGGCGGCAGTGGGCTGTCCACGGGCGGGTGGTGCTCGGCGGCGGCGATGGCGACGGCGAGGTGTTCTGGTGGCCGGGGGCTCGCGCGCGTGGCCGGGGTGGCGCTTTTATAGGGACAGGAGGGGCCTGGTTAGCGTGCGGGGCGGAGCACGGCAGCGGCGGGCACTGGCCGCGGCGGGCGGCGGCAGAACGCCGGCGCGGCGTGCGGTGAGCGGGCGCGGGCGACTGGGCGGCCGCGATTGTGGCGTGGGCGCGAGGAGATAGCGCGGCGTGCGGATTGGGGAGCAGCTGCTGCAGCGGCTCGGGCGGAGGGCAGGCGCGGCAGCTGGCGGGGCGCGGGGGCCGGGGCGGCACGGCGGAGCGCGGCCACTGGGCGGGCGGGCGGCGGCCTGGGCGCGGCAGCACGCGCGGGCGGGGACTGGGCGGCGCGGCGTCGGGGCGGGGCAAAGCCGGCCGTGGCGGGGTGGTGCGGCGGCCATTGGCCTGGCGCTTCGCGCCGGTCAGGCGACGCCGGCCACCTGGCGCGCGGCGGGCGGGCGAGCGCGCGCGGCGCGGCAGAGCAGAGGGGGAGAAACGAGGGACCGAAGTGCAAAAATTCGAAAAAGTTCAGGGGGCTGGGTGCAAACAGGGCGTTTTCTCCTCTTTCTGATTTGAATTTCAAAAACTTTTGAACACGAAAGTTGCTCAAAATAAAAAGTTCTACAACTTTGGTTTCAGGCAAAATTTCATTTGGCTTATGGTTTTAAAGTTATTTTAAAAGTTTCAATTGTGTCCAAATGTGCCCAAATTAAATTTGAATTCCAACTGAACCCGTTTTAATTCTTTCCACCCTCTCATTAGTTGGTTTAACATAGAGTTAGGCTAAAGTCTTTGATTTTTGGAATTGAAATTACCAGGGTTGTCACATAATGCACAAGTTCGTGCAACAAAATCGCGTCAGAAGTGTTCGCAACGAGCGCACCCAATCCACCCAATTGGACCCTAAACTCATGTTTTGGGCCGTTTTGTACCGTTTCGATACTACATGAAAGTCGGTGGAAAATGGGCTTAACTGTATCAATTAATCCACAAGTTCGCGCAACGAAATCACGTCGGAAATTTTTGCAATGAACGCTCCCGATCCACCCCATTGGACCCTAAACTCATGTTTTGGTGTGTTTCGGACCATTTTATTATTGCACGAAAGTCCATGCAAAATGCGCCAAACTATTGCAATTAATGCTCAAGTTCGTGCAACAAATTCGCGCTGGACTTTTTCGCAACAAACGCACCCGATCCACCCGATCGGACCCAAATCTCATATTTTGGGGCCTTTTAGACCATCTTGTTTTTAGCGAAAGCAGGTGCAAAACGGGCTGAACTGGTGCAATTTATGCACTAGTTCGTGCTATGAAGTCGCGTCGGAATTTCTCATGACGAACGCCCCCGATCCACCCCATTGGTCCCTAAACTCATGTTTTGGGCTGTCGTGCAACGAAGTCGTGCTAGAATTTTTTCGCAACAAACGCACCAGATCAACTCGATTGGACCCTAATCTCATGTTTTGGGGCGTTTTAGACCGTTTTGTTTCTAGTGAAAACAGGTGCAAAATGGGCTGAACTGGTGCATTTTATGCACGAATTTGTGCAATGAAGTCGCATCGGAATTTTTCGCAACGAACGCACCCGATCCACCCCATTGGACCCTAAACTCTTGTTTTGGGGAGTTTTGGACCGTTTTGATACGACACGAAATTCGGTGGAAAATGGGCTGAACCGTATCAGTTAATGCAGAAGTTCGTGCAACGAAATCGCGTCGGAATTTTTTGCAATGAACGCTCCCGATCCACCCCATTGGACCCTAAACTCATGTTTTGCGGCGTTTCAGACCGTTTCGTACTGCACGAAATCCGGTGAGAAATGCACCAAACTAGTGCAACAAATGCACTAGTTCGTGCTATGAAGTCGCATCAGAATTTCTCACGACGAACGCACTTGATCCACCCCATTGGACACTAAACTCATGTTTTGGGGCGTTTCGGACCATTTTGTTTCTAGCGAAAGCAGGTGCAAAGCGGGTTGACCTGGTGCAATTAATGCACAAGTTCGTGCAACAAAATCGCGTCAGAAGTTTTCGCAACGAGCGCACCCAATCCACCCAATTGGACCCTAAACTCATATTTTGGGCCGTTTTGTACCGTTTCGATACTACATGAAAGTCGGTGGAAAATTGTCTTTACTGTATCAATTAATCCACAAGTTCGTGCAACGAAATCGCGTCGGAATTTTTTGCAATGAACGCTCCCGATCCACCCCATTGGACCCTAAACTCATGTTTTGCGGCGTTTCAGACCGTTTCGTACTGCACGAAATCCGGTGAGAAATGCACCAAACTAGTGCAACAAATGCACTAGTTCGTGCTATGAAGTCGCATCAGAATTTCTCACGACGAACGCACTTGATCCACCCCATTGGACACTAAACTCATGTTTTGGGGCGTTTCTGACCATTTTGTTTCTAGCGAAAGCAGGTGCAAAGCGGGTTGACCTGGTGCAATTAATGCACAAGTTCGTGCAACAAAATCGCGTCAGAAGTTTTCGCAACGAGCGCACCCAATCCACCCAATTGGACCCTAAACTCATGTTTTGGGCCGTTTTGTACCGTTTCGATACTACATGAAAGTCGGTGGAAAATTGTCTTTACTGTATCAATTAATCCACAAGTTCGTGCAACGAAATCGCGTCGGAATTTTTTGCAATGAACGCTCCCGATCCACCCCATTGGACCCTAAACTCATGTTTTGCGGCGTTTCAGACCGTTTCGTACTGCACGAAATCCGGTGAGAAATGCACCAAACTAGTGCAACAAATGCACTAGTTCGTGCTATGAAGTCGCATCAGAATTTCTCACGACGAACGCACTTGATCCACCCCATTGGACACTAAACTCATGTTTTGGGGCGTTTCGGACCATTTTGTTTCTAGCGAAAGCAGGTGCAAAGCGGGTTGACCTGGTGCAATTAATGCACAAGTTCGTGCAACAAAATCGCGTCAGAAGTTTTCGCAACGAGCGCACCCAATCCACCCAATTGGACCCTAAACTCATGTTTTGGGCCGTTTTGTACCGTTTCGATACTACATGAAAGTCGGTGGAAAATTGTCTTTACTGTATCAATTAATCCACAAGTTCGTGCAACGAAATCGCGTCGGAATTTTTTGCAATGAACGCTCCCGATCCACCCCATTGGACCCTAAACTCATGTTTTGCGGCGTTTCAGACCGTTTCGTACTGCACGAAATCCGGTGAGAAATGCACCAAACTAGTGCAACAAATGCACTAGTTCGTGCTATGAAGTCGCATCAGAATTTCTCACGACGAACGCACTTGATCCACCCCATTGGACACTAAACTCATGTTTTGGGGCCTTTCGGACCATTTTGTTTCTAGCGAAAGCAGGTGCAAAGCGGGCTGACCTGGTGCAATTAATGCACAAGTTCGTGCAACAAAATCGCGTCAGAAGTTTTCGCAACGAGCGCACCCAATCCACCCAATTGGACCCTAAACTCATGTTTTGGGCCGTTTTGTACCGTTTCGATACTACATGAAAGTCGGTGGAAAATTGTCTTAACTGTATCAATTAATCCACAAGTCCGTGCAACGAAATCGCGTCGGAATTTTTTGCAATGAACGCTCCCGATCCACCCCATTGGACGCTAAACTCATGTTTTGGGGCGTTTCGGACCGTTTTGTTTCTAGCGAAAGCAGGAGCAAAACGGGCTGAACTGGTGCAATTTATGCACGAGTTTGTGCAACGAAGTCGCGTCGGTATTTTTCGCAATGAACGCACCCGATCCACCCCATTTGATACTACACGAAAGTCGGTGGAAAATGGGTTGAACTGTATCAATTAATGCACTAGTTCATGCTATGAAGTCGCGTCGGAATTTCTCACGATGAACGCTCCCGATCCACCCCATTGGTCCCTAAACTCATGTTTTGGGTTGTCGTGCAACGAAGTCGTGCTGGAATTTATTGCAACAAACGCACCAGATCAACTCGATTGGACCCTAATCTCATGTTTTGGGGTGTTTTAGACCGTTTTGTTTCTAGCGAAAACAGGTGCAAAATGGGCTGAACTGGTGCAATTTATGCACGAATTTGTGCAATGAAGTCGCATCGGAATTTTTCGCAACGAACGCACCCGATCCACCCCATTGGACTCTAAACTCTTGTTTTGGGGAGTTTTGGACCGTTTTGATACTACATGAAATTCGGTGGAAAATGGGCTGAACAGTATCAGTTAATGCAGAAGTTCGTGCAACGAAATCGCGTTGGATGTTTTCGGAACAAACGCACCCGATCCACCCCATTGGACCTTAAACTCATGTTTTGCGGCGTTTCAGACCATTTTGTACTGCACGAAATCCGGTGAGAAATGCACCAAACTAGTGCAACAAATGCACTAGTTCGTGCTATGAAGTCGCATCAGAATTTCTCACGACGAACGCACTTGATTCACCCCATTGGTCACTAATCTCATGTTTTGGGGTGTTTCGGACCATTTTGTTTCTAGCGAAAGCAGGTGCAAAGTGGGCTGACCTGGTGCAATTAATGCACAAGTTCGTGCAACAAAATCGCGTTAGAAGTTTTCGCAACGAGCGCACCCAATCCACCCAATTGGACCCTAAACTCATGTTTTGGGCCGTTTTGTACCGTTTCGATACTACATGAAAGTCGGTGGAAAATGGGCTTAACTGTATCAATTAATCCACAAGTTCGTGCAACAAAATCACGTCGGAAATTTTCGCAATGAACGCTCCCGATCCACCCCATTGGACCCTAAACTCATGTTTTGGTGTGTTTCGGACCATTTTATTACTGCACGAAAGTCGATGCAAAACGCGCCAAACTATTGCAATTAATGCTCAAGTTCGTGCAACGAATTCGCGCTGGACTTTTTCGCAACAGACGCACCCGATCCACCCGATTGGACCCAAATCTCATGTTTTGGGGCCTTTTAGACCATCTTGTTTTTAGCGAAAAAGCAGGTGCAAAATGGGCTGAACTGGTGCAATTTATGCACTAGTTCGTGCTATGAAGTCGCGTCGGAATTTCTCACGACGAACGCTCCCGATCCACCCCATTGGTCCCTAAACTCATGTTTTGGGCTATTTTGGACCGTTTTGTTACTACACGAAAGCCGGAGCAAAACAGGCCGAACTGGTTCAATTAATGCACAAAGTCATGCAACAAAGTCGTGCTGGAATTTTTCGCAACAAACGCACCCGATCCACCCGATTGGACCCTAATCTCATGTTTTGGGGCATTTTAGACCGTTTTGTTTCTAGCGAAAGCAGGTGCAAAATGGGCTGAACTGGTGCAATTTTTGCACGAGTTTGTGCAATGAAGTCGCGTCGGAATTTTTCGCAACGAACGCACCCGATCCACCCCATTGGACCCTGTTGGCGCTAAAATCGGCCAGACAGGAATCGGCCGATGATCTTCAGCGTCGGACACACGACCTGAGAGAATCTGCTTAGTTCCTGTTCGGGTTATCGCCCTGCTACGGTTCGCGCGGTGTGCCAGTCAATCTGACCTGTTGATTGACAAGGAAATAAAGTATTAAATTCCAGGCGCTCCAATCGGCTGGAGTTCCGATCTGTCCTGAGGAGCGCGTCGGCGGCGAATCAGCCAATTTGCTGTAGAGATGATCGGCTATGGATCAGCCGATAATCGTGTAGTAATTGTAAAGAAAACTGCTGCAACGATCTAAAAAATTACTACAGAGGCAACACTTGAAATAGATCTAATCGGCTGTGAGATGATAAATCGAAGAAGAACGATGACGAAGCCGATTACTCTGATCTCAAGCTGGATAACTAGTGATAATACTAGAATAACAGGTAAAACTTGCAATTCTAGTAAATATCGATAACTGGTGAATAAATCCAAATGAAACCACAGTGATGCGCCCGTAGTTAAAGCTCGGATATTACTCGATAAGCGGAACCTACCAATTGGCCGGAGATCAAGTTGATGCAGCCCTGCCAATCCGTACGAACTCGTGAAAGAAGAAAAGTATTGGCAAAGTCGCCGACTTGAAAGTAAATTGCTGAAAAAGTAGAAGTATTGTTGTTGATTAATGTGTTGATTCTTTTGCAAGACCCTGACAACTCCTATTTATACCCTAAGACTAGGACTCTTGGTCGATTACGACTTGTTACAACCTTATTTAAAAAACGGGAAAACTACTATATCTATAATATTTTTTAAAGGAAACGGACTCCCGCAGAATCTTCCGCCGCCGTCTCCTAATCCAATCAGGACTCTTTTCAATTGCTCCTTGACCGACTTAGCGTTGCTCTGTTGACCAACTTTTGACCAGGACCCTCCGAAATAGTCCCATCCTGTTGGCACAAGCTGCATCACCAATCGACCGATTTCCAACTGTTACCTCAATCGGCCGATTTCTTACTGTAGCCTTTAGATCTGTTGCATCGGCCAACCTTCTCCTCCCGACGCCGATTTAACACGTGTCAAAATCTGGCGTCAACACATGCCCCCCAGTTTCGGAGTAAAACATAACTTTTTCTTCGAAACTCTTTCTTTGATCCTTTCCTCCGAAATGGGCGCAGTAAAAATCTCCTTCCGTTCCGCGGCATAATGATTGCAATTTCCTCGGACCGAGCGCGCGAAACGACCGCTCCCCTGGAATTCGTGTAGACGGCGCGGCAAGAATACCATTTTTACCCTTGCCCTCCCGGTTTTCCTTAAGTGCTGGCCTTCTCCGCCTACTTTTCCCCACAAATCTAGCATTTTCTTCTAGCGAACCACTGTTCGTCTTCCTCTAAGCTCTCTTGATCTCCAAACGTTTCCCCCCTTCCGACGATCTCATCCACGACCTGCTCCAACCTTCCATTGGCGTCACCATCGGCGACCGCTCCATCCACGGAAGCTCTATCGGCGACCCCTTCAGCGGCGGCGGCCCAATCGGCGGCTCCTCTGGCAGCCCCATCGGCGACGATGATCTCCATCCCAGAGGTAAATGCTTGAAATTTTTCCCCTTTCGTTTTTCTACTGCTTCAGTACTTTCCGGATCTTTTCTCAGTTTCTTCCCCTTTCCTCCCTTTTTAGGCACTTAGGCACCGAATCACCATCCCCCTCTCAGAATCCCCTGACCTTATCTGCTTAGGCCCTATGGGGAACCCCGATCCAACTGACCTGATCAGTCTAGAGACTCACAGAGTCCCTTTCAAGCAATCGCCCATGAACCTAGATCAGTGGGTAGGTACCTTTAGATCCTGGCCAAATGAAACCCCCGGCTGGAGAGAATGGTACCAGAGAATAGCCAGATCTAGGAAGGTTCAGTGGGAGGAACAAAAAATCGGCAAGTGCATAGACCTATCTCTGTCTCAGATGGAAAGAAATGAACCTCTGGTCATGGCAGCTTCTTATTTTTGATCCGATGCACTCAATGCGTTCCTTTTTGGACATGGACCCATGACCCCGACTTTGGCCGATGTTCTGTTGTTGACCGGCCTCGATGTCTCCTCCGCCGATATCCCTTTCAACTATCTGTTTAAGCCATCACATCGGCTAGAGACCAAAGGAATCGGCGGGTGGAAGGGGTGTATTAGCAAAAATATGAAGACCGGGACAGTTTCAGAGAGGGAGCATACTGCTTTTCTGATGATGTGGCTAGAAAAGCACTTTTTCTGTGGCAGAGCAGTTGGACCCTCTTCAAACACCCAAGCTTTAGCGGAGGCTTTGTCACAAGGATCGGCCATCCCCCTTGGAAAACATTTGCTGGGATCGGCCTATCACCTGATGCACCAAATCGGCACCAAGCTGTCGAAGGGGGAGCCGATTGGGAACCCTGGCGGTCCCTGGTGGTTCATCACCCTCTGGCTCAATTTATACATGAGCAAGGTCTCTCAGCAACGGATAGAGACCAAAACTTTCCCTAACATTGAGTCAGAGGAGAATCCATCCATCCGACGACGCTGCAGATCTTTTGGAGAGGAGACATCGGCTTTCCCTGGATGTAAGTTTACTGCTACCCGTACAGCTGAGTACTTCAGATGCCTTTACAATGGCCTTAGTGAAGAGACCGTCAGCTGGTATCCGTATCAAGAAGTGGAGCCGATTTTCGAATTACCCATGAGCTACGACTTCTCCACTCATACCTTTGACAGGGAGCTTATGGATATCTTGATCAAGCCAGGGATTCTGCCAGCCAATTTCTTCTCAGGAAAGGACTCTCCCACCTATGAGTTCTACAACCCATCGGCTGCAGCAAGGCAACTGGGTTTTGGCCAACTGCCGATTCGGGTCTACTTCGCCGGTCAAGCGAAATTCAGAGATGGGCTGACTTCAAGTCTTGACTACAAGAAGCTGTGCGATCTAGTACCAGATTCCAGCACTATTGATCTGAATAATTGGTCAGTTGGCTCTTTTGCCACCCAGCAATTTAAATTATGGTGGGCAGAATGGAAGCAATACCTTTTCTGCAAATCTCCATCAATTTATTGCAACATTCTGGATCCAGAAAATATCGACCCAAATGCAGCGGTATGCCCTTTCTCCCAGCCGATTCCAATACCATTTCTTTCCGCACTTTTATTTTATCATTAACTCGCATTTATTTCCTTAGTCTGAAAGCCAGGCCCCTCCGATGCGGAGCCGAAGCGGCAGGCCGATAGACAGTCACCATCCATATACACCATAACCACTTATCGGCTTCCATGCTCCAACCATAAAGGACATCTCCACTGGCCGATCGAAACGAGCACCAAAAAGGCCAACCTCGAAGATAACAAGCCGTCGAGTGCGAGCCCGCATCGGATCGGCCGACCAGACGGCGGTAGCATCGGCCGAGACTCCCCGTATCGGATCGGTGGACCAGACGGCGGTTGCACCGGCCGAGACTCCAATCCCTTTACCCTTGCCAGCTGCCGAGATAGTCGATCCTCAAGTCACCGCCGAAGTCGGGGCAGCTGCGGCATCACTACTAGTAGAAGCTGTTCAGGTGATCTTGCTTATCTCATATATTCTTCAAGTCTTCCACTACCATTAACTCTCTCCCTCTGCCAGGCTGCACAAGCTATTCCACCGCAGTCTCCGCAGCAATCGGCTACATCCCAAGTAGAAGCCGAAACTCCAGCATCTCCTCCCGTCGAGGTAAATGATCTCTTACCTTGATCTCTTAATTCTCAGAGAACTTAACCGATCCTGATGCAGGCCGATTTGGGTATGCTGGCTATAACCCCACAACAAACATCGGCCGGAAGATTAACAGAGGCATGGCAAATTTCTCACACCATCTTATTTCAATTTCCCATAGCATACTTACAGAATCTGTTTCCATGTCTTTTCAGGAAGCTGGTCCAAGCGGAGCACTGATAATTGTTGAATCTTCTTCTTCTGATGAGCCAACTGCACCAGCCCCTGAGACAAGGGAGACGCTTCCACCGGCGCAAGCAAGAGAAATTCGTTTTAAGGAGGTAACAAACTTACCATTGGAATTGGTCGATTCCCCTTTACTACTTGCCAACCCTTCTCTTTATTTCCCCACAGGAGCAAGACACCCCTAACAACAGCATCTTCTCCTTTGCCGTCTCCTTGCCTGATGACGAGGAAATCGCTTCACACCCAATTTCATCGAGTTCTGCCTCCGATGATGTCCGCGCCAAGCTCGAAAGCATGCGTATTCTCCTTCAAGACGACATCGGCCGATTGGTAGAAGATGCTTCGCTGATTCAATGACTTTTCAATTATATCAAGGGTCGAATCCCGAAAGAAACATCAGAAAACTTGGCGCATGCTGCTTATATAGAGCACATGCAAATTCCGGTTTCCAGGGCGCTGCGCCACATGGCCGATCGCGCCCAGATGGCAAAAACCCGGGAAGAGGTCAATTCATACCAGCACTGGACTCAAGAGGTACACCAAAAGATCAACTTCCTCAAAAGCTGCCGCCCGGACATCGTCGGCACAATAGATCGGCTCAAACGGAGAAGAGCAGAGCTGGCCAAGGAGATGGAGCAGATAACCAAAGAGATAGCCGCTGAAGAAAAGAAACTTCAAGAACTCCCATCCATCATCAGTGAGCTGAAGCAAGAGAGACAGCACTTGGCCCGTGAAACGATAAGGCTTCATCGCCATGTGTCAGAAGTTCCAGGATCGGCCGATGATGACCAGAGAGTACTAGACTCGGCCGATCAAATTAGGCGACAAGCTATTGCGGCCATAGATGCTTTTCTTGGGCTGTAAAGAATACTGTAAACATTTATTGCTCCTTCAATGCTACTGCGCCGATTTGATCTTGAGTTGTTTCTTTAGTCGGCTTTGCATTTATGTACGCTTTTACTCTGATAGGACGCGTCTCACCACCCATCTACCTCTCTTTCCTTTATAAGTAGACCATTCACCGTCTCCAGAGGCACACACATTACTTGTCTTCTCTTTCTCTCTTTACTGTCCCAAACTGAACGGCAAGATGTCTTCTTTGTCCTCTTCATCTTCTTCCTCTGTCAACCAGGTATGAACTCTCCTCTGCCTTTCCCTTAAGCATCTCAATCGCTCTGATGTTGGGTAATCCCTTTTATCTCTGTTTAGCCAAAACGTCTCAGCCCTGGTCTAGAACGAGCGATTGAAATCATGCATTCAGACGAACCACTGTCACAGGCAAACAAAGATCTGATAAGAGCTCATGCTGAGGAACTCAGAGATCATGTCCCCGCTGTTGTCCAAGAATGCTGGGACCTTATAGATGCTCACTATTTGGTCCGTAAGCGACCATCTTCTAAAAAAAATCCTCCACTTCCTTGTAAAGTTAAGACCGAAGTTGCCATGGAGGATTTGGAGGAGAAGAAGACCCGTCTCTTGATAGAACTTTGCAACCAAGCTGAGATTGGAGCCACTACAGAGGACCCGAAGGAGAAAAGGCTCCGCCTTATGATAGAGCTAGGTCGTGTTGAGAGAGAAATCCAGCGTAGGCGTAATCAATAGACATATCGGTATTTTTATTCTAAGGGCGACTTGTACCATGTCGGCCATGTACTCTGTCATTTTCATCCAATAGTGAACTAGTCGAAATGAACCCCAATATTTCTTTCTTCAGGCGATGTTATTTCTGTATCAGATATGCAAACGGAAACCGAAGGAAAATCGGCTATATTGTCTTGATATATTTTATTGCAAGTTATGCATCTACCCAAATGTTTGGATAGTACTTCTTCAGATATCGTTCGTTTAAAGCTCTTGGGAATTCCTCCCCTTCAATTATTTCCAGAATATATGCATTTCCAGGGGCACATCGGCCGATTTTGTACGGCCCTTCCCAAGTGGGTGACCATTTACCGAATTTGGGATCTTTGGATCCTATCGGTAGCACCAACTTACACACCAAATCTCCCTGAGAGAATTTTTTAACTTTGACCTTTTTGCCATACCATCTGGCCACCCTTTTCTTGTTTTCTTCTATACTAATCAGGGCTCTCAACCGTAAACCTGCCGAATCATCAAGTTCGTCCTTCATGAGGAAGGAATAGTCATCGGCCGTTAACTGATCTTGAAATGATATACGTCTTGACCCCGTCCTTATCTCCCAAGGTAAGACTGCCTCATGACCATAAACCAACTGATAAGGGGATATCTTAGTGGTTCCATGATAAGCCATCCTATAAGCCCATAAAGATTCAGCCAAAGACATATGCCACTTTTTGGGTTGCTCTTCTATCTTCCTCTTGATTAGTTTGATTATCCCTTTATTGGACGATTCTGCTTGGCCATTGGCTTGAGCATAGTATGGAGAAGAATTTAATAATATAATCCCCATATCGACGGCAAACTCTCCGAATTCTCCAGAAGTAAACATTGTTCCTTGGTCAGTTATGATGGTTTGAGGAATACCAAATCGATAGATAATATGGCTTTTAACAAATTCAATCATATCGGCCGATGTCACGTTTCTTAAAGGAACTGCTTCCACCCACTTAGTAAAATAATCTGTGGCTACCAATATGAACTTATGCCCTTTGCTCGATGGAGGATGAATCTGTCCGATGAGATCTATTCCCCAACCTCTGAACGGCCACGGCTTAATTATTGGATTCATAGCCAATGCTGGCGCACGCTGTACATTACCAAACGTCTGACAGTCTTGGCATCCTTTGTAATACCTGAAACAATCTTCAAGAATAGTTGGCCAATAATACCCATTGTTTCGGATCATCCATTTCATTTTGTGAGCCGATTGATGAGCTCCACACACGCCCTCATGGAATTCTCCCATCAGAACCTTTGCCTCTTCTGTTCCCAGACACTTGAGAAGAACTCCATCAATCGTCTAGTAAAATAAATCATCCTCAAGCAACACATATTTTGTAGCTTGAAAACGTACTCGCCGATCCACTTTTTGGGATGGATCTTTCAAGTAATCGGCAATTTCCTTTCGCCAGTCATCGGCCGCGAGCTCTAGTAACATCGCTCCCTGAATCGGCCGATAGCCGGAGGCATGTTGGGCCAGCCTGTTGGCCTCTTCATTATAATTTCTGGGGATATGCTCAATCATTGCAGACTTGAACTCTTTTAAAAGCTGAAGGCAATCTTCATAATAAATCCTCAAGATATCATCCTTGCACTCAGATCGCCCCGTCAATTGATCCACAATGAGCATGGAGTCTCCAAAAATTTCGACTGCATCAGCTTTGACTTCCCTTAATAATTGGATGCCCTTAAGAACGGCTCGATATTCCGCCTGATTATTAGTTGCGGAAGCTTCTATCGGTAGAGAGAAATTATAACTTGCCCCCCGAGGCGACACAAGAACAATGCCGATTCCTTATCCGACCCCACACAAAGAACCATCAAAATATAGAGTCCATGGAACCGGCTCGACGGGGGCAATTTCAGGTCCACAATGCTGAGCTACGAAATCGGCCATTACTTGACCTTTGATAGCTTTGGCCGATTCGTACCTTAAGTCGAATTCCGACAGAGCCAGGATCCATTTCCCAATCCGTCCTTTCAAAATCAGCAATGACAGCATATACTTCACAACATCATCCTTGCATATAACTATGCATTCTACCGATAGCAAATAGTGCCTGAGCTTGGTACACGAGAAGTATAAACACAAGCACAGCCGCTCCACCGGGGAATATCTCGTTTCGGCGTCTAGGAGTCTTCTGCTGACGTAATATACCACCCGTTCTTTTCCTTCGAATTCCTGTACCAACGCAGATCCAATAGCCTGTTCATCAGCCGATAAATATAACTTAAACAGCTTACCAGACTGTGGCGGGACTAACACCGGAGGTGAAACTAGATATTGCTTGACATCTTCCAATGCTTTGTGTTGTTCTTCTCCCCATATGAATTCCTAGTTGGGCTTTAATTTCAACAGGGGAGTAAAAGCCTGAATACGTCCTGACAGGTTGGATATGAATCTTCTGATAAAATTGACCTTGCCGATGAGGGACTGTAGCTCAGTTTTATTTTGTGGGGCCACAACTTTGTTGATGGCGTCTATAGTCTTGCGGTTGACTTCTATCCCGCGCTCATGAACCATGAATCCTAAGAATTGCCCAGCCGATACACCAAATGCACACATGTTTGGGTTCATCTTCAACCCATGCTTCCTTGTGCACTCCAGTACTTCTTGTAAATCGGCCAGATGTTCTTGGTGACCTTTTGACTTGACCACGATGTCATCTATATAAATTTCCACCGATATACCAATGAGCTTGTGTAAGATGTAATTCATGGCCCACTGATACGTAGCACCGGCGTTTTTCAATCCAAAAGTCATCACAACCCATTCAAATAAACCAAGATGACCTGGACACCTGAAAGCCATTTTCAAGATATCTTCTTCGGCCATTAATATCTGATTGTACCCTGCATTCCCATCCATGAAACTTATGACTTTGTGTCCTGCGGCAACATCTATCAAGATATCGGTCGTTGGCATCGGATATCCATCCATTGGTGTAGCCTGATTTAAGTTCCTGAAATCGATGCACACGCGCAACTTTCTATTCTTTTTGTATACGGGCACAATATTAGAAATCTATTTGGCGTAGCGGCACTGTCGAATAAATCCTGCTTCGATTAACTTTGTAATTTCGGCCTTTATATCACGTGGAATCTTGGGGTTACACCATCGTGCAGGTTGCTAATATGGCCGATATCCTGATTTTATAGGTAACCGGTGTTCAACAATGGACCGGTCTAGATCTGGCATCTCATGATATTCCCAAGCAAAGCAATCCTTGAATTCTTTTAATAAATTTATCAGTTTACACTTATACTCAGAATCCAAATTAGCACTAATATACGTCGGCCTTGATTTGCTACTATCTCCCAAATCTACCATCTCCAATAAATCGGCCGATGTAAATCCATGCCCAAGCTTCCCGTCTTCTCGGACGAGCTGATCCATCTATTCTGAATCTTCAGAGCCGACTGCTTGGATCGGTTGTAAACCGAAATCGGACACTTTCAGGAAGTCAGTGTCCCAAGTCCTGCCAGATATACATTTGACGTGCTCGCAGCTCCACTGTTGCGTGTCGGCCGCTGCAACGCTGTAGGCGGAATCGGCAGTGACTATCTCTGTGCTGTCGCCGACCCATTGCATGAGGCATTGATGCATTGTAGATGGGACACAGCAGTTTGCATGTATCCAGTCATGACCAAGCAGCATGTTGTAGGATCCCTTGCCATTAATAACGAAAAAACTGGTAGGAAGGATCTTACTGCCGATGGTGAGGTCGACGCAGAGCGCTCCACGGGCGGGAGACACGTTGCCTTCGAAATCCTTCAGCATCATGTCCGTCTTGGTGAGGTCTTCATCGCCCTTGCCTAGCTTGCGGAACATGGCATACGGCATGATGTTAACTGCGGCACCTCCATCTACTAGTAATCTGGTGACGGGTCGTCCGTTAACATAGCCTTTGAGAAACAGCGCTTTAAGATGTTGCCGTTTTTCTTCTTCTGGTTTCTCAAAAGTAGCCGTCATCGGCTCTAACACCAATTGTGCCATTTGTTCTTTCATTCTTGTTGCTTTGTCTCGATCGTCAGGCGCCATGAATTCCATCGGCAATATGAACACCATGTTGATTTCGGCTGCCGATTCTTGATTGTTTGCTTCCTGATCGTTTTTCTTTGGGCACCACACCCGAGACTTAACATTTCTTTTCTCTGGCACCTGCCTCTGTTCTTCCTCTTGATGCTCCCACTGGCGTAGGCGTTTGATCCTCCGTTTCTGGGATCTGGATAGGCCATCGGGACACCACCTGGGATTTACTGGTTTGGCCGATGATCTGGCGTGTTCCCAATCTGGTTCTCTTTCTAGGGGATTTTCATCTGACACCCTATTACCAGCCATCTCTTTCAGCCGATCGTGCACGCTGATTCTGCCCCCCAGTCCATCCTGTTGGTTGGTCCTGCCTTTTGACCGGTGGTACTGGTCAGCTCTGCCCCCCAGCCGATCATGCACCGAAATGCGTTGTTCCTCTCGTCCGCGCCGATTTCTGCTGATCGGCTCTGATCCTCTGTCCCTAGAGTGTGGCCTCGGGCGATCGTTGCAACTCAATCCATTACACTCTGGACAGTTATCGGCAGACGGCAATCTGATGTCGTTCTCCCAGCAATGGATGAAGAACGGACATTGCCAGTGATCTTCATGCCGGCGTATCATCTCGTCGTGGTATCTTGATTGTTCTTGCTGCTGCCGATATTTGCTGAGCCAGAACTGGGAGGTGACGGGTTTGCGTGGTCGTTCTGGCCCCCGCCTATTCCTTTTGATTTCTTCCGTCGTGATCTGCCTCCTGGGATCGACGGCGCCGCCCCTTCTTGCCGATTCTGACGTCAGCACCTTGGTTTGGCGTGAATTTCCTCCAGTGTCAACCATGTTGGCCGGGAAGGGATGCTGATCTATCTTAATCGGCTTTGCCGATTTAGCTGGGGTTTCAAATTTAAGCCTCCCCTATTCGATGGCCGATTGTATCTGCTGACGGAAGACTTTGCATTCATTTGTATCATGAGAAGTGGCGTTGTGCCACTTGCAGTATTTCATCTTCTTGAGTTGATCGGCCGAAGGGATGGTGTGATGCTGAGATAGCTTAATTTGTCCTTCCTGGAGCAATAAATCAAAAATTTTATCAGCCTTTGATTTGTCAAAGCCGAATGTCTCTGGCTCTTTCTTTCCGAAAGGGTATGATATCGGTTTTTTCCCTTTCACCCATTCTGCCAGGCCGATTTCCTCCTCCCTATCGGATTCAGACCCTTCTAGGTATGCCACTTTCTTTTGAAAATGCCTCCGTTGTTCAAACGGGCGGACTTCCTGTCATGACAATCGGTGAACGATCTGGCTTAGGCTTTCAAACTCTTGCGCAGCATATCTTTCTTTGATTTGTGGCAGGAGGCCTTGGAAAGCAATATCGGCCAACTGGGCATCGGTCAGAGCCAGACTGTAGCATTTGTTCCTGACTTCTCTAAACCTCTGTATATATCCCATTACTGGTTCATCGCTTCTCTGCCTGAGGCTGGTCAAATCTGAGAGCTTCATCTCGTGTACCCCTGCGTAGAAGTACTTGTGGAACTGCTTTTCCAAATCGGCCCACGTAACAATAGAATTTGGTGGCAAGGTGGTGAACCACTGGAAGGCCGATCCGGACAGAGACGATGAAAACAAACGCACCCCCAGAGCATCTTGTGTGGCAGCCTTCCCGCACTGGATGATGAATCGGTTGATGTGCTCTACAGTGGGCGTGCCGTCCGTCCCCGAAAACCTTGTGAAATCGGGAACTTTGTAGCGGTGTGGGAACGGCAGCAAGTCATAGGCCGATGGGTATGGCATCTTGTAGGTGTAAGTCTGCACTTTTGGCTTCAATCCAAACTGGTCCTGGATCACTTCTGCTATTCTTGCCGTCCAGTCCACCTGCTGCTGTTGAATGATTGTTCGCGGCGCGGGCATGTGTTGAAGAGCTGGCACGACTGTGTGATGAATCGAAGCATGCGGCAAATTTTGCTGAGCAGCTGATAGTTGGTGGCGAAGTGAATCCGCCGCTCCATCGTATGTCGTCATTGGCACCGTGCCTCTGAATACTTCTACAACGCTTGCCCGCCTGCCGATTTCTTATGAGATCGGCTGATACTGAGGGACCGTCGGCAGGGCGGCTGATTGGTGAGACACCTAGGTTGGATAGCTTCCATGCCCGGTTGATGGATCGGGGAAAGCCGTTGTCGCCGATATCCCCCAGGGTACTGAGCTTGTAGGCAGCGATTGTACAGAAGCGATCTGGACGGGTTGAAACGTTGTCTGTGACGGGAAACATGGTGCACCGCTGTACCTTGGAGACGCTGGAGGGAACGGAGTGTTGTACCCCTCGCGTTGCGTCAATATCGGCTGGCTGAGGAGCCGATTGGGATGTGCATGGTAAGCTTCTAGCTGGCAGCGTGATTGGCGGGGCATACGCTGGTCCCTGATAGCCTTGGACTGCTCCGCTGGCCAGAGAGCTGATGACGGCGTTATACACTGTGTTTGTCATCACTGAGGATTGGTCGATGAATGCCTGATAAATGGACTGTTGGATCATATCGGACATCTTGCCCGAGTCCTTAGCAATGGTGATGTGGCGGGGAACTGGAATAGGAGCCTTCTTGACAGCCTCCCCGCTTCTGGTGCGACTGAACGACTGCAAATACATCTTCTTATAATCTTCTAGATGTTTAGCTAATTCTTCCCTCTGGTCGTCCTTGAGATCTGCTTCTGTGACCTCAATGATGTTGCTATCGGAAATTTCTGCGTTCTTCGACATATCAGATCTTGAAGTGTCCCACTGGGCGTGCCAAAAGTGTGTTGGCGCTAAAATCGGCCAGACAGGAATCTGCTTAGCTCCTATTTGGGTTATCGCCCTGGTACGGTTCGCGCGGCGTGCCAGTCAATCTGACCTGTTGATTGACAAGGAAATAAAGTATTAAATTCCAGGCGCTCCAATCGGCTGGAGTTCCGATCTGTCCTGAGGAGCGCGTCGGTGGCGAATCGGCCGATTTGCTATAGAGATGATCGGCTATGAATCAGCCGATAATCGTGTAGTAATTGTAAAGAAAACTGCTGGAGCGATCTAAACAATTACTACAGAGGCAACACTTGAAATAGATCTAATCGGCTGTGAGATGATAAATCGAAGAAGAACGATGATGAAGCCGATTACTCTGATCTCAAGCTGGATAACTGGTGATAATACTAGAATAACAGGTAAAACTTGCAATTCTAGTAAATATCGATAACTGGTGAATAAATCCAAACGAAACCACAGCGATGCGCCCGTAGTTAAAGCTCGGATATTACTCGATAAGTGGAACCTACCAATTGGCCGGAGATCAAGTTGATGCAGCCCTGCCAATCCGTACGAAGTCGTGAAAGAAGAAAAGTATTGGCGAAGTCGCCGACTTGAAAGTAAATTGCTGAAAAAGTAGAAGTATTATTGTTGATTGATGTGTTGATTCTTTTGCAAGACCCTGACAACTCCTATTTATACCCTAAGACTAGGACTCTTGGTCGATTACGACTTGTTACAACCTTATTTAAAAAACGGGAAAACTACTATATCTATAATATTTTTTAAAGGAAACGGACTCCCGCAGAATCTTCCGCCGCCGTCTCCTAATCCAATCAGGACTCTTTTCAATTGCTCCTTGACCGACTTAGCGTTGCTCTGTTGACCAACTTTTGACCAGGACCCTCCGAAATAGTCCCATCCTGTTGGTGCAAGCTGCATCACCAATCGGCCGATTTCCAACTGTTACCTCAATCGGCCGATTCCTTACTGTAGCCTTTAGATCTGTTGCATCGGCCAACCTTCTCTTCCCGATGCCGATTTAACACGTGTCAAAATCTGGCGTCAACAGACCCTAAACCCTTATTTTGGGGAGTTTTGGACCATTTTGGTACTACACGAAAGTCGGTGGAAAATGGGCTGAACCGTATCAGTTAATGCACAAGTTTGTGCAACAAAATTGCGTTGGATGTTTTCGCAACGAACGCACCCGATCCACCCCATTGGACCCTAAACTCAATTTTTGGGGCGTTTTAGACCATTTCGTCCTGCACGAAATCCGGTGAGGAACGCACCAAACTGGTGCAATTAATGCACTAGTTCGTGCTATGAAGTCACATCGGATATTCTCACGACGAACGCTCCCGATCCACCCCATTGGTCCCTAAATTTATGTTTTGGGCTATTTTGAACCGTTTTGTTACCACACGAAAGCTGGTGCAAAACTGGCCGAACTGGTGCAATTAATGCACAAATTCGTGCAACGAAGTCGCGCTGATATTTTTCGCAACAAACGCACCCGATCCACCCCATTGGACCCTAAACTCATGTTTTGGGGCATTTTAGACGGTTTCGTCCAGTACGAAACCGTCTAAAACGCACCAAACTGGTGCAATTAATGCACTAGTTTGTGGTATGAAGTCGCGTCAGAATTTCTCATGATGAACGCTCCCGATCCACCCTATTGGACCCTAAACTCATGTTTTGGGCTATATTTGTCTGTCTCGTTACTACACGAAAGTCGGTGCAAAACTGGCCGAACTGGTGCAATTAATGCACAAATTCGTGTTCTGGGGCATTCCATACCGTTTCGTACTGCACAAAATCCGGTGAGAAACGCACCAAACTGGTGCACTTAATGCACTAGATCGTGCTATGAAGTCGCGTCGGAATGTCTCACGACGAACGCATCCGATCCACCCCATTGGTCCCTAAACTCATGTTTTGGGCTATTTTGGACCGTTTTGTTAGTACACGAAAGCCGGTGCAAAACTGGCCGAACTGGTGCAATTAATGCACAAATTCGTGCAACGAAGTCACGCTGGAATTTTTCGCAACAAACGCACCCGATCCACCCGATTCGACCCTAATCTCATGTTTTGGGGCGTTTTAGACCGTTTGTGTAAAACTCGCAAAATTGGTGCAATTAATGCACAACTTCGTGCAACGAAATGGCGTCAGAATTTTTCGCAACGAGCGCACCCGATCCACCGGATTGGACCCTAAACTTGCGTTTTGGGCTGTTTTGGACCGTTTCGTTACTACATGAAAGCCGGTGCAAAACGGGCCGAACTGGTGCAATTAATGCATAAGTTCGTGCAACGAAGTCGCGCTGGAATTTATTGCAACAAACACACCTAATCCACCCCATTGGACCCTAAACTCATGTTTTGGGGCATTTCGGACCGTTTTGTTTCTAGCGAAAGCATGTGCAAAACAGGCTGAACTGGTGCAATTTATGCACGAGTTTGTGCAACGGAGTCGCGTTGGAATTTTTCGCAACGAACGCACCCCATTGGACTCTAAACACTTGTTTTGGGGCGTTCCAGACTGTTTCGTACTGCACGAAATCGGGTGAGAAACGCACAAAACTGGTGCAATTAATGCACTAGTTTGTGCTACGAAGTCGCGTCGGAATTTCTCGCGACGAAATCCACCCTATTGGACCCTAAACTCATGTTTTGGGCTATTTTGGACCGTTTCGTTACTACAAGAAAGTCGGTGCAAAACTAGCCGAACTGGTGCAATTAATGCACAATTTCGTGCATCGAAGTCGCACTGGAATTTATCGCAACAAACGCACCCAATCCACCCCATTGGACCCTAAACTCATGTTTTGGGGCCTTTCGGACCGTTTTGTTTGTTACGAAAAACAGGTGCAAAACGGGCCAAACTGGTGCAGTTAATGCACGAGTTTGTGCAAGGAAGTCGCTTCGGAATTTTTCACAACAAATGCACACAATCCACCCCATTGGACCCTAAACTCATGTTTTGGGGCGTTTGGGACAGTTTCGATACTACACGAAAGTCGGTGGAAAATGGGTTGAACTGTATCAATTAATGCACAAGTTCGTGCAACGAAATCGCGTTGGATTTTTCGCAATGAACGCTCTCGATCCACCCCATTGGACCGTAAATTCATGTTTTGGTGCGTTTCGGACCATTTTATTACTGCACGAAAGTTGATGCAAAATGCGCCGAACTGGTGTAATTAATGCACGAGTTTGTGCAACGAAGTCGCGTCGGTATTTTTCGCAACGAACACACCCGATCCACCCCATTGGTCCCTAAACTCATGTTTCGCGCTATTTTGGAGCGTTTTGTTACTACATGAAAGTCGATGCAAAACGCGCCGAACTGGTGCAATTAATGCTCAAGTTCGTGCAACGAAGTCGCGTAGAATTTTTCGCAACGAACGCACCTGATTTACCCAATTGGTCCCCTAAACTCATGGTTTGGGGCGTTTCAGACCGTTTTTGTTTCTAGCGAAAGAAGGTGCAAAATAGGCTGAACTGGTGCAATTAACTGCTCTAGTTCGTGCTATGAAACCGCGTCGGAATTTCTCACGACGACGCTCCCGATCCACCCCATCGGTCCCTAAACTCATGTTTTGGGCTATTTTGGACTGTTTCGTTACTGTACGAAAGCCGGTGCAAAACCTGCCGAACTGGTGCAATTAATGCACAATTTCGTGCAACAAAGTGCGCTAGAATTTTTTGCAACAAACGCACCCGATCCACCCCATTGGACCCTAAACTCATATTTTGGGGCGTTTTAGACCGTTTTGTTACTGCACGGAAGTCGGTGTAAAACTCCCAAAACTTGTTGCAATTAATGCACAACTTCGTGCAATGAAATGGCATTAGAATTTTTCGCAACGAGCGCAGCCGATCCACTGATTGGACCCTAAACTAATGTTTTGGACTGTTTTCGACCGTTTTGTTACAGCATGAAAGCCGGTGTAAAACGGGCCGAAGTGGTGCAGTTAATGCATCAACTTCGTGCATCGAAGTCACGCTGGAAGTTTTCGCAACAAACGCACGATATCCAGCCCATTGGACCCTAAACTCATGTTTTGGGGTGTTCCGACCCGTTTTGTGTCTTATGAAAGTAGGTGCAAAATGGGCCGGACTTGTGCAGTTACTGCACGAGTTTGCGCAACGAAGTCGCTTTAGAATTTTTTACAACAAATGCGCACAAGCCACCCCATTGGACCCTAAACTCATGTTCTGGGGGTGTTTTGGACCATTTCGATACTATACGAAAGTCGGTTGAAAATGGGCTTAACTATATCAATTAATCCACAAGTTCGTGCAACGAAATTGCGTCGGAATTTTTGGCAATGAGCGCTCCCGATCCACCCCATTGGACCCTAAATTCATGTTTTGGTGCGTTTCGGACCATTTTATTACTGCACGAAAGTCGATGCAAAACGCGCCGAACTGGTGCAATTAATGCTCAAGTTCGTGCAACGAAGTCGCGACGGAATTTTTCGCGACGAACGCACCTGATCCACCCCATTGGACCCTTAACTCATGTTTCGGGCGTTTCAGATCGTTTTGTCTCTTGCGAAAGTAGGTGCAGAACGGGCTGAACTGGTGCAATTTATGCACGAGTTTGTGCAAACAAAGTCGCGTCGGAATTTTTCGCAACGTACGCACCCAATCCACCCCATTTGACCCTAAACTCATGTTTTGGGGTGTTTTGGACCGTTTTGATACTCCACGAATGTCGGTGGAAAATGGGCTGAAATGTATCATTTAATGCACAAGTTCGTGCAATGAAATCGCGTCGGATTTTTTCGTAACGAACGCACCCGATCCAACCCATTGGACCCTAAACTCATGTTTTGGGGCGTTTCAAACCGTTTCGTACTGCACAAAATCTGGTGAGAAACGCACCAAACTGGTGCAATTAATGCACTAGATCGTGCTATGAAGTCGCGTCGGAATATCACACGACGAACGCACCCGATCCACCCCATTGGTCCCCTAAACTCATGTTTTGGGCTATTTTGGACCGTTTCGTTACTACACGAATGCCGGTGCAAAACTGGCCGAACTGGTGCAATTAATGCACAAATTCGTGCAACGAAGTCGCGCTGGAATTTTTTGCAACAAACGCACCCGATCCACCCGATTCGACCATAATCTCATGTTTTCGGGCGTTTTAGACCGTTTGTGTAAAACTCGCAAAACTAGTGCAATTAATGCACAACTTCGTGCAACGAAATGGCGTCAGAATTTTTCGCAACGAGCACACCCGATCCATCGGATTGGACCTAAACTAATATTTTGGGGCTATTTTGGACCTTTTCGTTACTACATGAAAGCCGGTGCAAAACGGGCCGAACTGATGCTATTAATGCAAAAGTTCGTGCAACGAAGTCGCGCTGGAATTTATTGCAACAAACGCACCTAATCCACCCCATTGGACCCTAAACTCATATTTTCGGGCATTTCGAACCGTTTTGTTTCTAGCGAAAGCATGTGCCAAACGGGCTGAACCGGTGCAATTTATGCACGAGTTTGTGCAATGGACTCGCGTCAGATTTTTTCGCAACGAACGCACCCGATCCACCCCATTGGACCCTAAACTAATGTTTTGCGGCGTTCCAGACCGTTTCGTACTGCACGAAATCCGGGGAGGAACGCACCAAACTGGTGCAATTAATGCTCTAGTTCGTGCTATGAAATCGCATCGGAATTTCTCACGACGAACGCTCCCGATCCACCCCATTGGTCCCTAAACTCATGTTTTGGGGCGTTTTAGACGTTTTGTTACTGCACGGAAGTCGTTGTAAAACTCCCAAAATTGGTGCAATTAATGCACAACTTCGTGCAACGAAATGGCATCAGAATTTTTCGCAACGAGCGCAGCTGATCCACCCGATTGGACCCTAAACTAATGTTTTGGGCTGTTTTGGACCGTTTTGTTACTGCATGAAAGCCCGTGTAGAACGGGCTGAAATGGTGCAATTAATGCACAACTTCGTGCAACGAAGTCGCGCTAGAAGTTTTCGCAACAAACGCACTAAATCCACCCCATTGGACCCTAAACTCATGTTTTGGGGCGTTTCGGACCGTTTTGTGTCTAGCGAAAGTAGGTGCAAAACGGGCCGGACTGGTGCAGTTACTGCACGAGTTTGTGCAACGAAGTCGCGTCGGAAGTTTTCACAACGAACGCACCAGATCCACCCCATTGGACCCTAAACTCATGTTTTGGGGTGTTTTGGACCGTTTTGTGTCTTACGAAAGTAGGTGCAAAACGGGCCAGACTGTATCATTAATTCACAATTTCGTGCAATGAAATTGCGTCGGATTTTTTCGTAACGAACGCACCCGATCCAACCCATTGGACCCTAAACTCATGTTTTGGGGCGTTTCAAACCGTTTCGTACTGCACAAAATCCGGTGAGAAACGCACCAAACTGGTGCAATTAATGCACTAGATCGTGCTATGAAGTCGCGTCAAAATATCTCACGACGAACGCACCCGATCCACCCCATTGGTCCCTAAACTCATGTTTTGGGCTATTTTGGACCGTTTCGTTACTACACGAATGCTGGTTGAAAATGGGCTTAACTGGTGCAATTAAATCCACAAATTCGTGCAACGAAGTTGCGTCGGAATTTTTCGCAACAAACGCACCCGATCCAGCCGATTGGACCCTAAATTCATATTTTGGTGCGTTTCGGACCATTTTATTACTGCACGAATGTCGATGCAAAACGCTCCGAACTGGTGCAATTAATGCTCAAGTTCGTGCAACGAAGTTGCGCCGGAATTTTTCGCAACAAGCGCACCCGATCCATCGAATTGGACCCTAAACTAATGTTTTGGTGCGTTTCGGACCATTTCGTTACTGCACCGAAAGTCGGTGCAAAATGGGCTGAACTGGTGCAATTAATGCTCAAGTTCGTGCAACGAAGTTGCGTTGGAATTTTTCGCAACGAACGCACCCCGATCCACCCCATTGGACCCTAAACTCATGTTTTGGGGCATTTCGGACCGTTTTGTCTCTAGCGAAAGCAGGTGCAAAAAGGGCTGAACTGGTGCAATTTATGCACGAGTTTGTGCCAACGAAGTCGCATCGGAATTTTTCGCAACGAACGCACCCGATCTACCCCCATTGGACCGTAAACTCATGTTTTGGGTCGTTTCAGACCGTTTCGTATTGCACAAAATTCGGTGAGGAACGCACCAAACTGGTGCAATTAATGCTCTAGTTCGTGCAACGAAATCGCATTAGAATTTTTCGCAACGAGTGCACCCGATACACCCGATTGGACCCTAAACTAATGTCTTGGGCTGTTTTGGACCGTTTCGTTACTACATGAAAGCCGGTGCAAAGCGGGCCGAATTGGTGCAATTAATGCACAACTTCGTGCAAGGAAGTCGCGCCGGAATTTATTGCAACAAACGCACCCGATCCACCCCATTGGACCCTAAACTCATATTTTGGGGCGTTTCGGACCGTTTTTTTCTTACGAAAGCAGGTGCAAAACGGGTCGAACTGTGCAGTTAATGCACGAGTTAGTGCAACGAAGTCGCTTTGGATTTTTCACCACAAATGGACACAATCCACCCCATTGGACCCCAAACTCATGTTTGGGGTGTTTTGGACCATTTCGATACTACACGAAAGTCGGTGGAAATGGGCTTAACGGTATCAATTAATCCACAAGTTCGTGCATCGAAATCGCGTCAGAATTTTTCGCAATGAACGGTCCTGATCCACCCCATTGGACCCTAAACTCATGTTTTCGTGCGTTTCGAACCATTTTATTACTGCACGAAAGTCGATGCAAAACGCGCCGAACTGGTGCAATTAATGCACAAGTTCGTGCAACGAAGTCGGACTGGAATTTTTCGATATGAACGCACCTGACCCACCCCATTGGACCCTAAACTCATGTTTTGGGGCGTTTCGGACCGTTTTGTTTCTAGCGAAAGCAGGTGCAAACCGGGCAGAACTGGTGCAATTTATGCACGAGTTTGTGCAACGATGTCGCGTCGGAATTTTTCATCTTCGTCCTAATCGATACCCTCCTGCGTTATGCTAACGAATGGTTAGATGGTTTAATTGCTGTTTTTCCTTGGTTCGTGTAGGCCGCTGTTTCGCGGCTTGATGCTGGAATCGCTGCTCGATCGAAATTGACTGACAGAAATGAAACCATTCCTGTTGAATCAGGTGAGACCACAATCGAATTCCCAGTAGTAAAACGCCTTTCCCAGCCCAATTTCCTTACGTTTTGGAACCTATTGTGCAAACACTAACTTGTTGTAGATCTTGAGCCGTCCTTTGTACTGAACCTGTTTCCGGATGGGTATTCAGTCGGAGTGCCGGGCAAGGTCTGTATGTGCGTCGGAATGTTTTGCAACAAACGCACCCGATCCACCCCATTGGACCCTAAACTCATGTTTTGGGGTGTTTTGGACCATTTTGTTACTACACGAAAGTCAGTGGAAAATGGGCTGGACTGTATCAATTAATGCACAAGTTCGTGCAACGAAATCGCGTCGGATTTTTTCGCAACGAACGCACCCGATCCACCCCATTGGACCATAAACTCATGTTTTGGGGCGTTTCGGACCGTTTCGTACTGCACGAAATCCGGTGAGAAACGCACTAAACTGGTGCAATTAATGCACTAGTTCATGCTATGAAGTCGCGTCGGAATTTCTCACGACGATCGCTCCCGATCCACGCCATTGGTCCCTAAACTCATCTCTTGGGCTATTTTGGACCGTTTCGTTACTACACGAAAGCCGGTGCAAAATTGGCCGAACTGGTGCAATTAATGCGCATATCCGTCCAACGAAGTCGCGCTGGAATTTTTCGCAACAAACGCACCCGATCCACCCCATGGGAACCTAAACTCATGTTTTGGGGCGTTTCGGACCGTTTTGTTACTGCATAGAAGTCGGTGTAAAACTCGCCAAACTGGTGCAATTAATGCTCTAGTTCGTGCAACGAAATCGCTTTAGAATTTTTCGCAACGAGTGCACCCGATACACCCGATTGGACCCTAAACTAATGTCTTGGGCTGTTTTGGACCGTTTCGTTACTACATGAAAGCCGGTGCAAAGCGGGCCGAACTGGTGCAATTAATGCACAACTTCGTGCAAGGAAGTCGCGCCGGAATTTATTGCAACAAACGCACCCGATCCACCCCATTGGACCCTAAACTCATATTTTGGGGCGTTTCGAACCGTTTTGTTCTTACGAAAGCAGGTGCAAACGGGTCGAACTGTGCAGTTAATGCACGAGTTAGTGCAACGAAGTCGCTTTGGATTTTTCACCACAAATGCACACAATCCACCCCATTGGACCCCAAACTCATGTTTGGGGTGTTTTGGACCATTTCGATACTACACGAAAGTCGGTGGAAATGGGCTTAACGGTATCAATTAATCCACAAGTTCGTGCATCGAAATCGCGTCGGAATTTTTCGCAATGAACGCTCCGGATCCACCCCATTGGACCCTAAACTCATGTTTTCGTGCGTTTCGAACCATTTTATTACTACACGAAATCCGGTGAGAAACGCACTAAACTGGTGCAATTAATGCACTAGTTCATGCTATGAAGTCGCGTCGGAATTTCTCACGACGATCGCTCCCGATCCACCCCATTGGTCCCTAAACTCATGTTTTGGGCTATTTCTGACCGTTTCGTTACTACACGAAAGCCGGTGCAAAACTGGCCAAGGTGGTGCAACTAATGGACAAATTCGTGCAACGAAATCGGGTCAGAATTTTTCGCAACGAGCGCACCCAATCCACCCAATTGGACCCTAAAGTAATATTTTGGGCTGTATTGGACCATTTCATTACTACATGGAAGCCGGTGCAAAACGGGCCGAACTGGTGAGATTAATGCACAAGTTCGTGCAATGAAGTAGCACTGGAATTTATCGCAACAAACGCACCCGACCACCCCATTGGACCCTAAACTCATGTTTTGGGGCGTTTCGGACCGTTTTGTTTCTTACGAAAGCAGGTGCAAAACGGACCGAACTAGTGCAGTTAATGCACGAGTTTGTGCAACGAATTCGCTTCGAAATTTTTCACAACAAATGCATATAATCCACCGCATTGGACCCTAAACTCTTTTTTTTAGTGTTTTGCACCGTTTCGATACTACACGAAACTGGGTGGAAAATGGGCTTAACGGTATCAATTAATCCACAAGTTCGTGCAACGAAATCGCGTTGGAATTTTTCGCAATGAACGCTCCCGATCCACCCTATTGGTCTCTAAACTCATGTATTGGTGCGTTTCGGACCATTTTATTACTGCACGAAAGTCGATGCAAAACGCGCCGAACTGGTGCAATTAATGCACAAGTTCGTGCAACGAAGTCGGACTGGAATTTTTCGATATGAACGCACCTGACCCACCCCATTGGACCCTAAACTCATGTTTTGGGGCGTTTCGGACCGTTTTGTTTCTAGCGAAAGCAGGTGCAAACCGGGCAGAACTGGTGCAATTTATGCACGAGTTTGTGCAACGATGTCGCGTCGGAATTTTTCGTCTTCGTCCTAATCGATACCCTCCTGCGTTATGCTAACGAATGGTTAGATGGTTTAATTGCTGTTTTTCCTTGGTTCGTGTAGGCCGCTGTTTCGCGGCTTGATGCTGGAATCGCTGCTCGATCGAAATTGACTGACAGAAATGAAACCATTCCTGTTGAATCAGGTGAGACCACAATCGAATACCCAGTAGTAAAACGCCTTTCCCAGCCCAATTTCCTTACGTTTTGGAACCTATTGTGCAAACACTAACTTGTTGTAGATCTTGAGCCGTCCTTTGTACTGAACCTGTGTCCGGATGGGTATTAAGTCGGAGTGCCGGGCAAGGTCTCTATGTGCGTCGGAATTTTTTGCAACAAACGCACCCGATCCACCCCATTGGACCCTAAACTCATGTTTTAGGGTGTTTTGGACCGTTTTGTTACTACACGAAAGTCAGTGGAAAATGGGCTGGACTGTATCAATTAATGCACAAGTTCGCGCAACGAAATCGCGTCGGATTTTTTCGCAACGAACGCACCCGATCCACCCCATTGGACCATAAACTCATGTTTTGGGGCGTCTCAGACCGTTTCGTACTGCACGAAATCCGGTGAGAAACGCACCAAACTGGTGCAATTAATGCACTAGTTCATGCTATGAAGTCGCGTCGGAATTTCTCACGACGATCGCTCCCGATCCACCCCATTGGTCCCTAAACTCATGTTTTGGGCTATTTTGGACCGTTTCGTTACTACACGAAAGCCGGTGCAAAATTGGTAGAACTGGTGCAATTAATGCGCATATCCGTCCAACGAAGTCGCGCTGGAATTTTTCGCAACAAACGCACCCGATCAACCCCATGGGAACCTAAACTCATATTTTGGGGCGTTTCGGACCGTTTTGTTACTGCACAGAAGTCGGTGTAAAACTCGCCAAACTGGTGCAATTAACGCACAACTTCGTGCAACGAAATCGCGTCAAAATTTTTTGCAACGAGTGCACCCGATCCACCTGATTGGACCCTAAACTAATGTTTTGTGCTGTTTTGGACGTTTTCGTTACTACATGAAAGCCGGTGCAAAGCGGGCTGAGCTGGTGCAATTAATGCACAAGTTCGTGTAACGAAGTCGCGCTGGAATTTATTGCAACAAACGCGCCCGATCCACCCCATTGGACCCTAAACTCATATTTTTGGGCATTTCGGACCGTTTTGTTTCTTACGAAAGCAGGTGCAGAACGGGCTGAACTGGTGCAATTTTATGCACGAGTTTGTGCAACAAAGTCGCATTGGAATTTTTTGTAATAAACGCACCCGATCCACACCATTGGACCCTAAACTCATGTTTTGGGGTGTTTTGAACCGTTTTGTTAGTACACAAAAGTCAGTGGAAAATGGGCTGGACTGTATCAATTAATGCACAAGTTCGTGCAATGAAATCGCGTCGGATTTTTCCGTAAAGAACACACCCGATCCACCCCATTGGACCCTAAACTCATATTTTGGTGCGTTTCGAACCATTTTATTATTGCACGAAAGATGATGCAAAACGCGCCGAACTTGTGCAATTAATGCACAAGTTCGTGCAACGAAGTTGGGCCGGAATTTTTCGCAACAAACGCACCTAATCCACCCTAAACTCATGTTTTGGGGCATTTTGGACCGTTTTGTTTCTAGCGAAAGCAGGTGCAAAACGGGCTGAACTGGTGCAATTAATGCACGAGTTTGTGCAACGAAGTCGCATCGAAATTTTTCTCAATGAACGCAACTGATCCACCCTATTGGACCCTAAACTCATGTTTTGGGGTATTTCAGACCATTTCGTACTGCACAAAATCCGGTGAGAAATGCACCAAACTGGTGCAATTAATGCACTAGTTCGTGCTATGAAGTCACGTTGGAATTTCTCACGACAAACGCTCCCGTTCCACCCCATTGGTCCCTAAACTCATATTTTGGACTATTTTGGACCGTTTCGTTACTACACGAAAGCCCGTGCAAAACTAGCCGAACTGGTGCAATTAATGCACAAATTCGTGCAACGAAGTCGCGCTGGAATTTTTCGAAACAAACGCACCCGATCCACCCCATTGGACCCTAAACTCATGTTTTGGGGCGTTTCGGGCCGTTTTGTTTCTTACGAAAAGAGGTGCAAAACGGGCCGAACTGGTGCAGTTAATGCATGAGTTTGTGCAATGAAGTCGCTTCGGAATTTTTCACAACAAATGCACACAATCCACCCCATTTGACCCTAAACTCATGTTTTGGGGCGTTTGGGACCGTTTCAATACTACACGAAAGTCGGTGGAAAATGGGCTGAACTGTATCAATTAATGCACAAGTTCGTGCAACGAAATCGCGTCAGATTTTTTCGCAATGAACGCACCCGATCCACCCTATTGGACCCTAAACTCATGTTTTAGGGTGTTTTGGACCGTTTCCTACTTCACGAAATCCGGTGAGAAACACACCAAACTAGAGCAATTAATGCACTAGTTCGTGTTATGAAGTTGCGTTGAAATTTCTCACGATGAACGCTCCCGATCCACCCCATTGGTCCCTAAACTCATGTTTTGGGCTATTTCTGACCGTTTCGTTACTACACGAAAGCCGGTGCAAAACTGGCCAAGGTGGTGCAACTAATGGACAAATTCGTGCAACGAAATCGGGTCAGAATTTTTCGCAACGAGCGCACCCAATCCACCCAATTGGACCCTAAAGTAATATTTTGGGCTGTATTGGACCATTTCATTACTACATGGAAGCCGGTGCAAAACGGGCCGAACTGGTGAGATTAATGCACAAGTTCGTGCAATGAAGTAGCACTGGAATTTATCGCAACAAACGCACCCGACCACCCCATTGGACCCTAAACTCATGTTTTGGGGCGTTTCGGACCGTTTTGTTTCTTACGAAAGCAGGTGCAAAACGGACCGAACTAGTGCAGTTAATGCACGAGTTTGTGCAACGAATTCGCTTCGAAATTTTTCACAACAAATGCATATAATCCACCCCATTGGACCCTAAACTCTTTTTTTAGTGTTTTGCACCGTTTCGATACTACACGAAACTGGGTGGAAAATGGGCTTAACGGTATCAATTAATCCACAAGTTCGTGCAACGAAATCGCGTTGGAATTTTTCGCAATGAACGCTCCCGATCCACCCTATTGGTCTCTAAACTCATGTATTGGTGCGTTTCGGACCATTTTAATACTGCACGAAAGTCGATGCAAAACGCGCGGAACTGGTGCAATTAATGCACAAGTTCGTGCAACGAAGTTGCGCCGGAATTTTTTGCTATGAACGCACTAGATCCACCCTATTGGACCCTAAACTCATGTTTTGGGGCGTTTCGGACCGTTTTGTTTTAAGCGAAAGCAGGTGCAAAACGGGATGAAGTGGTGCAATTTATGCACGAGTTTGTGCAATGTTGTCGCGTTGGAATTTTGCGTCTTCGTCCTAATCGATACCCTCTTGCGTTATACTAACGAATGGTTAAATGGTTTAATTGCTTTTTTTCCTTGGTTCGTGTAGGCCGCTGTTTCGCTGCTTGATGCTGGAATCGCTGCTCGATCGGAATTGACTGACAGAAATGAAACCATTCCTGTTGAATCAGGTGAGACCACAATCGAATTCCCAGTAGTAATACACCTTTCCCTGCCCAATTTCCTTACGTTTTGGAACCTTTTGTGCAAACACTCGTAGATCTTGAGCCGTCCTTTGCACTGAACCTGTTTCGGGATGGGTATTCAGTCGGAGAGCCGGGCAAGGTCTGTATGTGAATTGCAAATGTCTGTTTGCCGCATGCAGTTTCAAATTGCGGATGTTGGTTTCTCTGCAGGGAATGCTTTTGTATCTGATTGGTGATGATCCAAAGAAGCGGCCATACAGCAGGGCATCGAGAGCTTTGCTTTCTGTAAGTACTGGTGTTTATTCTGGCTGTTGTATGATTGTATCTAGTGCATTATTATTAAGGATGTCTTCCAACAATGACAATGTTATCAGAACTATTATGAGTTTTATCAAGGTTTATTGGTGTTCTTTTCTTGAATCAAGAAGCTCTGCCTGTCATTTCACATTTTTACCAGCTAACCCAAAGCTTCAAAATTCTGTAGCATGATTATTTAATTGTTTCTGTTGCAGCTGCTTGTGCATAAATGTCTGTTTAATAATCCATTATTTGATTGTAATATCTACTTGCAGGATATTGAGCATGGCTGCTTGCCTCAGGACATCTTACACGATATCCCTTGCAAATTCCAAAATGGATCGACTGTGTGTGAGGTTAGCCAAAATTGTACATTTTTTTGCAACTTTTTAGCATATTTGTATGTATACTGAGGTGTGTGTGGTCTCTTTTTACTGTCCAATAACTAGGTGAGGGACTACCAATCGGTTTTCTCTAATGGTGATGATTATTCAGGACATGACTTCCCAAGGGTTAATAGAGTCCATCTTAGGTTGGGCACTGAGTGTATTGTGAAAGATCTGTCTTCCATTGCAGATGCTGCATGGACATATCATGATCAATTAGTGAGAACTTCTCTAAACCAGTGATATGCAAGGTTTTTATGTCACTATTACTTTCAATAGCCTGCCTGGTTTACTTTGGTCTTTCATATTTCAGACTGCCGAGTCCATCATCCTCAATGCCTTGCAACCCAGATTTAATTTGGACCCTACACCTTGCCTTGAAATGCTTTGCAATTCAAGTGCTAAGAAGGTACCCTATCTTTCAACTTTCTGGATTCTAATTCAGTACTTTGTTCAGCTCATAAAGTAAATTTTCTTTTGTAATTTTGTACCAAACACTATGCAAAATAGATTGATCTGGGTCTAAATAATGGAAGACAGCATAATAAAGATACCTCAGTTTTTATGATGTCTATCAATCCTCCTAAAAATTGCAAGACGAAGGAATTCAACGTCTGCAAAGGTGCAACACTTTGCATCGAGAATGCAGCTCTAGAGGGCATACCAAGTGGATTATTGGACAGCTTGTCAGTTAACTGTCCATCCACTATCCATGTTAACAATGCCAAATCAGCTGCAAATTCTGATACTAACAATACGGTTCAATCTTCTTCTACCCTTCCAAACAATTCTGCCTTGTGTGACAGAATACAATGTGCATCAGATACGGCTCCTGATCATTTATTTCAGAGTAATGAACAGAGGGCGCAGGTAGAAATTTTACAGGTTGATCGTAAAACTGGACAACCACAAAGGGTGACAGTTCTTCCACATAAGACAAAAAAGCCCTCAAATCTTCTGCATGAGAAGCGTGAATTCAAAAAATGCAGCCCTCCAAACAAAATTGGAAGGTCGACTTCTCAGAATTCCAAAGGCCTTCATAAGTCAACAAGTTCTCGAAATAAAACAGTGCTTGATCTGGGATCTCCAAAAAGACTGCAAGTTGAGGCTAAGGTAGGTCAGACAATAGGCAAAGGTCAGACAATAGGCAAAAGGGGCATGGAAGTGCAGAAACAGGTGCCCTTTTCAGTGCCTCCAAGGGATCCATGTACATCCTTGAACACAACTAATCCAAGTGTTGACAGAATCCCTGAAAAGGTTAAATTGTTGCATAATAGATCGAATGAGCGTCATGTGGCCCCAATTGTAGACCGGAAAAATTCTGATATGGTAGATATCAATGTCCGTGAAACACCCATTGTAGCCTTAATCTGTGGAGCTTGTGAACCTGTTGAGGATATGACTGCTACAAAGTCCCAAGGTACTGCTTCAAAGAGAAGGGCCTCTGAAACTTCTATCATTTCTTTGAACCATGAAATTAAATTGGAAGGGAAAAGGCAGCAAAATTTTGATACTCAGGTCAACACACCCTGTAAGAACAGAAGGTTTGAGGAATCAGCTGTTACTGGTGGCATTAGCAGTCAATTGGACATTGATCTAGAACTAGATAAGGGAAGACAGCAAATTGAAGATACGCCTCTTTTCAATATTTCTGCCAATTCTCCTGAATGCTGCAAGCCCAACGAATTCAACGTCTGCAAAGCTGTAGCTGTATGCAGTGAGAATGCAGCTCTAAAAGGCATGCCAACTGCTATGTTTAACAGCAGGCCGTTGAATTATCCATCATCTATCCACGTTAATAATACCAACTCAATTGTAGAATCTGATCCTGGTAGTGCCATTCGATCTCCTTGTACCCTTACAAACAGCTGTGCCTTATGTGACAGAAAACAAGCTGGATCAATAACTCCTCCTGATCATTTGCTTCAGTGTAATGAAGAGCGGGCACAGGTAACAGTTTCACAGGTTGATCGTGAAAATAGAAAAACGGAAAGGGTGACAATAGTTGCACAGAAGAGAAAGAAGTCTTTAAAATTGTTGAATGAAAGGCATGGATCCAAAAACCATGGTCCTCCAAACAGAAGTGAGTTGAGTTCTCAAAATTTCATGAGAGATGAGTCAACAGGATCTTTAAATAAGGATGGGTTTCATTTGAGATCTCCAAAAGGACAGCAAGCTGAGGTTAATGTAGGTCAGATAATAGGCAATAAGGACATGAAAGTCCCGGAAAAGGCGCTCTTGTCAGTGCATTCAAGCTGTCATCCACGTATGTCCTTGAACACAAGCAATCTATGTGTTGAGAAAATCCCTGAAAAGGTTAAATCATTGCATATTAGGTTGACTGAGCGTCACGAGGCCCCAGTTGTGGACCTAAAAAATTATGACATGGCAGATCCCAGAGGTAGCAGAACACCCTCTGTAACCTCGTTCAGTGCAAATTCAAGTAAGGTAGCTTGTGAACCTGGTAAGGATAAGGCTGCGACAGAAACCCAACTTAAGGTGCTGAATAGAAAGGTCACAGGAATTTCTACCATTTCTATGAACCAAGAATTCAACTTGAATGGGAAAAGGCAGCAGAAATTTGATATTCGCATCGAGCCGCCCTGTGAGAACAGAAACTTAGAAGAGCCAGCTATTACTGGTGGTGTTAATGGCGAACCTGATATTGAAAAGATTATATCTGAGGTCATCCTGACTACCCAGAGGTATTGCTTTGTACATAGTACAACTTTTTTTTCTATTATCATTAGTTTATTATGAAATCGATGCAGTAAATATGATAGCACTGCTCAAGTTCATTATCTTTCTGCAGGCATGGACTGAACGAAAAGGCTGCTAAAAGTGATGTTCTTGAAACATCCTGGTTATTACCACCATGTGAATTCTTTCAGTTTGAGAATGTTGGCGAGATTCCAGTTATGAGGGATGAAACCATGACATGCAATGTGCCCAACGGAGCTATAAGAACCTGAAAGATTAGAAGACTTACTTCCCACCCTTCACAGTATTCCTCCTGTAATGGTGTGTTTTTTCTTTTGTAGAATCATGTTTCTTTTCTTGTAGAATCATATTTCGCTTTGAATACCCATTCTTTTCCTAAAGGCCATCATGCACAGCAGGTTCGATTGATAAATCTCAGTACACACTTTGCCTGCTTGACTTTGAACCACTGGATCATCAAATAACTGTGGGAGCCATCTATGGAGATGAGCAAGTACATATTGCTACTCTACCAACTTCTGTGAGCACTACTTAATTGGGCTGTATCATGAGGTTATGTTACCTCTTGATTTCTGTCTTATCTGTGGGATGTTTTGCAGTGTCATGCAGAAAAGTTTGTGGATCAATTCATTTCACTGGTAAGCATTTTCCAAAGCAATCACTATTTGGCCACAGCGAAGTTAGCCTGTACTGTTTTACATTTTCGGCAATACGAGGGTTGCTAAATGGTTCTAAACCGTATTATCACTCCTTGTTTCTGAATGTATATAAAATTCTATACCCGTCTTCTTTTCCTTAGAATCTGGGAATGAGCAATCATCAAACATTTATGATCATTATCAATATGATACTCATTTGGTAAAATTTTAGTTTTATTCATCAATTCTGCATCATCTGTATAGATGAAACGCGATGGATACAACCTTTGCAACGATGAAGTCAGTAATGGATCATCTGAACTCAGACATGTAAGCTTAGGAATACTATCACTCTAGAAAGTTGGTAGCATTTGTCTTTTGGCATTTGGGACACTGAAGCATATGATTTATTATTCATATTCGCACATGTTGTTTGCACCATTTACTCGTATGGCTTTGCCTTTTTCAGCAATCCCAAGATGTGTCTCATCTAGGCTACCCGATTGGAGAAGATGCAGGATACCAGATGTTCTCACCTTCTGCTGCGAATAGTTTGCTGAGTAGCACGGACTACAAAGTAGGCTGTACCTTCCAGAATAAGCTTCCAGATTTTCATGCAACTTTTCCACAGCCATTGACTCAGCAGTTGGTACTGACAGAACAAACGCTGACCTTAGAAAGCCCAGAAGCATTTTTCTTGAATTCCAGTCATCTACCAGGTAGTCAGCAGTATACTGGCCAATATCTCCAGGACCAGGGTTCATCATTTGCCTGTAACCCATTTGCAACGGATCGGCACCAATATCCATCTGTACAACCATCTCAGGAAGTTTCCCTGGATCAGTACTTGCAATGCAGAGAAAATATAGTAGGATTCAGTGCAAGCAGATACATCCAGTTGCACCAGGAAGCTTTGATGGATCAGTATTTGCAATACCGACATAATTTACCAGGTTTCATTGACACGTACGGTATGAGAACGACTGCAAGGTACAGCCAGTGGCACCAGGAAGTTCCAACAGATCAGTACTTGCGATACAGACATGATATACCATGGTTCAGTGACATGTATGGTGCGAGAATGAGTACAAGCAACTACGGTCAGTGGCGCCAGGTTTGCACACAGATGGGCAATGTGGTTTACCAGTGGGATCTACCAGCTTTCGGCAGGCAGATTCACAACAGCCCTCCACTGCATAATGGTTGGAGCACACTACCGGAGCTGCAACCGATTAGGAGGGCCCCAGATGAGCTCCAGGAGCATGGGCTTTGATGGCAATGTCACAAGCACACCGGTTCAGATCCCCATGCCTCTCGGTTTCCAGTTCCCGTCGCAAGGAATGTGGTGATGCCTAGTGTGGTTTTGGCTGGCGCTTCATTCGTGCATGTTACATACTAATACAATACAGGCAGTAGAGGATACAAATTTCGTTACAGATAGTAGTTGATGTGTGAAGTTCCTTGTTCTGTTGTTTCTGTGTGAATGAACGATACTGTCCTATACTTTTTTACGGTTTATCAGGTAGTTATTAGGGTGTCTCTAAACTTTAGCGCCTCATGGTTCATGAGTAAGTACTTAGTTTGAAACATATATAAGGGAAAGACATATACAGTCAGAAACTGATTAAAATTCTCGATGTCCTTGCTTCATTGTTCCGGTCCAGTTTCCTCCGGTCTGGTTCTGCTTTCGATTTTGTTACTCAAATACAATTACAAAATGCTTAAGTGCCGTATCAAACTGAGCGTTGACCAGATAAAAATTCCTACTGATAAATATTTCTAAGGATGTTGAATAAAAGTTGATGATATTACAAAATAGTACTGCGGCAAAAAAGTTCTTAGGAACTTAATCTCACAAAAACACACACGCACAAGTTTCCTTGAAGAGGGCACTCATGGCACGATGAAAACGTCAGTTTTTGTTTCCTTATTCGTAGTAGTAAAAACCAAGCTAAGTTCTTAAAAATCGTCCAGGCCACAACATGCACAGAGCACTGACCAGTACTGACCACGCTTGAAAAGTTGAAGTCCACCCGCCTTGACAAATCAACGCGCCAACAACGGATCATTCTTCAATGATTTACATATTGTTGACGTGAAAACGTGTTAATGCACACGCTAAATACCGAGCACGTCACGTGCAGCACGTAGGGGAGCGTCTCGCGGCGCTGCTGCGCAGATGGGTCAGACCGGTACGGTGGACTGGTCTCATCAGTTTCGACGGGGCAGCCCTACGAAGATCCAACGAACATTCGTCCAGGAGGGACCCTGTCACGACAACCGCACCTTGGGTTATTCTAAGGTCGGCAGGTCACCTAGAATATCCTCAAACCTTGAAGACACGAAGGAATAACAACAAATTAGGGTTGGAATAGCTTGGGTTTGGAAAAAATATAAAAGAAAATGTAAAAATATAAAAGATTGTGTTTTGATCGATTGGATACACTAAATCGGTTGGACCCTTTATATTATATTTGTAGGGAGGGGAGGTCTTACCCTACTAGAAGTCAAAACTCATACAATACAAATCCTAACTCGGATTGTATAGCTAGAACCGGTCCGACCTAGCTTTCTTTGGTCAAATCTTCCTGAAGTCATAACTCTCTCGTCCGCACTCCAAATCAGGCGTTCCATATATGCATTTCGATCGTCTCGGCGAGAGCTGCACAATGGTGAAGTCAGATTTACATTTTGACAAAGTAACCTAGGCCGGTCTAATTGGTCCGTGCATACCGGTATGGCCAGCTGTGCCAATTTTGGTTGTCAACACCTATATATAGAACTGTTATCTCACAAGAATGGACCAGACCACACTGACAAAACCCAAAGGCTTGTGTTGACGTAAAATCCGGTCAACATACCGAATGTGTTAGGATGAGCGGATCACAACAGATCTGCTCAAGTGCAAATCGGTATGGCCGGTATGCAGGCCGGTCTAACCGGTCCATCAGGCACACCGCGAAAACATATTATCACCGGCCAAGGAGGGACCCGTTGGGGCTGGTGAGGCTACAATATCCTGAGGTCGGCAATCCACTTAGAACGCTCTCGAACACCGTAGAAGAACAACAATTAGGATTTGGAAAACAGAAAGATTTGGAGATAAAAAAAAGTAAAGTTACTTGTGTTTGATTCGATTAGGTTGTCCTCTATCGTCCGTGGCCCTTCATACATGTGGTATTAACCACCTCATAATTCTTATGCACTTACTCATGAACCTTTAATTTTTAATTTATTATTTAGATAAATGGGCCTGGAGCCCGTTCATTTCAACATGCTCCACCTTAGCTCGCTAGCCATGCCGCGACAGCTACGACCTCACACACATAGTATGCGTGAGCCGTGTCGCACCTTGGGTTTGCATGACCAACATCCTCTGCTCGCCGTGTCGTGGTAACATCCCATTACAACATCCGGTCGCACCACCACCATAGCGGTGCTCCCGCACTCCGATCGACCCGGCCACTGGCCACGTCTGGCCCCTACCGGTTGGGATTGCGAGCCGAAGACGACATCCAACTTGGCATCATCTTATCCGTCCACTGTGTTGGCCCGACCACCGTGTCCGACCGATCCTCACCAACTACAGCCGCTCGAACGGTCTAGGCCTTTGGCTTGGAGTGTCCAATATCGTACTGGTCGGACGGCCGACTACCGCCATGCTTCACCTTGCACCGCACCGAGTAGCTTCCCGACGTTCGTGAGGTATGAACAAGGTAGCAACATTTCTTATTGAACTCACACATCCGGGCAGAAGTAGTGTTCATGGGTTGGCCTGTGATGTGGTGGCAATAGCTTCTGGTATGTTGAGTTTTCCTCTTCTTAAATTCATAACGATTTTTAGATCAGCTTATTATTCATACCACAGAAGTTATTAGTTTTATGGATTTGAGGAAATATATGATAAATATATATAGAAAGGTTTAGGAATCTTGATTTTTTTTCGAGAACGTGCCTGAGCACGTATTTCATTAAGAAGAAGAGAATTACATCAACGCAACTCCAAAAGAGTTCTCGAAGTGTAAAGGTAGAAGAGTCGTCGCACACGGAAGGTGGCAACAATTCAAAAACTCAAACACAAGAGCAACCAAAAAGAAAAAAGAAAAACCACACCACACACCACAGCGACCTAAGATGACTAATAACCTGCAGTGATGGATAAAACACAATGGATACCTGCACAAATTGCCTAACTAATGGACCAGCGAGAGGAAAGATGTGGAGATCTTGCAAGACCATGCCTTCAAGAAGGACACGGCGCTGAAGACGCCACCATCGCCCGTCCGTCCTGGAGGAGCAGACCAAGTCTTCACATGGCAAAAACAAATGGATTTTGTGGCCACAACAAAACAACGACCCCAGCGAGGTGAGCTACATCCACGGACGCAGCCGTTGTTGGTGCCGACGAAAGTCGGGCAGAGCTTTCGCCCACGGCCCCCAAATCCAATTCCACACGATTGACCGCAAAGGCCTGGAAGAGAGGCAACGCAGTGGCGATGGGCAGTCCACGTTGACGAGGAAGCACACCTGCAGGGCAGAAACAAGCGGAAGAAGACCCCAGGCTGGAGCAGAGTCAAGGCAGGAAAGCGACGAGCTGCGACCGAGACGACCACGATCGGCGACGGCGAAACTAATGAGAAAGTGACCGAGGGAGTGTAGATGACAACCTGGACCAAGCAGATCCGGAGGTGGGCAAGCCATGGCGGCCCATGCCGGCGAGCAAGATGACCTTGAGAGGGGAACACGACCTGGGAGGGGGTGTGGTCCGAGGGGAGGAGGAAGGAAAGAGAAGGAGAGGAGGAAGCCTCGCGCATGGACACTAACTTCGGCGCCGCCGCCACCGGCGGCGTTGGCTGGACTAGGGGTTGGATGGGGGAAGGGTGTCGGCGGCGGGCGGGGTCGCCCCCGAGTCGCCCAGAGAGGTGACACGGGGGAGCGAGTCTTTGTGCACTAGAAATCTTGGTCCATCTGGCATCCTTGAGATTGAAAAACGGAGTTCAAAAGTACGACCATGCTCGCTCGCTCGCACTCTCTCACCATGCTTGTGTGCGAGTTTAGATTCCTAGTAACTCAAAGTTCTCGCACCCTATATGGAAGTGGAATGAGATTGGCTGAACTTTATTTGCAAAAACATACTCCTTCTGTATCAAAATATTTGTCGCCGCTGACTTTTTCTTATAATTTTGACCATTCATCTTATTCAGAAAATTATGTAAATATCATCTATTTTGTTTGTGATACGCTTTACTATTATAGTTATTTTAAGCATGACTCAACTTTTTGTATGTTTACAATAAATTTTTGAATAAAACGAATGGTCAAAGTTATAAAAAAACTCAACAATAAATATTTTGATACGGAGAGAATATATTGCAAGGAGACAGACATGCGAGAATTTCACATGTCTCGTCTCCTATATATCTTGTGAGAAAATTTATTTTATCAGGTATGCTCACCCATGGTTGGCCACGCAACAGTTCATATCCAACGGCTGCCACGGCATAATTTATATTCATGTATTTTGATCCATGAAATACATAACTTGATACATATTATATTTTTCATTTTGACCATACAAATATGTATTAGCTAAATAAAATATTTGAAATTATTGCTTTTCCACAAGAAATAAGTTTTGTCACCATATTAACGTTAAATGAGTTTTGGCATAACATTATTGCCAATAATAAGTCTTTTTATGGAATCTATGAATTTTTACCTTGTTTTAATCACTATAATAAATAATAAGTGTGTGTGTGAGTGTGAGTGTGAGTGCGTGTGAGAGAGAGATAGAGTGTGTGTGAGAGAGAAAGAGAGAGCGTGTGTGTGAATAGTGTTAGTGTGTGAGAGTATAAGTTTGATGAAATAAATCTAGATAATTGATTACTAATCCAAAAGATATCTAAAAATTATATTATGAAATTTATAAAACACAACGAACAATGATGAAGTACATATAATCGAAATATACAAATTGTTCATCAGATATTTATAAAATGATACATTAAAGATCAGCATCTACTAGTACGGTAATTGTCTTCCTCTTCACATATGTCCATTGATTATGATCGCGGCGCAAGTATAGATCATCCTCATTGGCTAACGGGATGCATGGATCAACATTCTCCGCGAAAGAAGGAACCTCAACAAACTTATTAAAAGGTCCAAAATATCCAGAATAACTAAAATATCTACATAATCTATTACACAACATGATTAATTATTAGAGGCGAACACTAATTATTTTGACACTCTTCAGTTTGAGGCGAACACTCATCATCCCATGCATATGGGATGCAATCAAGGTTCACAACTTTATTTCAGGCTCTATATGCAAAAACCATCGTGAAGAAAATAATCTTTGTTTAGGAACGTGTATCTATCGTTAACTTTGACTATGCGGTGATGACACTACCATTCGGGGCCAACATTGATATCCACGACACGATGCGGTATAGGGACGTGATGAATGAGTACGGCCTTGGTCCGAATGGTGGCATCCTCACCTCGCTCAAAGGTGAGAATTTCTTCATTGGGACCAAGACCGTACTCCTTCATCACCTCTTTATACCGCATCATGTCGCGAATATTATGTGGGCCCCGAATGGCAATGTCATCACCGCATGATCAAGGTTAATGACAGATACATGTTCCGAAATATTTTTTTTTTACTTCTCGACAGTTTTAATGTGAGCCTGAATAAATACATCATTAGAGTGTCAAAGTAATTCATTCTTACTATAATACCAAGTATGCATCCTTTTTTCACTTTCAATAATTATTCAATTTGACATTTCACATTGCACATAAATATTCAATTTGAAATTTCACATTCACACAATTCACATTTCACATTCAAATCCACGTATAGTCATGTATACGTACTCTCATTCTAAAAATAAAAAATCCTACTATACTCATTTTCATATCCATATTTTTTCTAAATATTATTCCTCTCTCTCTATGTATATACTCCCATTCCAAAAAATAATAGTCTACTCTATGCAAACCTTAAGTAATTTGAGCTCAAATGGTGTATAAATCAAAAAAACTCCAACATTTTTTCCAATTTTAAAAACATCAAAATCTCTATTTCTAAACCATGAAACGAGCTACAATAGCAATCAAAGATGAGAGGATGAAGTTTCGAACCTTTAAACCGGTTGATGGATTGGGGAACTAAAAGCCTTCACAAATCATGGAGAAAATTGGCATGACCTCCCCTCACCCGAGAGCCAAGAATAGGAAGAACACGAATGGAGGAATTGCTCGGGCAGGGAAGGAAGAAGGGGATAAAAGGGCCTGGGGAATTTAGTCCCGGTTGGAGCCACCAATCGGGACTAAAAATCTCTCATTTGTCCCGGTTGGTTTTATCCCGGCTGGAGCCACCAATTGGGACAAATGAGGGACTTTTAGTCCCGTTTGGTAACTCCAACCGGGACTAAATGTCCCCCAACCTCCTAACAGGCCCCTAGCCGTTGGATCCGGGACTAATGCTTTCATTAGTCCCGGGTCTAAAATTGGCCGGGATAAATGAGAAAGACGAAAGATCGTTCCTATAGTAGTGGTAAGAGAAATCATAAAAGTAGCCTCGGTGGGGAATTAGCGTCGGATTGTAATACGACCCGACGGTGATAATCCGATGGGGTATCACCGTCAGTTTGAACCAAACCGTCGGTGATAGGCCGTTTGCAATGTTGTAATTTGCAGCAGTGAGTGTACGAGGGCGCGCGCCAGGGTTAGTGGGCGGGGGCCATAAATGTCCTTTGCCGTTCGAACGGCTAGTTCGTTGTGGATGACGCCTTGTTGGCATGCCTATTAAGTCACGTGTGACCAATTTATTGTGACTTCTGAGACCCAATACATTATTATTATCTCCATCTATCTACCTATTTATAAAGAGCAGGTTGCTTCTTCCGTTATTTGATGTTTTGTCTGTCATGTGCCGTTGATAAGTGACCCCGGCGATGAAGGATGCAAGAATCATGTAGAATTAGGTGCTTGACAAGTAAAAAAAGTTGAAATTCTCGACCGACACGGACTAGGTAAAAGTAAATCAAATATGCAGGTGGTGGTTTGGAATTCCAAACAATGTCCTCAGGTGAGAGAAATCCAGGCTCCAGGGCATGAGCACGTAACACACGAGCTTATGCTAGTTAAAATGAAAGAAAATGCACTAGCTCGTTGCTTTTGGTCAGTAAGCTAGCTGCGCCAGGCTCTCACCGCTATGTATAATGGAGAAGCAAAATATATCCGTACATTGCTATGAGCGAAGCCATATAAATAATATTGATTAGCATATTATAGTGCTGAAAGTGGATTTGTAAAAAGTATAATATATAATACAATATATGTAGATTGTGATGGTATTTTTTATTATAACTAGCAAATTTGTATGGGTAAATATGTTCATACGTTGCTATGGGTGATACGATGAAGAGTCTTATCTATTTAAATAGGATCTAGATATTATTGAATTCCAGTTGACAATATCCTTATTCAAAGTTTTTCCAAATAAATTTTGAGCTCTAGCACTTCATGATACTCTTCATACATGTTATTGAACTACTTTTTCCTATCTCCCCGCCATCCTTCACAATGCTGGCCACCGCAAACTTAACCCACACAATGAGGTCCGGCTGCTTCCAATTTCACATCAGATGAGAAGTTTAATTTATCAAAGTCAACCATGGATCAAGCAAACTATCAGCTCTTTAGATAGGTAGACTAAAAGAGTAATAACCTCGTATTTGTTGGTCGTGGATTTCAGTCTTCTCCGGTTATACTCTCAAAGTGCTAATTCTATAAGGTTTCGGAACCTTTTCCGGTTTTTGTGTTCTTCAATATCGGGATCCACCTGTCAAACAAAAGTCAACGGATGGAAGAAGGGGTCCGCTCTTTACAAATGAGTAGAGATTAAAAATGATTATGTGCTACATTATCCTATTAGTATAGTATTGCCTCAAGTATGTTCAATCAAATTGTAAAAATAAAAAAAAGGCAGAGTGGGGTCCCGACACCACGCCTTGGTTTAATTAACTTACATTTTGATACCAAGGGAATTGTTGCTGCAAAAATCAGATGGTATCCTGTGGAGCATGACACGCTAAGGTCTGAGAGCTCTGCTTATCTCCGGTGCAGGTCCTGCAAATTAGGTTCGGAGCGTGCCAGTTAATTTGATCTGCAATTGATAAGGGAAAAGAAATTTAATTAATAAGGAACGCATCTGCTGGTATTCTAAAAAGTTCCAAAAAGTGCATTGGCTGGGATGTCCGATACGTATATTCAGGCATCAGTTGCAAAGCCGATTTATGACCAAGCAATATTAAGAATAAAATCTTCATAACTAAATACAGTCGTCTAATTAAACTAAATTTACCATCACCATTAGTCAGATCGGACTCAACCGAGACAACGCTAACAGCAAGACGACAAACCGAGTATAATTAACCGATGCATCTAATTGAATCAGAATTTATGCTTATCATTAAGTTCAAGATCGGCTAAAAGAGCCGATTGATTCTATCAAGCTATCATAACCATGTTATCGTTATTTGGTAAGCAAATCCAACTGGTAAGACTTGACCTAACATTATTATTCAAGGACCGGACCTAACCGAGATAGCTTGAGATAATAAAAAGTTAGAACATACCAACTAGTCGATAGGATTACCCACAACGAAGTCCAGGGCTAAAGATAGCTTGATAGTTTTAGTAAAAATCAATGAAAAGATCCGCTATCGGATTGCTGCATAAAAAGGTTATATAAGAGCTGATAAATCTATAATTATCACCAGATAAATTGTGAAATCTATTGAGAACTAGCAAGAGATCGAATCGATGCGGCCTTACAAAAACTTAATAGAAATCGATAAACTAATAGATTAAAGTAGACGAGACTACAACGATGCGCCAGTAACCAAAGTCTAGAAAATCTGATAGATACGAACTTGTGTTGCCGCCAAAATATTGGTCCGATGATGATTCCTCACGCTTAACACACCGGGCTGAGAGATCTGCTTACCTCCAGTGCAGGTTCTGAATCTTGAGGTTCGCGGCGTGCCAGTTAGTGTTATCCTGCAACTAATAAGATAGATAAATTGATGAACAAAAAGCCAATCAGAAAATATGCCAATGTATCAATACCAGCGGATGTCAATAGGATTTTAAACAATCGACTATATGTCTGAGGCATATATAATGAATGTTATAGCGCAATGAACCAATTGGCCGATATTGATATGATGAGATTTTATCCAATGAACTAATCGGCCAATACTTATATAAAATATTTAGATATAAAATACAACGGGCGGGAGCCCGATGTAAAGATAACTTATAGGCTAGCACTCCGATAAAATATTAACGTGAACCTATCGGCTTAATAAGACTTCAATTACCAAAAGCAATCTAGAAGATCGGACCTAACCGAGACAGTACGAGATTGCGCTTAATAATCTAATCTTGATGAGCCGATAAATCTGTCTAATGTGATGGATATAACAAATCTATCTAAAACAGTATCATAATTATAGAGATATATCGGCTAAGACATAATATTGGACCTAACCAAGAAAGTTCCAGCTAAACCGATGCGTCTCTAAACACAATGCAATTGAAGATAGAATTGAAATATTGGAGTAGGCAAGAATATCAGCCAAACTGGGGCAATCTAAGAGATCAAAGCAATGCAGCCTTGAACAACACCAATATAGTCGCTACAATTGCCAGGGCCAGCGGAACTTAGGTCTTACCCCGTCGTTGGAGATCGAAGCGATGCAGCCCCGCATCATCTGCCAAGTTCCGCTGGTGATAAAACCTTGGAAACAAGGGTGGTGATGAGCCAAAAGTTGTGTTGTATTGATCGAGAGATATTTTAGAATGACCAGGAGGTTCATATTTATACCCTAGACTAATCTTGCCTAACAAGAAAAATCTAAACTAAAAGAAAATATTAAGATGCACGGACTCTAATTTCTCTTTTTAGAGTCTTTGCTAATAAAGTTTCCTTATTGGCTTCTTTCCATATACTCTATTGGCCATAAAATTACCAAATTTTGGTGCGAACAGCGCCTTTATTAAGAAAAGTAACTTTTGTACTTCGTTAAAGTTAAGAAGTAACTTCCCAATAACATACATGATATGAAGTAACTTATGACTAATTTATACTAAACATGAAGTAAGATTAGTTTTTTCAAAAATTAACTTCGCCACTTTAATCAGAACATACTTAAGTAAAATCTTGTTTTCAAGTTCCTGTTAAAACGAACATAACGGTATAATTGAATTTTGATTTGAATGTACGGTTGTACAGCTATTGATTTTAATTTTTTTGATTTAAGATTGATATGCATGTACTCATCTGCAATATAGGGAATAGTGGGGGTAGGACACGTGCGAAGGAGGCTGTCTCCCTTTTTGGCGTGGGCATGCACGCGGCGCACAGAGCAGGTTGGGATAGATGGTAATTTCTTTTCGGTCTGACGCAACTAGGTAAAAAAGAACTGCAGGACTCTCCACTTAACGCTAAATAAAGAGGTCTCTCCATGTAGTTGCCAAAATGCCTCTAGAAACTTGGTTCCCCCCCCTCCCTACTCCTTCAACCCTTGTATTATGTCACGTACCGTACTTTTTACATTTTGACCCTTTTTTAAAAAAAATTCATATTAAGACCCTTGGAGAACGTATTTCCGAATTTGGACCCTGGGATCGGCGCCGTGACTCACGGCGCCGAGGTAACACATCTCGACGCCGTGAGCCACGGCGCCGAAGTCCCATCCCCAAGCTGACCTAGCCGCTGACTTGACGCTGACGTGGCTGTGGGCTCGGCGCCATAGAACTTGGCACCAAGCTCGGCACCACAGATCATGTCGCCGAGCTCTTTCCCTATACCCCGCATCTCGTCTCTCTCCCTGCACCCTCTTCCTCTCCTCTCTCACCCCGCGCCCCCTTCCTCTCCCTTGCCGGTCGCCCCTCCACCGTAGCTCCCTTGCCTCCGCCCTCCTCCGGCCGCCCCCCCACCCCTTTCCGCAAGCCATCGGCTCCTGCTGCGCCGCATCTTGGCCGCGGCACTGCAAGGGGGCCCCGCCCGCGCCTCTGCCTCCCGCCGCCGCGCCGGGGCCGGGGCTTGGCGCCCGTGGCCGCGCCGCATCTCGGCCGCGCCTGCGCCGCCGGCTCCTGCTACGCCCGCTCCTCCCATCGCCGCTCGCTGCCCGTGCCCGAAGCACAGCTCGGCGCCACCGCGTCGGCCCTCCGCCCGCCTCCGGTGTCGCCCAAGGTAATTTTTTTATTTAGTGAAATTTGTTTAGTTAATTCAGTTCATTAATTTAAGTAATTTTGTTAGGTAATTTAGTTAGCAAATTTATTTACATAGGTAGCAAATTTAGTTAGAAAAAATAGTTAGATATATAGTTATTAACCGTAGTTAGAAAATTTAGATTTTTAAGTATATTAGTTACGTAATGTAGTTAGCAAATTCATTTAGATAGTTAGCAACTGTAGTTATAAAATTTAGTTAGATATATAGTTGGCAACTGAAGTTAGAAAATTTAGATTGTTATATAGTTAGATACATAGTTAGGTAATTTAGTTAGTAAATGTAGGTAGTTAGACCAAAGAGCAAGAGTGATTTCACCAAAGATGCACCTCTTAGAGGATACGATAACTTATTTAATTAGTTTTAGTAGTTTAGTTAGGTAATGTAGTTAGTAATTTCTTGTAGATAGTTAGAAACCATATTTACAAAATTTAGTTAGACAGTAGACTATTTAGTTAGGTAACTTAGTTATATAAATTTAGATATTTATTTAGGTACGAGTTTCAGACTAGCAATATGGCCGAGTCATTCAACAGTGTGCTTAAGGGGATACGGGCGATGCCCGTCAATGCTATCGTATCATTTACCTTCTACAGGCTTATTGCATGGATCAATGACAGATACTCACAAGCAATGGCACTACAGAGCTAGAACCAGCTATGGCCCCTAAACCTATGCATCATCTTGCTAAGGCAAAGGATAGGGCTCACACATATGAGGTTGAATGTTTTGACCATACGACGGGAAAGTATGAGGTCACGGAGAGGGGTGGTACAACTTCCGATAGTGACGTGCAACCTTCGAGGAGTTATATTGTCATACTGATTGATTTCTCATGCACATGTGGGAGAACAAGGCAGTACCACTTTCTATGTTCCCATTATATTGCAGCAGCTCGGCACTGCAACTTTGCCTACAAAAGGAGGATACCGCGGGAGTTCACTGTTGGCAGACTTGTACTTACATGGTCTCCCCGATTTGAGCCTTACCTAGACGCGAGACAGTGGCCAACGTATACGGATCCGAAATACATTCCGGATCCAGAGGCCCGTTGAAAAAAGCCTGGAACTAGGAAGAGGATAAGATACAAGATGGTCATGGACCAGGTTTCAAGAAGAACTAGACGGAGGAGAGGTACCCCCTTTCTTTCCGACCCCGATGAAAATAAATGTGGTAGATGCGGCGGACTTGGTCACAACATGCGTACATGCAGTTGGCCCCTTAGTCAGGTGCAAATAGTTGTTGTACACTATGGTTTTTTTTTAATGTTTACTTCATTTTATGTATATGCATATCTTACTTAATTAGAGTTTGTTAATTTGTTTATTTTCGTATTTGTTCTTTCTAATACTTGTTCACTAAATTGCTATCTTATTTTTGTAGGATGGAGGCACCGTACCTGCTCGATCCGTACTACGAGTAGAACCACCGAGGACGACGCACCGTGGAAGGGGAGGTAATGAACAAAATTATGTTCCACATCATCTGTTTGTGCCACTCTTTAAAATTTATGTTGAGGTACTAACAAAATAATTCAATGTCTCCAGGAACTGCCCCTTCATCGTCCTCGAATCCATGAGAAGTTCTACGACATGCGATACGATGACAGATACACCCCTCTCCTGGAGAGGGCTGGCCTCGATGTCGTAAACCCCGCAACGATCATAGCTTTGGTTGACAGGTACAATCATTATCGACTAATCCATTCGTCTTCATTTTTCAAGGTCAACGGGGTAACTCACCATAAGTTTTGTGCATTTTTCTGTAGGTGGAGGCCGGAAACTCATAGTTTCCACCTTCCTTGTGGTGAGATGACAGTACTCAGAATTTTCTTGGTCTCAGTGTCAGAGGTCGTCCAGTCACCGGCCAGTGCAGGCCTGACGGTTGGAGGGGTCGTGTGGAGGCCTTCCTCGGGAGAGGGCTTCATCAGGCGGTGTCGGCTACCCGAACCTCATGAGTACCTATCACGTGGCTTCGGCAACACTTTGCTCACTGTCCAGAGGATGCAGACAAGGAGATAGTCGCCTACTACTGCCAATTACCTAAGGCATGTTAGGTTTAGTTCAAGACCTCTTTACCCTTGTTTCATATCGGTCCTCACATGCCACTACATGTGTTATGCGTGTTCAATTATGTAATGCACTACTTTGTTAGTCTTGATTCCATTATGTTACCTTATTTTATTAGCTCTGCACAAATTGAAATAAATATTATGAACAACATCAATGAAAGAACAACATTTGAGCTCATGGAAGATGCAATAAATGATCAGTGCTTGGAAAGTCAAGTGCATGAGAACACACTAACACATGGAAGATGCAATAAATGATAACACAATAAAAAGTCAAGTACATCACAACACAATGACAAGTTCATTACATGAATAAACTATACAACTAGCAAATCTTGGATACTACTAAGTGCAATGAGGCCACTTTTCCTACCTCAATGCATCTGCATTCTGCGCACGGCGAACACGCTCCAGCTTGTGTTCCCTCTCCTCCTTATCCTAAGCAGCATGCCTCCTTTCCATCTCTTCTTTCCGCTCTTTTTCTGCTGCCTCCTCTTGCCATCTCTGCTCCAACAACTTCTTCCGCTCTGCATCCCACTCCTTCATTCTACGCAGATACTCCTTATCCTCCTCTTTGATCTCAGTGTCGATCCACTGCTCAAAGTCACAAAGCGGAGGAGGGGTCTGCAAAGCATTCAATTATTACACACCTGCTATTACTCATAAAGCATACATGATTCTATATGACAGCGAAAATATTATACAAAAATAAATATTCTTACTAGAAACCCAGTACGGATCTGACGAGGTGTAGGGTCGAACGTATAATTTTCACGCATCCAATACCTCTGGTTATATGATTCCTTTTTATCAGACCTAGCTACCTTGCAAGGATCACCGCAGAAGCACATCGGTATAGGAACACCACTAGGCGGCGGCAAACGGGTGAAGGCTGTTCCCGTCATCACCTTTGGATTACTAGATTTACCATGCTTAGGCATCTAAGGTTGCATATTACACATATTAATAACTAAAACCTAAACCCTATGCAATTACACTGAATAATACATATAATATAGATCAAATCAATACGTAGAAATTGAGGAGGGGAGAGAGGATACCGTGCTCTCGAAGATCTATGGATCAAATCAAAGTTTTCAAGATCAAATACATCGATTGATGAGGTTGGACGGGTGGGGGAGAGACAGAAAAACCGAGACAGGGTAAGAAACATGGAAGGAAGGCTCGGACAAGGGAAGGTGGTCGTGCTGTATGGGGTGCCAGCTCGGCGGTATGATCTCTGGCGCCGAGTTGGCTGCCACGTCGGCGCCAGGCAGGCAGGGCACGTGGCATCTCGGCGCCATGAATCATGGCGCCGAGACCTGTGATCTTAGCGCCGACCCCTAGGGTCCAAACGTAGGAATAAGTCTGCGAGAGGTCCAAACGTAAATATTTTTTGCAAAAAGGGTCAAAATGTAAAAAAGATGGTGTCACATACTGGTACATTTGACTACATGAAATGGTGCTCTCTGGGTATTGTCTCCCCAAATGGCGCGGTAGCTTCTAGTATGATTTTCATAATCTTCGATCTGGACCACTATATTGGATCCGCCATTATGATTTTTCACAACTAGAATGAATATTCAAAAGTATGCGACTTTAGACAATGGAAAGGTTCCATTTAATTTTTCATCCTTGGTACACAGAGCCTATGATAATTATTATAACAAAATTTCGTCATGAAACAGCATATAGGTAAGGAATACTTGATCTTCGAGACATGCCAAACGCAACTTTATTCTAATTCATGTCAAAAGAAAATCCTAAAGTATGACATTGCATCTTCATGTATTCACCTAAAGTGTATGACATCTGGTCTGAAATATATTGCAAGAAAATAACCTGTTTCTTAGGAAATTAGACACGCATGTACATGCAAGTTGAGTGAACAGCCTTCTTGCCCACCTTCCGAGAAGAAGGAATTCGTGGCATGACAAAAAATCTTTATTTTCTCAGTAAGAACGAAACTAGCTCGTTGCAAGTCACTGTACTGTAGGCCGCGCAAGTTGGCCATTCATGACAGATTAAAAATCTAGGGAACATTCCAAGTAGGATACCTAACTAGAAGACATCGTATATATTCAAGATTTCACAGTATGACTGTCTGACCACACATATGCGTGAAGAGTTGAAGTCCATGCGTGTACAACACCTTCCTCACAGCCACACCTATGAAGTATACAAATCAACGCGCCAACAATGAATTGTTCCACGATCGAGGATTATATTCACCTATATAAGCAGCCCCTCTCCCACAAAACGAACCATATCACACTGACAAAACCAAAGGACACTAGCTAGATAGCTAATATAACGATGGCATCTTCACCTCCGGCCATCCTGATCCAGATGCCTTCTTCGCAGACCAACGCGACAGCACCGCCGACAACTAAGGATGAACCCCCGACCATGCGGATGGCAGAGAGCTCCGGGACAACGACAGACAAGGTTATGGCGAGCGCATCCAATCTAGCGCAGCTCCTGCCGACGGGCACGGTGCTGGCGTTCCAGGCTCTGTCCCCGTCCTTCACCAACCACGGCAACTGCAGCTCCTCAAACCAGTGGCTCACGGCCGTGCTGGTCGGCGTCCTTGCCGTTTTCTCCCTCTTCTTCTCCTTCACCGACAGCGTCGTCGGCCGCGACCGCAAGCTCTACTACGGCGTGGCGACGCCGCACGGGTTCAACGTTTTCAACTTCTCCGGGGAGGAGGAGAAGCGGGAGTGGGCGGACGAGCTCCAGAAGCTCCGGCTCCGCCCGCTCGACTACGTGCACGCCTTCTTCACTGCCGTGGTGTTCCTCACCGTGACGTTCAGCGACGTCGGGCTGCAGAGGTGCTTCTTCCCCAACGCTGATGCCAACACCAACGAGCTCCTGAAGAATCTGCCTCTGGGGACGGCGTTCCTGTCGAGCTTTGTGTTCTTTATCTTCCCGACGAAAAGGAAGGGCATCGGATACAGCGATACAACTCCCCGTCAGAACGCATGATGCGGCCGGTCACTCAAAAGTCCAGATACACGGCTAATTTATTAAAGTACAGTTGACTCGAACACAATTAAAAATTTAGACTATGTACAAGATGATACGTGTATTCGTTAGTTTGTTGCTGGCAAAATTGTAGGTTTTTGTGCTTCGTTTTTGCAGGAAAATAGGTATTTCACTTGTATATATATAGGTACATGTTTGATAGGTAAATTATTTTCGTACATGAACAGTGCATGTTTGTCAAATTCTTGTGCAAGAAATGGAGAATCTAAAGATAAAAGAATGGTCGACAAGTGATATCTGTGTATTAACCCTTGTGTTTTTGTCGATAAATTGAATATTAATAGCGTATATATATTTGGCTTCTTGAACGCGGCTTCAATTCATTTAGAAGCATCTTACATAACAAGGTTTTGCACCCCTTTTTTGCTAAAAGAACTATTTGTTCCGAAGAGATAAAGTCTAGGGTGTGATGTCAAGATGTGGCATCGTCCTTACGTTACATGCAATTCGCTCCTGACGTCAACGGCCAACTGATAGGCAGTTTTGCTTCTTCGCGTGTTGGGGCACTCCTCACAGAGTTTGTGTGGGACGTTGCACATTTAAGCACACTGGGGACGTGATTTGTGTTGCCATGGGTGCCGAAACAGTTTGAGGATACGGATAATCGAGAGGATGATGCCGAAACAGCGATCAATAGAACCAACAATCTGAACATCCTACTAGAAAACAGTGACTTCAAATGGAATGCAGCCAAAATTGGAGAAATCTATCGCAGAAAGAAAACATACTTCGATGTTACCGTGCAGGTTCATCCAATGCCCAAGGTCGGCATCGGGTCCAGCCAACTATAAGGCCAGTAGCGCGCCGGCATCCATCGTCAGCGACGTACGAAATGGACTTTTCTCCGTCCGACAGGAACTAGTCCACAAGCACGGTGCGCCCATTTTCTCGGTCCTATCAATCCAAATTTTAATTAAACTATGCTTTTCGAAGTAAATTAACAAACTGCTACGTAACATTTCTAATTTATTATATAATTTATTATATAGATAAGAGAGATTCGATTATATGATATTCTAACTTGCTAGATAGCTTAGATTAGAGACACTCAATTATACAACATTGTGACTTATTATATGAGTGATACTTTACAAGCACTCAAATCGATTCATCTATTCAAGAGGCCATATTAAAAATAAAATCGTGCTTGATTAACCAAATTAACAATAAATGACTACCATTTTGGGCACTCAATTACATAACATTAATATTCTAAATTATTACATGTATAAATATGTAGAAGAGATTGAATTATTGCTAAAGTGATGATATTGAGTTTTTATAAAAATGTAACAAGTCTATTACTAACCGTCGAATTATTGCTAAAGTTCGAGTTTAGTTCTTGAACTATACTTGGAATAAATAAGATCCAATTTCAATAGAGTGCCAATAGGTAGATTATATTTTTAGAAAAAATATGGTGCTAAATTTATATTTTTCTAATTTGAAATGAATTAGTTATAAATTTTAAGAGATTAAATCAGATTTTTATTAATATATATATATGTTATAATTCAACTATTCAAATTTAGTATCCGATTGAGATATCCGGATTATCCGATCGGATATCCGATATCCCACGGATACCACCCTTCTCATCTTATATCCAAATAAAGTATCCGATATCCGAAAAAATAACCGGATATCCAAAAGTAATATCCGAATCACTATCCAATCCCTTCTCGGTCGGATGGTCGGTCGAAAAATATTCGTATCATTTATATCTCTACTGTCGTTATCAAGATTGGTGGATCAAGACTTAGACTAGTAAATTTCTTTTACGCGCGTACGGCTCCGGATGGTTGCGCGGGTGACACGGGGTTTAGACTGGTTCGGGCGAGAAGAAGCCCTACGTCCAGTATGGGGAGCTGCTCGTGTTGCCCACGCAGGTTCTGTGGTAGGGGTTACAGAAGGGCGAGAGAGGGAACCGATCCCAAGTCTCTTGGGTGTGCACTGAAGCTCTAATGGTGGGGGTGTGTTTTTCTCACCGGGGAAGAAGAAGCACGAGCGAGCGAGTGTGAGTGCGAGTGTGTGAGAGTCTAAATTTTTCCTCCCCCTTCTCTCGGCCCCCGGCCTTTCCTTTATAGTACAAGAGGGGCGACCGGATTACAGGTGAGACGGGCAAAGGGAGAGAGAGAGAGAGAGAGAGAGAGAGAGAGAGAGAGAAAGTGCAGAGTCTAAGGGGAAGATTCGAGCCCCCTGGACGCCATGGCCGGCTTCAGCTTTCGGCTTCGTCAGACGATTTCCTCCGATCTTGTCGCTGATCTCCTCGGGGGCCGGTGCCGGCGGGCGTGCGTGATGATGGCGTTGGTCGTGGCCTCCGTCCCGTCGCGGCAGGCGGCTGCCCCTGTTATCCTGCTGCTGATGGCCTGCGCGGCGTGGGCGTCTCGTCCCTGTCGCCGGATTTGTGGGGCGCGAGGACAGGTGCGAAGATGGTCAGGCGTGCGCGAGGACAGTCAGGCGCGCGCGAGGACGGTCAGGCGTGCTCCTATGCCAGGCGATGCAGGTCATGAATGCTTGGTGGCGAATCAGGGAAGATCGTGCCACGGTGGCGTGCGCTGCACGGTTTCGTGTCGGCAGTTGCGAACGGTCACGTCGAGGGCACGGGCGCCTTTCTGCTCGCCAGAGCTGCGGCGCATTTATGGCAAGGCCGGCGCGGGGCCCACGAGACCCGCGCTCGCATCTCCCGGCCTGCGCCCGAGGCTGACACTCGCCTGGCGGGCCCGGGTGAGTCCGACCCTCTACGCCCCGGGTCGGGCGAGGCGGACCCTTGTGGCGAGGGGTCGGGCGAGGCGGAGCCCGGCCGCCGGGGGGTCGGGAGCATCCGACCCCGAAGGACATGGTGGAGCGAAGCGGAGCGCTTCCCTCCCACGTCGAGCTGACGGCGGTCGCTGTCGCCGTAGGTAGGCCCGGGCCTCCATGATCGTCGCCGTGATGGTCATTAGGAGATCGTTCACATTTCCCCCTGATAGTAGCCCCCGAGCCTGTGGTGGAGCGGGGACGCTCCTCCAGAGGCTGTTATCGTCGTTCCTTGGGAATTTTTGCTCGTCGTGCGAGCTGCAGTTGACCAGGGATGGGAAGCACTGTGACTGTCTTGACATGAGGAGATTCTTGCCGTTCCGGGGGACGCCCTCCATCTGGAGGCCTTACGTTGTGACCATCCGTGTGGTCAGTAGTTGCGAAGCTAGCCCCCGAGCCCCCGCGCGTTGCAGGAGACCGGTCGGGAGGCCAGATCGACTTTTGAACGTTACCCCTCAAGCGTCCGTTCGCTGGGACGGAGGGGGTGAGCCGTGCCACGCTATCCTCGTTCGACGAACCGTGGTGCTCGTTGAGCTGCAAACGGGTCGATCCGTGTGGGGTCCCGGTCCCCGTTCGGGGGGGGGGGGGGTCCGGCTTGGGCCAAGCTGGTGGCGTACCCCAGATTCCGACCGGCCAGTTCATATAGTTCCCGAGTCCGTTCGATTGGACCCGGTGGCTCGTTGCCTTTCGTCGGAGAAAAACCATGAACTTTGATGCCGGTCGGACTCGAATTTGAGGTTGGGACGCCCTAGGCAGTCGTGTGCCCGAGTGATGGCCGCTAGCGGACCCGTCCCTTCTCACCCCTCGCTCGGGTTCATCCTGGGCGGCTGTCGAACCCGCGGTGGGCCAGCCTTCGAACCCCTGGATCGTAACGGGCCGTAGGGGCGTTTTTAGCCCCGTATCCCTTTTTACCTTTCCGTTGATCCTCGGGCCTGGTGTGGAGGAGATCGTGTGCGCGTACTTCTCAGGAGATGAAGTGGCAGTAGGTGCCGACCCGCGAAACGAGGAGGAGTGGATGTTTCCTGCAGGGTCGTGCGCACGACTTCCGAAAAAAGGGGGGGACGGGTGTGACGAGGCATACCTGGCGCCGCATTAACTGCGATGGGCGCGTCTGTTCCGCTTCCCACGCGTCCTCCTATAAGACGGGGGGCCGCCTCACCGGTTCCGCCCGCATCCTGCTCCAAATCTTTTCGCCTCCCCTTGCGCCTTTTGGTTTGTCGCGCGAGCCGTTCGTCTTCTTCCCCCCAGCGCTCCAGCCCTTCTCGCCTCCCACCGTCAAGCTTCCCTTCCTCTCGCAATGGCCACTTGGGAGCGCTCCAGCTTTGGCACCTCGCGCGCTGACGGCCTCATGAGGAAGGGACTCCTCTGCGAGAGGACCGAGAGGGGCGAGTGGCGGTTCCCCGGAGCGGAAGAGGTGCCGAGTCCGCCTGCCGGCTACGTCGTGTTGTTCGCCCACTTCCACCAGAGGGGGTTCGCGACACCGTCGAGCGTCTTCTTCCGCGGGTTGCTGCACCATTACGTGCTCAAGCTGCAGCACCACAACCCCAACAGGATCCAACACATCGCGGCATTCGTCGCGCTATGCGAAGGATTCCTGGGCATCGAGCCCAACTTCTCGCTGTGGAAGTACTTCTTCACGGTCAGCCTGTACCAAAAGACCGAGAGGAGGGGAGGCCAGCAGCGGATGATCCCGGTGTCGATTGGGTGCGCCGGGATCCACCTTCGCCACACCCGCACCATGGAGTACATGGCGTTGAAGACCGCGGCGTCCCACAAGGGGTGGCATCAGCAGTGGTTCTATGTGAAGAACTACTCTGAGTCCCCCTTGCCGGAATTCACCGGCTGCGTCATCGAGGCAGCGCTGGAGGTGTGGTCGTACGGCCCGGTGGAGAAGGAGAAGAAACAGATCTCCGGCCTGCTCCAAGCCATCGAGTACCTGAAAGGGAAGGGGCTCACCGGTGCCGGAGTTATCGGGGCGTACCACTCTCGGAGTGTGGCGCTGCTGATGCTCCAGGTCTGCTCGTTTGCCGAGATGGCTCCTGGCGCACCGACCGAGGGCACCGTCCTTGCGACGGGTGCGCTCCCCGCCTCCGAGATCCGGCAGCGCATCCAGGAGGCGTTGGAAGACAAGGATGTCGTCTTCCCGGTGCCCGGCCACCCTCCGATGCGGCCGGACAGGGATTTCGTCGACCTGGTGAGGATTTCGTGCGCCCGTTACCCTTTCTTACGTTTCTTGATTCGCTGTTTTGACGCGGAGCCTTTGTGCCTACAGGGCCAGATGACAAATTTTGTCGGCGTGCGTCCGCCAGTTCCGGAGGACGCCGAGCGGCGGCAGCGGAACCGCCTTCTTGCCGAGAGACAGAAGCAGCGCAAGGACAAGGTGAAGGTGAAGAAGCAGAAGAGGGCCGCCAGGGAGTTCCAATGGCGGCGGAGAGGTCCGGTCATATTGGACGACGACGATGATGACGACGATGACGACGAGGAGGATGAAGAAGAGGGGGAGGAGGAGGAGGAAGAGGAGGAGGAGCTCGTCCCGGCCCCTCAGCCGGGAGCGCTCGTTATCTAGGAGCAGTGCTTCCAAGCGGCCGCGGGGGACAAACCGAGCGGCTCGCCTGCCCGGGACCCGACCCCTCAGGGTTCCGGGGCTGCGCCCCAAGGGCCGGCGCGGGGCGCGCCTCGGGAGTCGATGGGGCCGACCCCCGTCTCTCTGCCCATGACCCAGGAACAAGGAGCAGCGGCAAACGGCCGCTGCCAGATGCCCCGGGGTCGGCCTTGGACTCGGAGGCGAAGCGCGCCCGCCGTCCTTGCGCCAATGTAGTGTAAGTGGAAAATCCTCGCTCGTCTCTTTCCTTTCCCGACATTAAGTTGTTTTCGTTGATGTCGTTTGTTGTCTTGCAGCGCCGCTCCCCGAAGCCATACCCAGCTGGTGGCGCCGAGGAAGGTGCTGCGGGCTTTGTCCACCTCCGCGGGGCGGGCCGCGACCCCGCCGACTGCAAGAGGTGGCGTTGCTGGGGAAACCGCGGAGCCTGCCGCTGGGGTGGCTCCTGCGGCGGCAAATGGCGGGGAGGTGCTACGGCCGGGCACGAGGCAGGGTCCGACCCCTGCTCCGCCCTCTGCCTCTTCGGCGGACCACACGGGATGGGGGATTGCCCCCGGGGGCCCTCGGATCGGGGAGGTGATAGACCTCGATGACGAGAAGGAGGAGGAGCATGCTGCTCCGGCGGCGGCAACGGAGACGGAGGGGTCTGCCCCCGCGGCTATGCCAGGTACGGCGGCGGCAGAGGAGGCGAGGACGCTCGCCCTGGCGGCTGCAGCGGAGGCGGCGGCGATGGCGCCGCGAGCATCCACCCGGGACGACGTGGCGGGGGCGACGATGGCGGCAGAAGAGGAGGCGCCTGCTCCGGCGACCGCAATGGGGGCGGGGACGCTTGCCTCGTTGATCGCGACGGAGGCCGTGGCGACGGCGGGCAAGTCGGGACGCGCGTCAGCGCCGACGGCGGCCGCGGCGACCTCGACAGGAATGGTGGCGCATGCGCTGGAGCCGTCGTCGAGGCTAGCGGCATCCGCGGTAGCGGTGCTTGCTCCTACGGCAGCGTCGGAGACAGGGGAGCAGGGAGTGGCCGGAGCGGCCTTTGTCCCTGCTTTGGTCCGTCCTGTTCCCGAGGCGTGTAGTGGGGCTAGGACCACCCTGCGCTGGACGTCTGGCGACGACCCACAGGGGCCCCTGCTCACGCTGGATGACGCCAAGAAGTGGGGGAAGTGGCGGACAGTGCAGGGCGAGCTTGATAGCGCCTGTGCTGCCCTGTCTTCTTTGATGGGGAAGTTGGATGGCGTCGTCGGTCCCGTTGGTCAGGTACGACGTTCTTCCTAGTGATTATTTTCCTTCCGCCGCTCTGTTACTGAATGTGGATTGCTTTGTAGGCCCTCCAGGAGTGCAGCCGGGGGAAGTCCGATTTCCTTCGGCTCGGGCAGGAGCGCCTCTCCGCGGAGAGGCAGCGGACCGAGGAGTTGGCCGTGCAGGTTGCCGCCGCCCTGCAAGTCATCGACAACCTGCGAAGGCGCGAGCAGGCGGCGTAGGATGAGCTCCAGGCCGCCGTCAAGCAAGCTCGCCTTGACTGCGTGGACTTCCAGGCCATTGTCGAGAAGGCCCGTCTTGATGCCGCGGAGCTTGTTCGGGTGAAGGAGGAGCGTGAAGCCCTAAAGAAGACCGTCGAGCGCATCCGCCATGAGCGGCAGCAGGCTTGGCAGGATCGGGACCTCGAGGCGACCCGGAGGGTCGAGGCCGAGAAGATGGTGTCCGATCTCGGGACGGAGGTTGCTCAGCTTCAGACCGACGTGACCCAGGGGCTTGACCAAGAGCGTGCGCTGAGGGCTCGATCCGAGGGTAAGGCTCTTCTTGTCTTTCTGCCTTTGTGGTGTTGAGATGGTTTCTGATTTGGCGGGTTTTCCTGGACAGGTCTTGCGGATGAAGTTGACCGGCTGAAGGAGGCCCTCGACGCGGAGCGCGTCGAGCACGGTAGCTTGCGGGACGCGGTCCGTGTCGTCTGCGACGGCCTCGGCGTGGTCCAGGTGGAAGGGACGAGCTCGCTAGTGGCTCGTGCCCTCTGGGTGTACCGGCGGGCCCGCGAGATCGCCCGGGAGGAGCTTCATGTCGGCGTGAAGTGGGCTTTCGGCGTCTTTGGGTCCCATTACACTGGCCTCAATTTCGTCGCGATGAGCGGGGGATATGCCCCCGGGTACTCCGAGGCCGAGCTGGACGAGATCGATGCGTCGGTGCTCGACCCAGCGGAGGCCTTGGCGAAGCTCCTGGAGGATGAGGCCGTCCCGCTGGAAAACCCATGAACGGGCTAGCTGGATCGGGCTCAGATGCCCCAGCATGTAAATACGTTAGTTAATTTCGAACTTGTTTTTGCAATGGCCGCAGGGGCCTTTTCTGTAATTTATCGAAAGACACTTTCGATCCCCTTCCTTGTCTTTTGGGTTTGGAAAGTTTAGAGTACGGGTCTAACGCGTCAGTAAGCGCTGATGAGCGATAGCACCGTAGTCGCTAGGGCGTAGGTTTTTTTCACAGTCCGATCAGTCTTGCCTGGGCGTCGTTTGCGCACTCTCCTCTTTTCACGCCCAAACGTTTAGGAAGGGGGTCGACTCGGAGAAAAGCTGTTTTGAGAAGACCTCGGGTGACTTGGGCCAGAGCCCCTGATAGCCCCCGAGGGATATGCGACCCTGAGGTAGGGTCAGGGTCGGATATCCCTGAACTCGTGACGAGACTCAAATGAGGTCGACTCAAAATTGCCTTTCTCCGTGGACTAGAAAATTACAGAAATGTGCGTGTTCAAACTTGAAAATAGAATTTGTAGAAGCGTCTTAGCTGTTCTATGTTCCAAGCGTTGTCGAAGATCTGCCCGTTGGGGGTCGCCAGCTTGTATGTGCCTGGCCGCAGCACTCGGGCGACGATGAAAGGACCTTCCCATGGAGGGGTCAGCTTGTGCCGACCCCTGTTGTCCTGGACGAGGCGAAGCACCAGGTCGCCGATGTTGAAGGCTCGGCCTTGCACTTTGTGACTGTGGTGTCGTCATAAGGCCTGCTGGTACTTGGCCGAGTGCAGCAGGGCCACATCGCGTGCTTCGTCGAGCTGGTCTTGTGCGTCTTCGAGCGACGCCTGGTTCCCTTGTTCGTCATACGTCTTGACCCTCGGCTATACGTACTCCAGGTCGGTGGGGAGGATTGCCTCAGACCCGTAGACCATGAAGAACGGGGTGAAGCCAGTCGCCCTGCTGGGGGTCGTCCTTAGACTCCATAGGACCGCGGGGAGCTCCGTGACCCACCGGCCGCCAAATTTTTTGAGGCGATCGAAGATCCGTGGCTTGAGACCCTGGAGTATCATGCCGTTGGCTCGTTCAACCTGCCCATTCGTGCGGGGGTGCGCCACGGCCGACCAGTCCACTCGGATGTGGTGGTCGTCGCAGAACCGGAGGAATTTCTTCCCGGTGAACTGCGTGCCGTTGTCCGTGATGATGGAGTTGGGGAGCGATGGATGATGTCGGTAAAGAACTGTGCCGCCTGCTCAGACGTGATTTGCGCGACCGATCGTGCCTTGATCCACTTAGAGAACTTGTTGATGGCGACGAGCAAGTGGGTGAAGCCCCCGGGTGCTTTCTTGAAGGGTCCGACGAGGTCCAGTCCCCAGACCGGAAAGGGCCATGTGATGGGGACGGTCTGGAGCGCTTGTGCGGGCAGATGAGTTTGGCGCGCAAAAAATTGGCACCCTTCGCAGGTGCGGACCACGTGGGTGGCATCGGCGACCACCGTCGGCCAGTAGAAGCCCTGCCGGAAGGCGTTTCCAATGAGGGTTCTTGGTGCGGCGTGGTGGCCGCAGGCTCCTGTGTGGATGTCCTGAATCAACGCCTTTCCTTGCTCGATTGGGATGCAGCGCTGGAGGATGCCGGTGTGGCTCCGCTTGTAGAGCTCCTGGTCGACAATGATGAAGGATTTGGCGCGGCGCGCAATCCTACGTGCCTCCATCTTGTCCGTCGGGAGTTTCTCGCGGATGAGGTAGTTGAGGTACGGGACTCTCCAGTCGAGCGGGGGGTCGGCCCCCGCAACTGGGTCCGCGTCAATCTCCATGATCTCGGGGTAGGAGGGATTGGCCTCCAAGCCCAGATTAGGCGGAGCATTGGCTACTTCGCCCGGGTCGGCGCCCGAGCCTGGGACAGGTGGCGCGTTGCCGACCTCTCCCGGGCTGAAGCTTGAGTCCGGGGCAGATGGCACGTCGCCGACCTTTCCTGGTTCATGGTAACGGATCGAGGGCTCGAAATGGTCGCTGATGAAGACGCCGTTGGGTACGGGCTTTCGGCCGGATGCCGCCTTCACCAGTTCGTCGGCGGCCTCGTTGAAACGTCTTGCGATGTGGTTGAGCTCTAGTCCGTTGAACTTGTCCTCGAGTTTGCGGACCTCGTTGCAGTAAGCTGCCATCTTGGGGTCGTGGCAGCTCCACTCCTTCATGACTTGCTCGACGACTAGCTGGGAGTCACCTCGGACGTCCAGCCGTCGGATGCCCAGCTCGATGGCGATGCGAAGCCCGTTGAGGAGAGCCTCATACTCGGCGACATTATTAGATGCAGGAAAATGGAGGCGGATCATGTACCTCATGCGGACGCCGAGTGGGGAGATGAAGACTAGGCCCGCCCCGGCGCGAGCCTTCATCAACGACCCATCGAAGTGCATCGTCCAGTACTCCTGCTTCTCTGGCGCCAATGGCGTCTGGATCTCTGTCCACTCTGCTATGACATCGGCGAGTACTTGGGATTTGATGGCGGTGCGGGGGGCATAGGTGATGCCCTGGTCCATGAGCTCGAGCGCCCACTTCGCGATCCATCCCGTGGCGTCCTGGTTCCGGACCACCTCGCCGAGGGGGAACGACGAAACGACCGTCACCGAGTGGGAGGTGAAGTAATGGCGCAGCTTCCTCTTCGTGATGAGGACAGCGTAGATGAGCTTCTGGATCTGCGGGTATCGCGCCTTGGACTCGGACAAGACCTCACTAACGAAGTAGACTGGGCGCTGTACCTTGAGGGTGTGTCCCTCCTCCTCTCGCTCTACCACCAGAGCTGCGCTGACCACCTGGGTGGTCGCCGTGATGTAAAGCAGGAGGGATTCCCCATCGGTTGGTGGGACTAGGACCGGGGCTTTCGTCAGGAGGTCCTTGTGCCGGTCAAGTGCCTCCTGGGCCTCGGTGGTCCACTCGAAGCGGTCGGTTTTCTTCAAGAGTCGGTAGAGGGGGAGCCCCCGTTCGCCGAGGCGCGAGATGAAGCGACTCAGGGCCGCCAGGCATCCTGTGACACGTTGGACTCCCTTTATGTTTCGAATCGGCCCCATGTCGTTGATGGCCGCTATCTTCTCCGGATTGGCTTCAATGCCGCGCACGGAGACGATGAAACCCAGCAGCATACCCCTTGGAACCCCAAAAACGCACTTCTCAGGGTTGAGCTTGATGCGCTTGTCTCTCAGCCTTTCGAAGGCTAGTTCGAGGTCGGGGATGAGCTGGTCGCCCTTCTTGGACTTGACTACGATGTCGTCGACGTAAGCCTTAACGGTCCACCCGATGAGGTCCCCAAAACACTTGAGCATACATCGCTGGAATGTAGCCCCCGCGTTTTTGAGGCCGAATGGCATCTTGACGTAGCAATAGGGGCCGAAAGGGGTGATGAAAGAGGTTGCGAGCTGGTCGGTCTCTTTCATCGCGATTTGATGATAGCCCGAATACGCGTCGAGGAAGCTGAGGGTCTCGCATCCGGCGGTCGAGTTGACTATCTGGTCAATGCGCGGCAAAGGAAACGGATCCTTTGGGCACGCCTTGTTGAGACCGGTGTAGTCAACACACATTCGCCATTTCCCATTCTTTTTTCGTACAAGAACAGGATTAGCCAGCCACTCGGGGTGGTACACTTCCTTGATGAATCCGGCCGCCAAAAGCTTCTGGAGCTCCTCGCCGATGGCCTTGCGCCTCTCCTCGTCGAAGCGGCGCAGACCTTGCTTCACTGGCTTGGAGCCGGCCTTGATGTTCAAGGAATGCTCGGCGACTTCCCTCGAAATGCCGGGCATATCCGAGGGTTTCCACGCCAAGACATCGATGTTCGCGCGGAGGAAGTTGACGAGCGCGGTTTCCTATTTGGGAGATAGGCTAGCGCTGATCCGGACGGTCTGGCTGTCGGAACCGCTAGGGTTGAGGGGGACCTCCTTGACGCCTTCGGTGGCCTCGAAGGAGGTGGGCGACTGCTTGGAGTTAGACCGACCCTCGGCGCTCTCCGCGAGCTGGACCACCGGATCCTCTGCAACGGTGATGGCCGCCGCGTACTCGCAGCATTCTACATCACACTCGTACGCCTTCCGAAAAGACGTGCCAACGGTGATGACCCCGTTGGGCCCTGGCAGCTTGAGCTTGAGGTAGGTGTAGTTGGGGATGGCCATGAACTTGGCGTAGCTCGGCCGTCCCAAGATGGCGTGGTAGGTTCCACGGAAGCCCACCACCTCGAAGGTGAGGATCTCCTTCCTGTAGTTGGACGAAGTCCCGAAAGTGACGGGCAGGTCGATCTGCCCGAGAGGCATCGCCTGTTTCCCTGGCACGATGCCGTGGAACGGCGCCTTGCTGGGGCGGAAATGGGAGCGGTCGATCCCCATGGCGTCGAGAGTCTCGGCGTAGAGGATGTTGAGGCCGCTGCCTCCGTCCATGAGCACCTTGGTTAGGTGCGTCGTGCCGACGATGGGGTCGACGACGAGGGGGTAGCGCCCTGGCTGCAGGACGCGCCCAGGGTGGTCGGATCGTTCGAAAGTGATGGCAGATCCCGACCAGTCGAGGAAGGCTGGCATCGCAGGCTCCGTCGCGTAGACCTCGCGGCGTTCCAGCTTCCGGCGGCATCTGGAATCATAAGCTGCCGGTCCGCTGAAGATCATGAAGCAGCCGTCCACCTTGGGGAAGCCGTCTTCCTTCTCTCCGTTGTCCTTCTTCTCCTTGTCGGGCTTCCGCCTTCGGTCGCCCTTCACCGTGTTGCCCACAAAGTACCTCTTCATGAGGGCTCAGTCCTTGTAGGCGTGCTTCGCAGGGAACTCGTGGTTCGGGCATGGTCCCTTGAGCAGCTTGTCGAAGAAGCCGGGGGTGCCCTCCGGGCGCGGCTGGCCTCGCTTGCACTCAACAGCCGCCACGAGGGGAGGCTCGCGCCGCCGCTTGTTCTTCTTCTTTTGCGGGCGGTTGGAGGTGCCCTCGTTGGCGTCCTCCTTCTTCTTTGCCTCGCCCTTGGAGCGGTCGAAGATTGCTCCAACGGCCTCCTCGCCCGAGGCGAAGCTGGTGGCGACGTTGAGGAGGTCCTCCGTGGTCCGCGTGCCTCGGCGCCCTAGCTCGTGGACGAGGGGTCGGCAGGAAGTTCCCTCCAGGTAGGCCCCTATGACATCGGCGTCCGCGACGTTGGAGAGCTTAGTGCGCTTTCTGGAGAAGCGTCGGATGTAGTCCCGGAGGGACTCATCCGACGCCTGGTGGCAGCTTCGGAGATCCCAGGAATTGCCAGGGCGCATGTACGTGCCCTGGAAGTTTCCCACGAATACCTCCCTCAGGTCGTTCCAACTGCGGGTCTGTCCCGAGGGAATATGTTCCAGCCAGGCTCGCGCCAAGTCGGCTAGAAAAAGTGGGAGGTTGCGGATGATGAATAGGTCATCGTCCGCCCCACCGGCCTGACATGCAAGCCGGTAGTCACTGAGCCATAGCCCGGGATTCGTTTCCCCGGAGTACTTGGCCACGTTGGTCGGCTGCCTGAAGCGCAGCGGGAACGGCGCGTTCAGGATACGCGTGGAGAAGGCCCAGGACCCCGCTGGGTCGGGGCTCGGGCTGCGGTCTTCCTCGCTGTCATAGCGACCACCACGGTGGACGTGGTAGCCACGATCCACCCCCTCCTCCCTGTCCGCGCGGGAGCACCTCCGCGCGTCCAGGGTGTCGCGGGCGTCGCGGATGGGACCGACGCGCCGGTGAACGGATGGAGCCCCGCCTCCTGCGGGTGGCGACGTCCGTCGAGCGGGCGCGGCCTGGTTCGCCTGGGGAGGAGGCTGGTGGACAGACTCCCCCCGCCTCTCAGAGGGTGCGGTGGGGGCTGCCTCGCTGGTGTTCTACCCGCATCGCCGGGACGCGGAGCTTTCCGCCTGCTGAACGGCGGTGCACTCGAGCAGGTCGCGCACCTCTCGCTGCACCTGGCGTTCTTTGGGCGTCTCCGGCTCGGGGAGTCGTCGAAGTAGGGCCGCCGCTGCGGCGATGTTCTGGCTGGCGCGGGCGAAGAGCTGGGGGTGATCTTCGTCTGCGCAGATACGCTGCTGGACATCGCGCGCTCGCAGTCGCGCCCCGCCCTTGTTGCGGGGGCGCTCAACCTCCTGGTGGGGCGCCACGCACGCCTCTGGCTGTCGCGGTCGCACCGGGGCCCGGGCAAGGGCTCCCGTCGTGGCCGCGGCGCGCGGTGGGGGAGTTCGCTGCCTCCTTCTGGCGCCGTCGCCATTGGATCCCTCGGAGTGCACGTCGGCCACGAAGCACTCGCGCGAGGGGTGGTGGCTCCTGCTGCTGGAGCCGGTGTCGGAGATCGCCCCCGTCACGCCCGCGAGCTCGTTGCTCGCGGGTGGCGCGGTCATGGACCGCGCTAGGGAACGACCGTAGGCTGGCGCGGCGTTGCGCAGCCCGAAGAGCCGTCCCGCCGGAGGAGGCCCCCCGGCGCGCGCCCGGCCGCTCGCCACCACCCCGGCGGCAGAGCCAGAGGTGATGAGGCGAGTGGGAGAGGCGAGGAGAGGGATCAAATCGATCCCCTCCCCGGTGGCGAGGAAGTCCAGGCTCACAAAGCGGACCAGGGAGCCCGGAGCGAAGCTGGCGTCGTGGCTGGCCATCTGAAGCCGGTGATGTACGCGCAAAGGCCCCCTACCTGGCGCGCCAACTGTCGTTGTCAAGATTGGTGGATCAATACTTAGACTAGTAAATTTCTTTTATGCGCGTACGGCTCCGGATGGTTGCGCGGGTGACACGGGATTTAGACTGGTTCGGGCGAGAAGAAGCCCTACGTCCAGTATGGAGAGCTGCTCGTGTTGCCCACGCGGGTTCTGTGGTAGGGGTTAGAGAAGGGCGAGAGAGGGAACCGGTCCCAAGTCTCTTGGGTGTGCACTGAAGCTCTAATGGTGGGGGTGTGTTCTTCTCGCCGGGGAAGAAGAAGCACGAGCGAGCGAGTGTGAGTGTGAGTTTGTGAGAGTCTAAATTTTTCCTCCCCCTTCTCTCAGCCCCCGGCCTTTCATTTATAGTACAAGAGGGGCGACCGGGTTACAGGTGAGATGGGCGAAGGGGGAGAGAGAGAGAGAGAGAAAGCGTAGAGTCTAAGGGGAAGATTCGAGCCCCCTGAACGCCATGGCCGGCTTCAGCTTTCGGCTTCGTTAGACGGCTTCCTCTGATCTTGTCACTGATCTACTCAGGGGCCAGTGCCAGCGGGCGTGCGTGATGATGGCGTTGGTCGTGGCCTCCGTCCCGTCGCGGCAGGCGGCTGCCCCTGTTATCCTGCTGCTGACGGCCTGCGCGGCGTGGGCGTCCCGTCCCTGTCGCCGGATTTGTGGGGCGCGAGGACGGGTGCGAAGATGGTCAGGCGTGCGCGAGGACGGTCAGGCGTGCGCGAGGACGGTCAGGCGTGCTCCTATGCCGGGCGATGCAGGTCATGAGTGCTTGGTGGCGAATCAGGGAAGATTGTGCCACGGTGGCGTGCGCTGCGCGGTTTCGTGTGGGCAGTTGCGACCGGTCACGTCGAGGACGCGGGCGCCTTTCTGCGCGCCAGAGCTGCGGCGCATTTATGGCAAGGCCGGTGCGGGCCCACGAGACCCGCGCTCGCATTTCCCGGCCTGCGCCCGAGGTTGACACTCGCCTGGCGGGCCCGAGTGAGTCCGACCCTCTACGCCCCGGGTCGGGCGAGGCGGACCCTTGTGGCGAGGGGTCGGGCGAGGCGGAGCCCGGCCGCCGGGGGGTCGGGAGCATCCGACCCCGAAGGACTTGGTCGAGCGAAGCGGAGCGCTTCCCTCCCACGTCGGGCTGACGGCGGTCGCTGTCGCCGCAGGTGGGCCTGGGCCTCCATGATCGTCGCTGTGATGGTCATTAGGAGATCGTTCACATTTCCCCCTGACACCTACTGATGGGCACTAGCGATCGAGCTCATCAGTGCTCACACCTACCCTTCCTGCATCTTGCGTTTCCACATCATTGCTTGGAACTTTTGGAACGGTGGAAACTAAAGGTGGACCACATCGTGCCATTACAAATTCACAATAGAGATTTGTTGCCATTGATGATGGTTGAAAAGTATTAGTTGTATATAAGTTACCATACATAGATAGTGGCCATAAATCAGCTAGAGATTTTTTTAGCAGCTTTTCAAGAAGCTCTAGCTATCAATTAGGTTTGCACATGCACGGCGTACAAACTTAGGTTTGTTCCGAGTTAAATTTCCTAATCTTTACTTAAGAAATATTTATAAAAACAAATTTTCCTACCGGTCAACATGTAACTATATTTTTTTCTATGCGGAATAAGAGTAACACGACACTTATATAAATATGCAAATACTCACCACTATAAATATACACGCGAACACACCCTACCGTAGGACACAGCCTACCTTAGGATACAGGAGCACTCGACAAGAACACTACTTATCATTGAAACACGTGGTGTTGCTCGTGACGTGGGGCACTGGACTGGCATGGGTCCGCCTTTGTTGCTCTGCCGCTGAGGCTTCCTGGCTCGAGGCACGTGTGGTGGGGACACCTGCGATGTGTGTAGGGACCCTTGGTGACAAGGGGGCCGGGGATGCCTGTGCTCGTCACCAATTCTGGTGACGTGTTGGCGACAGTGTGGTGCGGAGATGGTAGGGTGCGGACATAGGAGCATGGCTTGGGTGGGTGGTGTTGCGCTTGCCCTGCCGATTGGAGCTCGGTTTCTGGCAGCTGTGAGCTGCCTCGCCGGGTCTTCTTTTGGGCATGGCCATGATGGGTGTAGTTGGGTTGAGATCAGGGCGAAAGCCTTGACGACAACATTTGCTAGTGCCGCTTCCTCCTTGAAGACATCCTCTTTGCACCTCCTCATCCTACTTAACCGGTTGTTGCCGGTGTAATCCCAAACCTAGGTTGGGCTGGCGTCATTATGAAAAAGGCTTCCTCAGGCAAATCCGACATATCTTGTCTATATTTCTTTTCTTTTGAGTTTCTTAATTTTGCCGGTAGTCTTCAGTGGTTGTGTTGGGATTGCTATCCCGTTATGATCACTGTTCCAGCAGAGTTGTTGTCAATGGTGGGTTTTGCTAGGGAATAGTTATTATTCCCAGCGAGTGGCCCGATCCGGTCATGTAGTTGTTCCAAGAGATGCTAGTGCTGGCGAGTTGTGTTGTCCCAACGTAGTCGTAATTTTTGGGTTTTGTTGGTTTCCCATCCATCCAAAAATCATGAATTTATGTGGGTTTGTCAGTTTCTCCTGCTATCACTACTATAATCCTAACTTTAGCCAAGCGTTTGTAGAACTCCCCAACGGCTTCTCGGGAAAAATATTATTTGCCGACGGTTTGATATTCCCCGACTGTATAATTTAATCCCTTCGGCTATTCAATAGAATGGCCGACCGTTCATGCAATGCCCCGATGGTTTAAATTAACACCATTGGCAAACGTTAGAACTGATCAACAGTATCCTAATTTGCCCTCGGCAATTCTCTGCAAACCTCCACGTCCAGCCCAATGCACAAGTTCATAGCCCACGTCCAGAGGATTGAGGAAAAGATCATCTTAGCCGAGGGTAGACTGGTGGAGGTCACCTGTACATAAACCAATACCAAGACGTCAAATCATCTCTCCATAATACAAAAAAATCTGAGAGCCGCCGCAGTACCGCCGTACCACACTGCAGCTGCTTCTTGATCCGCCCGGAGCAATCGTCGCTGCTGCAGGGGAAGACAGCGCCCCGCAGCGAGCACGCATATGGGGGGCCCTCATAGTTACCAGCGATGCGGCATCCTCGACTGTAGCGGCGTACATCCTCGGGCTTCGCCTCGTGAGATCCCGGTCACATTCTTTTACCTGTTTGTAGCACTACTAAAAAACATTTTTAGAGGCGGGTAAAAACGTATTTTTAGGGACGATTAGCGCACCCGTTGCAAGTTTTCGCAGCTAAGAATAGCTGTTTGCAGGGACGGCAAATCCATTTTCAGGTGCGGTTCACCCCCTCATCCGCCCCTACAAATTTTGTAGGGGCGGGTGACCCCCCCAGCCGCCCCTGCAAGGCGGGTGAGGGGGTGAACCTCTCCTAGAAATGGATTTCCCGCTATTTCTTGCACTTTGCATTCCCGCCAATTTTGATCTCTCAATCTAGTTCGCGATCGTGACGTGGAATATGTTCGCTATCTAAAAATACTTATGCATACAAAATTAAATTATATGGAAATCAAACATCATTAGAGTACATCATTAAAGTGTACATTGAATACATGTTTTTCCTCTATTCATCCCTATGAACGCTACTAGAGGTGGCACGGTGCCGTTGATTGTCCCACTCACGAAGTCCAATGTATTTATCTTCCGTTGCCAAATCTTGTGCTTCGTGAAAAAATTTGCCCCTCACGTTGACCACTTCATGCAAAATGAAATGGTACAAATCGTCGGCTACATGTAGAAGTTGTTTCTCGCCGAGTGTGTGACAGTATAGCTCCGGGTGAATCTGCAATTAATGAATCCATGGTAAAATTAATTAACCAAGTGCTAGTTACATTAAAAAACAATGTACACATATGCATCTTTCCCTAATAAAGAGTAGCGCCTTACACGTTCGGGATCAGTAGTATATCTCCCTTGCACCCTTAGATGCTCGCACATGTAGTACCCAAAGTACATGGAACCTGCGGGTTGCTTGTGGCACGGGAAGTTTGTGCGTATAGTCATTTTTTCTGGTTTGCCGGCGGGATGAATTGATCCTTTATGAATGTAGAACTAGTAAGCCCTGTTTTAAAATGAAAGAAATGGAAAGTTAATTTATATATGTATACTTCTATAGAGAAATAAGCATGATGTGCATAGGGAAGATAAGAAATTCACTCACAATTGTAGAATTTCTGTGAATTCTTGGTATCTCTGGGTTGACCAATCCAAGGAGTCCAATACGAGAATTTTTCCAAGCTTTGGCTGTAATAGGAAAGTAATCCAGTGATTTCTGAAAAAAATACATTATGTACGATTTGTAAGCCATCCAATGGTTTATTATATCAAATGGTTGATATTAGATTTACTGAATGTGGTATGGCGCAAATATGGCATCCATGTCTTCCCATCGTGTCATCATATGCGATATGTAGGCCGCAACCATCTCCATAGTCTCTCGGTGAAATTTATGCCGTTCCTTTTATTTTTCCTTCTTTGTTGCAAATGACTTTAGGTAGTCATCGTCGTCCTTCATCCATTTTGGCCCGGCGTGCCTAGCCTCGGAAATCGCTACGGGGTCAAGGTACCGGACCTTGTCCTTTAAAATAATAGCATCCATTGTTTGCATCCTGTAGAATATAATATATAACAATTAAATATTTGTGCATATACATTACTTTAGGTCGTAATATAAATCAAATTAGTATCGATGAGGCACTTACATGCACCAGTGTCGAACCATTTCAATACCAAGTTGTTGGAGGCGGAACATGTGTTAGATGTCTTCAAAATCGAATATGATATCAAAGATTTGTTGCCCCTTAAGTCCGAATACATCCGGATGGTGCGGAGCATATATAGTTTTTAGCGCAAGTATACATGCCCTCTTGTACCAATTATGAAACCTCCGCATAAAACTAGGACAATCCCTTAGTGCCCAGTCCGGTAGCAAGTCTTTTCCGTACTGAAACTTTAAAGGAGCATCATCTAAGTCTGGAAGGTCATCAACCCCAATGTCCTTTTTGTGCTTCGTGTCAGTGCGGGGCGTAGAAAAGCCCGACCGTCTGCTGGCACTACAATCTGCTGGATTATCCTTTGACTTAGCCTTTTCATCAGACTTCTTGTTTGCGACGTGCCATCTATTCACAATTTCTGACCCTTCCTTGTCATTTTGGTAAGACCGCAACACTCGAGGCAACAGTGATCGGGCCGGTGGCGGAGGTAGTGGTGATACCGAGGCCTGTGGGGATGGCTCTCGTGGTGGTGGTGATACCTAGGCCTGTGGGGATGGCTCTCGTGGTGGTGGTGATGTTTGAGCTGGCGGTGATCGCGAGGCCGTTGGTGATGGCTCTCGTGATACTGGAGCCGCTGGTGATGGCAGAGCTTGAGTTGATGGCTCTCGTGATATTGGAGCCACTGGTGATGCATCTCGTGGTTGTGGTGACAGCAGGGCCGGTAGTGAATGCTCTGGTGCTGCCCCCTGCTCTTGTTGTTGTGGTGCTGGCGAGATATGGTCCGGAGCAGCCAATGGTACCTGACCAACTAGTAAGATATCTCGTTTATGCCATAGAATGGTGCTGCCGACACATTCTCCAAGGCAACTCTTTCCATCTGCAGTGGGGATGTCTATCTCGTTATCCTCATATCTAGATTTCAAGAGTTGCTCCACTTGTACGCATGCATATAGGGCCGGGATCAGTTTTGCCTCAAATAAACCCCTAGCTGGATGCACCTGGGCCTTGGCAACTTCCTTTGTCTTTCCAGCTCTGCCGATCGGATAGAGCAACAAGAAGGGAGTAATACTCGTTATGGTATCCACCGGGTATTGTTGAGCTGTGGTCAAGGCATCACTGCTCTGTGCACATGCCGGACTCACTTGGCCAAATACCAAAGGTTGCATGCCCACCATCTGTTGCTGCCCCACCTCTTGCGATGGGTTGAACATAAGTAGCCCCGACTGCTGCTGCTCTGCAAGTGTTGCCATGAACAAATCCTTGAACTTTGCTTGCATTGCATTCTCTGCTGCTGCCACGATTTCTTCTTTATAGCGGTCATGGCTTCTGTACCTAGCCCGATCCTTCTCGAACCCATCCTTGATGCTCAACTTAGAGGACATGCCTCTGACACGGCCTCCATGCTCTTTGGACCCAATGGCTGTACTGAGCACATCCTTCTCCCTATTTGTCGGAGGGGGAGTATCCGTCTCGCCATGATACTTTCAGATCTTGTAGTCCTTAACAAAACCACTCACAATCACATGCGATCTGATTGTAGTTGGGTCGCCGAATACTCTCAAATTCTTGCAGGCATTGCATGGGCAATGCATCAATCGTGTCTTCTCATTTCTTGCGTGGTTCTCCGCAACTTGAATGAATTTATTAAGCTCTCCACGAAAATAGGCGTCCATCATTTTCGCATTGTACATCCATGTCCTATCCATATCTGAAAAGATAGAAAAAATTAAATCAAATTATTTTCTCGCAAGAAATAGAGTCCTAAATTCACATAAATATATACTTCTATATATGTATAGGTGTTGAAAAAAGCCAATTTAACTAATACTAAATAAAAAAATCGATTTCCAACCTATTATTGTACCACTAAATATTAGAAAAAAATGTAACATGCATGTATGTAAATATAGAAAAAAAATCATATCTTTTTCTCAAAAGAAAAAGAGCCCTAAATTGATATAAATATATACTTCTATATATGCATAGGTGTGGGAAAAAATCAATTTAGCTTGTACTAAATAAAACAATAAAAACTCAATATATTATTTTACCACTAAATGTTGGGAAAAATCTAACATGCATCTTTAAAAAATAGAAAAAATAAATAAATCTTCTTCTCTCTCCTCCATAGATCTAGAGCATTATTTACTTAAGAATGATACTAAAAGCTATAGATCGAGTCAAAATGATTACGTAATCTTGTTCTCCTACTAAAATAGCACAACTTCATCCAAAAGTTCGAGGCAAATGGTGTCTGAAATGGCTAATCCACACCATAGAAATCTAGAGCTAGTTAGAGGCAAAGAGAGCTCCATTTGAGCCATAAATCTAACAAAAGAGCTTAGAAATGACAAGGAATTAGTGTCAACTTACCTCCTAGAGCCCCTAACTCGAAGGAAATCAAGTTGAAAAGCTCCCCTCCCAATTTCTTTTTTTGGCTCTTGTGGGAGCTCCTCTCCCGAGCAAATAATGGGGGTCGCGAGGAGGAAGAAGGTGTCCAGATTTTTATAGATATTTTTAAGGATGGGTTGGGGGATGAGCCGCCCCTGTAAATCCATTTGTAGGGGCGGCTCACCCCCCAGCTGCCTCTTAAAATGAGCGCCATTTCTAGGGGCGTGAGCCGCCCCTAAAAATGCTATTTGTAGGGGCGGCTCACCCCCCAGCCGCCCCTGAAAATGGCGCCCATTTGTAGGGGCGGCCAAGGGGGTGAGCCACCCCTACAAATGGATCTACAGAGGCGGCTCGATTGCTACAATACTGCACCCTATTTGTAAAAACGGGTGATATTTTGGTCCGTCCCTAAAAAAATTCGAGGTGCTGCTACAAATCGTTTTTGTAGTAGTGTAGCGATATTGGCCATCTTCTTCAAGAGAAGCGGCATGCACGGAAGGTACAACGGCGCACCATCCTGAATTCAAAGGTGCCAGCGGCTTCAAAACACATTTTGTTCCAATCTGAGCTAATCATCTTTCTGTTTGTCTTATCAGAACACCTTCCTTTTGATAGTGACATTAGATTTGATTAATCTTCTACATTGCTGGAAAGGTATTACCAAATTCTATGTTCTGTTTAATCTTCTTCTCTGTCCGTCTCTTGTTTCTCATTACTTCTCTCTGACACCAGCTTGTCACTGTCAAATCTACTTTTAATTTTCTCCAGAATCCAGATTATTAGTCTGGTCCCAAATGATCGTGTCATAAAGCTAAGCATTGAACAGTTCGTGAAAGGATCACCCAAAGGACGGATTTGCAGTAATTTTTTCTTCTGTAGATTCTGTATAGTATGTGCGAACAGCCGAACATGTATGTACGTACCAACTATGTAAAGATTCATTCTTCAGACTATGATCGTGTACCTTTTATTTATCAAAGTTTCAGCGTTTATTAAATGCAACAGAGAAGCATATTACAGAGTTCCATGTGTTATATTAATATTTCTCCATCTGGAATTGTTGAATTCAATCAGAATTGCCGTGGCACTCATCTAGGTAAAATAACAGCAAAAAATTTTCCAAATAAAAATCAAACAAAATAAGTATACAAAAAACAATTATTTTGGTTTAGAAAATAAAACATGTGGCCAAGAGTATCAGAACTGTCGGGAAATGGGATTGATGTCCATATATCCAGGTAGCATGGATATCTGGACGGTCGGGCTCTCACTGTTGGTAACGTAGTGGTCGAGATCTCCTCAGCTATTGATGGAATGCTCGACTATGGATGGCCGAGGGGAGATAGCCGACAATATACCCTTGGCCACTTGCTTTCCTTACCGTACAAATAGATGGCAAACGGTTTTAAAACTCTTGGCTATTGTTAGGATTCTAGTAGTGTATAAATCATGTAGCTATGCTCAATGAGCGAGTTGTGAAGTTGTGTTCGAAGATTACAGTAGTTGTATGGTTTTTTGGGCTTAGTTTTCTTATAAACTTGGCCAATTTATTTTTCTAATAATATTATGGGAAAGCAAAATTTTCGCCAGCTTTTGAAAAAAAGCACTCGACGATCATATCATCTGTCACCGAAAGAATTATATAGTTAATTTCTGGAATAAATGTGAAGGCACATGATGAGTGGAGTACATGAAATCGAGTGGGCATATGTTTGGCTTCCCATTTACCCGTGTCTCGGTAGCATGATTTCTTTAGTACCTAAGGTGGAGTGGTACAGTTCATACTCCAAACTCAATCTCTCTCGTCACACCCCACGGAATTATACTAAGACACGCGCTAAACTTTATTAGTAAAACTGCATGTAAAAAATATGTAGGGAAACAGGTAGGCTACGCTAACTATAACGATTATAAACTATTGCTTTCACCCAAGATACTTGCGAGTAGGAGATCATAGATCATTACCACTAGACGCGCACCGCAGCGGAAGATGCATTGGAGTAGACTTGATCTAACGTAGTTGCGTGTCGGTGTATAAGAAGTACTCGATCTCGTCCCACGAACCGATCTCCTCCTCATCGTCCCAGCAACAGCCTCGCACCGCCGTAGCCGATCAGCACAACAGCAACAACAGCAGCGCCTTCACGGAGTCCACACGTAGAGGGATGGAATGCCAAGTGCAGGTGTGCTAGCACCGCGCGCACGGCTAGGGTTTCGCGCATTGGGCGAAGGAGAGGTGCGGCTAGGGTTTGGGCATAGTGGAATCAATGCGCCCCTAGCCCCCACCTCTTATGTTTAGAATGTACTCTAATGGGCTTCTAGGTTGTAGACCCATTAGCAACCCTAATCACCATGGATCAATATCCGGTGGGCCTTAATCCAAATTGTTATGATTGCCTCTTGGACACATCACCAACAATCTCCCACTTGCACTAGAGACAATCATGTAGGTAAGCTTTCAATATTCCAACCCCTTATGTGTGAGTAGCTGTACTGCAAGAACCATTTTTGCACTACTAATCAGCAGAGGCACCTAGCAGGGCATACTGACTCCCACGCACACATAAAGATCATATTGGTAGAAACCTTTGGATATACACATTCACCAATTCCTTTGCCTCAGTTTACCAGTCAAGCTCAAGGCAAGTTTCGTGCCACCCTTATGATAGCTCGACAACTTAACTCGATCTTGTAGCGGATTACAATTTATGACTAACCCTTTAGTCACTTTGTGATTAACTCTCTAATCACTTTGGCACGACCATGCACTTTCTTAATCTAACCGCGTCGAGGGGCCCGGATATATCTCTCCCATTACCTAGGAGGGCCAAATTCCATCTTGATCCGCTCACATCCCATTCCATGTTTCAAGATACAACCAAAGACTACTTTTATAGCCACCTAGTTACGGATTGGTGTTTGGTAGCCCCAAAGTGCACCACTACGCAAAGTGAGAAACAATGGTGATCTCAGGTCTAAGGATTCAGCAGGTATATCACTCGAGACCAACTGATGGCACATTGAAGACAACTACCTCTGCAGTGTCTCGAGGTGGGTCAATCCAACACCATGTTCCCTAACATGTGTCCACATTATTGATTTGATATCTCCATATCTATGATCTATGAAACATGATCATCAATCAATACATGTGCTAGTTTATAAACCATTATTGTTCCTCATAACGGTAAAAATTAGGGATCATTTAGAACAACAATATAATAAAATAAGAGAGTTTCACAAATAAGTCACGCACTTGTTAATCAATGTAAATAATTTCCATTCAAGGAACAAATAACACTTTAGTGAATAAAACACAAACTTAGACATGATTACAATATCTCCCACTCACTCTAGAGTCAACCATGAAATATCTAATACCCATGGAAATGATATGCGCCTCATGCTTCTGTTGTGAGAGGGCCTTTGTCAACGGGTCAACAATGTTTAAATCCATGTGTACCTTGCAAATCTTCACATCACCTCTATCAATTATCTCAGGGATAAGGTGATAGCGCCGCAGGATGTGTTTGGACTTTTGGTGTGATCTAGGCTCCTTAGCTTGTTCAATGACACCGCTATTATCACAATAGAGGTCCATTGGACTGGACGCACTAGGAACAACACCCAACTCAGAAACAAACTTTCTGATCCAAACAGCCTCCTTCGCAGCTTCTGAAGCTGCTATGTACTCAACCTCCGTCGTGGAATCGGCTACAGTTTCTTGCTTGGAACTTTTCCAGCTTACTGCCCCTCCATTGAGGCAGAACATAAATCCAGATTGCCATCTAAAGTATTCCTTGTCAGTTTGGAAGCTAGCATCAGTGTAACCATTTACAACAAGCTTCTCCTCAACTCCATAAACTAGGAACTTATCCTTAGTTCTTCTAAAGTACTTAAGTATATTTTTGGCTGTGACCCAGTGAGCCTCTCCTGGGTTTGAATGGTATCTACTTGCAACACTTAGAGCATAGGCTATATCAGGACGTGTACAAAGCATGACATACATGATGGACCCAATAGCGGAAGCATATGGAATCGCACTCATCTTCTCTTGCTCATTAGGCGTCGAGCGACAATGACTTTTGCAGAGACTGACACCATGTGACATTGGCAGAAAACCCTTCTTTGAATCTTGTATATTGAACCTTTTCAATACCTTGTCAATATATGTATCTTGGCTTAATCCAATTAGCCTTTTCGATCTATCTCTATAGATCTTAATGCCCAAAATATATGCAGCCTCACCTAAATCCTTCATTGAGAAACTTTTTCCTAGTGAAGATTTAGTGGCTTCCAACATTGGAATGTCATTTCCGATCAACAATATGCCATCCACATAAAGGACCAGAAATACAACTGCACTCTCACTAGCCTTTTTATAAACACAAGGTTCTTCTTCATTCTTGATGAAGCCAAACCCTTTGACCACTTCATCAAAACGAATATTCCAACTCCGAGATGCTTGCTTTAACCCATAAATGGAATTTTGAAGCTTGCATATTTTTCCAGCATTTCTAGGATCGACAAAACCTTCAGGTTGTATCATATACACATCCTCACTAAGGTTTCCATTCAGGAAAGCCGTTTTGACATCCATTTGCCATATCTGATAGTCATAAAATGCGGCAATAGCTAGAAGAATCCGAATAGAGTTTAGCACTGTGACGGGCGAAAATGTTTCATCATAGTCAACACCTTGAATTTGTTTAAACCCTTTCACCACCAATCGTGCTTTATGGATATGAACATTTCCATCCATGCCTATCTTTTTCTTAAAAATCAACTTGCACTCAACCGATCTCACACCATCAATGGGATCAACCAAGTTCCAAACTTGATTGATGTGCATGGATTCTATTTCGCATTTCATGGCTCCAATCCATTTCTAAGAGTCTCACTACTGCAGAAAACGTTTGTAGGGGCGGGTAAAAAAAACATTTGTATGGGCGGGCACGATACCCATCCCTGCTTGTTGCCGCCAGAAATGCTATTTGTAGGGGCAGGTAATGCACCCGCCCCTGGAAATGGGTTTCCCGTCCAAAAATTGGTTGATTTGTATTTAAATTTTCCGAATCTGGTTCCCGCCATTTTTTAGAATTTTGTTTCTCTCCAATTTTGACCTATCCAACTAGTGCGCGATTGAATGTCATAGTGACCGAACTGGAATATGTCTCATAAATACAAATAATTACGCATATAAAATAAAATCATATCAAAGTATATCATTAAAGTGCATGTACATCATCAAAGTGCACATAGAATACATGTTTTTGTTTTATTACCGCTGATGAACGCTACTGTAGCTGGCACGGAGGTGTTGTGCGTCCCACTAATGAAGACCTTCATTTTTTTTAGTTGCCAATTCATGTTCAGGGTGAACAAAATGGATCACTTCATGCAAAATGAAACGGCATAAAATCGGCGACTACATTGAGAAGTTATTGCTCATGGAGTTGGTCGTCGTGTTTTCTCGGCTGAATCTGCAATTCAAAAATCCACGGAAAAATTAAGCCAACTGTTAGATACACGCAAAAACAATTCCCACATATGCATCTATCCCTAGCAAAGATTAGCCCCTTACATGTTCGGGATCAATTGTGTATCTCCCGAGCTCCCTCATGTGCTCGCACATGTAGTACCCACAGTACACGTAACCTGTAGGTTGCTTGTGGCACGGGAAGTGTGTGCGCAAAGTCATTTCTGTTGTTCTCTCGGAGGGATGAATTCCTCCTTTCGAAATTTAGTGCCTGTAAGCCCTGTTTTAGAAAGAAAGAAATAAGAAGTTAGTTTATATATGTAGTTTTTTTGGAAGATCTAGCATGATGTAAATGTATAAGATAAGAATTTTGCTAACATGTTGAGGATGGATATGAATTCTTTGTATCTACGCGGCTCAAAATCAGTAGAGCCCAATAAGACCATTTTTCCACGGTTTGGCCGTAGCATAAAAGCAATCCAATGATTTTTACAAAAATATTATATATGATTTCTTAGGCATTTATTCGAAGCAAGTGCATATTTAAAAAATGATTGAAACTACACTCACTGGAAGTGGTATGGTGCCCATATGACATCCCGTCTTGGCATTTTTGCATCTGAAGCGATATGTATACCCCAACCCTCTTTATGATCTCTTTGTGTTCGTGTATTCGTTTTGCTTGTTTTTCCTTGCGTGGTTTACCCTTGCTTAGCTCATCATGGCTGTCCTTCCACCACATTGGCCCGAGATGCCTGGACTCGCAAATAGCTTGAGGGCCAAGAAACACGATCTTGCCATTTTTGTTCTGATTGTAAAACCGATTGCATTTCGAAACTTTGCAGACACCTCAAGAGGCTCTATGGGCTCGCTAGCTACGCTAACTGCATTGACCGTCCATTGGCCTTCAGGGTACTGGTTTCTTCCACGCTGACCCCTTTTCCTTTTGTTTTGGCTGCCAGAGGTTGTAGTTTGAGGTTCCGGACCGGAGCTATCGTTGTCTTCAAGTTCTTCCTCTGTTGGGCTTGAAGGTCGGCGTCGGCGTTTACTCCTTCCTATTGGAGCCTCCTACATGAATCATATGATTCGGCGAGTCATTATGTGTAGTCTATAAAAATGTATAATAAATGCTCGGTTGTAAGTAATCGCGCAGTCATTACCTGACTTGGATTCAGAACGTAATCTGGATCAAACTCCAACATTGAACGGCTTTCTCTAGGAGGAAACGGATGTGGATCTATCGGATCGTGCCACTGCCCTCCTACCCAAGACCCTTGTCCTACCTGGGGACCTTCGTCATCCCCAGATTCTACTCCGACATCGCCCTCATGGTCCCACTCCATCTGGGATGCAATTTGCTCCATTTCATCATCTTGCGATGCTCCATGCTCCCTTTGTGGGGAAGATGATGACGGATGATACATTTATGACTTCTATATTAGAGAGCCAAAGAAGATATATTTGAATAAATATTTGAATATATATTGGAATAGAAACCTAATTGAATGCACTAACATCATTAGAGTGTCAAAATATTTGAATGAAACTACGGTATTTTCAAATTTTCACATTGAAATCAAAAAGAAAAGAACTAACAATAGATAAACACTTTACGATTCAAATGAAAAAGGAACTAACTATTTTGACACTCCTCAGTTTGTTTGGACTTTCAGACAACCCTGAATGTCAAAGGATAAGGGATGAATTCAGAATGTGAAGCACATAAATTCATTGTGAATTAATCCCTTATCCTTAAACATTCAAGGTTCAAAATTTTGCAAGGGGTCCATTATATACATCATTAGAGTGTCAAAATATTTGAATAAAACTATGGTATTTTTAAATTTTCACATTAAAATCAAAAAGAAAAGAACTAATAATAGACAGACCTCATACTTTCTTATAAGAAGGACTCTGCAATGCCCACATCTTTGAAATGACATCTTTGAAATGGAAAAAAGAACTAACTGTTGACGCTCCCTACGGACCATTTTTTGACCGTCAAATCCTGCATAAAAGCACCAATTTACCAAAGGCCAACACTAGTATAGGGTGTTTATCTACCGAATTCCACAAATGCTAGTCAAAATATGTGTGCAGGTGAATTTGAGCTAAAATGCATGAAAAGAGAAAGTAGGATCCAAGGTGTAAAAGCATCGACCAATAAGAACGCACCATTCGGCGTCACATGGATTAAAGGGCCACCAGCGTAGGGAACCAACTTAGGACAGCACCAATTCACCTGCAAGGGACCAGGGGGCCCACTTGTCAGCCACCTGTCTAAAGTTGAGGCTGGTTGGGGCTCAACCTGGTTCGGCCGAACCAGGTGATTCGGCCGAACCAGGACCAGCTCCACCGCCTTACTGCTTCAACGTGGCAGCTCTCCATTGGTCCCCAATGTCGGTTCAAAGGAGCTCCTGCTATTTGCATGGCCAGAACACCCCTTGCCACACCTATATATGTTGGGGGGGAGGCTCCTAAATGAACACACCATCACACAACACACACACACACATACACACACACACACACACACACACACTTTCATACTTGAGCTCTAGGCTCATTTCTAGAGGTGTTAGGAGATAAGGAGAGAGTGAGGTGAAGTCGGGGAAGTGCCGGGGTTGTCGGCACTCTCCTCCAGCTTGTACCTCAACGGATGCTTATAAATCAAAGTAAGTGTTTGTGACTTCTTCTGTTCTTAGTTTCTTAGTTAAGTAATAGTTCTAGTTCCTTAGTTGTTTGCCGGATCAATAGTTCACTAGTTTAGTGGTGCTCTAATCTAAAGCTAAGGCTACAGTTAGTAACGATAGTGTAGACATGGTGCCTAGACTAGACTTACCTTTTGGTTGTGGTATATCCCATGGTTAGATGAGGTAGGTAGTACGTGGCGACAGCCCTGTCTATCCAGCGTAATCCTCCCCGTTCGGGTATATCCCAGTGCCGTATTACTGAGGCTCACCAGGTTTTATCCTGTGGGAAGCTAGTAGCACGACACGAACAACTAGGACAGTCCTATCTTACCTTTGATTCTTAGCGTAGGAATCCTCTCTGCCCCTTGCCTCTAGCCTGTGTGGTGTCCTTGGACGAACCTGAACCTTAGAGAATTTGCACACGTTCCTTAGTGGATACGATACCCCGGAATACTCTAGGTGAAAGCTACAGCGGTATCTATGCGCTTGCAGATTTATTTGTGATTCTAAAAATACCCAACAAGCTTTCTGGCGCCGTTGCCAGGGAACGATTGCTATATTTTCATCGGACCTAGTTTTCCCTTGTACCTTTTTTATTTTTTTCATTCTATCTCTAACCCCGCTATCCATGGAGCAGCCATCCATTCAACAGCTCTTCGCACCTTAGGGGGAATTTTGTGAGCCAGCATCATCTTCTGATCCAATTCTTTCATTTGGTTACGAAATTAGCCCTAAATTCATAAACAAGGTTCAGGAACATTCCTTCTCAGGATGGGACAATGAAAATCCTTACCATCATCTGCGTGAATTTGAGCAAGTGTGCTCGCGCCTTAAAATTTCAAACATGACACATGAAACTCTTAAGTGGAAGTTGTTTCCCTTATCTCTTATAGAGTCGGCGAGGCAATGGTACACAGCTAACGTAAGAAGTGCGAACGGGGACTACAGTGACTTGTGAGATTGGTTCTATTTTGCATTCCTTCCACTCTCTTGTATTTGCACCTTGCGGGCAGAAATTCTAACCTTCCGTTAGAAAGAGAAGGAATCCATTGGTGCAACTTGAGCCAGGTTGTCCCTTGTAGCTCAATCTGGTCCCGACTTGTCTCTACCTGATCATCTATTACTTCAACATCTCTAAACGGGTCTGAGCAAGGATGATGCACATTACCTCAATGTCACCATCGGAGGTTCGTTCTCACACAAGACTCCAGTCGAAGGAAGGAAAATCCTCAACAAAATCATGGGAAAGACTTCCTTTGTCTATTTATGAGAGCCGCCTCAGGTAGAACCAGAGGCACAACAAGAGGAAGCCTTATCAGCCGAATCTAAATCCTTAGAAGCCCAACTTTTATATTCGACTCATAAATCCTCTTCTGAACCTGAACTCGAAATGCCAAAGGAAGAGGAACCTCTGCCTTTGGAATTTCAGCATGGATTCGAGGAAGATCTCTTTGAAGATTTCGGAAACACCTTTAACTATCTATGTCAGAAGAGACCACTAGTCCCTATCACTCCTTTAGAGCCATACGAGAAGGAATTCCTTCAAGAAACAATCAAGGAGTTGACGACCTTAATGAGCCATGAATGGCTAAGGGAAGGGGAGACATCCTCAGTACCTATTCAAAACAACTATCCTTCTTCTCTCATCCAATGTCGCATAAGGGACCAAGATGTGGAAGCTCTCTGTAACCCCGCCGTTGGAGCCAATATTATGTCAGATAACTTTGCGCTAGCCTACTTAGGCAGCGAAGCTCTAGCTCCAACAGGCAGAACCCTTAGGGGGCCTTCAGGTTCTCTCGTAGGAAGTTATGGGGTAATCCAGAATGTGTCTATACGACACAAGGATGTTAAGGCGAGTCTAGATTTCCACGTGTTCAAAGTTCCTTACTTCAACATTCTGATAGGTCATCCCATCGAGAAACTTTCCACGGATGTACCAGACTCGGGGAACCTCAGCATCACACTAGGAAATGAAATTCTCTCTATTCCAATTACTTGATCAATAAATTTAGTAGCAGAGATTTCTCCCATCATAGAGCCAATAGAGGAAGTGTTAGACACGAACCCTCTAGACTCATCAGAATCAGCTCTCAAGAAAGAAGCCGAAGAATTTATCCAGGAAGAGGAAGATTCCGATGAAGTCCTGGAACTCCTAGAATTTGAAACTCCAACACGACTTCCGATCGAGCTTAAACCTTTACCTTCTAGGCTCCGATATGCCTTTCTGAACAACGATGTAGAGTCTCCCGGGACCATTAGCGATAAACTCTCAGAAGAGGAGACATCAAAACTCATTGCTGTTCTAGAAATGCATTGGGCTGTTCTTGGTTATGCCCTCCAGGATCTCAAAGGCATCAGCCCTACCCTTTGCACTCATCGCATTCCCATCGATCCTACAATGACACCTTCTAGGAAACCCCAAAGAAGGTTAACAACACAATGTGAGAGGTAGTGAAGAAGGAGGTCCTGAAGCTCCTACAGGCTGGGATTATTTATCCTGTACCATACAACGAGTGGGTAAGTCCGGTACAGGTAGTGCCCAAGAAAGGAGGTATGACAGTCGTGGACAATAGCAAGAACGAGTTTATTCCACAACAAACTATCACGGGATGGACAATGTGCATCGACTACAGGAAGCTGAACAAGGCCACGAAGAAGGACCATTTCCCACTATCATTCATCGATGAGATGCGAGAAAGGTTAGTGAAATACTCCTACTTTTGTTTCCTTGATGGCTATTCTGGTTATCATCAGATTCCAATCCATCTCGATAACCAAAGCAAGACCACGTTCACATGCCCTTGTGGAACCTATGCTTACCGAAGAATGTCATTCGGGTTGTGTAATGGACCCACTTCGTTTCAAAGGTGCATGATGTCCATCTTCTCGGACATGATCGAAGAAATTATGGAGGTCTTCATGGATGACTTCTCGGTTTATGGTAAGACCTTTGACCATTGTCTTATAAATTTGGACAGGGTCTTGCAGAGATGCCAAGAGAAGGACCTGGTGCTAAATTGGGAAAAGTGCCACTTCATGGCCCGAGAAGGCATCGTTCTTGGACACTTAGTCTCCAAGAAAGAAGAAAGGAATAGAGGTGGACAAGGCGAAGATTGAGGTCATCGAACAGCTACTGCCGCCGACCAATGTGAAAGGGATCCGAAGCTTCCTAGGCCACGCAGGGTTCTACCGGCGCTTCATAGGTAACTTCTCCAGTATTGTTGGACCCCTTACGAGATTACTAGCTAAGGATGTCCACTTCCACTTTGATGATGAGTGCCTAAAAGCCTTTAACACACTCAAAGAGGCACTCATCTCAGCTCCAATCATCCAACCCCCAAATTGGAAGCTTCCTTTTGAGATCATGTGTGATGCTAGAGACTATGCGGTTGGGGTCGTACTAGGGCAAACCAAGGATAAAAAGCATCACGCGATTGCTTATGCTAGCAAGACACTGACAGGCGCTCAGCTTAACTATGCCACTACAGAAAAAGAGCTCCTGGCAGTAGTCTTTGCGATAGATAAGTTTAGATCTTACTTAGTGGGGGCAAATGTTATTATTTTCACCGATCATGCTACTTTGAAATATTTCCTCACTAAGAAAGATGCTAAACCTAGGCTTATAAGATGGATCCTTCTACTCTAAGAATTCGACCTTGAAATAAAAGATAAAAAGGGAGTAGAAAACTCGGTTGCAGATCATTTGTCGCGCATTAATATCACTAACACGCAGAAACTCCCGATAAATGATTTCCTCTGAGATGACATGCTACTCAAGGTGACGGCTTCGAACCCTTGGTATGGAAATATTATGAAATTTATGGTTTCAGGGTATGTACCACTAGGAGAAAACAAGAAGAAGCTGGCATACGAGAGTAGATGCCATCTATGGGATGAGCCATATCTATACAGAGTATGTGCAGATGGAGTACTCCGAAAGTGTGTCCCCACAACAGAAGAGATCAAGATCATTGAGAAATGCCATGCAACACCATATGGAGGACTTTATGGTTTATTTCGCACACAAGCGAAAATCTGGCAAAGTGGTTTCTATTGGCCTACAATGTATGAAGACACTAAGGATTTCATTTGAAGGTGTCACAGCTGCCAGAAACAGGGAGGAATCTCAGCTCGCGTTGCCATGTCTCTAACATTTAACCTTAAAGTGGAACTTTTTGATGTATGGGGCATTGACTACATGGGACCCTTTCCAAAATCTCATAATTGCGAGTATATCTTGGTCGTTGTGGCCTATGTCTCCAAATGGGTGGAAGCTATGCCATGCAGGGCCGCTGATGCCAAGCATGCCCGGAAGATGTTCCAAGAGGTGATCTTTCCAAGGTTTGGAACACCACGGATGGTGATAAGTGACGGAGGGTCGCATTTCAATGATACGGATTTCTGGAACTTCCTCAAGAAACTAGGGACCATGCACAACATAGCAACCCCGTATCACCCTAAGACAAGTGGTCAAGTAGAAACATCGAATAAGCAAATCAAGAATATTCTACAAAAGACTGTTAATGAGATGGGCAAGGCATGGAAGCCGAAGCTAGCGGACGCTCTATTGGCATATTGTACGGCATACAAGACTCCCATCAGCATGTCACCATATCAGCTTGTCTATAGGAAAACATGCCATCTACTCACCGAATTGGAATATAGAGCGCACTGGGCTATCCGGAGATGGAATATGGATCTTGACCAAGCTAAGGAACATAGGAGAAGACACATATCAGAACTGGAGGAGTGAAAAGATAAAGCCTATCATAGTGCCTCATTACACAAAGAGAGAACCAAAAGATGGCACAATAAAAGGCTAAAGCCAAAGGTTTTCAACCCAGAAGGCAAGGTATTGCTTTTCAATTCCAAGGTGAAACTATTTGGTCATGGGAAACTACAGAGCAAGTGGATGGGACCGTACCTCGTCATTGACACATCAGTCCATGGAGCCATAACAATCCAAGATGATGAAGGTACTATTCAAAAGGTAAATGGCCATCGCTTGAAATTGTTCTTAGATCATGATACAGCCATTAATGAGGATATAGACGTGATTGAACTCGTTCATCATGATTATATACTTGATTAAAGGCTGTATAGGCCATTATCCGCAGCAACCCACTTGTATATACCCTCTAGAACTCCCCTTGTGCTACCCAGAAAAGAGCAAGAGCCAGCTGGACTTAGCCCAGTTCGGCCGAACCACTTGGTTCGGCTAGGGCAAGCGCCCCTGTGGCCCATTTTCAGCAGGCTAGGCCCTTATCACTTCCTACCCCTAATCTTGGCCGCCATGGGGAGTTTTGACTGCACGAAGTAGGGTTTAGCCATCTCTCTTAACCATCCTAAAACCCTTCTTCCTCCTCATCTCTTTTCCATCTACACTTGCTTCTCCAAACCACCAAACCCATGTACACCACCTGTAACCCATGCCCGGAAAGGAGATCGTGCCTTTCACCGACTCCAATCCTGCCAAGCATCCCGTCGAAGAGCCCACACCGGCAAATAGCCCCAACTCTCCTCAGGCCTCCATGGAAGAGTCCCTTTTAGTCACCGCAGCACTCCTCATGACCAAACCAGGCACTGCCAGGAGGGGGAGGCCGAGGGGCACCACCCCTAGGTCGGCCAAACCTATGGTTCGGCCGAACCAAAGGCGGGGCCACTCAGCCTCCCACTCCGTTGGACGTGAGCCTTCGCCAAGAGGAGAACAAAAGAAAGAGGATCGGGGCCAGAAGCCGCGCAAGCAACATTCCAGGGCAGTTCTCGAGACTATCACGGTGAAACTCTTCCAAGATGAGAATGCCCTGGGACCAAAGTTGAAGCCGGATGAGAAGTATGTTTATCTTCATCACTGTAAGCGCCCCCATAATTTGAATTTAATAAACTTTGTCTCCCCGGTGTTAATGCCGGCAGAGCCTGTTTGCATTTTACTCTTTTGTTTTTGCTTTGATTGGATAAGACAAGTTCGAAAACAAGTGTGGGGGAGACTCTTGCGACATTCTGATGTATACACACTGCGAGCATACCCACACGTCACGTGCACCACAGGACGGACCCGTACGCTAAAGACAGACCAAGCAGGCACCTACCTGGTTCGGCCGACCCATGGTCGGGCCCACTCAGCCTCATCTCGCTCTTGATCCTCGGTTTGCACGCTCTCACTCATTTCCGCCCTGCCTTATGAGTTTTAAACATGATTTCAATGTCTAAATTAATTGCTTAAACTCAAATAAAATCAAATGTGCTTGACTTAATAGTTCATGCATAAGTTTTATTCTTTACCAAACCCAAATTTGTGAACCAAAAATTAGGGAACCCACGATGCTCGAGTTGTTGATCTATGAGATATGGTTTTGATGCAAGTTCCCATACTTGTTCCTCTTTCTTGACTTGGGAATTCTATTTAAAAAACAAAAGTTCCATGGTCTAGATTCCCTTTTTCCTACCAAAGCCATATGTCGCTACTCATTGACATAATATCCTATATATATGCGTCTTGTTGTTACATTGAGCTTCATCAAATGTTGAGACCCAAGTGAGATATGCTTCATCACTTGCTTGATCAAGATCACGTACATGGGCTAACTTCAACACTTGAGGTTAGCTGCCATCATCCACCAAATAAATACTCTGTAAGGCATATGATCACTCTCCAAGGACCCTTGAAAGACATGGCTATACCAATGAAAAGCATGACTGAAAAAAAGAGAGAGAAAGAAGAGACAATGGGTAGCCATACCCAAAAAAAAAATCAAAGGGGAACAGAAAGAGAGAGAAAGAGATCATGCTAGAGGAGCCCATGTCCACCACTCATCACACATGCACATTCTTGATCAAACTTGAATGATGTATTATCTCTATGGGTCCAAACTTTGATTTTGAGACAGATGTACTTCAAGCACGTGTCCACATCTCCCTTACCGAGCTCCACTTAAGCCACATAGATAAGAGGGGGAAAGGAGGACATAGCTTTGGAAGAATGTATACACATGAGCGACCGAGAGATTTGCAAAAAGGGTAAGACCATGGAATAATTTATTTTCGAAATCTTTTCAAAAATCCCAATTCACCAGTTGAGCAAGGAAGGACACTCAATCAATACCGTTCCATCCTTCAACCACTTTCAACATCATGGTAGACACTTCAAGGTTCGCAAATGGAGGTAAAGGTATATAATAACTTTTATGCAGGGATCTTGTCAAGGTAGCCGTTCCACCTTAGTTCCTTACCTTCACTCAAGGACGAGCAAAGGACTAAGTGTGAGCGATCTCGTTGACGCTCGCTATGGACCATTTTTTGACCATCAAATCATGCATAAAGCACCAATTTAGCAAAGGCCAACACTGGTATAGGGTGTTTATCTAACAAATTCCACAAGTGCTGGTCAAAATAGGTGTGAAGGTAAATTTGAGCTAAAAATGCATGAAAAGAGGAAGTAGGATCCAAGGTGTAAAAGCATCGACAATTCAGAACACACCATTCGGCGTCACATGGATCAAAGGGCCACCAGCGCTGGGAACCGACTTAGGACAACACCAATTCACCTTCCAGGGACCAGGGGTCCACTTCTCAGCCACCTATCCAAAGTTGAGGCCGGTTGGGGCTCAACCTGATTCGGCTGAACCAGGACCAGCTCCACCAGCTTACTCCTTCAATGTGGCAGCTCTCCATTGGTCCCCAATGTCGGTTCAAAGGAGCTCCTGCTATTTGCACGGCCAGAACACCCCTTGCCAAACCTATATATATGACGGTGGGGCGCTCCTAAATGAACACACCATCACACAACACACACTCTTTTATACTTGAGCTCTAGGCTCATTTCTTGAGGTGTTAGGAGATAGGGAGAGAGTGAGGTGAAGTAAGGGAAGTGCCGGAGTTGTCGGCACTCTCCTCCAGCTTGTACCTCAACGGATGCTTATCAATCAAAGTAAGTGTTCATGACTTCTTCTGTGCTTAGTTTCTTAGTTAAGTAATAGTTCTAGTTCCTTAGTTGTTTGACGGATCAATGGTTCACTAGTTTAGTGGTGCTCTAGTCTAAAACTAAGGCTAGAGTTAGTAACGTAGTGTAGACGTGGTGTCTAGACTAGACTTACCTTTTGGTTGTGGTATATCCCATGGTTAGGTGAGGTAGATAGCTGGTGGTTATAGCCCTGTCTATCAAGCGTAATCCTCCCGTTTCGTATATATCTCGGTGTTGTATTACCGGAGCTCACCAGGTTTTGTCCTGTGGGAAGCCAGTAGCCTGACGCGAACAACTAGGACAGTCTTATCTTACCTTTGATTCATTGCCTAGGAATCCTCTCTGCCCCTTGCCTCTAGCCTGTGTGGTGTCCTTGGACGAACCTGAACCTTAGAGAATTTGCACACGTTCCTCATTGGATACGATAGCCCGAAATACTCCTAGGTGAAAGCTACAACGGTATCTGTGCGCTTGCAGATTTACTTGTAATCGTAAAAATATCCAACACTAACTAATTCAAACAATATCGAATACACTTCTCATTGGGTTCAGAATACATGTACATTTCACAATGGCAATAAATTCACTATAATTACAATGAAAATATACTCACAGTGAATATTCTATTGGGTTCAGAGTACATGTACATTTCAATAAAATTATAAAGACAAACATTCAATAAAATTACTGAATTACACTTTAATAAATCGCAAATTACTGAATAACATTACTAAATCATAGATACAAACTAATTATAGACCAAATCACCAATTTTTGACAATACTGAATAATACATTACTCAAATTTGACATTCACATTCACATTATACAAATCCACTTGATAACACATATTTGCACTTGATTTCCCATTTCTATGTTACAATGGATTTAAAAAATAACTACAATGAAATAAATACAATACTATTCCATTTTGCATTCAAATGGGAAAAAAAGGAAAAAAGGAAAGACAAGAACCTACCGTGGGGGAGCGCTGGGGAGGAAAGGAGCACTGGGGTGGGCCCCGCACATAGATCCGCGCTGAGGAGGGCCTCGGGGAGGAGGTCGCGCAGGGAGGCCGGCGGGTCGAGGAGGAGGGCTGCCGCGGGGAGGAGGGCCGGCGCAAGAAGAGAGGAGTGCGCGACAGTGGAGAGGAGGCCGGCGCGGCGCAGGTCGAGGAGGCACGCGACTGCGGCGGTGCGTCGCAGGTCGAGGAGGATGCGTGCGGCATGGCTCAAGGAGGCGCACGGCGGCTGCTGCGCGACGCATGTTGAGGCGGCACGAGGAGGAGGAGGCACCGCTGGGGAGGGCCACGGCCGCCAGATCCGCACGGGACGAGCGCCGCGAAGGAGGAGGCCGCCGCGAGGCAGAGGGCCGGTGGGGAGGAGCGCCGCCAGGGAGGAGGGCCGCTGCGGATATCTGGGGAAGAGGACGGCGGCACTGGCTTGAAATTTTGGCAGCCTAACGGCATCGTGAGCGCGAACCAAAAAAATTTCTAAATCCCGGGCGGCGGCTGGTATATATAGGAGGCTATTTGTAGGGACGGGTGACGCCCCCACCCACCTCTGCAAATCAATTTTTAGGGGCAGGTGACGCAACGACCCGCCCCTAGATATTGATTTGTAGGGGCGGGTGGGGGCGTCACCCGCCTCTACAAATATTTTTCAAAAAAATCCTGAAATTAGGTTTAAATCCAAAAACGGTGAAACTTTAACCCTAAGATTATTGTGACCTATAGATCAATAAAAAAATATGACAAGCATATTTCAGCATATATTATAGTTAATAGTGTGCAAACCACAATTTATGTCTCTCCTACTTTAGTATTTCTTACAACTCAAGCCATACTTTGAGATTTGAACACCCTTAAGCATTATATATACTAAAATATACTTGGCATATTTTTTCTAGTTCTATAGGTCACCATCATTTAGGGTTAAAGTTTCACCTCTTTTTATGTGTTTTGCTATTTTTTGGAATTAATTGAATTTTCTGAATTAAATTGAAAATTATTTGTAGGGGCGGGTGGGGGCATCACCACCCCTACAAACCCATTTTCAAATTATTTTCAAATTTATTCTGCAAAATCAATTAATTCCAAAAAAATAGCAATACGCATCAAAAAAGGGAAAATTTTACCCTAAGGATATTTTCACCTATAGAACTAGGAAAAAGTATGGCAACCATATTTCAGTGTATATAATGGTTACGAGTGTTGAAACAGCAATGTAGGGTTCGCCCACACTTACTATCTCATACAACTCAAGCCATACTTTATGGTTTCCACACTCTTAAGTATTATATACACTGAAATATACTTGGCATATTTTCTTCCAATTCTATAGGTTAGCATAATCTTAGGGTTAAAGTTTCACCTTTTTTGGATGTGTTTTGCTATTTTTCTGGAATTAATTGAATTTTTTGAATTAATTTGAAAACCATTTGTAGGGAAGCGTGGGGGCATCACCGGCCCCTACAAACCCATTTGTAGGGGTGGGTGGGGCTCCCACCCACCCTTGCAAATCAATTTGTAGGGGCGGCTGAGGCCCCCACCCGCACCTGCAAACGATTTTCAAATTTATTCTGCAAAATCAATTAATTCCAGAAATATAGCAAAATATATTAAAAAAGTGAAAACTGGATATTTTCACCAATAGAACTAAAAAAAATATGACAACCATATTTTAGTGTATATAATGGTTAAGAGTGTTGAAGCAACAATGTTTTTTTCTTTTTTAGCTCTGAAAATTCGTTAGTGTGTGCTAGTGTGTGTGAGTGTGATAAGTACTTAAAAAATCAAATCTTCTTCTCTCTTCTATGCATCTACAGAATTCATCATTACATCTCATACATATAATTCATTCAAAATACATGGATGCACGAGACATTAGAGAAATTACATGAAATCGAAAAGAATTTACTAGCTACATATTTAAGCGGTAACAATTCTTGATTCTCCATCCTTGCGTGCCCATGGCTTGGCGTCTTTTCTTATGCTTGCTTCTATAATTCTCCTTTTCTATGGTAGGTCCGTGAAGAGGTTCATTTCATCGTACTGGTTATATTCTTCCACATCATCGATACCATCAACTCCTATGATATCTTTTATTCCAGGGATGACAACGTGCTTTGACTTCTTTGTGAGATCAGCTACGTACAGTACATGTGCGACTTGTGAAGCAAGTACCCATGGATCCTCTTTGTAACCAACATTTTTGAGGTCAACAATCGTGAGCCCATAGCCCTCCACCTCAACACCTCTTGGGTGTTTGACCCAGCGACACCGAAACATCGGAATATATTGGCACCATAGTGCACTTCCCATATATCATCTATGACGCCATAGTATGTGGTACTTTGTCCTGTTGTCTCGTCTAAGGCCTCAATGCGAACACCACTGTTCCGATATACGGTCTTCTTGTCCTTTGCGGTAGTATAAAATAGATATCCATTAATATCATACCCTTGCCATGATGTGACCTGGCTAGATGGGCCAACTGCCAATCTTTTGATCGTTTGTTCTTCCACGGTCTCCCCATCTGGAAGATCCACGTCCTTCAACCATGCAGTCAATCCACGCTTGTGCTCTCTAATGATCCAATCATCCGAGCAGCCATTACTTTCTGCATGAATCATGCTCAAGTGTTCGTTGACAGAAGGTGTCATTATCATGAGATGCTGCAAGATGCTATAATGTGCTTGTTGCACACCTTTGAAATCCTTGTCGATGAAAGTTTTCCTCCCAACTATGCCAACCCCTTCCAACCTCCCCAAAAAATGTGGAACGGGCAAACAAATGCCTACTTTATTCTTTAGGTAACCTAGGCAACACTCGATGATTTCCTCAGTACTCTATCCCTCTATCATGGACCCCTCGATTCAGTGCGTAACGGTTTAGAATGGACATGAAACACTCATACGTCCACATTTTGTGTAGGTAAAGTGGACCATGTGCACATATCTGGTCGACCATATGAATCATTAGGTGCTCCGTTATATCACAAAATCCCGGAGGGAAGCACATCTCGAGCTGCGCTATAGTCTCCCCCAATAAATTCTTGGAGAACCTGCAATTCATCTTCGTCGAACACCTTTAGAGAAATCTTGTGGAAGAAGTAAGACAACCAAGTGATTACAATCTTCACATATACTGGCTTGATCGCTCTGATTGCAATAGGGAGGAACACCGTCAGCAACACATGACAATCGTGATAGTTGTAGCCGCATAGCGAGTGGTCTTTCATTGAGATCAGTTTCCTTATGTTGGATGAGAAATGACTTGGGACTCTGATCCCCCGTAGGCTCTCGCACATTGCTTTCTTCTCATCATGTGTCAAGTTGTAGCTAGCTAGGGGAAGTTCATATCTTCCATTCCCTTTATCCATAGGGTGAAGATCTTCTCTTATCTTCATGGCTACCAGGTCTTGACGTGACTTCAAGGTATCCTTTATCTTTGCTGATGTCTCCAGAAGGAGCCTAGTTATGTTACCAAACACATTCTTCTTCTGGTGCATACCATCGATTGCATGGTGGATCTCAAGATTGGCCCAATACGGCAAGTACTTGTAGAAGATGGAAGATGGATTGTTTCTTGAATGGTACGCATTCGATAGGTGCCTTATCTTTGTTTCTCTTCTTCCCATCTTTCGTAACCTTCCCATAGGTGACCTGGATGACCCTGACCATTTCAAAAACATAGTGCCCATCTCGTTTTACTGGTGCAGAATGTAACTCAGGCATGCCATCAAATAAGTTGTAGAACTTCTTACGTCGGTACCGATGTCCTTCCACCAAGAAGCGCCTGTACCCAAGGTAAACTACCTTTCTAGAACCTTCCAGGAAAGACAATGCGGTGTCATCCATGCAGACCGTGCATCCCGTCCTACCTTTGATCTATCTCGGAAGGACAAACAGAGCCTGGTAATCATGGATGGTGACAAAGATAATGGCTTTTAGATTAAAGGTCTGCCATGTATAACCATCAACGATATTGATACCCTCTTTCCATAGAGTTTCCATCTCTTGCATCAGAGGCTCAAGGAAAACATCTATATTGATGCCAGGATGCTTTGGTCCTTGTATAAGGATGGATAGCAGAAGATACTTTCTCTTCTAGCACAACCATGTAGGCAGGGTGTACATCGTCAAGATCAAAGGCCATGTGCTGTGAGTGCTAGTCCTTTCACCAAATGGATTCATTCCATCCGTACTCAACGCAAACCGAACATTTCTTGGGTCCTTTCCAAATTCCAGATAATACTGCTCATCGAACTTCTTCCATTGGTGAGCATCAGCCGGATGTTGAAGCTTTCCGTCGCCCTTTTTGTGCTTATCTGAATCCCACCAGCGCATCAATTCAGCATGCTTTGGGTTGGAGAAGAAATGCCTCAGGCAATTGGCAACTGAGAGGTACCACATAACTGTAGTAGGAATTCTGCTCTGCTTCTCAGAGATGCCTAAAGTAGTGTCTGCTAGCTCAACAGAGGTAACACTATTCATTGCACCCTTCCTCTTCCTTTAGTTCCCATCTCCAGGACCTTGATTGTCGCCACCACAATAATCGGCATTGTCTTTGTATCGACTTGCAGAATGTACAAGACATTTTTCCAAGTCTTTGAATGTATCCCCACGATACAAAATACAATGATTTGGGCATGCATGAATTCTTTCTACACCCATCGTGAACGGGCTGACAAGCTTCTTTGCTCGATATGTGTTGGCAGGCACTTTATCAAGCAACCAAGCCAAGATACGCAGGATATCATTGAAACTATCATCTGACCAGGTGTGCTTAGCCATTAGAAGCAACAGCTCAAGTATGAAACAGAGAATGGTCCAGTGTTTCGGACATTGTGGCAGAACCGCCCAAATTAATCCGACTTAAGCGCACTAACCATCACCATAGAGGCAATCCAGGCTAACACGCACTTAAAACGGAGTAAAACGACAGTCTGTTGGGTAACATCCTGATGCAACTACTTGAATTTCGATCGAAACAATGCATACATAAAACCCACATGAAGGTGAGCCCAGAGATTACAACAATCCACAAATTTTACAACAAGAGTTCAACATGAATTATTATTACAAACCAAGTTTGGATTCATGCATAAACAAGTACTTTCAGAGTTTAATAGTGCAGCGGAAAATAAACGATAGTTCAAATCGACGATACAAGATATCATGATGAAGCCCGTACATGACATCATTCAACATTATCATCGTTGGCCGGGGACAGATCCCATTCCACCGACCAACCAGGAGGAAGAGTAAACGGCCAAGTCAAACTAGCAACCATGTCCTCAAAGGTCTCACCTGAAAATAATGCCACAAGCAAGGCTGAGTATACTAATACTCAGCAAGGCTTACCCGACTAGTGGTATTTACTTAGCCAACTCCTAAACATGCAAGGCTTTTGGCTGAGGGTAGTTTTTGCCAAAAAGCATCTAAGAGTGAGTCCTTGCTTTCAAGTTTTAGCATCAAGTTATAGTTGATTAACCATTCTAGGTAAGCAACTATCCAAATCACACATGGTGGAAATAAAATAATTAACTGAGCATCTAACCAGATTAATCGTCATCATTGTTTCTCTTCTTACTCTGTGTGGTAAAAGGGTTAAGCAGTCTCAATGGCCGCGAGAAACGGACGATCCGAATTGAATTTCTTAACCTTGCAAGGGAAACCTAAACACATGTCACGTGGTTACTGCCAGAGTCACACGTGAAACTTTTCCCCTTTCTTCCCGGGTTGTGGATCAGGGACACCCCTTCGAGTACAGAGGTCCACGAACCACGGTATGGCGCCAGGCCGTGGCTGCTGTTGCACTCACCATGTGCCCATGGGAACGCAGTCAAGAGGGTGAGGATATTGTCCACTCACCGGTCCGATCAGGTACTCAAGCTTACCGATTACCATATTCTCGGCATGTGGTTAGTACGTTCAAAAACTTAACAACCACTACCACACACCGCGACATTAGCATTTTCGCTAAACAGACAGGGCCTCAATCATCAACAGGAATATCGTAACATAGCCCCGTCCATCGACCTTATGATTCCAACATAGGTAAAACAAGCAACTCCGATATCTCGCAAGTGACAGGGAATCACTCGACTTTTACCGGAGTCCTAATAGCATGGCAATCTAGCAACCGACACAAACTAATGTTCATATCATAGGTACTAGGATCATGCAACTAGGGTTTCAATCAAGTCCAAAAACCTTAATGCACAATACCATATATAAATAAAAGTTGCATAAGTTATGCTCCGGGGCTTGCCTTCTTGAGCAAAACTAGTCGGGGGTTCTTCCGAACTTTGGTTCGGGTCTTCAGCAACTTCAGTTAGATTAAGCTGAGCTTCGCGTTGCTCACTTTCGGACTCGGGCACCATCTTGTAGGTTCTGTCGGTGAGAGTCGTTGATTCTATATGAATGCATATGTATAAGTGGTTTTAATGGTACAAGATAAATAACTATTTCATTGTAAAGTTGTAATTTAACAAAACTCAAGTTAATTTGTAAAGCACTTCATTTCCTTTTTTTGGGGCAGTCATTTATCAAGTACTTATCTAGATTAACTAACTTCATTAAGGAAGTTAGTGATTTTATCCTTCCATAAACGGCCATTTTCAAAAGTAAGCATGGATTAAAACAAAACTACCAATAGAGATAGTTTCTGGTGTTGAGATTTTTAGGCAGAGTACATTACTTAAGTACAAACCCACTGTAAAATTTTTATCCATTTTCATTCAGCAGATTAATCATGAAAAATACATTAAACAGCTACTGCTAGGATCAAGATCTATTTATACGGAACAAACGATGAAAGAACTGGTGCTCAGTATTTTACTGAGTACTCCTAAACTTATGGTGAGTCTACTGTAAATTTTTCAGGTTTTAGTGTGCAAGATTCAGAGCATAGAAAATAAGTCAAGATACATCTACATTAACAAAGATTTGTTTCTACAGGTAGTTGCACAAGTTTTCTGTGTCTCAAACTTTTCCAACATGATAATCTACGCAAAGGTAGTTTTTGGTTAAAATTTCATACTTTTCTAAGCACCAGAACTAGTCACTTTGATTTAATGTAGATTTTCTTAACTAAAAACATATGAGCAAGTTAGACAGAAGTAAAAGGTTCCAAACTTTGTCCATAGCTTTTATGCATCAAAGTTACTCTACTATAAAAGTTTCAACAACAAAATATAAATAAAATAGCATGAACAAATAACTCTAGCAAAATAGCACATCAAACAAGATCCAACAAAAACTCCTCATAGGGACAGGTTCTCGCCTTGAGACTTTTACACCAGTCTTAACAAGTAGAGACTAGCTTACAGTCCAAAAATCATTCACAGTACTTTCCTAGATCAAGAGATACATTTATGGACTATTTAAAGCAAGATTAATTTTAGATCAAGTTTTTGTTTGTAACTAGTCATCTATCTATGCAAAAGTAGTCGGGTTCATCATGAGGGTCACAACAAATTTTAGTTTGCATTTTTTGGATTTTTTTGGGATTTTAGATTGATTTTACAAGTGACAGCCTCTTTAAACAAAAAGTACCCGAGTTCTCGCAGATAGGTCCCTGGATCTAGCAGAAAGGACCCTAACTAGAACTTGACGATTGCAATGTAGTCCCTAGGTGGGGCTGGGTTGTTTCCGGCAAAAATCCGGCGAGGAAACTAGTCAGCGGCGAGGGGAAAGGGGTGGGGAGCACGAGGAGGTCGAGGGGAACCTGTGGGTATGCTCGGTTGGGGCTGGGGCGGCCGGAGTTGTGCTGCTAGCTGTGAGCAGGAGGTCCGGCGAGATGCGGGCAGTGGGCGGCGGTTGTCCAGCGAGGGAGGGCGGCGTGGGGAAGTTAGGGAGAACCAGCAGGTCACAAGCGACCCGTTTAGAGCTTCGATTTGGGCGGAGGAGGAGCGGAAAGTGGGGCTCGACGGTGAGGTCGAGTGGCGGCGCTAATGTCGGGGTGGTGATGGTTCTCGGGTGCATGTGAGCAGGGGCTTGGTGTAGCCCTTTTATAGGCGCACAGGGGGAGGAGGAGGAGCTGGACGTGACACAACGGAGGGAGGCGCAACCGGGACAAGGTCGCAGCAAGGGCGCGGCGTCGCCGGTGCGTCGTGCCTCGGCCGTTGGGAATCGACGGCCGCGTGGCGCGCGCGAGCTGGCAGAGGCGGGGCAAATCACTGGCAGCAGGCCCGGTCGGTGGCTGGTTGGGGCCCATTGGGGGTCATGCCTTGGCGTGGCTTGTCGGGGCAGGCACCATCGCCCAGGTGGCCGGCGGCCTTTGCCCCTCGACGGGATAGAACAGGGGAGGGGAGAGAAGAGAGAGGGAGAGAGAGATAGAGAGAGAAAAGGGCCGGGATTCAAATTAAATTTTCTCAAAATTTCAAATAGAAACTTGAAAAACTCTAAACATGAAAGTTGTAGGGAATTTGATAATCTACAACTTCTATTTTAACCCAAAGTTCATTTGAGCCACGATTTAAAAGTTATTTTAAATTCAAGACTACTAGGATTTGAATTACTAGTCATTTCTTGTGTTAAATTTTTAATTTTGCCAATGGTATTTGAAGTCCACTCGGTAAGGTACTAAAATAGGAGTGTGTTTTTACACTACATTTATCATGAAATGTGGAGCATGAAAAGATTATAAACAAATAAAAAGGAAAAAACTCACATACACACATACATACACATGCACATACACATTCATACACATGCATATGCACACACATAATTAGATGCATTGTTTCAATGATGCTATGTTTAGATTTTTTTGCTTAGAATTTTAAACACCTAGGGTGTTACAGACATCCTTTAGATCACTCGTATATATTCTCCTTTGCTGATTTTTTTCACCATCTCGAAGTTTGTCAACCCCTTAGCACTACCAACCAATAGCTCTGCTTTGGTGTGACGCAACAACTAGCTCAGGAAATCACCATCATCAAGTTTAGTGTCACTACTATCATCACTGCCACCATCGATGGGCCCCCATCGACACCATCACCATAGCCTCCACCAACATCTTCAGCATTGCTACCAGCATCATCAAAATCATCATAAGCATCAAACAATCTATTATAATCGGCGTCCTGTATGATTTCATCGAGCGGATGCTCCGTTAGAGGGGGTGATTTCTCGCCATGATACGTCCAGAGTGTGTAGTTGTCAACAAAACCACCCACCAGCACATGTGATCTGATTGTAGTTGTGTCATTGAATACTCTCATATTCTTGAATGTTTTGCACGGGCAAGGTATCCTCGGTGTCTTCTAATTTCTTGCGTGGTTTTCCGCACCTTGAATGAATTTATTAAGTTCTCCACAGAAATAGGCATCCGTTCTTCATGCTTTGTACATCCATGTCCTATCCATCTCCGAACATAAAGAGATAATTTAAATGGCTTAAAAGAAGCTCTTCAATAATTTTTAAAATATAAAACAAGCTCTTAAATAATTTGGAAAAAGTCAATTTAACATGGAAAAAATAAAAAATCAAGACCCAACCTATTATTGAACAACTAGATTTTGTGGAAAAGACTATCATGCATGTGTGTAAATATAGAAAAGAAACAAATCTTCTTCTCTCTCTGAATGGATCTTGGTGATGCCTAGAGGGGGGGTGAATAGGCGTATTTGAAAAACCTGAAAAATTCTTCGCAACAATTAAATCTATTGGAACTTCCGACACTGTGTAAGAAGTTCCGATGGGTTGGAACTTCGGACACAGGACCGGAACTTCCGACAAAAGAAAAGTTCTTATATGAAATTTAAAATTAAACTTGAAACTGCAGAACCTGGCTGATCAAAAGTTGAGCAATGATACTACGAGACTCTTGCAGGTGATCTTTAAAACCACAACAACTCGAGTACGTAGGTCAGCACAAAACAAACTCTCGGTCAACAAGGACTAAATAAATGCAATAAGCACAAGACAAAAGAGATTTTTTCCCAAAGTTCACTCCCACTTAGGAAGCTACTCCTCCGTTGAGGAGCTCACAAAGAGCTGGGTCTTCCACTAACCCTTTACCTCACTCAATCAACCACAAAGGAGGATTAAATCACTTACTATAAAATCCACAAAGGATGGGTAATACAAACTTCCCGAGGCGCACACACACTAGAGGACGCTCAACTGGGCGACGCCAAACCGTCTAGAAGCAAACTTCAAGAGTAACAAACGCGAATCGATGGATGAGGATGCTTCAAGTGCTCTTAAGATGAACTTGGCTGCCTTCTCACTCAAAAGTACAAGCTTCACACCTCACTCTAGCTCTCACCCAAGCCCTAGCTCAAATCAACTAAAGTATTAGCTCTTGGAAGGATTGGGGAGGAGTAGTAAATGCTCTTGGAGGTGTTTGTCTCGGGTTAGGTCAGCCACAAATGAAGGAGGGGCTGAGGGGGTATAAATACCCGAGCCCCAAAAACTAGCTGTTAGTGTGCAGAATAAGTGATTGTCGGAACATTCGACACAGGGTTGGAATTTCCAACCCCATTAAAAACAGCCGGCCGAGGACCCCCTGTCGGAACTATTAACCAACTTCCGACAGGGGTCGGAATTTCCGACACACACTGAGTCAGTGAGAAAACTAAGTGCACAAGTGTGGGATTTTGTGTCTCTCTTGGGTAGTTAGCATCTCAATTAAGCATTTTGACATCTTCAAGATATACATTCGCATCCCTCTTAATAGTACGATGTTTCCTATATTCAAATTCAAAATTGAAAATATTAAAAGATCTTTTAAACCCAACACTGTCCTTTAAGCAAATTTTGCATCTTTTCTTGTTTTTTTTCATTTCATTGAATTTTAATCTATCCATAACTCGATAAACTCATTTGCTCCTTAATTTTGAATGTCAACAACACCAAAACCCACATAGGGGCCAAATGCACTTTCAATCTCCCCCTTTTTGGTGATTGATGACAACATAATTAAGGTTCACAATAAATTCAATAAAACATTTTGAATTCAATCATATAGTTGAACTCCCTCTTACTATGTTCATTCATCAAGATAAATTCAAAAACGGCCTCAAATGCCATTTGCACATATTAAAGTAGTTTCTTCTATATTATTGCATTCGTGGGGTGCAAAGTGTGATAAATATCAACGTGATGCATATGACAAGATATATCACAACAATAAAGTGGAAATAAACAAGAACCAAGTCATGAGCATCACAAAAGAAATAAGGTTCTAAGATCACACTATAGAAAATCACAAAGTTTTACAAATTTAAAAGTTTCACTTGGCACTCCACACATTACACAAATACAAGTCTCACATGTCCACAAGCACTTAATAGTTCAAGGTTCAAAGCTACTAGATGCTAGATAGATAGATACAACCCAACAACCACATATGGCCTATGGTGAGCTCACTCCCCCTTTGGCATCAAACGCCAAAAAGGAGAGTCCCTTCCATAGCCATCACTCATCATCCTCATCATCTTCATCATCATCTTCTTCTTCATCTGTGGGTGTGTCGGCAGCGGGCACTTCATCTTCTTCTTCTTCATCCGACTCCTCAGGCCCACCCAAGTCTTCTTCAATGTCATCATCATCCACTTGGGGAGCACCAAACATCATGGAGGGACCTCCCATCTCCTCCCAAGGATTATGGAAGGTTGGCGGAGGAGGAAAGTCCGTAGGAGCACGAATGGGAGAGTGAGGAATATCATTCTTGGCCATGATCTCCTTTTGCCTTGCTTAAATCCTGAGGAGCTGCTCATCAACATATTTCTTGTGGGCATGCATCTCCTCTGCATTGTGGTGACCCACATTGACGCATGCAAATAAACCTTGAGATATGAAGCTTAAAATCCCTTTCTTCTTTGGGGCACGAGGAGGACCATGAGAGCTAGATGGACCATGAGAGCTAGAAGGGGCATGTGATGGTCCTTGAGTGGAGCGACGAGGTGCATGAGCTCCAAGCTTGAGAAGACGCTCGAGATGACCTTTCTTTGGTTTGTATACTTGATGGCCCTTGTCGGTCAAGATCTCAAAGCCTGTCACTTCTTTGATCATAGCAAATATGTAAGGTGGATAGTGACAGCTCTTCTTGGGTGACACGGAACAAATGATAATCTCCTCCCAAGTGAAGTCAAAAACATTGAATTCATGTTGCTCAGGAGCCATTCTTGCAATCAAGTTCTTGGACATATTTGAGATGTTGTCTGAATCATCATCCTTGGGACACAGAGTGTAGCGGAATAGTTGGTTGAGCAGCTTGTAATAAGGTGTCAACCCATGTATAGTCCCAAACTTGATGTCACCATAAGCACTATCATACATGTAGTGGAACTCGCTATCCTCTAACACATTCTCCATCTCATGTATCTTTTCCCTCGTGAGATCAACATTAGAGAATCCAACAATAATAGCAAAGTGTGCATACTCAACGTAGAAGGGCTTGCCATGAATGGTCCAATGAAAGGTTTTGGTTGAGTGGTTGACATAAAGAGTTGCATAGAATTGAGCAACAACCTCCTCATTTCAATCACAGTTGAAGGACATGATTGAGGAGAGATTCATTCTTCTACAAGCATCTTCTACTTCCCTTACCACCGGCAAATCAATTTCAAACAAATAATCCCAGTTGATGGATTTCATCTCGGTTGTTGGATGAGATTTGCAAAGTATCAATGAGGCATACCAATTTACATGAAAATTCATCCAAAAGCGGACATCCCCTTGCTGCTCTTTGGCATACTCAGATGGATCATCATATCTCAAAGTATAGAGACCGTGCTTGCCCTTGGTGTAGTCCACTGGATGAGTCCCATTGTACTGAGGAGCAGTCTCTCTAATTGGAGGCTTCATCCGAAGAACTCAAGATACTCTATGGACTCTCCAGCATCTCACATATGAGAGCCTGGAGCAGAGGTACGCTTCATGCATGGATGAGCGCCGTGAGCAGAAGTGTTATGGGGATTGGGCCTTCCACGACCACAAGAACACATAGGAACTTGAGGAACTGCCTTCCTCTTGTCTGTGCGATGAGCAATGGGGGAATCTTCCGGAGTTGCCTCGGAATCAGATGATGGTGGTGACTCAAACGAGCCATCTGAAGGATATATGATGGAAATTAGGATGGTATGGATGAGGGGAATCAAACGAGCTAAGATTTTTACAACTTAGGCTCCTGTCGGAACTTCTGACCCGGGGTCGGAACTTTCGACAGGGCTCGAGCCGACCCAATAATCCATGAATCACGAGATTTAGCCCACCAAACTTGAGAAGATTAGGCATGAGTTCTAGGAAGTATCTAGAGGCTATCCCCAAAAGGAAATCATCTAACTCCATCTAAATTGACAGATCGGGCAACGGGATTTTTGAAAGATTTACCTTGAAGATTTCCCGCGCGAATCGAAGAGAACATGATGGGGATCATATCTTCCGAGGAGTGGGGAATCCAAAGAACTCAACGGCAACGAAATCCCGTGGCCAAATCTTGAGTTCCCCTATGACACCCTAGGTGTCTAAAAGATTAAATAAAGTTCCAAACCAGAAAATCAGTCACCAAAGAACAAGAGAAGTATGAACCAACCTATGAAATCTACCTTTCAAGCAAATGAATATGTGTAGATGTATATATGCTTAAACATTTGAACTCTTGCAAACAAACCCTTATAACTTTCAAAGTTGATCACAAATGACTCTGAAATTTTAATGGCACATTTGTAATATCAAGAGCAATAAAAGTCTAGTTGAACTCAAAGGATAACAATGCAAAAATTCACATGAAATGACGTGTCATTTAAATACTTATTTTCAGAATTTCAAAATAACATTTTATACATTGCTCAAATGGACATAGTCATAAAAGAGAAAATGTTTGTCTTGAAAAGTTGAACAAAAATGGTATTCAAATATTTTTGATTTGACCTTGGGAAGAATGAGTTTTAGCTCCTATTTCCACCCAAAGCCCTGCTGATTTGTTTTTCACACTTAAGTCCCATCATCTTCTCCCTCCTCTCTCCTTCCCTGCCCTGTCCCATCGTTGGCAGGCCAGCTGGCTGGCGCAACCAAGCCCGCCGGTCATGTGGTCCTGCCAGCAATCGGAAGATCTCCAGCTGGCCCACAAAATCTCACTCTCCCCCTCAGGAGGCCTCCACGCGGCGACATTCCTCTGCCACGGGCACTGCTGCCCCCGGTTTTGCCCCTGGTCTCGCCTTCCCCTGAGGCTTGTGCCCAGGCCGCCATTCCCCCTCCAACGCCTATAAAAGCCCACCCGAGGCACCTGAGCTCGACGCCCCAACCTCCAACTCCGGCAAGTCACCACCTGCGCGTGGACGCACCACTCCGCTCCACATTGTCCAAACCAACCCTCCCACCACCTTCTCCGCCTCACCCCGAGGCTACATAGCCGTTCCCCGTGCCATCTTCCTCTCCGGAGCGCCGCCTCCACCATCCGCACCCGACGCAGCTCTGAGCCACCACGAGCCTGCCGTTTTGGTCCACCCCTTCCCCACCCAAGACCTCAAACAGGTGCGGTTTGTTCCTCTCTTGCCTCTCCCACCTTCGCCCCTCACCACCGGCCACCCTAGTCGCCGGATTTTGGCCGGCAGTAGCCGTTTCCCTGTGCAAAGGATCCTTTTGCTTCGATTTCAATCTTTCCAAGAAGCTTTCTGTAAAATCTCAGGGATCCATCTGTAAACCAGGAACAAGAACTTTGAAAACCAATCTATTAACTTTGTAGATGCAAAGCAACTCACAGACAAATCCTAAGAACACAAACTAAGATGTTCTGGAACCTTTAAGTTAAGATCTACAACTTCGTAAAAGACCTTGGAACTGTTTCCACATAATTTTAGCTATGGATTTAAACCAAGTTTAAATGGCTTTTATTTTGTTCCAAGAGTTTCAAGAAAGATCTTCTCATGAAATGATAATGATAGCTTCAGTGCTAGGTGTAAAGTCTTTCATAAAATTTTCATACTCTGAATCCAAGCACAACCAGTGGTTTCGAGTACTTTTGTTATAAGCTAGATCCTTTTAAAACTAAAATGTACAAAAAAAATTTTAGTAAACTACTCATGCGAGTAGGTTGGTTCATTAAAAATATGAGCACCAGTTCTTGCATAGGTTGTTCTGTGCAAATAAATCTTGATCCTAGCAGTAGCCGTTTAATGAACTTTTCATGTTTAACCTGCTGTATAAAAATGGCTAAAACCTTTTACAGTGAGTTGTACTTAAGTAACAAGCTCTGCATAAAAATCTCAACCCTAGAAACTACCTTTATGAGTAGTTTTGCATAAAAATCTCAACCCAGAAACTACCTCTACGAGTAGTTTTGCAACCCAGAAACCACCTCTACGAGTAGTTTTGGTTAACCAATGCTTACTGTTAAAAATGACCGTTTACAACATGCAAAACAACTTGCTCACTTAATGAAGTCAGTTAATCCAGATAATTACTCGATAAATGACTACCCAGGGAAAAGAAAATGAAGTACTCGACTACTTAAGTTTTGACTACTTTATAATGCAATCTTGTACCAATAAAACCACTCATACATGTGCATTCATATAGACTCGACTACTCTCGCCGACGGGATCTACAATCTGGTGCCCATGTCCGAGAGTGAGCAGCCCGAAGCTCAGGTGAATCTAACAGAAGTCGCTGAAGACCCAGACCAACGTTCAGCAGATCCCAGTTTTTAATTTATGCAACTGTTGTTCCTTTAACCTGTGCATTTAAGTTCGTAGGAGTTAATTGGAACCATAGCTGCATGATCCTAGGCACCAATGTAATGACTACTAGAACATGAAGTTCGAGTAGTTGCTCTCCTAATAGGTACGGTAAAAGTTGAGTGGTTTCCTGCCACTCGCGAGAATTATAGGAGTTGAATGTTTTACCGCATACTGCAACTATAAGGTCGACAGGTGGGGCTGTGGTAAAGTGCTCGTGGTTGAGGCCCCATCTGAGTAGTGAAAAATTCCTAAGGCCGCAGTGTGTGGTAGTGGTGGTTAAGAGTTTGAAAGTACTAACCACACGCCGAGAATATTATAATCTGTAAGATTAAGTACTCGATTGAACCTGCGCGTGGACAGGCTCCACCGTCTCGACTCTGTCCCATGGGCCCAATGGTGAGTGCAAGTGGGGTCATGGCCCGGTGTCGCCGTGGTTCGTGGACCTCTTGTACTCGAGGCCGGTGGCCCTGATCCATAAAACGGGAATAAAGGGGAAAAGTTGCACGTGTGACTCTGCGAGTAACCACGTGACGCGTGTTTAGGTTTCCCTTGCAAGGATAAGAAATTGGATTTGAATCGTCCATTTCTTGCGGTAATTGAGACTGCTTAATACTTCTGCCACATAGAGTAACAAGAGGAACTATGTGGCTATGATGAAACTTGTTGGATCATTAAATGTTTCCACCATGTTTGATTAGATATAGATGCTCACCTAGACTGGTTAAATGAACTAGAATATTGAAAGCTAAAATATGAAATTAAGGACTTACTCTTTGTTCTTTTTCAGCAAAAAGAAACCCATGCATGCTTAGAAGTCAGTTTTTACATAAAACCAGTCGGAAAAGTCTTGTTGAGTATTAGTATACTCAGCCTTGCTCGTGGCAATATTTTCAGGTGTGTCTTTTGAAGATATGATAGCTGGTTTGACGTGGCCGTGTACTTTGCCGACTGGTTGGTCAGTGGAATGGGATCCATCCCCGGCCAACAATGACTCTGCCGAGTGATGCCACATATGGGCTTCAACGTGGTATCCAGATCGACTCTAGATGATCGTGTTTTTCTTTCCGCTGTTGTTAAAATCTGAATAATTTTTTTTATGTTGAACTTAAAAGTACTCGTATGGTGACCTCGACTTGTAATAATTGATGTCCCACTTGTCAAGATAAAATTTGTGGAATGTTGTAATCTCTGGACTTGCCTTCGTGTGAGTTATGTGTGCGCTTTGTTTCGATCGAAATATTAAGTTGTCGCATCGGGATTTACCCGACAGACTGTCGGATTACTCCGTTTGAAATGCATGGTAACCGGTTCATCTTTATGGATGATTGTTAGTGCACTTGAGCTGGATTAATTCGGGCGGTTCTGCCACATCCCCTTGGGATTGAGTGGAGAAAGGTGGAGGCGTTGGTGGCTTTTGAAAGAAGGAATTTGGGTTTGAGGGGCTGTCCAACGGGTATTTATAGGTTCAAGAGAATTGTCGGAAGTTCCGATGGGACATCGGATGTTCCAACGAGAATAAAATTTGAACCCGAGGAACCTCGGTCGGAAGAATGCTGAAACTTCCGAGGGTTGTCGGAAGTTCCAACCTTGTGTCGGAAGTTCTGATGAAAATAAAACCAGCCTCCCGAGAACCCCTTGTCGGGACAATTCTGATACTTCCGAAGGGTGTCGGAAGTTTCGACCCTATGTGGGAAGTTCCCACAGATACTTTTCAGCTCCAAAAATATAGATTTTGGGATGAATAAACTTGGAGATATTAAGAGATATGGCTTGTAGATATGTGAGACAATTGACGCTTAATGATCAGCCACAAACAACATTACATAACAATGATCACAAGAATCAAGCTTTGATCCAAAGATCAACAACCAAACATTTTGAAAATAACTCAACACAAATAAATTCATTTTTCCTATCTAGGCAACAATCAAGTATATGCAACAAGTCAAGCCAAGTTACGAGAATCCAAGGTATTTAGTTCACTCCTCAAAGCACAAAACATTTGCTCATCTAGAGGCTTAGTGAACATATTGGCAAGTTGTCGTTCGGTGCTCACATGACGTAAAGCAATATCTCCCTTAGCCTCATGATCCCTTAAGAAATGATGTCCTATATCTATGTGCTTTGTGGGAGTGTTGCACCGGATTATTTGCTAGCTTGATAGTGCTCTCATTTTCACACAAGAGTTACTCAATCGAAGTTACTCAACGTTTGCTTCATCCACAAGAGTTGGGCACAACAAGCACCCGTTGCAACATATTTAGCTTCGACGGTGGATAAAGCAACCGAATTTTGTTTCTTAGAGCTCCAAGGCACTAGGGATCTTCCAAGAAATTGGCAAGTTCCCGTGGTACTCTTTCTATCTACCTTGCAACTGGCATAATCTGAATCGGAATAGCCAAGTAGATCGAAAGTGGAGCCTTTGAGATACCATAAGCCAAGGTTAGGAGTGTGTACCAAATATCTTAAAAGTCTCTTAATAGCTATTAAGTGACATTCTTTGGGATTGGCTTGAAATCTTGCACACATGCACACACTAAGCATAATAGCGGGCCTAGATGCACAAATGTAAAGAAGAGAGCCGATCATGGAGCGATATACCTTTTGATCAACCGACTTCCCTTCTTCATTGAGATCAAGATGTCCATTTAATGCCATGGGTGTCTTGATAGGCTTGTCATCGGCCATGTCAAACTTCTTAAGCATATCCTTCATATACTTGGTTTGACATATGAAAGTCCCTTCCTTCATTTGCTTGAGTTGAAATCCAAGGAAGAACTTCAATTCACCCATCATGGACATCTCAAACCTCTTGGTCATGATCCTACTAAACTCCTCACAAAATTTCTTATTAGTAGAACCAAATATAATGTCATCGACATATTTGGCAAAAAAAGATATCCTTATCAACTTTGTGAGTAAAGATAGTAGAATCGGCTTTGCCCATTGCAAAGTCGTTCTTGAGAAGAAAATCCTTAAGGCATTCATACCATGCTCTAGGAGCTGGCTTAAGCCCATAAAGCGCCTTGTGGAGCTTGTACACATTATTTGGAAATCTTGGATTTTCAAAGCCCGACGGTTGTTCTACATACACCAACTCGGATAGGGGGCCATTCAAGAATGCACCTTTCGCGTCCATTTGATAAAGCTTGAAATCATGGTGAGTAGCATAGGCTAATAGTATACAAATTGACTCAAGCCTAGCTACGGGTGCATAGGTTTCACCAAAATCCAAACCTTCAATTTGCGTGAAGTCTTGTGCAACTAACCTTGCCTTGTTTCTTGTGTCGACACCATGTTCATCTTGCTTGTTTCGAAAAACCCACTTGGTGCCAATCACTTTTTGCTTTGGTCTTTCAACCAACTCTCATACCTCATTTCTTGTGAAGTTGTTCAACTCTTCTGGCATGGTAATTACCCAATTCGGATCATCAAGTGCTTCATCTACCTTGAGAGGTTCCAAAGAGGAAAAAAACGAGTAATGTCCAGAAAAAGTTGCTAAACGTGAATGAGTAGTTACCCCTCTTTGAATACTTCCAAGGATATTGTCAATGGGATGATCCCGTTGAACGCTTTGCTAAACTCTTGGATGAGGCACTTGTGATTGAGGTTGAATGGGTCCATCATCATCATCTTCAACTTGTGGAGCATCTTCTTGAGCTTCCCCACCTTGTTCTCCCCCTTGATCAATGCCATGAACTTGATCATCACCATGAACTTGACTTTGATCTTGAGTTTATTGAGAGCTTGGTGGTTCAACTCTTGTGGATGATGACGGATCCTTGTTTCTTTCTTCAACCGGAGTTTGAGCTTGAACTTCACGAGGCCTCACTTCTCCCAAGCCCATCCTCATGATTGATAGACTTGGGGGTTCCTCTTCATCTATAAGGTTTTTATCAACTTGCTCTACTTGAGAGTCGTTGGATTCATCAAAAGTTATGTTCACCGTGACCTCAACACAAATGGTGGTTTTGCTGAAGACATGATAGGCATGTTCGTTAGTATCATAACCAAATAGAAAGCCTTCATCTACCTTTGGTGCAAACTTTGAGCTTTTGGTTTTCTTGTTAAGTATGAAACACTTACTCTGAAAATCTCTAAAGTAGTGCATCTTGGGTTTGTTACCGGTGATTATCTCGTAGGGTGTCTTTCCCAAGTATTTGTGGAGGTAGAGGCGGTTGATTTCATGGAAAGCCGTGTTGATTGCTTCGGCCAAAAAAATATTCGGAGTCTTGTACTCATCAAGCATGGTTCTTGCGGCTTCAATCAATGTCCTATTCTTCCTCTCCACAATCCCATTTTGTTGAGGAGTGTATGGAGTGGAGAATTCATGCTTGATCCCTTCTTCATCAAGAAATTCCTCAACATTGGTGTTTCGAAATTTCGAGACATTGTCACTTCTTATGTTCTTGATTTCAACTCATACTCATTTTGAGCTCTTTTAATGAACTTGTTGACAATTCCTTGAGTCTCACTTTGATCTTCCAAAAAGAATACCTAAGTGAATCGAGAAAAATCATCAACAATGACAAGACAATATTTGTTACCGCCAATGCTTATGTATGCAATAAGTCCAAACAAATCCATGTGTAGAAGCTTCAATGGTCTTGATGATATCATGATGTTCTTGGTGGGGTGTGAAGCACCAACTTGCTTCCCGGCTTGGCATGCGCTAAACAACCTATCTTTCTCAAATACAACATTGGTTAGCCCTAGGATGTGCTCGCCCTTTTGAAGTTTAGCCAAGTTCTTCATCCCAACATGGGCTAATCGGCGATGCCAAAGCCAACCCAAGTCAGATTGTGCCACTAAACAAGTCTCGGGCTCAACTTTCTCCTTAGAGAAATCAACAAGATTGACTTTGCCCTTGAAACAACCCGTAAAAGCAATAGAGAAATCCTCCCTTCTAAAGATGGTCATTTGAGAGAGCAAAGTTGCGAGATCGACAACAAATTTTACCCTAAAAGTTTCAACCAAATAAACATTTGAAATAGAGTTGTCTTTTGAGAGGCCAATTTTACCCAAACCAATCACATCTCCTTTGCTATTGTCTCCAAAGAGAATAGTTTCTTTAGGTATGTCATGAAGCTCTAGGGATGTGAACAAGTCCTTCTCCTCGGTCATATGATTTGAGCATCCACTATCAAGCAACCATGCGGTTCCTCCCGAGGAGTAGGCCTACAAAACAAGTTAAGCTTTGAATTTAGGTACCCAAAAAGATTTGGGCGCTAGAGGGTTAGATGGATACACTTTTGGAAATCACACACTCCTAAGAATTGCCTTCTTAGTGTAGGCTCCAACATACTTGACCACTATTTTACCATTGTGGTCCATTGTCACCATGTAATCGGTAGGATAGCTTGGTGATTGTCAGACCCGGGCACACGGGACTGTCCACATGGCACACTTCTCCTAGGATACAGGATGGGACATGACCCACACCCTACATTTGTTGTAACTACTCGTAATGCAGTAGGATTACTCGTACAGTAGTGAAACTAGTCGGACACGGTAGGGAACTACCCGCGAAGTACTCGGGTAGGACTCCTGGGCTTGTACCCGACTAGGACTTCCATGTAAACCTGTCCCCCCAGACTATATAAGGGCAGACAGGGACCCCCATGGGGACAATCATCATCAAAGGCAATACAAACCACACAGGACGTAGGATATTATGCTCTCAGCGGCCCGAACCTGTCTAAAACCTTGCGTTCCTTTGCACTTTCGAGTTCCTGAACTCGGCGACACCCTACCTACAAACTCACCACCTCGAGGGTATCCCTCGGTGGGGTGGCGGTAAAACACTGATAGCTGGCGCGCCAGGTAGCGGTGTTCATCGAGCATCCACCGGAGAATTTGATGGTATCTTTCAACTTCACAAGCGTTGTGCTCGATGAGGGCACAACTTTCATCTTCGGCTCCTGGATCTGCATCGCCAACAGTTTCGGTGGCTTCAACAACCACCTAGCCAACTCCAAGGAGCCGGAAGCCTCTTCATCATCCCTAAGCAGCGATCTCGACGAGTTCATCGGCAACCTCGACAATCTTTTGCTTCCCGATCTAGCCCAGCACATCGAAAAGATGTCTGTTTTCAACGCGACTTCCACTCATGATGCACCAGATCTAGTCGGGTCGGATTCAAAATGATCTGAAAAGACCACACGATCTAAATCCCTCTCCGACTTGGAGGAGGATTTGGATCTGCTGCTCAAGATCAAGGACGTGGGTGCCACTACTTGTCGGGGGACCCCTATTTTCAACACCTACTCGGACTCCAACGAAGAGTACTCCCCACGCAGTACTACACCTTCAACCCGATTCCGAAAAGGACACGTAGATGAGGGAACCACCACTCGTCGGGCGGCCCCCACCCTTGGAAACCACTCGCAACCCGACGGCCACACCGAATCTTTTTCGGGCAGCCTTCCGGGTTTAACCATCACATCAACGCCGCAAGGACGTTTCGTGTACTGGAAGGGCTTTGAGCCCTCCGAACTACTCGATTATGAGTCCCGCCTTGTGGCCTTCACGCAGGAACTACCCTTCCAGGAGGGTAGACCCCTCTCTCCCATTGCGAAAGAAGGAGAAAGTAGCACAGACCTACTCGAGTACAGCCTTAGGGCTAACCACTCACCGGATCGTGAAGTCTGCATGGCCTCCCTTCGCAACGCGGAGGATGACAAGTTGGACCCCTAGTACGACAACAAACAACTCGCGGACATCTCAGCCGACGAGCCCACAGCTGATGCTTCCCAAGACGAAGACGAAGAGCACCGAAGGATCCGGCGGGCAAAGAACGCCAAGCGCGCCCAACGCAGGCGCAACGTGCAGAATTGCGCCCGCGAACCAAGGGATCTCTACACCGCTTTTGTAGCAGTCGCGGATCACGAGTACCATACGCCGATTGACGCCATCGTAGAAGCAGCACTCCTAGCTCAACAACTCCCACCCAATCCTCAGATACAAAGGCTGCAGTACCTGACCCAGCGTGCGCTCGTGCAACTCGATGGGCAACATCCAGTGTCTTCCACTCGGAATCAGCCCTCGAGGTCTAAGCGCCATGGTGATACCATGCTGGTCAATTGCACCCCTGGAGGAGGCTCTGGGAGCCGGAGGAACAAAAACCGCGAGCGCAACGAGGGCCACCCGTCCGCGCGTGGTAACAATGAACAAGAAGTACAGCAACCCACTCGCAACCAGCATGGGGCAAGACATCAAGGCCAAGATCCACTCGAGGCCAACCTCCACGACGCTCCCACGATCAACCTCAGGCAGAAGATCAATGAAGGCCGCGACACGCGGCTTGTTAATGAAGCGAGGAGAAGGGACCGTACCGGCAGGCGCCGCGATGACGACGACAGCGACTACTTCCCTGCCTTCACCACTAGCATCCCCAACAAGTCCTATCCAAAGGACTTCAAACCAGTCGGAATCCCCAAGTACGACGGTAAGCAGAAGTCGGGCCAGTGGATTCGATGCTACTCCGTTGCCATTGAAGTTTCAGGGGGATCCAACTCCAACAAAGCTCTCTACTTCCCTGTGGCTCTGGAGTCTGCGCCGCTCACGTGGCTTGAAAGCCTCAAGCCAAACTCCATCGACTCGTGGGAGGACCTCAAGCGAGCCTTCATCGACAACTTCCAGGGATCCATGATCAGGGCGGGCACTCACTACAACCTGTCCCAGGTGAAGCAAGAGATGAACGTGACCCTAACATCCTACACACGGCGTTTCTTCGAGACGCGCGCCACCATCGCCAACATCACCGACGAAGACGTCATCCGCTGCTTCCAGAATGGGCTCTTCTCGAAGCACACGTACCATGACTTCAGGCGCAATTGCCCGACTACTGCCATGGAGCTGCGTGACATGATCGCACGGTGTGCTGACCAGGAGGACAAGGAGAATGACCGCTTTCTCAAGCGCAACCACGACAAGCAAACTAGTGGCAACGGCCACTTCTACAAAAGCCATCGGAACCACTCGTGGAACACCTAAAAGCGTAAGCCAGAAGTCGCGGCCGTTGAGCGCAATCCGCGTGGCAAGAAGTCGGGGAACAACCAAGAACAATACGAGCAAGTCATGCACAAACAGTGTCCGATGCACCCGAAGTCGAGACACACACTTTTTGAGTGTGTCACCATCCGCAAGTCACTCAATGCACCACCCCTCCCTCAGGGACGAAAGCGGAAGGACCAGGAAGATGATGAGGGAGGTGACAAGTTGGGGTCTCAAGACTTCCAAGATCCGAACAACGTCGTCAACGTCATCTTTGGTGGAGATGGTGGATTCCCCTCCAAGCACGCGCAGAAGTTAACCCTGCGCGAAATACTCTCTGTAGAGTCGGCCACGACAAGGCCTCTGAGATACAGCGAGGTCCCGATCTCCTTTTCCAGGGACAATCAATGGACCAGCTTCTCCAAGTAGGGAAAATTCCCGCTCGTCCTAGACCCTGTCGTGGCGGGCTCACAGCTAACCCGAGTACTCATCAACGGCGGGAGCGGCCTTGTTGGCGCTAAAATCGGCCGGATAGGAATCGGCCGATGGGTCTTCAGCGTCGGACACACGACCCGGGAGAATCTGCTTAGCTCCTGTTCGGGTTATCGCCCTGGTGCGGTTCGCGCGGCGTGCCAGTCAATCTGACCTGTTGATTGACAAGGAAATAGAGTATTAAATTCCAGGCGCGTCGATCGGCTGGAGTTCCGATCTGCACTGAGGAGCGCGTCGGCGGCGAATCGGCCGATTTGCTGTAGAGATGATCGGCTATGGATCAGCCGATGATCGTATAGTAATTGTAAAGAAGACTGCTAGAGCGATCTAAACAATTACTACAGAAGCAACACTTGAAATAGATCTAATCGGCTGTATGATGATAAATCGAAGGAGAACAATGACGAAGCCGATTACTCTGATCTCAAGCTGGATAACTGGTGATAATACTAGAATAACAGGAAAAACTTGCAATTCTAGTAAATATCGATAACTGGTGAATAAATCCAAACGAAACCACAGCGATGCGCCCGTAGTTAAAGTTTGGATATTACTCGGTAAGCGGAACCTACCAATTGGCCGGAGATCAAGTTGATGCAGCCCTGCCAATCCGTACGAACTCGTGGAAGAAGAAAATATTGGCGAAGTCGCCGACTTGAAAGTAAATTGCTGGAAAAGTAGAAGTATTGTTGTTGATTGATGTGTTGATTCTCAAGACCCTGACGACTCCTATTTATACCCTAAAGCTAGGACTCCCGGTCGATCACGACTTGTTACAACCTTATTTAAACTACTATATCTATAAGAACTAAGAAAGGAAACGGACTCCCGTAGAATCTTCCGCCACCGTTCCCTAATCCAATCAGGATTCCCTTCAACTGCTCCTTGACCGACTTAGCGTGCCCTGTTGACCAACTTTTGACCAGGACCCTCCGAAATAGCCCCATCCTGTTGGCGCAAGCTGTATCACCAATCGGCCGATTTTCAACTGTTACCTCAATCGGCCGATTCCTTACTGTAGCTTTCAGATCTGCTGCATCGGCCAATCTTCTCCTCCTGATGCCGATTCAACACGTGTCAAAATCTGGCGTCAACACATGCCCCCCAGTTTCGGAGTAAAACATAACTTTTTCTTCGAAACTCTTTCTTTAATCCTTCTCTTTAAGCTTCCCAATTGTGACAGGAGTAAACCTCAAAGTCAATTGCACTACTTTTTCCTCTACATCTGATCCTTTCTCTAGAATCGGCTCAATGACATGAAATCCGGTAACAGGATAAACATCATGTTGGCGTGCAGACTCAAACTTTGACCATCTCCCCTGGCAGCTTTACATTTATCAACGCCTTCACTTCATTAATGTTCTTTCTGCAAGCGTGGCATCTCTCCTGGCAGCTTTATATTTACTGATGCCTTTACTCCGATGGTACACATCTTGCCAACCCTTCGTCTCTTCCTTTCTATAAATACGATTCTTCGTACTATTTCCAAAAATACTCACCTTGTTCGTCTTCTTTTCCTTCTGAATCCCGACCTTCGCCTTCTTCGGTCAGACATTAAAATGTCTTCTCGATCCTCTTCTTCTGTTAACCAGGTATTAATTTTCCCTCTATCCCTTCCTGACATATCTTACTTTGTTCCGACATGTTTGTCTGTTCTTTCTTTCAGCCGAACCATCTTAACCCTAGTTTGGAAAGAGCGATCGAAATCGTACATTCAGACAAACCATTATCGCAAGCTGATATAGATCTGATAAAAGCTCATTCTGAAGAACTCAAAGATCATGCTCCTGCCAATATCCGACCAATCTTGGACTATATGGATTTCGCCTGCTTTGAACAAATGCCATCCTTTGACGAGAATCCCTCATTTTCACATCGACTTGCTGAAGCTGAAGCGGCCTCGAAAGATATAGAAAAGAAAAGTGCCCACCTCTTGAAGAAATTAGATCGGTTTGAGAAAGAGACCAAGAAGAAACGTAACCATTAGACATATCGGTATTTTTACTCTAAGGGCGACTTATACCATGTCGGCCATGTAATCTGTAATTTCCATTTAATAATGAGTCCCAATGTTTCCTTCACCAGATGTGTAGCCAGAAAACCGATGAGAAATCGGCCATGTTACCTTGACATATTTTGCTGTAAGTTATGCGTCTACCCAAATGCTTGGATAGTACCTCTTCAGATATCGTCCATTCAAAGCTCTTGAGAATTCCTCCCCTTCTATTGTCTCTAGAATGTATGCATTCCCAGGGGCACATTGGCCGATTCTATACGGCCCTTCCCAAGTGGGTGACCATTTACCAAATTTGGGATCCTTAGATCCTATCGGCAGCACCAGCTTCCATACCAGATCTCCCTGAGAGAACTGTTTAACTTTGACCTTTTTGTCATACCATCTGGCCACCCTTTTCTTATTTTTTTCTATACTGATCAGGGCTCTTAACCGTAAACCCGCCGAATCGTCAAGTTCATCTTTCATGAGAAAGGAATAGTCATCGGCCGTTAACTGATCTTGTAGCGATATACGTCTTGACCCTGTCCTTATCTCCCATGGCAAGACCGCTTCATGACCATAAACCAAATGATAGGGGGATATCTTAGTGGCCCCATGACAAGCCATCCTGTATGCCCACAAAGATTCAGCCAAAGACATATGCCACTTCTTGGGTTGCTCTTCTATCTTCCTCTTGATTAGCTTGATTATCCCCTTGTTAGACGACTCTGCTTGGCCATTGGCTTGAGCATAGTATGGAGAAGAATTTAACAATTTAATCCCCATATCGGCGGCGAACTCTCCGAATTCTCCAGAAGTGAACATTGTCCCTTGATTAGTTGTGATGGTTTGAGGAATACCAAATCGATATATAATATGGCTTTTAACAAATTCAATCATATCGGCCGATGTCACGTTCCTTAAAGGAACTGCCTCCACCCACTTAGTAAAATAATCGGTAGCCACCAATATGAACTTATGCCCTTTGCTGGATGGAGGATGAATCTGTCCGATGAGATCTATTCCCCAACCTCTGGACGGCCACGGCTTAATTATTGGATTCATAGCCGATGCTGGTGCGCGCTGCACATTGCCAAACCTCTGACAGTCTTGGCATCCTTTGTAGTACTTGAAACAATCTTCAAGGATGGTCGGCCAGTAATATCCATTGTTCCTGATCATCCATTTCATTTTGTGAGCCGATTGATGAGCTCCACACTCGCCTTCATGGATTTCTCCCATCAGAACCTTTGCCTCTTCTGTTCCCAGGCATTTGAGAAGAACTCCATCAATCGTCCGATAAAATAAATCATCCTCAAGCAACACATACTTTGTAGCCTGAAAACGTGTTCGCCGATCCACCTTTTGGGATGGATTTTTCAAGTAATCGGCGATCTCCTTTCGCCAGTCATCGGCCGCGAGTTCTAGCGTCATCGCTCCCTGAATCAGCCGATACCCAGAAGCATGTTGAGCTAGTCTGTTGGCTTCTTCATTATAATTCCTGGGGATATGCTCAATTATTGCAGATTTGAATTCTTTCAAGAGTTGAAGACAATCCTCATAATAAATCCTCAAGATGTCATCCTTGCACTCAGATCGTCCTGTTAACTGATCCACAATGAGCATGGAGTCCCCAAAGATCTCGACTGCATCAGCTCTGACTTCCCTTAATAATTGGATACCTTTCAGAACAACTCGATATTCCGCCTGGTTATTAGTTGCAGAGGCTTCTATCGGCAGAGAGAAATCATAAGTTGCCCCCCGAGGCGACACAAGAACAATGCCGATTCCTGATCCGACCCCACACGAAGAACCATCAAAATATAGAGTCCATGGAACTGGTTCAACGGTGGCAATTTCTGGTCCACAATGTTGAACTACGAAATCGGCCATCACTTGACCTTTGACGGCTTTGGCCGATTCGTACCGTAGATCGAATTCTGACAAAGCCAGGATCCATTTTCCAATCCGCCCCTTCAAAATCGGCAATGATAGCATATACTTCACCACATCATCCTTGCACACGACTATGCATTCTGCCGATAGCAAATAGTGCCTGAGCTTAGTACATGAAAAGTACAAGCACAAGCATAATCGCTCCACCGAGGAATATCTTGTTTCGGCGTCTAAAAGTCTTCTGCTGACATAGTATACTACTCGTTCTTTTCCCTCAAACTCCTGTACCAACGCCGATCCAATAGCCTGTTCATCAGCCGAGAAATATAACTTGAACGGCTTACCAGGCTGTGGCGGGGCTAACACCGGAGGTGAAACCAGATACTGCTTGATATTCTCCAGTGCCTTGCGCTGTCCTTCTCCCCACGTGAATTCCTGGTCGGGCTTTAATTTCAACAGAGGGGTAAAAGCCTGAATACGTCCTGATAGATTGGATATGAACCTTCTGATGAAATTGACCTTGCCGATGAGGGACTGTAGTTCAGTTTTGTTTTGTGGGGCCACCACTTTGTTGATGGCGTCTATGGTTTTACGGTTGACTTCTATCCCACGCTCATGGACCATAAATCCTAAGAATTGTCCGGCCGATACACCAAATGCACACTTGTTTGGGTTTATCTTCAGCCCATGTTTCCTTGTACACTCCAGCACTTCCTGTAAATCGGCCAGATGATCTTGGTTACCTTTTGACTTGACCACGACGTCATCTATATAAATTTCCACCGATGAACCAATGAGCTTGTGGAATATGTAGTTCATGGACCGTTGATATGTAGCGCCGGCGTTCTTCAAGCCGAAAGTCATAACCACCCATTCAAATAAACCAAGATGGCCTGGGCACCTAAAAGCCGTTTTCAAAATATCTTCCTCGGCCATTGATATCTGATTGTACCCGGCATTCCCATCCATGAAGCTTATGACTTTGTGGCCTGCGGCAGCATCCACCAAGATATCGGCCGTTGGCATCGGATACCCATCCATCGGCGTAGCCTGATTTAAGTTCCTGAAATCGATGCACACACGCAATTTTCCATTCTTTTTGTATACAGGCACAATGTTAGAAATCCATTCGGCATAGCGGCACTGCCGAATAAATCCTGCCTCAATCAACTTTGTAATCTCGGCCTTTATGTCAGGTAGAATCTTGGGGTTACACCGTCGTGCAGGTTGCTGATACAGCCGATATCCTGATTTTATAGGTAACCGGTGTTCAACAATAGACCGATCTAGTCCTGGCATCTCGTGGTATTCCCAAGCAAAGCAATCCCTGAACTCTTTCAATAAACTTATCAATTTACATTTGTACTCAGAATCCAAATTGGCACTAATGTACGTCAGCCTTGATTTGCTGCTATCTCCCAAAGAATCCAAGCTTCCCATCTTCTCGGACGAGCTGATCCATTTATTCTGAATCTTCAGAGCCGACTGCTTGGATCGGCTGTAGACCGAAATCGGACACTTTCAGGAAGTCAGTGTCCCAAGTCCTGCCAGATATACACTTGACGTGCTCGCAGCTCCACTGTTGTGTGTCGGCCGCTGCAACGCTGTAGACGGAATCGGCAGCGACTATCTCTGTACTGTCGCCGACCCATTGCACAAGGCATTGATGCATAGTAGATGGGACACAGCAGTTTGCGTGTATCCAGTCGCGACCAAGTAGCATATTATAGGACCCCTTGCCATTAATGACGAAGAAAGTAGTAGGGAGGGTCTTACTGCTGATGGTGAGGTCAACGCAGAACGCTCCGCGGGCGGGTGACACGTTGCCTTTGAAATCCTTCAGCATCATGTCCGTCTTGGTGAGGTCGTCGTCGCCCTTGCCCAGCTTGCGGAACATGGCATACGGCATGATGTTGACTGCTGTGCCTCCATCTACCAGTAATCTGGTGACGGGTCTTCCGTTGACATACCCTTTGAGAAACAGCGCCTTAAGATGCTGTCGTTTTTCCTCTTCTGGTTTCTCAAACGTAGCCGTCATCGGCTCTAACACTAGTTTTTCCATTTATTCCTCCTCTGTTCTTGTCACTCTATCCCGATCGTTGGGCGCCATGAACTCCATCGGCAGTATGAATACCATATCAATTTCGGCTGCCGATTCTTGGTTGCTCGTTTCTTGATCGTTTTTCTTTGGGCGCCAAACTCGAGATTTCACATTCCTTCTCTCTGGCACCTGTCTTTGTTCTTCTTCTTGATGTTCCCACTGGCGTAGGTGTTGGATCCTTCGCTTTTGGGATCTGGATAGGCCATCGGGACACCACCTGGGATTCACTGGTTTGGCCGATGATCTGGCGTGTTCCCAATCTGGTTCCCTCCCTAGGGGATCTTCGTCTGATACCCTGTCATCGGCCATCTCTTCGAGCCGATCGTGTGCGCTGATCCTGCCCCCCAGTCCATCTCGCTGGCCGATCTTGCTTTTTGACCTGCTGTACTGGTCAACTCTGCCCCCCAGCCGATCATGCACCGAAACGCGCCGTTCTTCGCGCCGATTTCTGTTGATCGGCTCTGATCCTCTGTCCCTAGAGTGTGGCCTCGGGCGATCGTTGCGGCTTGATCCGTTACACTCCGGACAGTTATCGGCAGATGGCAACCTGATATCGTTCTCCCAGCAGTGGATGAAGAACGGACATTGCCAGTGATCTTCATGCCGACGTGTCATCTCTTCCTGGTATTGTGCTTGTTCTTGCTGCTGCCGATATTTACTTAGTAAGTATTGGAAGGTGATAGGCCTGCGTGGTCGTTCTGGCCCTCGCCTGTTCCTTCTGATTTCTTCCGTCGTGATCTGCCTCCTGGGGTCGACAGCGCCGCCTCTTCTCGCCGATTCTGACGTCAGCACCTTGGTTTGACTTGAGGTTCCTTCAGCATTAACCGTGTTGGCCGGGAAGGGATGCTGATCTATCTTCATCGGCTTTGCCAATTTGGTTGGAGTTTCGAACTTAAGCCGCCCTTGCTCGATGGCCGATTGTATCTGCTGGCGGAAGACTTTACATTCATTTGTGTCATGAGAAGTAGCGTTGTGCCACTTGCAGTATTTCATCTTCCTAAGTTGATCGGCCGTAGGGATGGTGTGATGTTGAGACAGCTTAATCTGCCCCTCCTGAAGAAGTAGATCAAAAATTTTATCGGCCTTTGATGTGTCAAAGCCGAATGTCTCTGGCTCCTTCTTGCCAAAGGGGCAAGATATTGGTTTTTTCCCTTTTACCAATTCTGCTAGGCCGATTTCTTCTTCCGCATCGGATTCAGATCCCTCCAAGTATGCCACCTTCTTTTGGAAGCTCCTCCGCTGTTCAAACGGTCGGACCTCTTGCCCTGATAATCGGTGGACGATTTGGCTCAGGCTTTCAAATTCTTGGGCAGCATATCTCTCTTTGATTTGTGGCAAGAGGCCTTGGAAAGCGATATCGGCCAACTGTGCATCGGTCAGAGCCAGACTGTAGCATTTGTTCCTGATTTCTCTGAACCTCTGTATATACCCTGTTACTGGTTCATCGTTCCTCTGCCTGAGGCTGGTCAAATCCGAGATCTTCATCTCGTGTACTCCTGCATAGAAGTACTTGTGGAATTGTTTCTCTAGATCGGCCCACGTGACGATAGAATTTGGCGGTAAAGTGGTGAACCACTGGAAGGCCGATCCGGACAGAGATGATGAAAATAAACGCACCCTCAGAGCATCTTGCGTGGCAGCTTCTCCGCACTGGATGATGAATCGGTTGATATGCTCCACAGTGGATGTGTCGTCCGTCCCCGAGAACTTGGTGAAATCAGGAACTTTGTAGCGGTGTGGGAACGGCAGCGAGTCATAGGCCGATGGATACGGCGTCTTGTAAGTATAAGTTTGAACTTTCGGCTTCAGTCCAAACTGATCCTGGATTACTTCTGCTATTCTTGCCGTCCAGTCCACCTGCTGCTGATGAACAGCTGTTCGCGGCGCGGGCATGTGTTGAAGGGCTGGTATGGTCGGGTGATGAATCGGCGAATTTTGCTGAGCGGCCGATAGTTGATGGCGAAACGAGTCTGCACTCCCTTCGTACGTCACTGTTGGCGCCGTGCCTCTGAATGCTTCCACAGTGTTTGCCCCCCTGCCGTTGGGGGGGGCATATGCCGGTCCCTGATAGCCTTGAATGGCTCCGCTGACGTCAGCACCTTGGTTTGACTTGAGGTTCCTTCAGCGTTAACCGTGTTGGCCGGGAAGGGATGCTGATCTATCTTCATCGGCTTTGCCAATTTGGTTGGAGTTTCGAACTTAAGCCGCCCTTGCTCGATGGCCGATTGTATCTGCTGGCGGAAGACTTTACATTCATTTGTGTCATGAGAAGTAGCGTTGTGCCACTTGCAGTATTTCATCTTCCTAAGTTGATCGGCCGTAGGGATGGTGTGATGTTGAGACAGCTTAATCTGCCCCTCCTGAAGAAGTAGATCAAAAATTTTATCGGCCTTTGATGTGTCAAAGCCGAATGTCTCTGGCTCCTTCTTGCCAAAGGGGCAAGATATTGGTTTTTTCCCTTTTACCAATTCTGCTAGGCCGATTTCTTCTTCCGCATCGGATTCAGATCCCTCCAAGTATGCCACCTTCTTTTGGAAGCTCCTCCGCTGTTCAAACGGTCGGACCTCTTGCCCTGATAATCGGTGGACGATTTGGCTCAGGCTTTCAAATTCTTGGGCAGCATATCTCTCTTTGATTTGTGGCAAGAGGCCTTGGAAAGCGATATCGGCCAACTGTGCATCGGTCAGAGCCAGACTGTAGCATTTGTTCCTGATTTCTCTGAACCTCTGTATATACCCTGTTACTGGTTCATCGTTCCTCTGCCTGAGGCTGGTCAAATCCGAGATCTTCATCTCGTGTACTCCTGCATAGAAGTACTTGTGGAATTGTTTCTCTAGATCGGCCCACGTGACGATAGAATTTGGCGGTAAAGTGGTGAACCACTGGAAGGCCGATCCGGACAGAGATGATGAAAATAAACGCACCCTCAGAGCATCTTGCGTGGCAGCTTCTCCGCACTGGATGATGAATCGGTTGATATGCTCCACAGTGGATGTGTCGTCCGTCCCCGAGAACTTGGTGAAATCAGGAACTTTGTAGCGGTGTGGGAACGGCAGCGAGTCATAGGCCGATGGATACGGCGTCTTGTAAGTATAAGTTTGAACTTTCGGCTTCAGTCCAAACTGATCCTGGATTACTTCTGCTATTCTTGCCGTCCAGTCCACCTGCTGCTGATGAACAGCTGTTCGCGGCGCGGGCATGTGTTGAAGGGCTGGTATGGTCGGGTGATGAATCGGCGAATTTTGCTGAGCGGCCGATAGTTGATGGCGAAACGAGTCTGCACTCCCTTCGTACGTCACTGTTGGCGCCGTGCCTCTGAATGCTTCCACAGTGTTTGCCCCCCTGCCGATTTCTGATAAGATCGGCTGATACTGGGAGACCGTCGGCCGGGCGGCCGATTGGTATGGTACCTGAACCGAATAACTGCCATGCCCGTTCGCTGGCTCGGGACAATACGCTGTGGCTGACGTCCCCCAAGGCGCTGAGCTTGTAGGTAGTGTTTGCACAGAAGCCATCTGAACGGGTTGACGCGGCGCTTGCGATGGGAGACATGGTGCACCGCTGTATCTTGGAGACGCCGGAGGTGGTGGAGAGCTGTACCCCTCGCGTTGCGTCAATATGGGCTGAGGAGCCGATTGGGATGTGTATGGTAGGCTTCTGGCTGGCAGAGTAGTTGGGGGGGGCATATGCCGGTCCCTGATAGCCTTGAATGGCTCCGCTGGCCAGAGAGTTGACGACGGCGTTATACACCGTGTTGCTCATCACCGAGGATTGGTCGATGAATGCTTGATACACAGACTGTTGAATCATCTCTGACATCTTGCCCGAGTCTTCAGCAATGGTGATGTGGCGAGGTGCTAGAATAGGAGCCTTCTTGACTGCCTCCCCGCTTCTGGTGCGACTGAACGACTGGAGGTACATCTTCTTGTAATATTCCAGATGTTTGGCCAATTCTTCCCTCTGGTCGTCCTTGAGATCAGCTTTTGTGACCTCAATGATGTTGCTGTCAGAGATTTCTGCGTTTTTCGACATATCAGATCTTGGATGCTCCCACTGGGCGTGCCAAAAGTGTGTTGGCGCTAAAATCGGCCGGATAGGAATCGGCCGATGGGTCTTCAGCGTCGGACACACGACCCGGAAGAATCTGCTTAGCTCCTGTTCGGGTTATCGCCCTGGTGCGGTTCGCGCGGCGTGCCAGTCAATCTGACCTGTTGATTGACAAGGAAATAGAGTATTAAATTCCAGGCGCGTCGATCGGCTGGAGTATTAAATTCCAGGCGCGTCGATCGGCACTGAGGAGCGCGTCGGCGGCGAATCAGCCGATTTGCTGTAGAGATGATCGGCTATGGATCAGCCGATGATCGTATAGTAATTGTAAAGATGACTGCTAGAGCGATCTAAACAATTACTACAGAAGCAACACTTGAAATAGATCTAATCGGCTGTATGATGATAAATCGAAGGAGAACAATGACGAAGCCGATTACTCTGATCTCAAGCTGGATAACTGGTGATAATACTAGAATAACAGGTAAAACTTGCAATTCTAGTAAATATCGATAACTGGTGAATAAATCCAAACGAAACCACAGCGATGCGCCCGTAGTTAAAGTTCGGATATTACTCGGTAAGCGGAACCTACCAATTGGCCGGAGATCAAGTTGCGGAGATCCAAACAGATTGCCTACGACTAGAACATACCCTTTGCTGCACCGCGGAATTTGCATGTGCTCTAGATTTGTGGGGAAAAGTAGGCGGAGAAGGCCAGCACTTAAGGAAAACCGGGAGGGCAAGGGTAAAAATGGTATAATTAAGCCGTGGCCGTTCAGAGATTGGGGAATAGATCTCATCGGACAGATTCATCCTCCATCGAGCAAAGGGCATAAGTTCATATTGGTAGCCACAGATTATTTTACTAAGTGGGTGGAAGCAGTTCCTTTAAGGAACGTGACATCGGCCGATATGATTGAATTTGTTAAAAGCCATATTATCTATCGATTTGGTATTCCTCAAACCATCATAACTGACCAAGGAACAATGTTTACTTCTGGAGAATTCGGAGAGTTTGCCGCCGATATGGGGATTAGATTATTAAATTATTCTCCATACTATGCTCAAGCCAATGGCCAAGCAGAATCGTCCAATAAAGGGATAATCAAACTAATCAAGAGGAAGATAGAAGAGCAACCCAAAAAGTGGCATATGTCTTTGGCTGAATCTTTATGGGCTTATAGGATGGCTTGTCATGGAACCACTAAGATATCCCCTTATCAGTTGGTTTATGGTCATGAGGCAGTCTTACCTTGGGAGATAAGGATAGGGTCAAGACGTATATCATTTCAAGATCAGTTAACGGCCGATGACTATTTCTTCCTCATGAAGGACGAACTTGATGATTCGGCAGGTTTACGGTTGAGAGCCCTGATTAGTATAGAAGAAAACAAGAAAAGGGTGGCTAGATGGTATGGCAAAAAGGTCAAAGTTAAACATTTCTCTCAGGGAGATTTGGTGTGTAAGTTGGTGCTGCCGATAGGATCCAAAGATCCCAAATTCGGTAAATGGTCACCCACTTGGGAAGGGCCATACAAAATCGGCCGATGTGCCCCTGGAAATGCATATATTCTGGAAACAATTGAAGGGGAGGAATTCCCAAGAGCTTTAAACGAACGATATCTGAAGAAGTACTATCCAAGCATTTGGGTAGATGCATAACTTGCAATAAAATATATCAAGACAATATAGCCGATTTTCCTTCGGTTTCCGTTTGCATATCTGATACAGAAATAACATCGCCTGAAGAAAGAAATATTGGGGTTCATTTCGACTAGTTCACTATTGGATGAAAATGACAGAGTACATGGCCGACATGGTACAAGTCGCCCTTAGAATAAAAATACCGATACGTCTATTGATTACGCCTACGCTGGATTTCTCTCTCAACACGACCTAGCTCTATCATAAGGCGGAGCCTTTTCTCCTTCGGGTCCTCTGTAGTGGCTCCAATCTCAGCTTGGTTGCAAAGTTCTATCAAGAGACGGGTCTTCTTCTCCTCCAAACCCTCCATGGCAACTTCGGTCTTAACTTTACAAGGAAGTGGAGGATTTTTTTTAGAAGATGGTCGCTTACGGACCAAATAGTGAGCATCTATAAGGTCCCAGCATTCTTGGACAACAGCGGGGACATGATCTCTGAGTTCCTCAGCATGAGCTCTTATCAGATCTTTGTTTGCCTGTGACAGTGGTTCGTCTGAATGCATGATTTCAATCGCTCGTTCTAGACCAGGGCTGAGACGTTTTTCCTAAACAGAGATAAAAGGGATTACCCAACATCAGAGCGATTGAGATGCTTAAGGGAAAGGCAGATGAGAGTTCATACCTGGTTGACAGAGGAAGAAGATGAAGAGGACAAAGAAGACATCTTGCCGTTCAGTTTGGGACAGTAAAGAGAGAAAGAGAAGACAAGTAATGTGTGTGCCTCTGGAGACGGTGAATGGTCTACTTATAAAGGAAAGAGAGGTAGATGGGTGGTGAGACGCGTCCTATCAAAGTAAAAGCGTACATAAACGCAAAGGTGACTAAAGAAACAACTCAAGATCAAATCGGCGCAGTAGTATTGAAGGAGCAATAAATGTTTACAGTATTCTTTACAGCCCAAGAAAAGCATCTATGGCCGCAATAGCTTGTCGCCTAATTTGATCGGCCGAGTCTAGTACTCTCTGGTCATCATCGGCCGATCCTGGAACTTCTGACACATGGCGATGAAGCCTTATCGTTTCACGGGCCAAGTGCTGTCTCTCTTGCTTCAGCTCACTGATGATGGATGGGAGTTCTTGAAGTTTCTTTTCTTTAACGGCTATCTCTTTGGTTATCTGCTCCATCTCCTTGGCCAGCTCTGCTCTTCTCCGTTTGAGCCGATCTATTGTGCCGACGATGTCCGGGCGGCAGCTTTTGAGGAAGTTGATCTTTTGGTGTACCTCTTGAGTCCAGTGCTGGTATGAATTGACCTCTTCCCGGGTTTTTGCCATCTGGGCGCGATCGGCCATGTGGCGCAGCGCCCTGGAAACCGGAATTTGCATGTGCTCTATATAAGCAGCATGCGGATCAGCATCAGGCATACTCATGAAGTGTGTCAGCACGGAGGAGGGCAAAGAGATACTCCAAGAGATTCACGAGGGCGTGTGCGGGAACCACGTGGCTTCTCGCACACTAGTCGGCAAGGCATTTCGATCTGGTTTCTACTGGCCGACTGCTTTGGCAGATGCCGAAGCACTCATTCGCTGGTGTATCAATTGTCAATTCTTTGGCAAACAGCCTCATGTCCAGGCTCATAACCTCATCACCATACCACCTTCATGGCCATTTGCATGCTGGGGCCTAGACATGATAGGGCCCTTAACAACTACGCTAGGAGGTTTCACACATGTGTTGGTGGCCATAGACAAGTTTACCAAGTGGATCGAGTACAAGCCAATCGCGACGCTCACTGCAGATCGAGTGGTTACTTTCATCTGCGACATCTTACATCATTTTGGCTTTCCCAACACTATCATCATAGTTTTGGGATCCAATTTTCACTCGCATCAATTCTGGGATTTCTGTGAACGCAGTTCCATTGAAGTCAAATATGTTTTGGTGGCTCATCCGCGGGCCAATGGCCAGGTTGAGCGTGCAAATGGCTTGATTCTTGATGGATTGAAGAAAAGACTATGATGAGAACAGCAAAAAGGGTGGCAAGTGGATCAATGAGATTTCATCACTAGTCTGGGGGTTTCGCACACAACCAAACAAAGCCACAGGACAGTCACCTTTCTTTCTCGTATACGGGTCTGAAGCTATATTACCAGCTGACGTGATGTGAAAGTCTCCACGACGGGAGATGTTTGAAGAAGGCGAGGCTGACACTGCAAGACATCTCGAGCTCGACTTAGCTGAGGAAATCTGATGCATGTATTGTTCCAGTCGGCCCGCTACTTACAAGGAGTTTGCCGTTACCACGACAGGAACATTCAACGACGCTCTTTCAACGTTGGAGATATGGTTCTTCGACGAATCTAGGATGATACCAGGCTACACAAGCTTAACTCACGATGGAGAAGGTCCTTTCATTGTGCACAAGGTTACAAGACCTGGATCTTATCGCTTACAGTACCCTGATGGCCAGGAGGTACCAAATTCTTGTAATATTGAGCATCTACGTCGTTTTCATCCTTGATCAACTGGGGACATCTTTTATTGATGCCTGGAGATGGATACTTCCTATACAACTCGGTTTTACCAGTTCACGACTAATATTACGTGCAAGTTTGCTGATAGGGCCTCGCTCCCATATTTCCAGTACCTAATTACTAGTTTCCGACTAGTCTCTTGGGTTTCTGAAGGGGCTTTGTGCTCATACTTCCAGTACAACTCTATTTTACTGGTTTGCAACTGGTACTACACGCAAGTTTGCTGAAGGGGCCTCGCTCCCTTATTTCCAGCAACATATTACTAGTTTTCGACTTGTATACTATGTTATTGAAGGGGCCTCGCTCCCATGGCAAGAAATCTACTAGTTTACAACTAGTTCTACACATGTTCGACTACTTTGATTATTTGTCTTGACTACAATCCTAGTCGGGACCGACTTCGTTTAGATGGCTTCATCGACTGATCAAACACCAGTGGCTTCTTGCCCAATGCCTGGGCTCGGGGGCTAGCGCCACCATTCTGCTACAACTACTTTATGCTTATCATCTGGCTCCTGGCTTCGAGGCTTGATGGGACAAGGTACTCAGCGTGCCTCAACGGACAGCTCTCATGTTTCAACACAGGACGCTGTAAAATTACTCGACAATACCCGATCCAATAGGCTTTTTAAGATTTATCTTGGGTAGATGTTTGTTAACCATTATTTCAGGGATGTTATTCCGAAATAAGGGGTTTGTTCAAATTATTACCTAGAGATCTTATTTAGTCATTGGCTCAGGGTACAAAGATTGATTTGAGAGGTAGTTTTGGGTGCTTGTTGGCGATGTTATTTATTTCACCATTTTTTCAGGGAATTCATCCAGAAGAAAGAGGTTTTCAAATTTACTACACCAATTTGCCCATGTTCACCATCAAATATTTGTTGTTATTTATTACATGCCACGATTCTTTGGATCCTTTATTCCAAAACTTGGGGATTTGGATTCAAGGCTCGAGGGCTGCGGGACACGTGTCATCAGCGACTTATTTTTCAAACCTGCTGGAAGATAAAGACAGAAGACTCAAGATTAAATTGACCCTCAGCCTGATTCTACGAGTCAACCTAAGGCTCGGGGGCTACTCCATATGGAGTGCGAGTTTAATCGCACCCCATATAAAGAAGACTGCACAACTACTCGGGGCATGAGCACCTCATAGCCTCGACACAACCAAGGAAGTACTCGTAGGACATCTTCAAGATGAAGTTCGGGGGAACTCGAAGACGCCTTAAGAAGTACTCGGACGCCTGCAGTACTCGGCTACGAAGAGCTCAGGGGCTTGTCAGACCCGGGCACACAGGATTGTCTGATGTAGCACTGGCCCGATCTTCCAATAGGTTTTGGTAGATTCGATTGGTGGAGACTCGACGTTGGCGATCTGGGCTTCTAATCAGACACGATTCGAAATCCTGCAACAGTTACACTGTTGCTCCTTGGTTATCAACCAAGCACAACTTGATTGACCTCGCTGAGAAGGCTATCCTCCAAGCGAATCGAAGCACACAAGCAAGAGAGGGTAAACACGCAATCTGAAATTGCAGATGTGTATGAAGCAAATCACAAGATGGGGTTCGAGTTTGAATCACAAAAGGACTAATCGCCACAGTGGTGAAGAACAAGAACAGGGGCCCTGAATTCACAGCAAAAGGACTCAATGTCACAGTTACAATGAACAAGATCTGTTTCTCAATGGAAAACTAGACTAAACAAAACCCAAAACCTAATCTGCGGTGGTTACTGAGTTTATAACAGAAAAGGGGGCGTCCCAGGGTTGGGGGCGACCAGGGAGGGGCGCCCACAACATGGGCTTAAGGCCCGACACGATACAAAGCCTGAAAAGGCCCAAAACAGGTGATGCAGCACCTTGTTGTGGTCACACAGAATGATCCATGAACCTTCTGGAGCTAGGACCAGAACCAAAAGAAGCGTCTCGTCGGTCACCTCATTTGGACACTTTATGAGAGAGATATCGCTGTTTCGGTGCAGGGCTGTCAGCTGAAATCCGAACCGAACTCGCAGTCCAAGTTGGCAACGACTTGTAGCTCGTTGATGAGGCCGGCTCGTGCATGTCCAGCGTGGTGATGTCCTCATCATCCTCCCCTTCTTGAATTGGAGTCATCCTCGACTCCATCCCATCATCAAACTCCTGCAAAAGGTTAGGAACAGCAGGACGCAAATTGCTAGACATAGTATTATCATCATGTAAGATCAAAGCACCTCCCTTCAATTTAATTTTCTTTGGATGGATCGCTATGAGTGTCTAAAGTATCATCATTCTTACAAATTTCAGCAAGCTCTTTTTCATGTTTAATAATTTCAGCAGGTGTTAAAGGAAGCGAAACAATTTTCTTTCCCTTATGCATCAAAGTATATGTATTAGTTCTATCATGGTGTAAAGCATCAGTATCATATTCCCATGGACGACCTAATAAAAGCAAGCATGCTTGCATAGGTACAACATCAAAATCAGCATAATCATGATATGACCCAATGAAAAAGTGTATTCTTGCTGATCGAGTTACCTTTGCCTTACCACTATTGTTGAACCATTCAAGATGATAAGGTTGCGTATGAGCACGCATAGGCAAACCAAGCTTCTTGACCAAATCTGAACTTACCAAGTTGTTGCAACTCCCACCATCAATTATTGTACGAACACGAAAATCCTTGACAATGAGAAACATATTGAATAAGTTGTGGCGTTGTAGCTTCTCCGGCTCGTGCTCAATTTGTGTACTCAACACACGCTGCACAAGAATAAACTTGTAACCCACAATAGCAGTCATAGGATCAATGGTCTCTTCTTCTTCACTCTCCAAATCTGCACTATGGTCAGCAACAAGAGCCAAATCATCCTCAACATCACTAGCACTTGCATACCCTCCATCATTAGAAGCAATGAATGCACGGCGACTTGGCCAATCCATCATGACGTGTCCCATGCCCTTGCAGCGGTGGCACACGATGTTGGTGGAGCGGCTCGATGAAGAACTAATGGAAACAACCTTCTTCTGTTGGTGGGGCTGCAAAGAAGACACATTACTCACCTCGGAAGTAGGTGGAGTAGCAGCAGCAGCAGCAGGTGGCGTAGCAACAGGCACCTTGGGCTTGTCAACGTTCAAGCGTGGCGGAAAGGATCTTCCAGTGGTGGATCTGAAAGCCTGTTGTTGTTGTCGGCCCTATACTTGTCGTTCAGCCTTGAGAGCAAGATGATACAATTGGCTGAACCTGATCCAATCTTTATAATCAAGTATATCCTGTATGTCATGATGCAAATCACCAAAAAATCTAGCACAAAGATTGTCATCATCCTCATGTATGTTACAACGTGCTAAACTAATGAGAACTCCTGATAATATTCCTTTACCCCCTTATCTCCCTGTTTTAAAGTTTGCAACTTTAAACGCAAATCACGTTGATAATAAGGAGGAATAAAACAAGATTTCATACGTTGTTTTAAGGCATTCCAAGTTTGAGGTAGAGCATTGGCATTGTTAGTGCAAAGATCATTCCACCAAAACAGGGCAAAACTAGTAAACTCACTAGTAGCAAGTCTAACTCTATGCTCAGCAGGAACTAAATGAGAATTAAACTTTTGTTCAACAGCAAGTTCCCAATCTAAATAAGCCTCTGGATCAGCAGTACCAACAAAAGGAATCATGGTAAACTTAGCTTTAGCAAAAGGATCATTATTATTGCCACGATTATGATTACCTCCCATACCTCAACAATTGCGCCGAAGATGATCAGCATCAGCATCAACATCATTGTCCTCATCTTCCTCAATTTGAGGTAGTCGTTGTTCAACATGTTGAATCCTGGTGACCAAAGTGTTAATAGTCTTCATCATGTCATCAAACTTGTCGGTGATGTAGGTGCGCTGGTCATCAAGATGCCTTGTAAGCTCATCCTTGGACACACACTCATTGAATTCCAAAGGGGACTCCGCTTCTTTCCCTAATCCTAACATGGTTAGAAAACAGAAAAAGATAACACAAAGGTATTATCCCTATCACTAACAGCTATCTGGTTGTGGTGAAAGTGGAGTGCAAAATCTCAAACGGCTTACCACCGTCTTGCAAGTGTTCTAACCAAAGCCTAGCAGGGGTACAATCTGTTGTAAGCTTGAGTGTAACAGTTGCATGATGAACCTATGCTAATCAGAAGTATATGTGGAGCTTGGACAGGCACAATATGGTAGCAAGGGATTAGCAATAATCGCAACAGATTAGCAAAGTTCAATAAGTATCCAAAGTACTAGTCATAGTTGTTGGCTAAGATGTGTCCTAAACGTAGCACAACAAGTTGGAATAAAGAACGATGGAAACAGCTCAAAAACAAGCACACAGCAACTCTGCCAAAGGGATTTATCTTTTTCCTGATTTTCCTCTGAATTTTCAAAACGACACTAGTAGGAATCAAGATTTTTTTCTGCACTATTTTTTTATATTTTTCTCTAAACAAGGATCACAAGAGATGGAACCACAAAAATTGGGACCTTAATTAGAGGTCAGATGTGGTCTACTGAAAAACAAACACGTTCTTTGAAAACCTGAATTCAACTCGAATGATTTTTTTCTTTATCTTCCCGATTTTTTTAAATTTTTGAGTAGTCACGAATCTGCTGAAATAAATTGAGCCAAAATAGAGCACCAAGCGAAAAGTTATGCCTATTTTACTGAAGGTACCTCAAGTTATGGTTTTCAGAAGGCACAACTCGGCAGAAACTACGGCGGTGGTTAGGGCAAACCTTCCCTACACAAACACGGCTGGGCAAGGCCTCTCAGCAACAAAACCAAGGGCACAATCTTCTCTGGTATGTAGTAAGCAATAGGTATTCGCCAGATGAAACAAGGATCAGGTATGCTCTGCAAAGGCGATCAAAGCGGCTCGCAACCTATCAAGGGTTGGCGCGGCGAGAGTTCACACAAGGCGGCTCACGGGGCAAGTCAAGTAATGTGGTGGCTCGACTTGTTGTGTGGCTAAAGTGGATGGGTAGCGGCCGAAACAAACAAAGAGCGACGGGCAGTTGACACTACGACGACGAACATGACCTAAACCAGCAACAAGACTCGACCACGGGCAAAAACTGAACAAAACGAAACTGAAACAAAATTGCAAGGCTAAAGGCGTGATAGGACAGCGGAAAGTGTAACTGTTTTTGGCTTTTTGTGGACTATAGGTAAATACACGAGATGAATCTAAAAGGGAACAAGAAATTATACCTCACGGTAAACCTGAATCCTGATACCACTTGATGTAGCACTGGCCCGATCTTCCGATAGGTATTAGTAGATTCGATTGGTGGAGACTCGATGTTGGCAATCCAGGCTTCTAATCAGACACGATTCAAAATCCTACAGCAGTTACACTGCTGCTCCTTGGTTATCAACCAAGCACAACTTGATTGACCTCGTTGAGAAGGCTATCCTGCAAGCGAATCGAAGAACACAAGCAAGAGAGGGTAAACACGCAATCTGAAATTGCAGATGTGTATGAAGCAAATCACGAGATGGGGTTCGAGTTCGAATCACAAAAGGACTAATCGCCACAGTGGTGAAGAACAAGAACAGGGGCCCTGAATTCACAGCAAAAGGACTCGACGTCACAGTTACAATGAACAAGATCTATTTCTCAATGGGAAACTAGACTAAACAAAATCCGAAACCTAATCTGCGGTGGTTACTGAGTTTATAACAGCAAAGGGGGCATCCCAGGGTTGGGGGCGACCAGGGAGGGGCGCCCACAACATGGGCTTAAGGCCCGACACGATACAAAGCCTCCACAACATGGGCTTAAGGCCCGACACGATACAAAGCCTGAAAAGGCCCAAAATAGGTGACGCAGCATCTTGTCATGGTCACACAGTTCCGAAGCTGAGACCAGAACCAAAAGAAGCGTCTCGTGATCAGCTTTCCAACGCATTCAAGATCACCTCATTTGGATGTTGTATGAGAGAGATATCGTTGTTTCGGTGCATGGCTGTCGGCTGAATCCGAACCGAACTCGCAGTCCAAGTTGGCAACGACTTGTAGCTCTTTGATGAGGCCGGCTCGTGCATGTCCTCATCACTGTCCACATGGCACACTTCTCCTAGGATACAGGATGGGACATGGCCCACGCCCTACATTTATTATTACTACTCGTAATGCAGTAGGATTACTCGTATAGTAGTGAAACTAGTTGGACACGGTAGGGAACTACCCGAGAAGTACTCGGGTAGGACTCCTGGGCTTCTACCCGACTAGGACTTCCATGTAAACCTGTCCCCCCAGTCTATATAAGGGCGGACAGGGACCTCTGTAGGGATAATCATCATCAAAGGCAATACAAACCACACAGGACGTAGGGTATTACGCTCTCAGCGGCTCGAACCTGTCTAAAACCTTGCATTCCTTTGCACCTTCAAGTTCCTGATCTCGGCGACACCCTACCTACAAACTCACCACCTCGGGGGTATCCCTCGGTGGGCGTGGCGGTAAAACACCGACAGTGATGGCTCATGTGTGACAACCTTAGCCTTGATGGGAGCCTCAACCTTCTTTTTGACTTGAGAGGGAATAGTGGTCACACCATGTGCAATGTTCATCAACTTCTCAAGATTTGATCCCTTGGTGAAAACGACACATTCCTTCCATTTGACCACCTTCCGGTCATTTAACTTACCTCCCTTGTAGTGACCAAGCCCATCCTTTTTGTGGGAACATCTCCCTTCCTTGTATGCAACCTTAGGCTCGGGCTTGGTATCACCTTCATATCCATTTCTTACCAACTTGTTTAACCTCTCAAGTTGAGCATTCTTTGCTTTGATCAACTTTCTAGCTTTGCCAAGTTAGTAATACAAGTTTGCACATCAATTTTATAACACCTGGAGCACCCTTCACTTGTGGAGATATTGGAGTCAAGAGTTGCTTTAGAATTGGTTTTGGTGCTTTCCCAAAGGGCATTATAGCTAACTTCAAGACCTTTGTACTTGGTCGTTAAGCATGAGAATCTTTCTTGAAGTTCACTATGAGTGGCCTTTAGGGAAGCTAGAGATTCATTTATCAAAGTGGTCTCCTTTGACATCCTCTCTTTTGAATCATTAGCTAGATATAAATCAATAGCTAATTTTTCAACCTTCACCTTTTCTTCAGCAAGAGCCTTCTCTAAGGCAAAGTTTCTCTCCTTCTCAAGTATGAGCAAGTTCTCTTGCTTATCGAGACACTCCTTCTTTTTCTCCAATTTCTCCATAAGCTTTTTAATTTATTTAAAACCTTTCTTTCCAAATTCTTTTATCATGAACTCTTTATGTTGCTCTTCCTCATCATCAAAATCTTTTTGTGTACTACTAGATGTGGTGGAAGGATGAGAGGAAGAGGTGGATGATTCTTGTACCTTGGTCCTTCTTGCCATGAGATAAAATGGAGCGTTATCTTCATCATCAGAGATGTTGTTGAAGAGTTTCCTTGAAGACTTGGGTATGGCTAGAGTTGTCATACCTTCATGAACGGAGTCTTCATGACTAGACTCCCACTCTTGACCAACATGAGCATGACCTTGATATTTCTTCTTGTAGTCCTTGCTCTTCTCCTCCTTTTCTTTGTTCTTCAATTGTGGGCAATCGGCAATGTAGTGGCCCACTTCTTTGCACCCATAGCATCTTCTTTGTGATGGCTTCTTCTTGGCATCACCATCTTTCTTGTAGTACTTCTTCTTCATGAACTTCTTGATGTTTATGAACACCAAGGCCATCTCTTCATCGGTGGAGCCTTCATCACTTGAATCTTCCTTCGTTGACTTTAGATCCTTGGGGCTTGATCCAACCTTTTCACTTGAGCTAGCATTGAGTGCTATATTCTTGTTCACTTTATGGCTAAGTACTTCAAGTGCTCTTGAGATGAACTTGGCTGCCTTCTCACTCAAAAGCTCAAGCCTCACACCTCACCCTAGCTCTCACCCAAGCCCTAGCTCAAATCAACTAAAGGATTAGCTCTTGGAAGGATTGGGGAGGAGTAGTAAATGCTCTTGGAGGTATTTGTCTTGAATTAGGTCAGCCACAAATGAAGGAGGGGCTGAGGGGGTATAAATACCCGAGCCCCAAAAACTAGCCGTTAGTTTGCTGAATAAGCGATTGTCGGAACTTTCGACACAGGGTCGGAACTTCTAACCCCATTTAAAACAGCCGGCCGAGGACCCCCTGTCGGAACTATTAACCAACTTCCGATAGGGGTTGGAACTTCCGATACATGGTTGGAACTTTCGACACACACTGGTCAGTAAGAAAACCAAGTGCACAAGTGTACAATTTTGTGTCTCTCTTGGGTAGTTAGCATCTCAATTAAGCACTTTGACATCTTCAAGCTATCCATTCGCATCCCTCTTAATAGTACGATGTTTCCTATACTCAAATTCAAAATAGAAAATATGAAAAGATCTTCTTTTAAGCCCAACACCGTCCTTTAAGCAAGTTTGGCGTCTTTTCTTACTCTTTTTCATTTCATTGAATTTTAACCTGTACATAACTCAATAAACTCATTAGCTCCTTAATTTTGTATGTCATCAACAGCAAAACCCACTTAGGGGGGCCAAATGCACTTTCACTCTCCTCCATGGATCTAGGAAATAAAGCTTGGGCCCAAAGGATTACATAATCTTGTTCTCTTAATAAAATAACCTAACTTCATCCAAAAGTTTGAGGCAAATGGAGTCCGAAATGGCAAATTCACACCAAGGAGATCTAGATCTAGTTAGAGGCAAGAGAGCTCCATTTGAGCCTTAAAACTATCTAAAAAGCTTAGAAAAGACATGGGATTAGCATCAAAACCTCCTAGAGCCCCCAACTCGAAGGAAATCAAGATTAAAACCTCCCCTCCCTTTTTTTTGGGTTTTTGGGCAGCACCTCCCCCGACCAAGCAATGGGCTGTCGGGAGGAGGAAGAATCCTTGAGCCCAGAATTTTATGGGGATTTTTAGGGGCGCGTGGCGCCATCACCCACCCATGTAAATTCCATCTTTAGGGGCGGGTGACGCCATCACCCGCCCACCCGCCCTTAAGATGCATTTCCAGGGGCGGGTCTGCTGCTACAGTAACCCCACTCCTTTTGTAGGAACGGGTTACATTTTGACCCACCCCTGGAAAAAATAGGGTGTTGCTACAAATCATTTTTGTAGTAGTGTCTGGTCCCATTATTGCTTCCGTATAGGCCTTAGGCTCATTATTATCCAATAACCATAAGTCGCGCTGCCCTGTGGTTAGGAGCGTGAACTTTTTAGGTGTGCGACATGCCCTTGTAGACTTCGTGGGGCTAGTTCTTCTACAACGGGTTCTTCAACTCCTTGTTCATCCCGTGAAGGTTCAGTGGGGGCTAAAACAGTTTCAGGTACATCCCGAATTTCTTCAAGTTGCACCATGCTCCCACTAAGTCCTTTTGAGAGAAACTCTTTCTCTAAGAAGACACCATTGCGGGCAACAAACACTTTAGCTTCCGCTTGATTATAAAAATAATATCCTTTGGTTTCCCTCGGATACCCCAGAAAGAAACACTTGTTTGATTTTTGGGTGAGCTTATCGGACATCAAATGTTTGACATAAGCCTCACATCCCTAAACTTTGAGGAAAGATAATCCGGGACGTTTCCTAGTCCATATCTCATATGGCGTCTTTTCCACAGACTTAGTTGGAACCCTGTTAAGTGTAAATGCAGTTTCTAGAGCATAAACCCAAAATGATAGTGGAAGATCATTTGGCTCATCATTGACCTAACCATGTCTAACAAGGTTCGGTTCCTCCATTCGGAGACCCCATTCCATTGAGGTGTTTCAGGCGGAGTCAATTGTGGAACAATTCCACATTGTTTTAGATGACCACCGAATTCGTGGCTCAAATATTCACCCCCACGATCAGATCGCAGAAATTTAATTGTCTTGCCCAATTGATTTTGTACTTCATTCTGAAATTCTTTAAACTTTTCAAACAGGACCCCCTCCAGGGGATAACTCAGAGATCATCCAAGGAATCACCCAGGAGATCACCCAATCATCATCAAAGGCGATCCAAACCACACAGGACGTAGGGTATTACGCTCTCGCGGCCCGAATCTGTCTAAAACCTTGCGTTCCTTTGCACCTTCGAGTTTCAGATCTCGGCGACACCCTACCTACAAACTCACTACCTCGGGGATATCCCTCGATGGGTGTGGCGGTAAAACACCGACAGCTGGCGCGCTAGGTAGGGGGTTCATTGAGCATCCACTGGAGAACTCGTAGGCATCTCTCAGCTTCACTAGCAACGTGCTCGACGAGGACACAACCTTCATCTTCGGCTCCTGGATCTGCATCACCAACGGCTTGGGTGGCTTCATCAGCCACCTAGTCGATTCCAGGAAGCCGGAGGCCCGTGCAGCAACTCGACGCTGCAACCTCGACTCCTCCATCGATGATCTCTACGAGTTGCTGCTCCCAGATCCGCCCAGGCAGATCGAAAAGACATCCGTTTTCGACGCGACTTCAGGTCGTACAGCACCAGGACTACTCGCATCGGATTCAAACCGATCTGAGAAGGCTTCGCGGTCCAAGTCCCTCCCCGACTTCGAGGAGGACTTGGATCGCCTCTTCAGGATTCGAGACGAGGGAGCCACCGTGCGACGGGGGTCCCCAATTCTCGACTAGTATCGCAGAAATTTAATTGTCTTGCCCAATTGATTTTGTACTTCATTCTGAAATTCTTTAAACTTTTCAAATGATTCAGAGTTGTGCCTCATTAAGTAGATGTATCCGTATCTACTAAAGTCATCAGTAAAAGTGATGAAGTACTAAAAACCACCTCTGGCTACTGAGCTCATTGGTCCACATACATCAGTATTTACAAGTCCCTAAAAGTCACTTGCCCTCTCTCTTTGACCAGTAAAGGGCACTTTAGTCATCTTCCCAAGTAAACAAGACTCACACATGTCAAATGATTCAAAATCAAATGAGCTCAATAAACCATCTTTATGGAGTTTTTCTATACGTTTCTCATTTATATGACCTAAACGACAATGCCAAATAAAAGTGGGATTCAAATCATTCGGTCGAAGCCTTTTTGCATTAATGTTATAAACAGGTTTATCCTCAAGATCAAGAACGTACAATCCATTCACCAATGGACAATGAGCATAAAGATTATCATTATAATAAATGGAACAACGCTTGTTCTTTATTACAATCTCATAACCATCAACTTCTTCCAAACATGAACAAGAAATAATGTTCTTACTCAAAGCAGGAATGCAATAACAATTATTTCATTCCAAAACTAATCCTGAGGGTAATGACAAGTGATAAGTGCCTACCGCCATGACCACAACCTTTGCTCCATTGCCGACACGAACATCCAACTCGCCCCTTGCAAATCTTCTAGTCCTTTGAAGTCCCTGCAACAATTTGCATGTGTGAATCACCGACCCAGTATCAAATACCCATGATTCACTAGAAGATATAGCAATATTAGTTTCTATAATATTTATACATTTATACCTAAGGCGGAAGTCTCACCTTCCTTCTTCTTCTTCAGATCCTCCAAGTATTTCTTGCAGATTCTTGACCAATGTCCCTTGGCATGGCAATGGAAGCATTCATCATTATGAGTAGGGCAAAATTTGACCTTTGGCTTTTGCTTGGAGCTCGATAGATCATTAGGAACCTTTCCTTTAGCTTTGCCTTTAGGAGGCATCAAACACATCCTCTTTTTCTTCTCCTTTTGAACCATCATCACATGAGTGGGGTTTTTCTTAATGCTCTCCTTTGCTGTTTTTAGTATCCTATGCAATTCAGCCAATGTTTCCTTCATGTCATTCATATGAAAGTTCAAGATAAAAGGCTCATAGCTCGCCGGGAGTGTCAAACCCGGGCACACGGGACTCTCCACGTGGCACACTTCTCCTAGGATACGGGGTGGGACATGGCCCACGCCCCGCATCCTTTGTAACTACTCGTAATACAGTAGGATTACTCGTAGAGTAGTGAAACTAGTCAGACACGGCAGGAAACTACCCGAGAAGTACTCGGGTAGGACTTCTGGGCTTATACCCGACTAGGACTTCCATGTAAACCTGTCCCCCCAAACTATATAAGGGCAAACAGAACCCCCTCCAGGGGATAACTCGGAGATCATCCAGGGAATCACCCAGGAGATCACCCAATCATCATCAAAGGCGATCCAAACCACACAGGACGTAGGGTATTACGCTCTCGCGGCCCGAATCTGTCTAAAACCTTGCGTTCCTTTGCACCTTCGAGTTCCAGATCTTGGCGACACCCTACCTACAAACTCACTACCTCGGGGATATCCCTCGGTGGGCGTGGCGGTAAAACACCGACAGCTGGCGCGCTAGGTAGGGGGTTCATTGAGCATCCACTGGAGAACTCGATGGCATCTCTCAGCTTCACTAGCAACGTGCTTGACGAGGACACAACCTTCATCTTCGGCTCCTGGATCTGCGTCGCCAACGGCTTGGGTGGCTTCATCAGCCACCTAGTCGATTCCAGGAAGCCGGAGGCCCATGCAGCAACTCGATGCTGCAACCTCGACTCCTCCATCAACGATCTCGACGAGTTGCTGCTCCCAGATCCGCCCAGGAAGATCGAAAAGACGTCCGTTTTCGACGCGACTTCAAGTTGTACAGCACCAGGACTACTCGGATCGGATTCAAACCGATCTGAGAAGGCTTTGCGATCCAAGTCCCTCCCCGACTTCGAGGAGGACTTGGATCGCCTCTTCAGGATTCGAGACGAGGGAGCCACCATGCGACGGGGGTCCCCGGTTCTCGACTAGTACTTGGATTCCAATGAGGAGTCGGCCACCTCGCCGGCGTTCACCTTCAGCTTCTGGGTCTACATTGCCGACGAGGTGGTGGCTTCAACTACTACCTCACTGAAACCATGAAGCCGATGGCATCTGCTACTGCATCATGCCGCGACATTGACAATCTCGTCGAGGATCTCGGCAGAATTTGATTTTCCGATCTAATCAGAAATCGTGAGGACGAGCCTGGATCCAACCCAGCTCCTACTCGAGATCGACTCGAATTCAGCCCGTGCCACAAGGACGATGCACCATCGCCGCCCACCCTAACGACCCTGCTCGATTTCAGCTAGCGCCGCAGCGCAGACGCGCTGCTGTCACCGGCTACGACTACTTCAACAAATCTGCATCGCCAACGACTACTTCAACTATTCATCTCGACTAGTTCTGCACGGCCAACAACTGGTCAGGATCAAATCCGACTAGTTGGCTTCTTCAACAAATCGTCGCGGCTCCATTGATGACTGTTGCGGTTTCGTCGACAACCATCCACGAGTGGGAGTGATTCAACTACTTCAACTACATGTTTCGGCAAGAAAACCAGTCGGGAGATGGTTTCACATCATCAACAACTAGTCAGAATCGACTCCGACTAGTCGGCTTTATCAACAAACCATCGCGGCTCTACTGACGGTCGCTGCGGCTCGCCGACAATCGTCCACGAATCAAGCTAAGCCACTTATATCTTTTCCGACTTGTTCTTCACAGTCTCGGATACTTTTTGCGCAACGCGCATTCTCTTCACAGGCCATGTCATGCCTGTTCCCGATTGCCCGCACGGTCCGCCCTGCAACACGGGCGATCGGGTTACACTCTATAACTGTGCTCCACGAGCGTTCTCTTTTTTTGCGCAATGCCGACTGCTTTAGTTTCCTCTCAACATTTGCTACAATACCCGGGTAGCGTACGCTTATCGTGACACCTCGACTCTTCTGTACGCCTATGCAACTATGCATGCACACGGCCAAGCTCCCTACGCAACGGTTTACAGTAATTAGGGATCAGGTGCTTACCATAACAGGCTACATACCCGGCGTCATTGTGCGACCCAGCAAGAGTACAACGCGAAAAATTTTACATGCATTTTACAATGCTGGGATTTGCTCCCAACATGATATCATGTATATCAGTTACAACATACTTTTATGTTTACCTTGCAGGGGACCTGAACTGGACCATGTTGCTGGGCACGTCGGATTCAACTCCGACTAGTTGGCTTCATCAACAATCACCCACGACTACTCCGATTTCGCGAGAACACTCGACTACACGTCATTGACTACAACGACTACTCATCGGATTCGATTCCGACTAGTTGGGCTCATCGCCAGCCGTCATCGACTACTTGACTTCGTCAAGAATGCACGACGGCACGGTAGCGACTACTTCGACAACTCGTTTTCGCCTACAAGCTAGTCGGAATCAACTCTGCTCGACGATACGCTGTCGACTACTTCGACTACTCGTTTCGCCTACAAGCTAGTCGGAATCGACTCGGCTTGCCGTTACGCTGGCGACTACTTCGACTACTCGTCTCGCCTATAACACTAGTCGGAATCGACTCCGACTAGTTTGCTTCATCGACAGTTCAAGATTCAAGGCAACTTGGCCAATACCTAGGCTCGGGGGTTGGCGTCACCGACTAGTAGGCATATCCTATGCGACTCATCTAGCTCCCAGGCTCGGGGGCTGCATACGACACGACTCTCAGCAATGAAGATTGCATGCCACAACTCTTTGGATCCTTTATTCCAAAACTTGGGGACTTGGATTCAAGGCTCGGGGGTTGCGGGACACGTGTCATCAGCGGCTTATTTTTCAAATCTACTGGAAGATAAGGACAGAAAACTCAAGATTCAATTGACCCTCAGCCTGATTTTACGAGTCAACCTAAGGCTCGGGGGCTACTCCATATGGAGTGCGAGTTTAATCGCACAACATATAAAGAAGACTGGACAACTACTCGGGGCATGAGCACCTCACAGCCTTGACGCAGCCACGGAAGTATTCGGAGGACACCTTCAAGACGAAGTTTGCGAAGAACTCGAAGACGCCTTCAGCAGTACTCGGCTACGAAGAGCTCGGGGGCTTGTCAGACCCGGGCACACGGGACTCTCCACGTGGCACACTTCTCCTAGGATACGGGGTGGGATATGGCCCATGCCCCGCATCTGTTGTAACTACTCGTAATGCAGTAGGATTACTCGTAGAGCAGTAAAACTGGTCGGACACGGTAGGAAACTACCCGAGAAGTACTCGGGTAGGACTCCTAGGCTTGTACCCGACTAGGACTTCCATGTAAATCTGTCCTTCCAGACTATATAAGGGCGGACAGGACCCCCTCAAGGGAATAACTCGAAGATCATCCAGGGAATCACCCAGGAGATCACCCAATCATCATCAAAGGCAATCCAAACCACACAGGACCTAGGGTATTACGCTCTTGCGGCCCGAACCTGTCTAAAACCTTGCGTTCCTTTGCACCTTCGAGTTCCAGATCTTGGCGACACCCTACCTATAAACTCACCACCTCAGGGGTATCCCTCGGTGTGCGTGGCGGTAAAACACCGACAGGGAGCGATTGGAGAATGACATCAATAGCCAGGTCAGGCTTGAGTTCAGAACCAAGTTTCTCCAAAGTCTCAATGTAACCAATCATCTTGATCACATGAGGACTGACCAGGCTACCCTCTGCCAGCTTGCACACAAACAAGGACTTTGAGATGTTGTACCTCTCAATCCTAGCTTGGTTCTCAAACATTCCACGCAGCCCCTCAATCATGGAGTGAGCATCAGCATGCTTATATTGCTTCTGCAGATCAGGGACATGATGGCAAGCATGAGATAGCTGACATCAAGTGAATCATTGCAGTGCTTCTCATAAGCTCTTCTGGCTGCAGCAGTTGCCTCGTCAGGGAGTTAATCAAGGTATGGCTGCTCAAGAACATACCCTTTTTTCTCTTGCCTGAGAACAATTCTCAGGTTGTGGTACCAATCAATAAATTTCATACCATTCAAATTTTATTTCTCAAGAATAGATCGCAAATTCAAAGTGGAAGTGTTACTGGCAGATATGATCTACAACATTAAAATAAGAGCAAGGTTTTAGCACTAAGTTTCTTGTAATGCTTCTATTAACAAATTAAATAAAAGACTCCCACTATATTAATATCATCTTCCCTCTAACGACATATAGGGGACAAAGATCCATATTCACTAAAATTCTAGTGAGCTTTGGCTTCACTTCTAGAAAGTTAGTGACATAGGTAAACAACAAATTGCTAATCATATCTCTATATGACTCTTGTTTGTTGGGTGGCATCCAATGCCCCGACTCCAACTCCATATCCTAAATCCCAAAACCATTTTGATAGCTTTGTTGAGTAAACTAATACTATGCTAGTGAATGTCTGACACCCACCCTATTCATGATGAAAGTTGATGGTACTCTACTTTGGTAAACCTACCACACAACAATCAATATTTAATAGGTGCAGCTATTGGGAAAAGGATATCAAGGTTCTCAACTTTTACTTAAGGGAAGCTATTCTATCATGAAAATACATCCACCATAAGTAAAAAGCATGAAAGAATAGTATGATAGGAAAATAAACATCACAGGCATATACTCATATTATATTATGAATAGTATGGCCTTTTGCATCACAATGGGCTCCATCGCGATGGCTCCACGGTGACATCCATTGCCATCCATCTTGTCTTGTGGTGATCATCATTGCCATCATGCTTGTAGCCTCCATGGACAAATACTGAGCTATTACATCTAATGGCTAGTGAATTAATTGCATGAGGATCCAAGCATGACAAGTCGACACACAGGTCGTTATACAATAACGGCACAACCTCACCCGGTTGTGTTAATTTGCGACACGCAGGCCGCATAAATCATCACAAATACCATCACATGACATTGAGGTCATACCATTACAATCATATCCTACAAAAACGAGTTAGGCGTACGACGTCTTCTACTGAAATAGCGCAAGGGTGCTGTTATAACGAGAAAGCAACAACGGCCTCACGGAATTACATAGATCATATCTATGAAATCTCTATTAAAATCTCATTGGATTGATCGCATCAACCCAAATATGAGCCATTCAAAATGTCTCAATTTTCACTAGGTCAATCACATTGACCGCACAACCTTTGCGCTTGAGGAGACTGCAACTACACACGATCTCGATCTGTTGGTTCAATCTACTGATTGTGCACGCAAGTAGTTCCGATGGTGATTCCAGCCGGTAGGGATATGTCACGCGCAAAACAGAGAAGGAACATGAACTAATCTTTTTGATCATGTGCTGCTATCTACTCACACCTATTCCAACCCCTTATGACCAATTGATCTAATAAAGCCATGCAAAAACTAATAGATCCAATCTACTACAACAACATATCATCTATATGCTCATGATCCAGACCAAGAACTACACAAGACGGCTCTGATACTACTATAGGGAAATAGGTAGGCTACACTAGCTATAACGATTATAAACTATCGCGTACACACAAGATACTTGCGAGTAGGAGATCATAGATCATTACCACTAGACGCGCAGCGCAGCGGAAGATGCATTGGAGTAGACATGATCCAACGTAGTTGCACATCGGTGTAGAGGAAGTAGTCGATCTCATCCCACGAACCGATCTCCTCATCCTCGTCCCAGCAACAGCCTCGCACCGCTGTAGCCGATCAGCACAGCAGCAGCGTTCCACGGAGTCCACACGTACCGGGATGGAACGCTGAGTGCCAATGTGCTAGCACCACGCGCATGGCTAGGGTTTCGGGCGTCGGGCGAAGGAGAGGTGCGGCCAGGGTTTGGGCGTAGCGGAATCAATGTGCCGGTAGCCCCCACCTCTTATATTTATAGAGTACGCTAATGGGCTTCTAGGTTGTAGGCCCATTAGCAACCCTAAACACCATGGATCAATATCCGATGGACCTCAATCCGAATTGTTATGATTGCCTCTTGAGCACATCACCAACAAAATATACAACAAAATACGTGAATCCTGGACGTCCACAGTTCTTTTCGTCATGCTCCCGTGGCCGCACAAACGATATCTTTATATGTGAGCCTTCTTGGACCACTGGTTTCTCAGAGATGCAACGACATCATTTCCTTCATTTGTGTTACTAAGTATCTAGATCCATGATGACTTGCTAGAAAAACCCAGTCAAAAAGGGCTAGAAGGACAAAAGTTGTGGTTAGTTCTGGCGGCGTGGATAAAGTCTCTGCAATTGAAGAGCTTATTTTTTCAATGTCACTTTGCACCAGCTCCTTTGAACATAGCGCATTGAAAAACCTGCTAAACTCAATGGTCTAGCAACATCTTCAGGCAATATGTGATGTGCAACTAAGGGTAACAGTTTCTGCAAAATAACATGATAGTCATGTGATTTCAATCCAGAAACCTTACAACCATTGACATCCACGCATCTCTTAATATTAGACACGTAACCATCAAGCATCCTCACTCCTTCTAAGAATGTACGTAACATTATCTTCTCGTCTTTGCCTAAGGAGTACAGTGCAGGTGGCAAAGTATACGGACCATTCTCAACCATTGGATGTTGATCGTGCCTTATCCCAAGATGTTGCATGTCAAGCCGTGCCTTGTCACTATCCTTACACTTACCATCTATAATATATTTGTTCTGGTCCTTCCATTTTGCAATATACTCTTTTGCTGATCAAGTATATTATATTTGTTTCATATGTTAATAAGATGGACCCAAAACTCGTGGACGTGGATGTCTCAAAGGTTATAAAGCAGCTACCAAGAGAACTAAGAGTGGCTCTCAGAAATTAAAGATCGAATTTGATTCTTTGCTGGGAGGCCCCTATGGTGAGAACAGCCGCACATTCGTGGATGAGATTGTAACTAGGAAAAAGGCTCCACTTATAGGAGTGCAATCATGGAAGGATGTGAAGGATACTGTGGAAATAGCAATAGCAGAAGACATGCCGGTAAGTCAATTGTTTTCTTTAGCCAATTGTTATGAATTTAGTACCTCCTCTTTACTGTTATATTTGTCTTTCCATTCAAACACAAAATTTGGGAATTAGATGACAATGAAGATGCTAGTGAAAAGATATGGGCAATTGCCAAAGAGAGCTACAAAGGATGGAGAGCTTCGTTTAGTTCGACATACAAGGCATACTCCACTAACGTTCAACGAATGAAGCATAAGCCTGAAGATTTAGACAAGTGGAGTGCTATTACATGATCCAATATTTTGGAAGTGAGAGATTCCAGGTTCGTGAGTGTCCAGTTTCTTTTGTAATTCCATTACTAAAATACAATGTAATTAACAGAACACTGCTTACCTTTTGTAGAATGTTAGCATCAAGAACGCTGGAAACCAACAGAAACTGAAGAGTAAGCATCTCATGGGATCGAAACCATATTCCCAAATTAGTTTTGAATAGGTAATGACAACATTAACTAAGCTAATTACTTTCTTAAATGGTTGTTACCTAATGCTAAATTGTTGCCACCTCAGAGAAACCAGGGTAATGGCCAACAGCCTACTGATTTGCAGCTTTGAATGACTACTCACACCAAGGATGGGCAATTGTCAAATGAAGACTCTAGAGATGTCTATGTGAGCGCTTGTATATGATTGCAGCTTTAAAATTACAGCATTTTTCAAACTTATTTTGGAACTATTTGAAATTACATGCTCCTAATTTGTTTCTCATGTTTCAATTAGGAAAATGTTTGCATCCATGTTACAAAGGCAGAAAAATGGAAGGGTAGGCCCTTCCTTACGGTTGAGGAGGAAAAAGTTTTCCAACTCAACTACTCTAAAACTCTTGGAACAAAATCATACAGATGTCATGGACGTGGATAAATGGTGAAATATCCAACATGAAGCGCTCTACTAAAACACAGAGAAGAAGATGCAGCCCGTAATGAAATTTTAGCCTGATAAGATAGAATGCAGCACCAACAAGAGCTTGAGGAATTAAAAGAAAAGCTTGAAAATGCAGTTTTAGCAAGGGAAAGAGATAAGGAAGAAAGTAAGAAACAAATTGAAGAAATCAGGGAAGAATTCCGGCCAACACTACAACAACAAATACAATTAGCATTGCAGCAGGTAATAACTTTGGACCACGGTTCTCCTTTTTTTGGCTCCTCTATCTTAGCTAATGTTCCTTGTCTTTTGGGCTGCACAGGCTATCCCATGAATCATCAACACCACACAAGTTTGAAACAGCCCAAGTGTCAACAACAACTTCATCACACCACCACGCATATAGGATGCAGCTATAGAGGTAATACAAATGCAACAAGGTTACTTACAAAAATGCAACATGTTTACATATAAAATGGAACATTTTGGCAGAATAATGAACAAGCAAGCGTGTTGACCACAGAAAAGGTAGTTCATGAAGGTACTACCATGACAACAAAGACTAGTGCAACTAGGGTCTTTTCCAGAAAAAGAATGGTGCCAATAGGTCATTGAATTATGTTTTTACCCAACAACTATTGAGGACTCATAATCAAAAGAAAAAACATCAGGTATGAATACCAATGTGATTTGTCTTTGAAATGGTGGATAATATGCTATGTCAATAAAGTTCATCAAACTGGTGGGGATCTTCTCATCTCAAGTGGTATATGATATTATTGCGGTATGTTTCTTAATTTAGTTACTTTATATCTTTGCTATGTCACTATGATCATTTAATTTGCACGTGATTGGTTATTCCATGCACTTAATCACCAAGGTTACTATATTAAATTAGTAAATTCTATGTGTGTTCATGAATTGCAGGAAACCGCGGACAGCCAAAATATTTAGAGGAAGCTTTATGCCTATATGCTGGTGATGGACAGCTAGAAGAATGAATAATTTATTGGTGACTGCAGGTGCCGATGGGGCATGAAGAGATCAATAAGAGAACTGATATTTAGTTCTATTTTATTATGCCAAACATAGCTGCAAACTTGTAGTCAGGGATGATGTTTTATTCTGCTGAGGTCATGTTTATTTTAGCAGTACTCTGGTCATTGTGTTATTACTTGGTTGAGACATATATTTGAAGTTAATGAACATTTGAGTTCTTATATGTGATTATGAAATCTATACTCATGGCACAATTATTTTGTAACAACAATTAAATTTCTAGCTACCAAACGAAATTAAAAAGGCGCTGGCCAAACTGCCCTCGTTGCAACAAACTACTATGCAACCACTGTTTGTTGTCGCAGTATACATTATTGCCACAAACTTTATGTGTTGATATTGGACGTGTCTACCACCAACAATGATTCATTGCATTTTCCATCTATTACCACCAACAATGATTCGTTGTATTTTCCATCTATTACCCCGAACAATGATTCGTTGCATTACATTCTATTGCCACCAGCAAATGAACGTGGCAATTGTGACTCTAGCCACCAAATTTGTTACGTTGCATTATTTATTTGTTGCAATGGATCATACTGCATGGCAATATGGCCATATTCCCATGTAACTATGGGGTGGCAATAAAGCTATTTCGCGACAAATTCGTTCATGGCAATATTGTCATAATGCAGCACGTGTTTCATTGCAACAGTAACTCACGCAACCATTCTGCTGGTCGCAATATCCATTCTTGCAACCATATCGCGGTTGCGTTAGTTTCTCTATGTGCATCACAAAACCACCATATTGCAAGACCACATCCAAAAGGATGCAAGAACCTATTGCACCGTTCCAAATGCAACCACTTGTCAACGACCATACATAGATGAATAGATCCATATTGCAACCCAATATAGGCGTCACTACGGGGCTGGATCCTAGTATATACCATTTCAGAAACGCAAATCTGAAATAAAAAGAAAACACGAAGAAGACGCAACATAAATGCACAGAAGATCGTCCGCTGTGCTACACAGGATCGAAGGGCCCACAAATCAGACCAAACGGGCGCACCAAGGCACGAATCACCGAGGAGCAACACCAGGGCCCACCTGTCAGCTGTCTAGAGGAAGGCAGACCCGGGGGAGTGCCATCTGGGTTCGGCCGACCCCCAGGTTCGGCAGAACCTGGACGGCTTCCCGGCTACCCAATCTTTGGCGGGAACCGCCCTTTGAGGCAGAACCACATGAATTAATCCGGCTCAAGCGCGCTAACCATCACCCCAAGGGCAATCAGGACTAACTCGCACTTCAAACGGAGTAATCCACTGGTCTGCTGGGTAACCTCCCGATACAACCACGGTTTTGCCGATCGAAATCACACATACAAAGTACTCACACGAAGGTGAGCCCAGAGGATACAACATTCCACAAATTTTACATCATGGAGTTCAACATAAATTATTATTACAACTGAGTTCGAAATTCGTAAACAAGGTACTTCTGAGTTCAGAGTAATTGAGTTCTTCAGAGTTCAATGCAGCGGAAAATCAACGATAAATTACTCGACGATACATGATGTCTCTATGAAGCCCGTACGAGACATCACTCGGCATTATCATTATTGGCCGGGGGCGCATCCCATTCCACCGACCAACCAGGAGGAAGAGTACCCGGCCAAGTCAAACTAGCGATCATATCCTCGAAAGTCTCACCTGAAAATAAGCCACAAGCAAGGCTGAGTATACTAATACTCAGCAAGGCTTACCTAACTAGTGGAATATACTTAGCCGACTCCTAGACATGCTAGGCTTTTTGGCTTGAGGGGTTTGTTTTGCCGAAAAGCATATACAAGTAGGTCCCTACTTTCAAATTTTAGCTCCAGATTCTAGTTTTCTTTAACCATTCTAGGTAAGCGACTATCCAATATCATACATGGTGCAAGAATTAATTTGCATCCAACAAGATTAATCATCATCATTGTTCCTCTTCTTACTCTATGTGGTAAAAAGGTTAAGCAGTCTCAATAACCGCGAGAAACGGATGATTCGAATCGAATTTCTTAACCTTGCAAGGAAAACCTAAACACACGTCACGTGGTTACTCCCGGAGTCACACGTGCAACCTTTCCCTTCAATTCCCGCTTCACGGAACAGGCCCACCGCCCTCGACTACACGTCCCCATGGACCACGGACCTGGCCGGGCCATGGCAGCACATGCACCCGCCATTAGCTAGATGTGAACGAATTCAAGATGGCGGGGAGTATATTCTGGCCTCGGTTCAATCCAGTACTTAAGCTTTCCAATTACCATATTCTCGGCATGTGGTTAGTACGTTCAAAGACTTAACCACCACTACCACACACTGCGGCCCTAGCATTTTTCACTAAATAGACGGGGCCTCAGTCATCAACATAAACATCACACCATAGGCCCGTCCGTTGACCTTATGATTGCAGCATGTAGTAAACATTCAACTCTTATATTCTCGCGAGTGACAGGAAATCACTCGACTTTTACCGGAGTCCTATTAGCATAGCATTCTATCGAACCTCATATCTAGTGTTCAGATCATAGGAACCTAAGTTCATGCAACTAAGTTTTCATTCAACTCCTATAAACTTAATGCACAAGTAAAATAGAGTAATAAGTTGCATAATTTAGAAAATAGGGTTCATGCTCCGGGGCTTGCCTTCCTGAGCAAAGCTAGCCTTGGGCTCTTCCGAACTCGGGTTGGGGTCTTCGAAAGCTTCAGTTAGATTCACTTGAGTTTCACGCTGCTCACTCTCGGACTCGGGCACCAGCTCGTACGTTCCGTCAACGAGAGTAGTCGATTCTATATGAATGCACAAGTATGAGTTGTAGTGATGGTATATGACATTTATTTTCTTCACGATAAAGTTGCAGTCCACAAAATATAGATTTGGTTGTGAAGTTATTTAGTTAAGATTTCTTTGGGTAATCGTTAATAGAGTATAATTTAAACTAATTAACTCCATTAAACAAAAGGGGGGGGGTTGTGTTCTTTTGGAAACTAAATTTTGTAAGCACAACATGGATTAAACACAACTTCTGGACTGTGTAACTTCTGGTGATGAAATTTTTATTTAGAGTACATTATGCAGAGACAACAGGACTGTAAAAGTTTCAGAAATTTCTGTGTAGCAGATTAATTTTGAAAAATGTAATACACAACCACTACTAGAACTTAGTTATTTTTATACAGAACGAACTATTCAAGTATTGATGCCAAAAATGTTCAGGGGGTTAACCTATCCACAAATATGTTACTGTAAATTTTTCAGATTTTATTGTGCATAATACAAAGCATAATAAATAGGACAAGATACACTTATGTTAATGAAGATTAATTTCTACAGGATGTTCTATAGGGTTTCTATGTATGAAAATTTTTATACAGCATAAACTAATTATTTTCTCAGCACAGAAACTAATTATTTTTATTTAGTGTATTTTTCCCACCACAAAATTATAGAAGTGGCTACAGACAGGTAAAAAGTCTCTTGTTATTTTTATGGGATCTAGACGTCCATACAATAGCACATAAAAAGTTTCACCACATAAATCGCACTATAACAGCAGGATTAATTTGATTTATCTCTCTATGGCATAAAACAAGTTTAACCAAAAGTTTAGCTAGAGATGGGTTCTGGTCCTAATATTTTTACACTAGCCTACACATCAAGCAACCAATCTACTGTCCAAAAGTCAGATTCAGAACTGGTCTACAACAGTGGGTACAATTAAGGTCTATTAAACCTTCCATTTAATTTAGAGCAAGATTTATTGAGAAACTGAGAAAGTGCATGTAACAATAGTTGTATATTTTCTTCTAACGATTCCAGAAACGGAGGAGGTGTTAGCGCGGCGGGCGGGTGGGTGGAAGGAGACTGCGGGTGTAGGGTTTCGACCAGACGGCGCATTTATTATCATCTCAGCCGTTGATTCGATCCAATGGCTAAAAACTGTGCGCTGTTATGAGATTAAGGAGTTAGACGGGCCAAAATCGAGCTTGTCTCAGCAGATTTGAATGTTTATAATTTTTTATTTTCTTTTTCCATTTTAAAACATATTGTGAAGTAACTTGCAAAACTATAAATCTAGCATACTCCAACATATTTTTCAAATATAATAGACTATGTCTAAGTTGTAGTGTAAGAGTTTCAAGAATTTTTGAACAGATATGGTATTTTATATCATTTAAATGAATTTTGCGTGCTTATTGAAAGTAATTCCAAGTTGAACTATGTGTACCTCCAATAAAATTCAAAAAATTGCATAAAAATTATATTTAGACTTATTTGTACCATTTTATCAAATATCTTTAAAATAGATTAAAAATTTAATTGTATTCTTGGTACAATTCAAATTTTTCTCTCCAAACTAATAATTACACTAATATTAAAATTAGGCCATAAACTTCTATAAGTTTGTGTGGCAACATATTTTTCATCTATAAGCTTGCAATAAAAAATTTAAACAATTTTAATAAAATGTGACCACACATTGTTCACAAATGGATACATCTTTCACATAGTTTCTTATATTTGAAGTCAAATTTTGAGATTTGAATACCACATAACATGTTCGAACTCGAACACACCTCAGATTTGGACACCACCTTATGTTGACCATAACATTGAAAAATATCAAGTTACATTAGCAATTGTTATGCAAAAACATGTTTTTCAATTTTCAATTTAGTTGGAATAAAACATGTCGTACAAAAAACAATCAAGATATAGCAATTAATATAAAAAAAGCAACTGGACCATCAAATTTGGAGTTCTTATGAGGGTGAAATACCAATTATAAAATTTAATTCTAGATTAAAAAAAAGATGAATCACACATCTGTTTTTCATTACACGGCCGGCCACGTTACTAGACTACAGTATAATATTGTTTATTACCCAATTTCATTAGAAATGAAGGACCGACGCAGTGGTAGGGCGCAGGGGTATTAAGTCTTTAACTCCATGGCCCTGGTTCGATGCCCACTCTATGCGCCTCTCTTTTTCTACGAATTAAAACACGGGACACTTGTATATAAAAATAATAATACCAAATATCATCACAATCGAAGGTCTTTTCTTGAAAACCAGGGTTCGATGCCTGTTAACCTTGAATGCATAACCTGCCAACAAATAACAGCGGGATAATCAAGCTTCTCTACTACTTCTGCACCATCTTCAATACCAACAATAATGACTATTCATCGTGCAAGCTTCTCTACTACTTCTGCACCATCTTCAATACCAACAATAATGACATCGTTGTCGAGCAGATCGGCCAACAATAATGACGTCATTGTCGAGCAGATCAGCCACGTACACACAGTTATCTTTAATGCCACTCCATGTGCCATATAACGGGTAATTCATCCCAACAAAAACTGAATATACAATTAATGACAAATATAAAATCACACAGATATCTACCATAGACAACATGAAAAGAACCGAAGATATACTAATATTCTACCTCCTTACTGTTCCCACTGGCAAAGGTAAACAACCATATGTTATCATCAAAAAATGTGATATACCCTAAGTTCTACATTGATTGTGTCCCCACTCACCAAGTTAGACAACCCATATATAGACAAAACAATTGCATGCCATAATTAAATTTTTAGTAGTGGATAAATGCTGCCTGACTGTCTTCTCATGTTGTAAACGATCAGTCTATCATCATACACTGTTCATTAATGGAATGTATGCAATTTGAAAACCAACCTAGAGCAGACAGTATTACCTTCATTATCCTGGTCTTATATGGCATTCATATCATAGACTCATGTTGGTCCCACTGATCAGGGAACGATTCCTACATGAATAAGCAATCAGGTTGTTTATTTCAGTTAGGTGCGACCTGACAATGATGGCAAGATCATCATGCTCATGAATGGATTACCCTGATTTGGAATTACCTTGTATATCGGCCTTCGGAATGACATTCATCTCATATAAATTCAAGTTGTTCCCACGACATGGAGTTTCTAATCCTCCTCGAAAATACAGCCATGCTGCCAGTATGTTGAATCTTTCACTTGTCTATGATCAGAAAAAGGATATCAACAGACAAGGATTAGAACCTGAATTATGATTGATGGTGTGGTAGTCCAAAACCTCAGTGTATTAAATTGACGTTCCTACAGAACGCGAATACCAAATAAGCACGGGCACGAATAAATCGCAGATGTTGTCACCATGTGCCATAATCAATCACGCCAAGGAAAAAAACTACTACAAGCAGACCATGCTCATAAATGTATTATCGTTGTTTAGAGTTACCTTGGATGTCATCATACTGCAAGAAATTCAGCTCATCTAAATTCAAGCTGCTATCACGACCGTGGATTTCAATTTCTGCTAGAAAATACAGCCATGTTACCATGCTGAATCTTTATGAGCAGAACGCTCATGTTATGCTCATGTTTCTGCTCTTCCGATGACGAAGCAGAACACACACGTTCCCTTTGCCTCTTAAGCTCTTTTGAATCTACATCTACTGCAATCACTCCAAACGTTTTCAATGATATCACAACAAATATGTGTTATTTATCTGTGTTAAGTCAATTACCGGTGTTGGTTAAATCAGCAAATTCTTCCCTTGGAACACTATTCCTATCTTGATTCATCTGCACAAACGCATAAGTGTCTAGTTAAACAGAATGCTTTATATCACCACCAATATGCATACTAATGGTATGGATTCAGTAAAAGAAGATTCTTTTTCCAAGTGTTACAATTACTAACTTAAAACTTATACATGAGTAGAATGGGAAGGTAAGGGAATGAGATAATCCTTCCAAAAGACAAAGAATGCCAGAATGACTTAAGGCTACAAAAAGATTTCGAAGATAGAATCATATGAAAATTTTATCGAATGCAAGCACACAACATAAGTATGTGTCATCACAGATAATTTTTGGCACTTCTTTATATCATAAAGCAAAATATACGTGGGGTCCATGATGCTCTCAATAGCAGCATTGTTAAGAGGACAGCATGGGATACGAGTATGCAGCTGGAATACGAGGAATGTATAGGCTCAAATTATTTCTTTAGTATATCAAGCAAGTTTTTGGTGAAAGTGGATATTTATAGCATGTAAACTATCAAAACATCTGAATCCAATGTCATGGTGGCTTCCAAGTTCAGTATTTCAATCTCAATTGGGTGGGTAAAAGGGAGTGCATTCATTTTTATTAAGCTTGCCAGATCAAAAAACACCACATCTGAAATCTCATAATCAATGTATCAAAGAATTTCCTATCAAGATGTAATAGCAACAGAAGCAGGAGGCACTTTTTTTAGTATATTAGAGATCAAGTTAAATTGTTCCTTCTCATTTTGTTCCTTGCTATTCCATTACACGACAGCGAATTACTCAAAAAGTAATTGAGAGCTTGAGTGAACAAATCAGAGACAGACCTCAAAAGCTTGCTTAAGGTACTCGAGCTCCTTGTCTAGATCATTGATAGCTTGGGTGTAGGCCTGTCTCGGGGAAGACTGGCTCGTAGTATGCATCTGTCCACATAATAAAAATAAGAGACAAAGCCGAATAAACCTTGACTAAAAAAAAGACTTAGAAAAAAAATAGAATTTGCATCATACCATAACAATAATCTTGCAGTGTTGCCTAAAATATGCGGCTCACTATTTCTATCGTCAAACATTCAGAACATTATGGTTTATGCCAAATGAATCCTTTTACATGAACCGGCGGAAATGACTACTGGCATACGCAAGTGTTGTAGCATTGCCTGAAACTTGCACCTCACTGCTGTCCATCAAACAACTAAACAAGCCAGACCAAGGACCCAACAAAGATCAATTGAAACCAAGTGAGAGGTCTGGGGAAAGAGTCGCTTCTTAGTGCCCTCAGGCACAACAAAGCGCTCATAGCGATCTGGGGCATTCATCTGCGATTAACTCCTGGCACCTCCTGCTTCAATCACTGCAAGCGTGGTTCATCAGAGTGTCATACCACAGAGAGAAAGGGGATACAGTATCAGCAGTCAGACAGTGGTTCCAAAAATTTGGTTGAACGAATGAAATAGAACCCATCAGATTTCACACTTTTGACCGTGTTGCCATGTCAGAGACGGATTCATTGGCGAAAAATAAAATATGGTTAGGGTCCAGTTAAACCTCCGGGAACGAATAATAAAAACTTTATAATGGCACTCAGTTCCCAGCTGTCATAAAAAGCAAATGTCACAAGGAATGGACAAACGGTTAATACATGAGAACATCTGAAATGAATAATAAAGGAGAGAGAGTATTTACATCGTACTTCAGTTCACACTAAAAAAAAATGAAGTGACGGTTGAAAATAAATCACACAACCGAACTTAAACTAAGTGACGGTTGAAAAGAAATCACACAACCAAGCTTACCCAAATCATCAATTGAAATTGGGGCAGTTATGGAGTCCAACTCATCCATCACTTACTGTGCCACTTCAATTAGCTCCCAAAGGAAGGAAAAATAGAAAACAAACCCAACAATTAGACAATAGAAACGGTAAAACCATAGGGAACCCTTGCCCTCGAATTTGACAGGAACCCACCCTGACGAGTTATGACCTCACCATGTACGTGTAAAGGTATCGGTGAAGTAGTAATAACCTTAGCAAATAATTCTTTACTTGTTTTATATCCATCTGATATCAAAAACTGAATGTGCCTTTTTATATCCTCTTTGTGTAGGGAAGATAATATAATAGGTGTTTAGAGACAAGAAGCTAAAGTTAGTAAGACAAATAAGTCTTTGAATGGGGTGTGACACTCATCGTGTTTCTAAGACGCCGTCTGCATGAAAAGAGTATGAGCGATAGGTTTATTAGGACATTCCTGTGACAACCTACAAAATTGACTGAAAAGATGCATTTATTCATATACGTGTAAAACAATATGAAGTTTGCACCAGAAATTAAGAAACATATGACCAATTTAAGAAGAATATTTTACAATAAGTAGTCCTAGTAATGAAACCAATTGAAACAATCGATCTGTCGGAGCAAATAAGGCATCACATTCTTTCCAGGTCAAGATGCAATCAACCCAATATCGGATGGATCGAGGAAGGACCCCTTCGCGCTCCCATGCATCGACCAAGTCATCAACTCTACGGCTGGCTGCGTCTTGCTCTCCTTCCTCGACTGCTACTCGGGCTACCACCAGATAGCTCTCAAGAAAGAAGATCAGATCAAAACGGCGTTCATCACCCCCTTTGGAGCATACGCATACACTACAATGTCATTCGGGTTGAAGAACGCTGGAGCCACCTATCAACGGGCCATCCAACTATGCCTCGTGGACCAGCTACACCGCAATGTTGAAGCTTACGTGGATGACGTGGTCATCAAGACCAGATCCCATGATGAGTTCATCACTGATCTCGAGGAAACATTCAACAGCTTGCGGAAGTTTCGATGGAAGCTTAACCCGACGAAGTGCGTCTTTGGCGTACCACAAGGAAAACTACTCAGGTTCATTGTTAGTCACCAAGGAATTGAAGCAAACCCGGAGAAGATCAACGCCATCACAGCCATGGACGCTCCAAGGTCGATCAAGGACGTCTAGAAGCTCACAGGCTGCATGGCAGCTTTGAATCGATTCATCTCCCGACTTGGAGAACGGGGACTACCCTTCTTCAAATTGCTCAAGCGCCATGACAAGTTCCAGTGGATCGAGGAGGCAAACCAGGCGCTGCAAGACCTCAAGCACCATTTGTAGTCACCCCCCATCCTGATGGCTCCCCAACCAGGCGAGAATCTGCTATTCTAAATCGCCGCGACTACTCATGTCGTCAGTATGGCAATCGTGGTGGAATGCCAGGAAGAAGGCCACGCCTTCGGGGTGCAGCGACCAGTCTACTTCATCAGCGAAGTCCTCTTTGAATCCAAGGCACGTTACCCGATAATTCAGAAATTACTTTACGGTATACTCATCACCTCCAGGAAGCTTCGCCATTATTTTCGACGCATACAATATCCTGGTGGTCTCCGACTTCCCATTGGCGGATATCATCCACAATCGGGATGCTACCGGCGCATCTCCGAGTGGGCCGTGGAGCTAGGAGCCCTCACACTCGACTTGAAGCCCCGGACGGCCATCAAGTCGCAAGCACTAGTCGATTTCATGGCGGAGTGGCGAGAAAACCAAGTGGAAGCCCCAGCCAACCAACCAGAGCATTGGGTCATGTATTTTGATGGCTCACTCAAGCTCGGTGGCGGTGGTGCGGGAGTACTTTTCATCAGTCTGAGAGGAGAACAACTCAAGTACGTGTTCCAAATACTATTCGAGGTCTCTAACAACGAAGCTGAGTACGAGGCATTATTGCATGGGCTACGCCTGGCGGTCTCTTTGGGCATCAAGCGACTACTCGTCTACGGTGATTCTTTGCTGGTGGTTCAACAAGTCAACAAGGAGTGGGACGTCAACAAGGACACCATGGACGCGTTACGCAAGCTCAAGAATAAGTTCTCGGGATTGGAAATCCACCATGTGATTCGTAACAACAATGTGGGCGCGGATGTGCTCTCCAAACTGGGTTCTGATCAAGCTCACGTCCCACCAGGAGTTTTCGTTCACGAGTTGCATCACGCTTCCATCAAGGCACCGGACTCAAGTTCCATCACTCAGGGTCCAAAGGAACCTGACTCGCATCCTAAGGCGCAGTAAAGGGTACGTTCTAGTCGGGGGGTACAAGCATGGATCAACATCAGGCATACTCAAGAAGTGTGTTAGCACGGAGGAGGGCAAAGAGATACTCCAAGAGATTGATGAAGGTGTGTGCGGGAACCACGCGGTTTCTCGCACACTAGTCGGCAAGGCTTTTCGATCTGGTTTCTACTGGCCGACTACTTTGGCAAATGCCGAAGCACTCATTCGCCGGTGTACCAACTGCCAGTTCTTTGGCAAACAACCCCATGTTCCGGCTCATAACCTCATTACCATACCACCTTCATGGTCGTTTGCATGCTGGGGCCTGGACATGATAGCGCCCTTAACAACTGCGCCAGGAGGTTTCACACACGTGTTGGTGGCCATCGACAAGTTTACCAAGTGGATCCAGTACAAGCTAATCGCAATGCTCTCTGCAGGTCGAGTGGTTACTTTCATCTACGACATCCTACACCGTTTTGGCTTACCCAACACTACAATTACAGATCTGGGATCCAATTTCCACTCGCATCAGTTCTGGGATTTCCGTGAACGCAGTTCCATTGAAGTCAAATATGTTTCGGTGGCTCACCCACGGGCCAACGGCCAGGTTGAGCGCGCCAACAGCTTGATTCTTGATGGATTGAAGAAAAGACTCTATGACGAGAATAGTAAAAAGGGCGGCAAGTGGATTGATGAGATCTCATCAGTGGTTTGGGGGCTTCGCACTAGTATCTTGTGTTACTGAAGGGACCTCACGCTCATATTACCAGTACAACTCCGTTATACTGGTTTACGACTGGTATTACACGCAAGTTCGCTGAAGGGGCATCACTCCCATACTTCTAGTAACTAATTACTAGTTTCTGACTAGTATCTTGGCTTACTGAAGGTGCCTCACTCCCATACTTCCATTAACTAATTACTAGTTTCCAACTAGTATCTTGGGTTACTGAAGGGGCCTTGCGCTCATACTTCCAGTACAACTCCATTTTACTGGTCACGCAAATTTGCTGAAGGGGCCTCACTCCCTTAATTCCAGTAACATATTACTAGTTTTCGACTTGTACACTATGTTACTGAAGGGGCCTCGCTCCCATGGCAAGGGGTTTACTAGTTTACAACTAGTTCTACACCTGTTCAACTACTTCGACTACTCGTCTCGCCTACAACCCTAGTCGGGATCGACTCCGACTAGATGGCTTCATCGACTGTTCAAGATCCAGCGGCTACTTGGCCGATTCCTGGGCTCGGGGGCTAGCGCCACCGACTGCTAGGTATATTCTATGCTACTCATCTAGCTCCTTGGCTCGGGGGCTCGATATGACAAGGCACTCAGCGTGCTTCCAGGGACAGCTCTCATGTTCTAACGCTGGATGTTGTAAAACTACTCGAAGATACCCGATTCAAGAGGCTTTTTAAGATTTATCTTGGGTAGATGATTGTTAATCATTATTTTAGGGATTTTATTCCGAAATAAGGGGTTTGTTCAGATTATTACCTAGAGGTCTTATTTAGTCATTGACTCAGGGAACAAGTTTGATTTGAGAGGTAATTTTGGGCGTTTGTTGGAGAAGTTATTTGTTTAACCATTTTTTCAGGGAATTCATCCCGAAAAAAGAGGTTTTCAAATTTACTGAACCGATTTGGCCATCTTCACCATCAAATCTTTACCGTCATATATTGCATGCCACGATTCTTTGGATCCTTTATTCCAAACCTTAGGGATTTGGATCCAAGGCTCGGGTGCTGCGGGACACGCGTCATCAACGACTTATTTTTCAAATCTATTGGAAGATAAGGACAGAAGGCTCAAGATTAAATTGACCCTCAGCCTGATTCTATAAGTCAACCTAAGGCTCGGGGGCTACTCCATATGGAGTGCGAGTTTAATCGCACCCTATATAAAAGAAGAATTGACAATTACTCGGGGCATGAGCACCTCACAGCCTCGACGCAGCCAAGGAAGTACTCGGAGGACACCTTCAGGATGAAGTTTAGGAGAACTCGAAGACGCCTCCAGAAGTACTTGGACGCCTGCAGTACTCGACTACGAAGAGCTCGAGGGCTTGTCAGACCCGGGCAAACGGGACTGTGCACGTGGCATACTTTTCCTAGGATACGGGATGAGACATGTAGTAAAACTAGTCGGACACTGTAGGAAACTAGTCGGACACGATAGGAAACTACCCGAGAAGTACTCGGGTAGGACTCCTGGGCTTGTACCCAACTAGGACTTCCATGTAAACCTGTCCCCCCAAACTATATAAGGGCGGACAGGGACCCCCTCCAAAGGGATGATCACCCAATCACCTTCAAAGGCAATACAAACCACACAGGATGTAGGGTATTACGCTCTCGGCGGCCCGAACCTGTCTAAACCTTATGTTCCTTGCACCTTTGAGTTCCTGATCTCGGCGACACCCTACCTACAAACTCACCACCTTGGGGGTATCCCTCGGTGGCCATGGCGGTAAAACACCGACAATGGGGCACGGTGATGTCGATCCGAGTCGTCGCGGCGAGGAAATCCGTGCGTCGCTCTGGACGCAGTGTGGATGGGGGCGGCGGGACGTCCGCGCGTCGCTCCAGATGCAGCGCGGATGGAGGTGGAGGGGCGACGAGCGTGGATGGAGGTGAAGCGCGGGGGTGGCGTCCCCTGTTGGCCGATGCGCAGAAGCAGCTATCAATTCTGAGGTGAAGCGCATCGACGAAGCGGCGGCGCCCCGAGCCGGCGCCCTAAGATCCGCGCGTCGCGGTAGGGTGGCGTCCAGAGGGCTGCACATTGGGGCAGAGCGTCGCCTCGCGTCGAGGTGGAGGGCCCCGATCCGGTGCCCTAAGGGCCGCGCGTCGCGGCGGAGCAGCGGGGCCCCAAGCCGACGCCCCAAGGGCCGCGCATTGCGGTGGAGCGGCGGGGCTCGAGCCGGCGCCCCAAGGGCTGCACGTTGAGAATGGCGCCGTGGGGTGCGGTATGCAGAGACAGAGTCGAGGGTAGCCGATAGTGGGGCGGAGCGAGGGAGCGAGGGGGAGGGTGCCGGGCAGGGTCGGCGCTGTTAAAGAAAGCAGGGGCGGCTAGGGTTGGAACCGAATGGAGGCGGATCGCACGGCATAGAATTGTCCACTGGCCGGATGATGCGGGCAGCAGACGGTCAAAATCGTTCACCCACGAGATGAAGCGGCGATCATGGCGGTCTCGAGCTGCGTGGCAGATGGACGGCGCAATGCAACGTTTGTTTAGACGGGACTATTAAAACGGTGGTAATCGTCCCGTGGAAGAATGACCAAAGGAGGGGTCCGAGGTCGCATCAAAAAAATTGTCCTCCAATTAGTCTTTTTAGGAGTAGAGATAGAGAAGGCACAACATAGTGGTATGGCGCGCGATTCTGGTCTCAAAGACCTTGGTTCCAAGGCTCAATACCCTGTTTTTTTCCCAATTTTTTTATCGTCTCTTTGGTTTTCTTATCGCAAATTTTTTTGTCCCAATCGCAGGCATATTATGGGGACGTATTTGTTTTTTCAAAATTGTGGTTGAGTATGGTATCAAATTCATGACAATTTTAATTTTCAATCCATGACGGTCATCATAGTTTCGTCATAGAGACTGAGCCCAAATTGGAGCCTAGATGGACCATTTGCAAATCTGTGAGGAAAATCGATAAATCATCATAGATGTTGTCTTTCTATGATGTTTTATGTAAACGTCACGTAAAATTTTCATGGATTAAATAATTTGTTGTAGTGTAAGGTTTTGTGACATTTTTTGGTATCAATAGTGACTAAAAATGAGAGTCATAAATTAGTGATAATAGAAGAATCGTCACGAGATTTACGACGAAAAAACTTATTTTCATCACAGAATATCTTTTATTTCAGTGGATAGGCGACAAACGGTTTTTCATCACGGAAGCATCACAAATTATGAACCATAACGAAAAAAGTAGTTTTAGTGACATAAATGAAATGTCACAGAAGATCACATGTGTTGTAGTGAAAATAGACAATCATAGTTGGAAGAAAGTGTCAATTACAATAATTAGATGAATTTTCTAAGTACTAGAGTTGTTATCAAGTAGCCAAGTTGAGGGGATTAAATTAGTAATTTCCTTTTAAACACTTGACAAAGGGCTAATGCAAAAGTTGTGGTACAGGTCATGTGCTTTAGCATGGAAGAAGAACAACTTTAAAATTTGGAGTAAAAGATGGTTAAATGTGACACCCTGAGGTTTTAAAAAATGATTAAGCCATAAATGTTTATTTGAATGGACTAAGTGACATTAGAGAAAAAGAGTCACATGTGATAATAAGGTTAAAATCTAGCAAAATTTGAGCTAAATTTATAAAAGAGTCACACTTGACAATGGACTAAGTGACGAAGTTGAGAATATAAAATGTGAAATTATAAAAAATAGTATAAATAGGTGAACAAGGTTAATGCTAAACCAAATGACTGAAGCAAGTTCATGAATTGTTCAAAAAATTGAATTTGGGCAAGTGTTTGAAGAAGGGAAATATGAAAAATTAGTCATTTTGGAAAGTTTCAAGTTTGAAATTTATTTAAGTAGTAAAATCTTAGCTAATATAAAAGTTGTATTATGAATCATGTACTACAACGTGGAAGAAAGTTTGAATTAAAAATTCAAGTATTTGAGTTGGTATCAAATAGATAAAACTGGATAAGATTATCGATTTCAGGATAAAGCTGAAATAACCTAAGTGTTGGAATGCAGTAAAAAAGGTGGAAGTTTGAATACATTTTAAGTAAAAGTTTGTAAATATAGTTTCAACAACAAGCACATCTCATTAAAGTAGAAAGTATGGAATATTTGTCTGTTGTTTAAATCTTGAACTTACTGGTCACATGCTGCCATATGGAACAAGTAAACCTATGTAAACCATGGTTGTTCTGCTCTAGCTGTGAAGAGCTAATAATCAAGCTTTATGATAAAATATTAATTGATTAGTTGGATAAGTCTTGCTTAGTACCTCTATACTTAGTATAATATTAATCTTATTGTAGGAAAGCCCTCCGAAGAAAATGAAGAGCAACATATCTTACAATCATAGCCATATTCCAAGATCTTAATCCTTCATCAAGTTACTTGTTATAGCTTAAAGCTATCATTAATATCTAGAGTATTACCTTATATTCCATATAGTTTAATTTTTCATTGTATTAGTTCTTATCAAATTATTATTAGTTATTCTATGCTATTTCATATATCAAATGTTATATAGAACTTTCTTGGTGGAACTATGATAACCATGTTAAGTTGGAGACGATCCGATAGAGGCACAAGTTCTTAATATGCTGTTTAAAATTTAAATCAATTATTTAGTCAGGTTAGTGATCTCAAATGAAACAACTCCAAACTACAAAGTTGTAGATCTCGTCGAGGGCTACAATTTTTGTATAAAAATCATTTTCATCCGAGTTCGTATGAAAAAGATATGATTTTTGTCGCACCGGCGGGGTGGCATGAGAAGACTGAACTATCACATCGGTGGGAGTGGCGTGACAAGCTTGACACATTGAATATGCACTGGCAGACCCCTCCCGCGTGTTCAAACATGGCACACCTTGTCACGCCAATGCATGTGGCGCGAGAGCCTATTTTTATCACGCTATGCGCACCAGTGGGCTATTTGTTCGTGTGGATTATTTTTAAAATAAAATTTTAAAAAAGGTTAAAAATAAAGGAAATTCTTGGGCTTTGTACTCAAGGTGGGTGGGCCTTGTTCCACGTAATCGGAATTGACGAAAAGCATTGCATGTGTGACTCTGGGAGTCGGAGTCACCACATGACGTGTGTTTAGGTTTCCCTTTCAAGGTTAAGAAATTCAATTCGAATCGTCCGTTTCTCGCGGCCATTGAGGCTACTTGACCCTTTTGCCATATAGAGTAAGAAGAGAAACAAATATGATGGTTACTAATATTGATGTTTTATGTTTAATTAATTCTTTCCACCATGTGTGATGTTGGATAGATGCTAACCTAGAATGGTTAAATAAAACTAGAACTTGAGGCTAAAACTTGAAAGCAAGAAATTACTCTTAGTTGCTTTATGGCAAAAACAAACCCCTCAGAGAAAAACCGTGCATGCTTAGGAGTCGGCTAAGTATATACCACTAGTCGGGTATGCCTTGCTGAGTGTTAGTATACTCAGCTTTGCATGTGGCATTGTTTTTAGGTAAGAATTTCGAAGATATGATTGCTAGCTTGACTTGGCTGTGTACTCTTCCTCTTGGTTGGTCGGTGGAATGGGATGCGTCCCCAACCAATGATGATCGTGGTGAATGATGTCGTGTACGGGCTTTATCATGACATCTTGTTTCGTCGTTAGAACTATCGTTTATTTTCCGCTGCACCATTGAACTCTAAAAGTACTTGTTTTATGATTCAAACTTGGTTTGTAATAATAATAATTAGTGTTGAACTCTGTGATGTAAAATTATGGATTGTTGTAATTTCTGGGCTCACCTTCGTGTGGGTAGTATGTATGCTTTGTTTCGATCTTAAAACCAATGGTTGCATCGGGATGTTACCCGACAGACTGCCGAGTTGCTCCATTTTAAGTATGTGTTAGCCCGGATCGTCTTCATGGTGATTGTTAGCACACTTAAGCTAGATTAATTCGGGCGGTTCTCCCACAGGTAGCATCGGAGTCTAAAAGCATACGCCAGAGAGTATAACAAGCCTTAAAAACATATTTTCTTAAAACCTGATCACAAGGGATTATGGGAATATCTAGGTGGCTATTTAACTTATGTTTTTAAGCATGACTTCCATCACATTACTTTATATCAAAACTTATTTTTGTGCACAGTCGACCTTTACGCCTTTACATTCGGTAACGATGCACCTACGTTAAGGTAATAAGGTGAGGATCAGGTGAGGATCTTCAGTTAGCTGAGAAAGTTTGACTCTCCCGTCGGTGACGCGAACCGAACGCTGCTCTCAAGCAGTGGTCTATTTGAGGTGTGGCTAATATACCAACTATTTATTGATTATATTGGCGGTAAAATATGCTGCACATACGGTGGCTACAACGTACGGACATCCCATAAGGCGATTTATACGAGAAGTGAATACGTTACCATGGTAACATATGAAGCACTGTCCATGCAGTGTCGAACACATGGATGCCGCTACTATAGTGAGCGGTAATGCATGGGGACGCTTTCATAAGTGCTGGCATGAAAGGTTCAATGTATGTATGCTCTGAGATTTTCTAAAGGTACACTAACCACGCATACGTTCAGGTTAAGAACGGTTAGAAAATTCAACTCCCTAATATAGGGAGAGGCGTATTATGTTTTGCCACCGAAACTAACTACGTAATACCAAAGTTTTTGACAGTTATTTTCTTTTGTGAGAATGAATAGGTCGTGAATGCATCATTATCATATCCGAAATGGAATAACAATAGTTTAGCATTAGTTGGGAGTAATTAAGTTTATACCTACGCACGGGTTCCTTTCACTTAAGGTCCATCTAGAAATCTGCCTTTTCTACCATATCTAGATAGATGGATTAATTGAAGTTGAAGTATGACCTCAGTTGTAGAAAATACCAATAAGGAAATTGCTCCAAATTTTGTCTCCTTCCTGCTGCTAAATTTTGGGAATTTTTGAACAGATACTAAGTAAGCAACAGTAGAAACTTCTGCACATCAGTTTTCTGCCTACATCGAGCACTCCGGTTTCAAAAATATTTTGACCTTCCTAGTAAAGTTTTAAGCCGAAAGGTTCAATACCAAACTTGTTGCAAACTTGATCAGGCACCTACTGTCAAAATTTTATGATTTTTGGCCAAGTACATCTTCTGTGGTGATCAAAATACTGGCTGCCTGTCCGCTGTTTTTTCTGGATAGACAGCAGTCGACAAGTTGAAGCCAAAGTGTTTCTTAGAGCCTGTTTCAGCCAAAGCTGCCTGTTTTTCTTAGAGCCTGTTCTAGCCAAATTTTTGAATAATAAAGTTGTGCAAAAATATCCTAGGAATGTTCTGGTGAAGTTTGGGAATTTTCGGACATCAATTCTTTAAATTATAGCTGATCTAGTATGGTGTCCTGAATCTGCTTTTATCGTCTTGTTCACAAGTTTTTCCCATATCCCACACCTCTGATCATTTCTTCAGATGGTCGACCATGACTAGGGGAAAATATGTCACCTACCTCCTGTATAAAATTGAGAATTTATTGCCTTCTCCGCTTTGAGTTATGATCAGTTTTGTGCCGCTCAGTTTTCTGAATTTTTCAGAATGAGCACCTAACAGTCCACAATACTTTTAGCCCAGCTTTGAGTTTGAATCTTGTAAGGCACTAAATAACGAAGTTGTGCCTAACTTAACCACCTACCTCCTGGTAGAATCTGAGAGAATTATTGGACAACTAGTTTGCAAGATATGACTTTTCCTTGGAAGTTGATATAAAATTTAAAAAGGATAATTGTAGGGATCCAAGGATCAAGCCTGGCTCCCTAGTTAGCATATCAAGGATGAGTAAAGGTGTCTCCCTTGGATGGGTTAGAGTTAATCTCATTTGCCCTTCTTGCTCATATAATGCTTTTTGAAAACTAAAAATGGTGCATAGAAATACTAGATTATCATGCTTGATCATTACTATTTAAGTGACCCTGGGAGTAACCACGTAACGTGTGTTTAAGTCTACCTTGCAAGGTTAAGAAATTCAATTCGAATCGTCCGTTTCTCGCGGCCAATGAGACCGCTTGATCAATTTACCACATAGAGTAAGAAGAGAAACAAGAATGATGGTTACTAATACTGATGTTGTATGTTTAAGTAAAATTCCATCATGTGTGATGTTGGATAGTTGCTTACCTAGAATAGTTAATCAAACTAGAATTTGAGGCTAAAATTTGGAAGTAAGGACCTACTCTTTGTTGCTTTTCGGCAAAAACAAACGCTCAGCCAAAAGACTTGCATGTTTAGGAGTCGGGTAAGCCTTGCTGAGTATTAGTATACTCAGCCTTGCTTGTGGCATTGATTTCAGGTGAGAACTTCAAAGACATGATTGCTAGCTTGACTTGGCCGTGTACTCTTCCTCTTGGTTGGTCGGTGGAATGGGATGCGTCCCCGGCCAATGATGATCGCGTTGAATGATGTCGTGTATGGGCTTTATCATGACATCTTGTATCATCATTAGAACTATCGCTTTATTTCCGCTACACTATTGAACTCTGAAGTACTTGTTTTATCAATTTGAACTCGGTTTGTAATAATATTTAATGTTGGACTCTATGATGTAAAATTGTGGAATGTTGTAATCTTTGGGCTCACCTTCATGTGGGCAGTAGGTATGCTTTGTTTCGATCTTAAAACCAGTGGTTGCATCAGGATGTTACCCGACAGACTTTCGAGTTATTCTGTTTTAATTGCATGTTAGCCTAGATTGCCTTTATGGTGATGGTTAGCACACTTAAGCCGAACAAATTTTGGCGGTTTACCACACGGACCGTCCGCCTAAACTGTGACCACTCATATTTTGAAACACAAGTTTGCCATTTCTCAAACTTAGTCAATCCTCATGCATGCAATGCAATTGTTTGAGCAAAATGGCACTATCGAATCGTCAAGCAAAGGCACATCGACCCCTCTTGATAGTACGGCTATCTATCCTATTAATCTGGTCATTTCACATCCACTAATCACCTTATAACCGGCAAAAATATAAAAGCCCTATCATATACCTTTGCCTTGAGCTTTTCCCTCAACATCATCTCCAAGTTTCTTCATGGCATAAATGCACGCACATTTTTCTCTTGGACCAACCTATACTCATTTATTCTCAAGAGATTCTTAGTCCACAAATGTTGTCATTAATTACCAAAACATGAATTAGGGGCCTAGATGCTTTCAATCTCCCCCTTTTTGGTAATTGATGACAACACATAAAGGAGTGATATTAAAAGGTTCAAGCCAACTTAATACACAAGGCATAAGGTAGACTTGAGTTTGAGCCTCGGGTCCACTTTCAAAATAATGTATGGATAAATTTTACCAAAGTTCGAGGAGTAGAGAGAACTCCCCCTTGATATGTGCATAAAAAATTTGAATAAAATCATGAGCACATCTCCATGGATGTGACAATTTTGGCGGAGTTTCCCCTACAAAGTGGAAATCGAGACATACAAGACATACAAGATAATAGAATTTAAGCTCAACATGGTTAGCACAACATCAAATAACCACAAGTACTAGAACGGGCACACAAAATAATAAGAGAGAGATAATCAAGCCAACATAGTTCACCACATATTACAAGCCAAGTTCTAGTTCAAACACACAAGTTCATGCAAGAGAATAAATACACAAAGTCCATGCAATGCAAGAAGTCTGTCACACAAAACGTTTCAACACAAATATAGCAAAGCGAATAAACATGAGCTCCCTCTAGATCGCTCCTACATGACTCTTCTCCCCCTTTGGCATCAAGTACCAAAAGCTGGTCATCCATCGGCGCTGGAGGCGGTGGTGGAGGATAAAATGGCTGATGTGGATAAAAATGTGGAGGAGGCACTGGAGCTGGATAAACTAAATAGAAGTGATCCATGAAACCTGAGAAGGTAGTAGAGAAGGTGTCAAAGTCATTCTGTAGCATCTGCTGCCTGTCAACAAGCTCCTGATGCTGCTCTGAAGTAGTCAAATAATTGAACCTTGAATCCAAGGCTGCAATGTTAGTGTGCAAACCTTCTTGAACATTCTGCATTCTTGCCATGATGGGCTGATATATCTCATTGTATAGCTGCTGCCCAAAAACCTGAAATCCAGCATTCAACTGACCCTGGAACTGTTGCTGCATGTTCTGAAATCCAACATTCAATTGCTGCTGCATTTGAGTCGCCAATCCATCAAACTGAGTGTTAATACCCTACTGCATGGTGGCAAAATATGGATCAAAATATCTAGCTGGAGGCACCCACTACGGCTGCATAGGAGGACGAGGAGGGATAGCTTGCTGATCAATATTTGGAGCTTCATTTCTAGTAGCACCCTAACTTTCCTTGTCATCCTCATCAACCTCAATATTAGGAAAAGGAGTCAAGGGCCTCTCAAGAAATGATGTGTCATTCTTGAATGGTCTGAAAGGCTGATGCTTGACCTCACAAATTCCTCTAAATCTGGTCATAGCCTTGATTAATGACATGATGTATGGAGCAAAATACAAGTTCATCTCAAGGTTGACCCTCAGATATGCCAATTGATCCATGATAATAGCAATGACATCCACTTTGTTATCATTCATCGCATGAGAGATCAATTCCAATAAAGACCTCTAACTTTGTCATCGTTTCCACTCTTGGGCATAAAAGTCACTCTTGCAATTTTATTGACAACCCCTAGATGATGTCTAAGACCTTGAGTACCACCATAAACACGAGGAATTCCAAGACGAGCAGGCTCATAAAAGATCGGATAATCATTTTCATCAAGAGGTTGTTCATTGATCATATTGATGCTATGCTCATCTTTGAGAAAATCATAATTCAATTGATTTGCAGCAGCAAATTCAGCAAATGTAGCATGATATCTTTTTTTTTCCAGTCATCCATACTAGAGTTTCTTTAGCCATATCAATTTCAAGAGTTGCATAAAATTAACGAACAATGGTTTGATTCCAATCACATCTTTGCTGAAAGAAACTTGATAGACCCATATTTTCAAATTTATCAACAAAGCCACTCATGACGGGCTGACTCCCCATGTAGCCTAGGTCTATGGTTTGATGTCTAAAAACAGTTTTCTTAACCATATGACCAAAGAAGGCATCTTGCTGTACCTGAGTGTAGAAGAGGAGGACATTTGTGTCTCTGTCAAGATTATACTGATTTTCTGATCTTGCATTAGAATACTCCGCAGTGTCCAATTTCTTTTAGGAAAATTTAGAGCATGGATATCTAGTAATTCATCCTGATCACTACCATCATCCTTATCCATAGCAGAATCATCTCCCACACCACCAATAGAAGATTCGGCCTCTAACTCACTGGGATTTGGTTGATAATCACCATCATTTGGATGATCATCATTGCCTCTTTGCTTCTTTGATGAACCACCTCTCGCTTCACTTTGGATGTCAATGTTTTGAAGATTTTTCTGCCACTCCTGAGATCAAGAATCAACCATAAGCATCATCAAAATTATTCAATATCAACTAACTACAAGTGCTGGCTGTTCTGCAGCAAACAGTGAGGGGCGGACAGTCCGCCTAGGAGGGCCGGACCATCCAGGGTCACTGTGCGGGCGCGAACAGCACAGTAAACTGCCCCCAAATCGATCCATCATAACTTGAGTTCTAGCATAAATTGACCGACCAAATTTTAACCATATCATCTCCTCATCATTAGCAATCAATCCCTCCAACCAGTTTTTGTGAATCCATGGCCCAAAAATAGATCACACCCTCAAACCCTAAGCATCTCCATTGATAAAATTCAAGAACATGAGATGGGGAATCAATGAAATACCAAGATGACATGATGGAGAAGCTCGCAGAGTGTCTGATGATGCGCTCGGACCGTCCGGGAACCACGCCAAGCACCCTCCCCTATTGGAGAACCTTTTCCATGTGCTAGGGAGAAAGAGAGAGCTTTGGAGGGTTTGTGGCCGATTTGAGGAAGGAGAAAGGTGTGGAGGAGAAGATAAGCCTCGGTTGCCTGGGCTCACCAAAATTCTGCAGGCGCAGACCATTCGTAGCCTCAGGCGGACCGTCTACCGGTCAGATTTTTGACCCGAACAGAACTGCATGTGTTTTTGGATAGTTTCAACTTTTCACCTATGGAGCGTCCACGGTCCATGGGTGGACTGTCCGCCTCTCAATTTTTCTGCCTAATCTGTTCTGTGATGTTTCTAACTAATTTTGCCAATTGAACGCGGATTGTCCACCTCTTACCCGCGGACTGTCCGCCATACACATTTCAGACTGTCCAGAATTGCTGTGATGAACCTCAATTTTGAATTTGAATCAGGTATTATTGCTCATGAAAATATTCAAAACTTCCATCAACAGCATGCAAGCAAACAATGAAGTAACAAAGGTATGTTGAACCAAGAAAATGAGATAAAACAAGAAACATCAAGGTTATATAAAAAATAACTCAAAAAATGCATCTAAAATACTAGAAAGACATGCTCAAGGATGCACAAGAGAGTCAAATGACACATGCACTAGATTTCAAGCCACATTTGAGAAGTCAATGACATTTATCTCATTTCTCAATTTGCAAAACTGATTTTCATCCAATGGTTTGGTGAATATATCCGCCAATTGATCATCTGTGTCAATAACATCAATCTTGATATCACCCTTGTTCACATGATCTCTAAGAAAATGATGCTGAATATCAATATGCTTGGTTCTTGAATGTTGAACCGAATTAGTTGCATTTTTCATAGCACTTTCATTATCACATAATAAGAGAATTTCCTCAAATTTCACACCAAAATCAAGAAGTGTTTGCTTCATCCATAATAATTGAGCACAACAACTTCCGACTAAAATATATTCCGCTTCGACGGTTGAAAGAACAACTGAATTTTGTTTCTTTGAAGACCAAGAAACAAATGACCTTCCAAGAAATTGACAACCACCGGAAATGCTTTTTCTATCAACTTTGCAATCGGCATACGAATCCGAATAACCAACCAAATCAAAGTGAGCACCCTTGGATACCATATGCCAATATTTGGAGTCAATTTCAAATACCTCAACATACGCTTGACAACGGTCAAATGACATTCTCTAGGGGCAGCTTGAAATCTTGCACATATGCACACACTAAACATGATATTGGGCCTAGATGCTGTTAGATAAAGCAAACTACCAATCATGGACCTATAGAGTTTTAGGTCGGTTTTAGGTCTACCGGTTTACGTCCCTCATTAAGATCGAGATGTCTATTTGTAGCCATAGGTGTCTTGATAGGTTTGTGTCACACCCTGAAACTGATGGATTTCAGGATGTGATTAGAAAAAAAATAAAGCAATGATTTTCTCATAATTATAAAAGATTTCAACATTTATTTTCTTTATAGAGAATTTAGTATAGGAAAAATAAATGATTGTCTTTCTGAATTAAATAAAATGGTTCTTGTATGTTGCATTCATGTCGTTGCATTGGTTTTTGTTTGTTTGCGTGTTTGAGTTTGCAAAATAAAAATACCCAAAAACTACCCTAAAATCTTTTTTCTCTCTTCCCTATCTCTTTTGGCCCATCCCATCTTTCTCTCTCTCGTTCCCCTCTCCCAGCCCGGCCCAGATCCCCTCCCTCTCCTTTCTTTTCTCTCCTCGCGCAGCCCACCAGGCCCAACTCGCTCAGCCGGCCCAACCCACCACACTCTCTCCCACACCCCTCTCTCTCTCTCTCTCTTTGACGGACGAGACCCACCCGTCAGCCCCGTCCCCTAGCTCCTGCCGGCCCTCCCCTTACCTCGCCGCGATTCCCGCCTGCTGCCGCACCGGTGCCCTGCGCCCCCGCATCACCCTCCTTCGTGGCGCCGCTTCACTGCCTTAAAGGCCCGCAGCACGTGCCTCCCTCTCCCTCACTGGTAACCGCCACCTTAAACAGCCGCAATCACTGGCCGCCCGAGCTCACCGCCCCCATCTCGCCGGCACTTCCATTCCTCACCCTCCCCTCCTCACTGTAAAATGAGCGCCGAGCTCCCCTTCTCTTCTTTCCACCCCATCTCGCTCACCCTTGCTCCTCTGCTCGCCTATGCCGCTACCGCAGAGCCCGTGCTCCATCACCGAGCTCCACCGTCGCCACTCCCTCGTCGATCTCCAGCCTTGCCGCCGTTTCGTTGCCCTCGCCTACCTCCAGATCTTCACCTCGGGGTAGGAGAGGTAGTGGACCCTTTCCCCCTCCCTCTCTTGCTCTCCCTCACCAGCGATTCCTCGCCGGAGTTGCGGTGCCGCCGCCGCCGTGGCGCGCATGCTTCCGGCCGCCACACAGCCATCCCGAGCCCCTAGGAGAGTTCCCCGTCGCCCCCTCTCGCTCCTCGGCTTTTTCCCGTGCCAATCTGTGCCCCGGAGCACCGATTCCGGTGTACACCGGCGAGGCGCCGCGGCGCCTGCTCGCCGCCGGTGTCTGTTGCCGCCCAGCGCCGCCCGCTAAGCCGCTGGCTCGTCGAGCCAAGCCGCACCCGAGCCGCTGAGCCGTCCACCAGCGCAGCCAAGCCAAGCCACCAGAGCCGCCACCGTTGGATCGCGATCCGATGGATCAGATCCGCCCGACCCGAGCCAAACCCTAGTAGCCACCGGAACTCTTGCAAAAAACCCCCTATGTTTTCTAGAAATCAACCCGCGGTCCTGTTCTGTTGAAAAGTAATTAGATTTAGGTCCTTTCTTTTCTGTTTAGGCCCCTAACCTTTCCAGAAATAGAACCCGCCATCCCTATCCTCTCTATTTTTAGTCTAGCCCCTGTGTTTTAGGTTTCGTTAGGTTTTAGCCCTCGATTTCTTCAAGTTTAGCCTCTGAAAGTTCAGTTTCTTCGCAGATAAGTCCGTGGAACCTTGTTTTAGCCCTATCTTCGTCATTTTAGCTCTGTTTGAACTCGTTCTTGTTGCATTAGTCTTCTAAAACCCTAAGTATAGTTTAGTCATGTCGTTTTGCCATAATTCCTATTTTTAATTTAAATATAGATTTAATTTGATTAAAGTTCCCTCACCTAGTTTTTCTAATTAAAATCCACCTAGGTCTTTACCTCCGGTTTTCATAACTAATGTTAATTTAATTAATACCAACTCAAATGTGTTCTAAATATAATTTGTTTAGTTGAACACCAAACATAAAGTTATGCGTTTAGATGTTCTCGCAAGTTTCTGTTAAATTAATTGTGTAATTAATACAATTTATACATAGATAACAGTATATAAAATTTGACTAAGTTTTACCACATCATTTACAAGTGGTTTCTAATTAAAATCAATGAAGCTTATAGTTCTTTTGTTTTCTTTTATAATTCAAATCTTTCGATAGCTGTATCTTTTCAACCCTAACTCCGCTTTCCGCGTTTCTCGCGCTCTTGTAACCGTAGCAGCGAGCCTTATCCTTTAGCACGCTCTTTTAAAAGCTTTTATTTTGTGATTGGTGTATTGTTCTTAGCTGTACTTGTTTGTTGTTTTGTATGTTTGTGCTCGATGTTTGCTTTGACTAGAAGGAACGCTGTTGAAGCTTGGAGATCAAGGGTTCCAAGTGAGCAAGAGCTGAAGAGCAGTAAGAGTAGCTTTTCGTTGGAAAAAGGCAAGTGAACCTAACCATCCTTCTATTTATGCTTATTTACAAGAATACCATGTATTAATTGGAACGTGGAGAACCACCCAGGAAAACAGTACAACCACAAGAACCATATGGCTCTGGTCTTGGCTAAATAATTAGAGACTCTAGTTTGAAGCAGTCTTACCGAAAGGGCAAGGAGGGGGTCGGTGATTGGGGTATAGCCCGGTCCTCTTGGGGTAGCAACCTTTGCTAAGGTGCTAACCATTAGGGAGGGTTATGGTTCACGCCGCTACCGAAACTCTAGCGGGCTACTTCTTACTAGGGAATCTTTGTAAAGGCCTCATAGCGTCCCTATGCAACCACATCTCGAAAGTGTGGTATTGTGCCTAGCTATCACAACATGGTTGGGTCCAAAGTTCTTCTGAACTTTTACGCGACTTGTGGTGAAAGTGTACAAACTCTGTAGAGTGTTTAAAACTGATATATCAGGCGTGCTCACGGTCAAGAGTGGCCTGGACCCTCACATGATTAATTTAACCTAAAGATGATCTTAAATCACTTTCTGGTTATTTCTTGTGGTCTTGCTGAGTACCAACCATAAGTGTACTCACCCTTGCTTACTGCTGCTCAGAAGAAGAAGGTGTGAAGTCTGCTGAAGATGATGCTGAGTTCTAGACGTACGCATCCCCCAGTCATTTGCCTGTGAAGTTTGGAGCCTTCGTTTCAACGTTAAGCGTAAATCTCTGATAGTCTTTTAATCGTTGTAAGTTTCTTTACGTGATACTGTTGCTGTTATTCACTGATGATGTCACTATATGTATGAAACTTGATCCTGGCATACATATAGTTATGCATTTAGTTTAGTCCTTAAACCGGGTGTGACAGTTTTGCATCTTCCATATGTTGTTATTTCTTACGTCATAGATAAATCCGCAAGCAACAGAATACCGTTGTATTATTTTACCCGTGAGTAATCCCGGGTGTCGTATTTATATTTCCGCAGGGAAGGCCGCGGTTATAGAATTGATAAGTTGATGATTAATTCTTAATTTAATATTCAATTGCATAAATAGGGGTTAAGATAATATGTGGATAATAAGGTAGTGTGACACACACAAGTTACTTAAGCTCAAACTCATGAAAAGGCATAGGCAGAGAGAAAGGAAGAAGAAAGCTACTCGGGACTTATATACTTCTATCAAAATATACAGCTCATATTATACACTTATACACATACACATGATTATCCCCAGCTCTAGGCTCCCAGGCACTACCGAAAGAACCGCACATGACTGGCAGAGAAGCCACCAGCCAACTCTGCTACATTATGGACCTCCTATCGCCCTACCCGAACAGGGAGGATTACGCTAGACGGACAGAGATGTCACCACCTGCAACCTACCTCAAGTAACCATGGGATAGGACCACATCCGGCAACATTGATTAACCCAGACACCATGTCGAAATTAATTAGTGATACTCTAGTATCCTGCGTGGAGGCCCCACCCTCCGGATGGACAGACATCGTACTAGAGCAAACATTCGAATACTGGAACCGTTGCTGTGGCACTAGATTTACTAGTTTAATCATGCAAGGTATAAGGTACAAGTATAAACTAACCATGAAGCATATGTCTGACACCACAAAATATAAGTCATGCGGATATATAAATCTAGAAGATACCTCTATTAAAGATATCCGAGAATTACAAAGGAAAGTAAGAGCTACACCCATACCGAAACTCCTAGGCAACCTCGGGAACCCGAAGAATAGCTACTTCAACCTAAACGCCACTAGCCTATGGACTAAGCAGGAGAGGAATTGAGAGAATGAGCAACTTGAGGTGTGTCTTCATTTGGAGACCCCTTCTGTATTTATAGGCATGGACAGGCAGCTCTCGGGTGGCAAAACAACTGAAGTCAACTGGAACCGACCTTGAGGAGCAACGAGGAGGCGCCACGTGCAAGATGGAGAGCAGGGGAGGCAAGGTCGGTTCGGCCGACCTGGCCCGGTCTCCCACCGACTTCAACTTTGGCAGGGTGGCTGCCAAGTGGGCCCTTATGGCGGTTATGCATGCATTGGCACTGTCCTAGGTCGGTTGCATGCCCTCGTGTTCCCTTCAATCCATGTGAGGCTGAATAGTGTGTTCTGATTGGTCGATACTTTTTGCCTTGGATTCAAGGGTGTGTTTTTGTCGGTGTTTTACCGCCACACCCACCGAGGGATACCCCCGAGGTGGTGAGTTTGTAGGTAGGGTGTTGCCCAGATCAGGAACTCGAAGGTGCAAGGAACAGAAAGTTTAGATAGGTTCAGGCCACCGAGAGCGTAATACCCTACGTCCTGTGTGGTTTGTATTGCCTTAGGTGGTGATCGGGTGATCTGATGTTTGGAGAGGGTTGTCAGACCCGGGCCCACGGGACTGTGCATGTAGCGTACTTTTACTAGGATAAGGGATGGGACATAACCCACGCCTTACATCTGTTGTAACTACTCATAGCATAGTAGGACTACTCATGCTGTAGTAAAACTAAACGGAGACGATAGAAAACTACCCGAAAAGTACTTAGGTAGGACTCCTAGGTTTGTATCCGACTAGGACTTCCGTGTAACCTTGTCCGCCCAAACTATATAAGGGCGGACAGGGACCCCCTCCAAACAGGATATCACCCGATCACCACCTAAGGCAATACAAACCACACAGGATGTAGGGTACCCGAACCTGTCTAAACTTTGTGTTCCTTGCGCTTTGGAGTTCCTGATCTCGGCGACACCCTACCTACAAACTCACCACTTCGGGGGTATTCCTCGGTGGGCGTGGCTGTAAAACATCGATAGTTGGCGCGCTAGGTAGGTGTGTTCATCGAGCATCCACCGGAGAACTCGATGGCGTCCTTCAACTTCACCAACGCCATGCTCGATGAGGGCACAACTTTTGTCTTTGGATCCAGGATCTGCGTCGACAACGGCTTGGGTGGCTTCAATAGCCACCTAGTCGACTCCGGGAAGTCGGAGGCTTCTACATCAACTCGACACAGCGACATTGACGAGTTCATCGACAACCTTGATGAGTTGCTGCTCCTCGATCTACCCAGGCAGATCGAAAGGACATCCGTTTTCGATGCGACTTCAACTCGTGCTGCACCAGGACTACTCGGATCAAATTCAAACCGATCTGAGGAGGCCACGCAATCCAAGTCCCTCTCCGACTTGCCGGAGGACTTGGATCGTCTTTTCAAAATTCGAGACGAGGGAGCCACTGCTTGTCGAGGGTCTCTCGTTTTTGACAACTACTCAGACTCAAACGGAGAGTAGCCATTAACTACAAGTTGGAGCCGAGGAGGACTCGAGGACGAGGGAGCCACCGCTCGTCGGGAGGCCTCAGTCCTCGACAACCACTCGCAACCCGATGATTACCCCGAATCGCTTTTAGGTAATCATCTAGGTTTAACCATAACGTCTACGCCGCAAGGCCGTTTCGTGTACTGGAAGGGTCTAGAGCCCTCTGAGGTACTCGAATACGACTCCCGCCTTCTGGCAGAATACACCCCCTGGCGTATCTGATGCATCCGGCCCAGATGGGGTTGGCCGAGGCCCAATAAATTAAGGTTGCCCGAACCCCAACAGTTCTTAGGCACACCCACTCGGGGAAAGGCCCAATCTCCCTAAAAGACTAGTCCAATAGGGGAAGGATGGCTCTCCCTTTAAAGGTGGCTTCCTCCGCCCAAGATAAGCAAGGTGGAATTATTCAGAGGCTCACACGGTCGGCGCCCGACTACAACTGGGCCACTCGGCTCCCTTTGTTGCGTCTTTGCCAGGGGGTAATAGTGGAAGTTGTCCTCATCATTCCCACCCCCTTAAACAAGGGCCCAACTCTGATACCAAATGATGCATCCAGCCCAGATGGGGTTGGCCGAGGCCCAATAAATTAAGGTTGCCCGGACCCCAACAGTTCTTAGGCACACCCACTCGGGGAAAGGCCCAATCTCCCTAAAAGACTAGTCCAATAGGGGAAGGATGGCTCTCCCTTTAAAGCTGGCTTCCTCCTCCCAAGATAAGCAAGATGGAATTATTCAGAGGCTCACACGGTCGCCGCCGACTACAACTGGGCCACTCGGCTCCCTTTGTTGCGTCTTTGCCAGCGGGTAATAGTGGAGGATGTCCTCATCAGTATCAATCCCATGGATCCGGAAGATTTCGACTACTCTGCTCAACCGCACCTCGCGTCACGACATCAATGCACTGCAATGATGACCTTGACTACTTGACTCGCGCCGCAGTTATGACTGCTTCGACAAATTGACTGCACCAACGACAACTTCAACAACTACTCGAGAACGAGTCTCAAACTACTCGGCGACTAGCTCCGCATTGTCAACAACTAGTCGAAATCAGCTTCGACTAGTCGGCTTCGTCAGCAAATTGCCCACAGATCAAAGCTACGCTTCACCGCCTACTTTTTGCCCAACGCACACTCTCTCCATCGGCGAACCTGAAACCCCCAAACCATGTCCAGATTGGTTGGAGGCGGATCAACCCAGGAGCCTCGCCGCATTGAAGGAGGATTTGGATCATCTACCACCACTCGGATAAGGAGAAGCCACTGCGCGTCGGGGGGCTATTGCTTCCGACAACTACTCGGATGCAGCTACTCATGTGACTCGGGGTCTGGTAAGGGGATCAGATTGGTCGGGCAGGCATGGGCATCGGAAGGGCATGAAACCCTCCAGGTTTCTCAAATCAAGTCCACCATGATTCATTGCCACACCCGGCGAACTTCCTTTTCAAGAAGGCAGACCCCTCCTCCCTTCCGACGATGAAGACGAGGGCCAGGTGGCGCGGAGTGCCAAACGCTTCGCGCCCAATCAAGAAGTGTTCATGATTTACGCCGACGAGAACTGTGAAGGCCTAGAGCGGGTCTGGCTAGATGACTACGATGACTACCTCGTTGATCCACTCGACGAAGACGTGGATGTAACAATGGAAAGTGAATCCCCAGACAACATCAAGGTTGAAGACCCAGACGGCATCCAGAAGGAACGCCATAGGCTCATCAATGCAAAGCGTGCCAAACGCAGGCACCGCACGGTCGAGACGGACTAGCAGGGGAACGACAACCTCCACGACTCCTCCACGGGCGACCTTCGTGCCATCATCAACGCTGGCCGGGACGCCCACAATGTCATCATTGCCAGGCAGTAGGAGCGTGAAGAAGTGGAAGCCTACAGCCCCACCCACTATCAAATCCATTCCGACTACCTGGAGACAACTCGGAAGCGCAAGCCAGAAGTTGGGGAACAATCCACCCGTAGAAGGAAGACTCTCAGATCGAAGGAACGATTCAAGGAAGCCCTCCACGGGCAATACCCATAGCACCCGAAGAGCAAGCATTCCGCTTTTGAATGTCAAACCCTTCGGAGGGCCCTAGGAGCTCCGCCAAAACTTGGAAGAAAGGCGACGGGACTACCCAAATAATGATTTACACATAAATTAAGTACCCGATTGAAGGAGGTTTTCTGAGGGGCTTTTAGGTGTTTCGCTCGTTTAAACCATTGTTTTGGGACTATATCTCGAAACAAGGGGTTCCGTACACCTAAAAGCACCCCTTTTCACCACTTAGTCAGGGTCACCATTTATGTTTATTACTCGGGTTAATCATGACTCCCTCGCTACACTCAGGGAACCCTGTCACATCTAAGCCACGTGACTGCCAAAAGTGGTCGCCTCATTTGGCAATGACTAGTGGAACCCGTTAATTCGTTAAACAAAGTACTTACATGATTACCTATCAAATACTACCAGTAACCCTCAGATACTAGTTCTCGACTAGTTTTCTATGTTACTGAACGGACTTTGCTCCCAAACTTCCAGTAACATCTTTGCATAGCACCATACGACTTGTCTTGGCCCGCCTAAGGAACTGATCAAGATCAAGTGAAGGACCTCGTCATGAATCCCTTCGGGCCAACCATGACGTTTTCGCAAGTCAACATGTGAATTCTCATGGTCCACCCAAGGATACGACTGAAGCTACCAGCAAGATTTATTTCTCCCTCGCTAATTGACTTCCAGTCACCTTCACATACTTCCAGTACAACTCTGTTTACTGGTTCACGACTGGTATATGTGCAAGTTTTCTGAAGGGGCCTCGCTCCCATACTTCCAGTAACAGATTACTAGTTTCCGACTAGTATGCTATGTTACTGAAGGGGCCTTGCTCCCATACTTCCAGTACAAGTCCGTTTACTGGTTTATGACTGGTATTACGTGCAAGTTTGCTGAAGGGGCTTTGTCAGACCCGGGCCCACGGGACTGTGCTCATAGCGTACATTTTCTAGGATAAGGGATGGGACATGGCCCACGCCCTACATCTCTTGTTACTCCTCGTAGCGTAGTAGGACTACTCATACAGTAGTAAAACTAGTCGGAGATGATAGGAAACTACCCAAAAAGTACTCGGGTAGGACTCCTGGGCTTGTATCCGACTAGGACTTCCGTATAACCCTGTCCCCCCAGACTATATAAGGGCGGACAGGGACCCCCTCCAAACAGTATATCACCCGATCACCACCTTAGGCAATACAAACCACACAGGATGTAGGGTATTACGCTCTCGGCAGCTCGAACCTGTCCAAAGTGTGTTCCTTGCACTTTGGAGTTCCTGATCTCGGCGACACCCGACCTACAAACTCACCACTTCGGGGGTATTCCTTGGTGGGCGTGGCAGTAAAACATCGATAGCTGGCGCGCTAGGTAGGGGTGTTCATCGAGCATCCACCAGAAAACTCGATGGCGTCCTTCAACTTCACCAGCGCCATGTAACGACATACTCGCTAATGCTATTTTGTGTCCTCGCTGCGATGGTCGTGTAACGACATACTCCTACCGGTCGGGTATCCGCCATCGGAGTTAAGTGATACACGTAAACCCAGTCAAAGCAGGTGGAGATCAATGAGACTGCTCGAATCGAAATGTAGGATGGATCACCAGATGCATATGATGTGTGGGGTGGCATATTGGATCTGCTATCGGGTTGAGGAAGTTGCAGAAATATGCAGTTCGGTAAAACAGCCATAACTTTTGCATACGAACTTGGATTGAGGCAAATTTTATATGAAAATTCATCTATAGAAAATTTTACACATGAAATTCAACCCCTTTGGCGTTTTCACTGAAATTAGATTTCCCAAAAACGGCTTGGAAGATGGAGTTTCGGGCGTTCAAAGTTTAGATGTCGTTGCGCCTAACTTGTTTTTGCAGGATCATGTGTGATCGGTATGGCCCTTGTGTGTATGTGATGCATGTATATAATTTTCATGACCTGCGTGTCGTGAGTAATGCAATATGGCAGGAGTGAAATGTATTGCCAATTTGTGTAATGGCCTGCGTGCCAACCTGTGATGATCCGACCAGACAATGTAACTAGATTTCGGTAGTTATAGATCTTGGAGGACTTGTCACCTGGAGGATGGCGCACATGAGACATGGAGATGGAGATCATCATGGTGGACAGATTCTAAGGAGATGGAGATGACCATGTGAATATGGGCCATACTGATTCACAACTATGTATTTGCCATTCTTATCGTTTTACTTCTACTTGCGATAATATGTTTTCTGCATACGGTAGAAGTAGACCGATCGATCCCTTGCAATGTTTAAGTTTAAATGCCCTCCCAACTAAATCTTTCTCCATCGCGTGTCTTGTATAATTAGTGGTGGGTCTATGATATTAGGGTATCACTAGTTTCCTTGACTTGATGAGTTTGTATCGGATACTTACACGCATAAAGGGTTGGTAAGCTTAAACAAGGTCATCTTAACGGTTAAGGACCTTGGGGCATAAAGGTTAGGAGCCGAGACATAGACATGTCATCCAACAACAAGTGTTGCTTACCGATCTACCTGTCTTCTAGCGGTGATGCTAAAGCTCACTAGTCGACTTGATAGTTGTGGGTCTTGAATCACTAAGTATCAATGGAGTGATATTGATTTTAGTGGGAGTAGATTCTATTAAATATTTAATGTGATTTACTCTACATGGATATGTTTGTCTTAGTATTTTTTTTTTTTGCATTATTATTTTATTGTAGATCAATGGCACCTAGCACCACCACATCTTGTACTTTGCGTTCGATCCTTGAGAAGGATAAGTTGAATGGGACTAACTATACGGATTGGATCCGTAACCTGAGAATCGTTCTCAGGGCTGAGAAAAAGGAAGACGTTCTGGATACCCCATTACCAGAAGAGCCTGCTGATGATGCAACTACTGCTATCAAGAATCCTTACAAGAAAGCATGCGACAATAATCTTGAAGTGAGTTGACTTATGCTCGCTTGCATGGAACCCGAGCTGCAGATGCAGTTTGAGACAAACCATGAGGCGCACGATATGATCGTGGTGCTTCAGGACATGTTCCAGACACAGGCCAGGACTGAATGGTTCATGTGTCCAAGGCCTTTGTTGAGAGCAAGCTGGCAGAGGGCGCAGTAGTGGGGCCGCATGTGATCAGGATGGTTGGTTACATGGAGAGGTTGGAGAAGCTGGGCTTCCCACTCGGCCAAGATTTGGCCACTGATTTCATTCTTGTGTCTTTACCGCTGAGCTATGGGAACTTCATCTCCAACTACCACATGCACGGGGCAGAAAAGGGCTTGAATGAGCTATGCGGCATGCTCAAGACGGTAGAAAGTGACATCAAGAAGAGCACGAGCGGCGGCCATGTGATGGCGGTCCAGAACAAGCCTAACTTCAAGAAGAAGGGTACTTCTTGGAAGAAGAAGGGCAAGGCTAAGGTTGATAGCCCCACGCCGAACTCAGATCTTGAGGCTAAAACTGGACCAGCTGCTGACACTGAGTGCTTTCACTGTCATGAAAATGGTCACTGGAAGAGAAACTGCAAGGCGTATTTGGCTTCTTTGAAGAACAGCGGAAGTAAGAGTACTTCCAAATCAGGTACCCTCACTGTTTATGTTATGGATATTTTGATTGCTGATTCTTTTGTCAATTCTTGGGTATTTGATACCAGATCGGTTGCTCACATTTGTAATTCGATGCAGGGGCTGACAAGAAGTAGAAGCGTGGCAAGAGGAGAACTTGATTTCCGCATGGGCAATAATGCAAGAGTTGCTGCGCTGAGCGTCGGGATGATGCAACTCCACCTCCTATCTGGATTTATTATGGAGTTGAATAATTGTTATTTTGTTCCTAGTTTGAGTCGAAACATTACATCTCCTTCATGTTTGATGATGGATGGTTATTCATTTCGAGTGAAAACAATGGTTGTGTGATCTCTAAGAATGGTATGTTTGTGGCTTATGCGCCTATTAAGAATTGGTTGTTTGTTTTAAATCTTGATGATTCACCTATATGTAATGTAAGTGCTAAAAGGCTTTAGCCTAATGATTTGAGTCCTACCTATATGTGGTATTGTCGTTTGGGTCATATAAGTGAGAAGCACATGAAGAAGCTCCATTCGGATGGACTTCTAACTTCGTTTGATTTTGAATCATACGAGACATGCGAAGCTTGTTTGCTAGGCAAGATGACAGAGACACCATTCATAGGTTTTCCGGGGAGAGCATCGGACTTGCTGGAACTCATACATACTGATGTGTGTGGACCAATGAGCACGACGGCTAGAGGAGGATTCCAATACTTCATAACTTTCACTGATGTTTTGAGTAGATAAGACTATGTCTATTTGATGAAACATAAGACTGTAACACCCCAGGTGTTTAAATTACTAAACAAGTCTCATTAGCATAACAATATGCTTAACTAACTAAGAAAAATTTAAAGGAAATAAATTATGAGTTGGTTTTGCTTGGATTTGAAAGTATGTGTATATGTGCATAAGTACAGGTACTTTAATCAAACAAATTAAATAACTTTCACATCAAAGTAAATATGGCTACGAAATTGAATAGGCACACCATCAGTGACATGATAAACAAAAGTCTAGTTGAAGCCTAGGAGAGAATACAAATTTTTGCCCAGGAAATGACGTGCCCTCCGAATCAAGCTTTTTGAGTTTTCAAATTAACTTTCAAACTAAAACTCAATTGAACTTTAGCCTGAAACCAAACTTGTGCAACTTTTCATTTTGAACAACTTTCATGTTCATAGATTTTTTAGTTGCAACACAGAAAAGGGAGATAATTTTATTTTTACGACCAGACCCCTGAAGTCTTCCAATTTTTGCTTTTCAGTCCCTCCCTCACCTCCCCTCTCCCCTGCCTTGCCCGACCGCCGCGCAGCGGCCGTCCGCCACCTGGCCAGCGATGCCTGACCGGCGCTAGGCGCCGAGCCAATGGCCGCCGCACCCCTGCCGCACGCCAGCTCCCTCCCCCGCGTCGCAACCCTGCCCAGCCCGAGCGTGCCACGCGCGCGACATCGTCGCCCGCCTTTGCTCGCCGCCCGCCGCGCCCAATGGCCAGGCCGCGCCGTGCTCGAGCCCCCGCCGCATCCCACCAGTCGCCGCGCTCGCCGCTCGACCAGCCCGCTGCTGCAGCTGCTTGCCCAACCCACGCCCGCGTGATCTCCCTTTCCCCCACGCCGAATCCCGCTCGCCCAACCCACTGGCCGCGCCCGCCGCACACCACGCCGGCACTCTGCTTGCTGCCCACCGCGGCCAATGTCGTGCCACCCGCGCCCGAGCCTCGCAGTCCAGCCCCGGCCTTCTCCCTCCCTCCTGTCCCTATAAAGGCCGCCCCGAGCCCTGCTCGCGCGACCAGCTCCCCAAAACGCCGCCGCCCACTGCCATTGCCGCCGCCGTGCCAAGCTCGCCGTGGAGCTCACCTCCCCGGCCACCCATTGCCAGGGCTGAGCATCCAAACACCACCAAACACCCCACCGGAGCTCACTGCCCCACCCATCACCACCCACCTCAACCAGAGCGCTGCCGGCGCTGCCTCCACCGCCACCGCACCCCACCTCGCCGTGGACAACCTAGCTCCGACCCTCCTCCGCCCTAGCCAAGCCTCGGAACGGGTTCCCCTCGACGCTGCGAAGCTCACCGACTCGCCCCCGCAGGCTCTAGCTCGCTGGAGCATCATCGCCGATGCGCCGCGCCACCGCCGCCCCCTGCTCTGCGCCGACGAGCCACCTCTGGCCATCCCCAAACCCCGACCAAGGCCCCCACAAGGTAGCTCTTGCCTCCCTGGTTCTCCCCGACCCTTTTTCCCTCGCCACCAACGAGCCCCCTCGCCGGAATTTTGTCGGCCGCCATGCTAGCGCCGCCTAGGGACCACATTGCAACAATTGAAATCTTTAAAAGGGTCTGCACGCAAGTTTCCAGGGGCATTTCCGCAAACCAGTGTTTTAACTTTAGTTTCAAAAATAGCGAAATTGTAAAATTCATATAAAATCGCAGAAAAGTCAGAAAAAAGCAAACCCAACTGTTCTGCAATCTTTAGAAGAAGATCTACAACTTTTGTTACATGCATTTCTTCAGTTGCTTGCTATATTTTGCCCTAGATTAAATTGAAGGTTTAATAGCCTTTATTTGTAGCCACTGTTGTAGACAAAGGCTGAACCTAATTTTTAGATAGTGGATTAGTTTCTTGATGTGTAGGCCAGTGTAAAAAGTTCAGGACTAGAACCCATCTCTAGCTAAACTTTTTGTTAGACTTTGTTTTATGCCATGAAGGGATACAACTAATTTTTCCTACTGTTCTATAGTGATTCATGATATGAAAATTTTTCTGTGCAGTTATATTGATACCTAGATGCTACAGAAAACTTTAGGGACTTTTACCTTTCTGTAACCTACTTATATAATTTTTGTGGTGGAAAAATGCATTAAACAAAAGTAATTAGTTTTTGTGCTTAAAAATGTTCATATTTTTACTATGGGATACTTTGGGTTAGGAAATGCTGTATAAAATGTTTCATACTCAGAAACTCTGTATAACATCTTGTAGAAATCAATCTTTATTAAAATAGGTGTATCTTGTCCTATTTATTATGCTCTATATCATGCACAATAAATTCTAAAACATTTACAGTAACACATATATGGATAGATTAACACCCTATAAAAGTTTTAGCATCAATACTTGCATGGTTCATTCTGTATAAAAATAACTAGGTTCTAGTAGTGGCTGTGTAATACATTTTTCATATTTAATCTGCTACACAAAAATGCCTAAAATTTTTACAGTGGTTTTGCCTCTGCATGTGGTACTCTGAATAAAAGTTTCATCACTAGAAGTTACCTAGTTCAGTAATTGTGTTTAATCCATGTTTGTGCTTAGAAAATTAAGTTTCCAATATAACACAACCCCTTCTCGTTTAATGAAGTTAAGTAGCTTAAGATGTACTCTATTATCGATTGCCCAAGAAATCTTAACTAAGTAACTTTACAACCAAATCTATATTTTTGTGGACTGCAACTTTATCGTGAAGAAAATAAATGTCATATACCATCACTACAACTCATACTTGTGCATTAATATACAATCGACTACTCTCTCTGACGGAACATACGAGCTGGTGCCCGAGTCCGAGGGTGAGCAGCGTGAAGCTCAAGTGAATCTAACTGAAGTTTTCGAAGACCCGAACCAAAGTTCGGAAGAGCCCAAGGCTAGCTTTGCTCAAGAAGGCAAGCCCCGGAGCATGAACCCTATTTTTCAAATTATGCAACTTATTACTCTATTTTTACTTGTGCATTAAGTTTATAGGATTTGAATAAAAACTTAGTTGCATGACCTTAGGTTCCTATGCTCTGAACACTAGATGTAAGGTTCGATAGAATGCTATGCTAATAGGACTCTGGTAAAAGTCGAGTGATTCCCTGTCACTCGTGAGAATATAGGAGTTGAAATGCTTACTAAATGCTGCAATCATAAGGTCGATGGATGGGGCTATGGTGCGATGTTCCTATTGATGATTGAGGCCCCGTCTGTTTAGTGAAAAATTCTAAGGCCGCAGTGTGTGGTAGTGGTGGTTAAGTCAATGAACGTACTAACCACATGCCGAGAATATGGTAATCGGTAAGCTTAAGTACTGGATTGAACCAAGGCCGGAATATACTCCCGACTGTCTTGAATTCGTTCACATCTAGCTAATGGCGGGTGCATGTGCCGCCATGGCCCGGCTGGGTCCGTGGTCCATGGGGACGTGTAGTCGAGGGCGGTGGGCTTGTTCCGTGAAGCGGGAATTGAAGGGAAAAGTTGCACGAGTGACTCTGGGAGTAACCACATAACGTGTGTTTAGGTCTGCCTTGCAAGGTTAGGAAATTAGATTTGAATCGTCCGTTTCTCGCGGTATTGAGACTGCTTGACCCTTTTACCACATAGAGTAAGAAATGGAACAATGATGATGATTAATCTTGTTGGATGCAAATTAATCTTTTCACCATGTATGATATTGGATAGTTGCTTACCTAGAATGGTTAAAGAAAACTAGAATTTGGAGCTAAAATTTAAAAGTAAGGACTTACTTGTATATGCTTTTCGGCAAAACAAACCCCTCAAGCCAAAAGCCTTGCATGTCTAGGAGTCGACTAAGTATATTCCACTAGTCGGTTAAGCCTTGCTGAGTATTAGTATACTCATCCTTGCTTGTGGCTTGTTTTTAGGTGATACTTTCGAGGATATGGTTGCTAGTTTGACTTGGCCGTGTACTCTTCCTCCTGGTTGGTCGGTTGAATGGGATGCGTCCCCGGCCAATGATGATAATGCCGAGTGATGTCTCATATGGGCTTCATCGAGACATCATGTATCGTCGATTAGTTTATCATTGTTTTTCCTCTGCAATGAACTCTGAAGAACCCATTTACTTTAAACTTTGAAGTACTCGTTTTACGAATTTAAACTTGGTTTGTAACGATAAATTTATGTTGAAACATGTGATGTAAAATTTGTGAAATGTTGTATTCTCTGGGCTCGCCTTCATATTGAAACATCTTTTGAGACGAGTGCATCTCGACTATTGGATACTCTAATCGTGTAGGCCATGGTTAAAAACTTGGTGGTTTGATTGTGATGTTGGAAAGCAGTTGAATCTGCGATTGCAGAAACTTGTCGGAATTTTTACCCATGTCTCCTTACATTTCGCTGAGTGTTGAATACCAAACTTGTCCTAAATTTTGTGATCTGGGTTCTCACAAAATTTTAGCACTATTGGATCTTGCTAGTTTGAGTTATAGGCAAGATACTATAACTCGTTCTACTGAAAAACAGCCAAACCAGCAAAACAAAGAGTGAATCTTTCGACCATCTTCGCCATCGATTTAGCATCTGAATTGAATACCAAAGTTGTACATCTCTAAATTCCCTACCCACTGCCAAAATATGAGCTATAAGTTTCTTATGGCGAACAGTATTCTGTCCACGATTTTATCCCTGATCTTTTGAGATGGTTGCAGCAACCCGTGGTAACCCGGATGGTTTTGGTGCTAGTGGTAGCGGATCGCAACAGCTGCCACCGCCACCACCCAGTTTAGTGGAAGTAATGGCCACTCACACCGAGTTGCTTCGTCAGCTTGTCAAGGGGCAGCAAGCGATTTTTCAATTCCTGCAGCAGCAGCACCATCAAGGGGGTGGGTGTAATGTCCACCAACCTCAAGTTGTAGGCTATCCAGAGCTCAATGACAAGATGATGGACACAAGAGATGTTTACTCAGACTCCTTACTGCCCCCATCACAACTTCCAATGAAACTTAAGGATCACCAAGTAAAGTGTCGGACTCTCAAGCATGACCCATGTGACATAGACCTGACTGGATGGGAAATTACCTGCACAGAATTTATCCTACGAGGTCGACGTCAAATTAGCAGAACTACTGACGCCGGCATAGTCCTTCGAACATGAACTCGCTCGCCTGTTCAGGAAAGGATAGACCATGCTAAATGCACCACACCCAAGAAAGGTACAGTAGGTATGCCAGTAGTGACATCTTTAGATAACAAACAGCCTGGTCGTCCAAGTGACACAAACTGTTGCTTCGTTTGTAGAAGTTCTAACCACTTTGCTCAAGAATGCCCCCAGGCCAGACAGCGAAATCAGGGCCAAGGTTCTAGCCAAACCCATCAGAACAAGCGCAAAAGACAGATTGATCAGCTTGAAGCGCTCCCTGAAGGTGCACCAATAATCACACGTACATTCTCTGTTTAACAACAAGCCTGCAGTTATATAGTTTGATTCAGGTGCATCACATAGTTTCATTAGTGCAAAATTTGGTGCAAAAGTAGGCATGGATTTTTGTCACACACAAGGGTCGTATATGATATCAACACCGGGTGGTAAAATTGCTTCAAATCAAATGATAAGGCATGTACCAATCAAGTTTGGTAGTAAAACCATCATATCCAGCCTTATCCTTCAGGAACTAGAAGGCATAGACATTATTTTGGGAATGGATTGGATGGCTCAACATGGAGTGACATTGGATATTCTTTCAAGGGCTGTTGAAATCAATTCCCCAACTCATGGAGCCACTACTCTTTATTTTCCATTCCGAGAGTGCATAGAGTCTTGTGCTTTCACGATGGAAGGAATTAAACTAGAAGATATTCTAGTGGTATGCGAGTATGCCGATGTTTTTCCGAATGACTTGTCAGGAATACTACCAGATAGGGATATTGAGTTCGTTATTGAACTGCAACCAGGCACTGCACCTATCTCAAAAAGACGCTATAGAATGCCACCTAAAGAATTGGCCGAACTAAAAATACAACTCCAAGAACTGCTAGACAAAGGTTTCATTCGTCCTAGTGCATCACCTTGGGGTTGTCCAGCCCTATTTGTAAAGAAAAAGGATGACACTTTGAGGTTATGTGTTGACTACCGACCTCTTAATGCGGTGACCATTAAGAATAAATACCCACTTCCCCACATTGACGTTCTCTTTGATCAATTATCTAGAGCTAGGGTTTTCACAAAGATTGATCTTAGTTCCGGATATCATCTGATAAAGATTCGTCCATGCAATATTCCTAAGACTGCCTTTTCCACCCGATATGGACTATATGAATTTTTGGTTATGTCCTTTGGTCTCACAAATGCTCCCGCCTATTTCATGTATCTCATGAATTCGGTATTCATGACCGAGCATGACAAGTTCGTCATAGTTTTCATTAATGACATCCTTATCTATTCTAAGAATGAGGAAGAGCACGCTAAGCACCTGCACATTGTTCTTTAGTGTCTCAGGGACCATCAGCTCTATGCTAAATTTTCTAAGTGCGAATTCTGGTTGGATAGTGTGAAATTCTTGGGTCACACAATTTCTAGCAAAGGCATAGTTGTTGACCCCAGCAAGGTACAAGAGGTGATGGATTGTAAACCACCTACCTCTGTCCATCAGATTCGCAGTTTTCTTGGTTTTGCCGGTTACTATCGCCGCTTCATTCCGGATTTCTCCAGAATTGCTAAGCCTATGACAGAACTATTGAAAAAGGGAGTAAAGTTTGTGTGGGATGAGAAATGTGAAGAAGCTTTCCACACTCTTAGAGAACAATTGACTACAACCTCTTTGTTAGCTCAACCCGATAACACCAAGCCGTTCGATGTTTACTGTGACGCATCTGGCACTGGTCTTGGATGTGTGCTTATGCAAGAAAATCGAGTTATCGCGTATGCCTCACGAGCCCTTCGGCCCCATAAGCAGAATTATCCAACCCATGATCTCGAATTAGCAGCTGTCATTCATGCTCTAAAAATATGGAGACATTATCTCATGGGCACTCATTGTAATATCTACACAGATCATAAAAGTCTCAAATATATCTTCACCCAAGCCGATCTGAATATGAGACAAAGAAGATGGCTAGAATTAATCAAGAATTATGATCTCAAGGTGCACTATCACCCAGGCAAGGCTAATGTATCGCGGATGCACTAAGCCGCAAGGCTCATTACCATTGCCTATCAGTGGAAGTCTATAATGAAACATTATGTGCGGAAATGAGGAAACTTAGTTTGGAAATGATTCCCCAAGGCACTTTGAATCACATCTCAGTCGAGCCTACTCTCCATGATCAAATCATCATGGCACACTAAATGATGAAGGTGTTAAGATCATCAAACAAAAACTCTCCCTAGGAGAAGAGAAGTATAAATGTTTCCGCCAAGACCATAAGGGAGTTCTCTGGTTCGAAAGTCGCATAGTCGTTCCGAAGAATCATGAGCTCCGCAAAAAAATTCTTGATGAGGCACATCTTTCTAAATTTTCTATTCACCCCGGCAGTTGCAAAATGTATTAAGATCTCAGGCAAAACTTCTGGTGGACTAGAATGAAAAGAGAAATTGCTAAATATATCTCAGAATGTGCAGTTATATTGATACCTAGATGCCACAGAAAACTTTAGGAACTTTTTCCCTTTCTGTAACCTACTTATATAACTTTTGTTGTGGAAAAATGCATTAAACCAAAGTAATTAGTTTTGTTGCTTGAAAAATGTTCCGATTTTTACTATGGTATACTTTGGGTTAGAACATGTTGTATAAAAAGTTTCATACTCAGAAACCCTGTAGAACATCCTGTAGAAATTAATCTTTATTAAAATAGGTGTACCTTGTCCTATTTATTATGCTCTATATCATGCACAATAAAATCTGAAAACTTTACAGTAGCACATATATGGATAGATTAACACCCTGTAAAAGTTTTAGCATCAATACTTGCATGGTTCGTTCTGTATAAAAATAACTAGGTTCTAGTAGTGGTTGTGTATTACATTTTTCATAATTAATCTGCTACACAAAAATGACTAAAATTTTTGCAGTGGTTTTGCCTCTGCATGTGGTACTCTGAATAAAAGTTTCATCACTAGAAGTTACCTAGTTCAGTAATTGTGTTTAATCCATATTTGTGCTTAGAAAATTAAGTTTCCAATATAGCACAACCCCTTCTCGTTTAATGAAGTTAAGTAGTTTAAGATGTACTCTATTATCGATTGCCCAAGAAATCTTAACTAAGTAACTTTACAACCAAATCTATGTTTTTGTGGACTGCAACTTTATCATGAAGAAAATAAATGTCATATACCATCACTACAACTTATACTTGTGCATTCATAAAGAATCGACTACTCTCTCTGACAGAACGTACAAGCTGGTGCCCGGGTTTGAGAGTGAGCAGCGTGAAGCTCAAGTGAATCTAACTGAAGTTTTCGAAGACCCGAACCAAAGTTCGGAAGAGCCCAAGGCTAGCTTTGCTCAAGAAGGCAAGCCACGGAGCATAAACCCTATTTTCCAAATTATGCAACTTATTACTCTATTTTTACTTGTGCATTAAGTTTATAGGAGTTGAATGAAAACTCAGTTGCATGACCTTAGGTTCCTATGCTCTGAACACTAGATGTAAGGTTCGATAGAATGCTATGCTAATAGGACTCCGGTAACAGTAGAGTGATTCCCTATCACTCGCGAGAATATAGGAGTTGAAATGTTTACTACATGCTGCAATCATAAGGTCGACGGACGGGGCTATGGTGCGATGTTCCTGTTGATGATTGAGGCCCCGTCTGTTTAGTGAAAAATGCTAAGGCCGCAGTGTGTGGTAGTGGTGGTTAAGTCTTTGAACGTACTAACCACATGCCGAGAATATGGTAATCGGTAAGCTTAAGTACTGGATTGAACCGAGGCCGGAATATACTCCCGACTGTCTTGAATTCGTTCACATCTAGCTAATGGTGGGTGCATGTGCCGCCATAGCCCGGCTGGGTCCGTGGTCCATGGGGACGTGTAGTCGAGGGCGATGAGCCTGTTCCATGAAGCGGGAATTGAAGGGAAAAGTTGCACGTGTGACTCTGGGAGTAACCACGTGATGTGTGTTTAGGTCTGCTTTGCAAGGTTAAGAAATTCGATTCGAATCGTCCGTTTCTCATGGTATTGAGACCGCTTGACCTTTTTACCACATAGAGTAAGAAATGGAACAATGATGATGATTAATCTTGTTGGATGCAAATTAATCCTTTCACCATGTATGATATTGGATAGTTGCTTACCTAGAATGGTTAAAGAAAACTAGAATCTGGACCTAAAATTTGAAAGTAAGGACCTACTTGTATATGCTTTTCGGAAAAACAAACCCCTCAAGCCAAAAGCCTTGCATGTCTAGGAGTCGGCTAAGTATATTCCACTAGTCGGGTAAGCCTTGCTGAGTATTAGTATACTCAGCCTTGCTTGTGGCTTGTTTTTAGGTGATACTTTCAAGGATATGGTTGCTAGTTTGACTTGGCCGTGTAGTCTTCCTCCTGGTTGGTCGGTGGAATGGGATGCGTCCCCGGCCAATAATGTTAATGCTGAGTGATGTCTCGTACGGGCTTCATCGAGACATCATATATCGTCGAGTAGTTTATCATTGTTTTTCCGCTGCAATGAACTCTGAAGAACTCGTTTACTTTAAACTCTGAAGTACTCGTTTTACGAATTTAAAATTGGTCTGCAATAATAAATTTATGTTGAAATCTGTGATGTAAAATTTGTGGAATGTTGTATTCGCTGGGCTCGCCTTCATGTGAGTAATTTTTGTATGTGTGGTTTCGATCGGCAAACCGTGGTTGTATCGGGAGGTTACCCGACAGACCAATGGATTATTCCGTTTGAAGTACGAGATAGCCGTGATTGCCCTCGTGGTGACGGTTAGTGCACTTGAGCCGGATTAATTCAGGTGGTTCTGCACAAAGACTGGAACCTTTGAAAAGTTCATGGAATTTAAGAATGAGGATGAAAATCAACGTGGCAAGAAATTTAAGGCCTTGTGATCTGATCGAGGAGGCGAGTATTTGAGTCATGAGTTTAGCAATCATCTGAAGCATTGCGGAATTATTCCACAACTCACGCCGCCTGGAACACCTTAGAGAAATATTGTGTCTGAGCGACCTAATCGAACTTTGTTGGACATGGTTCGATCGATGATGAGGCAGTCGGACTTACCGTTGTCGTTTTGGGGTTACGCTCTAAAAACAGCAGCTTTCACACTAAACAGGGTACCGTCTAAATCCGTAGTTAAGACACCATATGAGATATGGACTGGGAAGACTCCCAGCTTGTCTTTTCTAAAAATTTTGGGATGTGAAGTTTTTATCAAGCGACTTCAATCGGACAAGCTAACTCCCAAATCGGATAAGTGCATATTTGTGGGATATCCAAAGGAAACTTTAGGGTATTACTTCTACAACCGATCAGAGGGCAAAGTGTTTGTTGCTTGGAACGGTGTTTTCATAGAGAAAGAGTTTCTCAAGAAGGAGAAAAGTGGACAGAAGGTGTATCTTGAAGAGGTTCAAGATGAGCCAATCGGGCAAGATTCAACAAGTGATGCTAATGTAGCAGAACAAGTTGAGATACCCGTGGCAAGAGAAGCACCACCGTAGCCACGAAGGTCGGCAAGGCTCCGCACGGCGCGCGAGATATTATTGTTGGACAGTGATGAGTCTGCGACATATGCAGAAGCGATGATGGACCCAGATTCCGAGAAATGGCAGAGTGCCATGAGATCCGAGATAGATTCAATGGTAGACAATCAAGTTTGGAACTTGGTTGACCCGCCTGGTGGTGTCAAAGACATAGAGTGCAAATGGATCTATAAGAAGAAGAAAGATATGAATGGAAATATTCACATCTCTAAGGCTCGACTTGAAAAGGGTTTAGACAAGTTCAAGGAGTTGACTACGACAAGACATTCTCTCCCGTACCGATGCTTAAATCTATTCGGATCATTCTAGCAATAGCCGCATATTTCGATTATGAGATATGGCAAATGGATGTCAAAACAGCTTTCCTGAATGGAAACCTGGATGAGGACGTGTATATGATACAGCCCGAAGGTTTTGTCGATCCGACCAATGCTGAAAAGGTATGCAAACTTCAGAAATCCATTTATGGGTTGAAGCAAGCATCTCGGAGTTGGAATATTCATTTTGATGAAGTAGTCAAAGGGTTTGGTTTTCTTCATAACGATGAAGAAGCTTGTGTTTATAAGAAGGAAAGTGGGAGCTCTATTGCATTTCTAATCCTGTATGTAGATGACATATTGCTGATTGGGAATGATATTCCTATGCTGGAATCCGTAAAGACTTCATTAAAAAATAGTTTTTCTATGAAGGACTTAGAGGAAGCCGCATACATTCTGGCATAAGAATCTATAGAGATAGATCGAGAAGGCTTATTGGATTAAGCCCAGATACTTACATTGACAAGGTGTTGAAACGTTTCAGCATGGAACGATCAAAGAAAGGGTTCTTGCCTATGTCACACGGTAGTTGAGCGGAGTAGTCGAAATCTTCCGGCTCCCTGGGGTCGATACGCCGAAGGGTGGATTCTGGCACAAGGCGTGAGTCCTATTCGAGTAACACGGAGGACTCGAGACCCTTCAAGTACACGAAACGGCCTTGCAGCATAGATGTTATAGTTAAACCCGGATGATTACCCAAAAATGACTTGGAGTAATCATCGGGTTGCGAGTGGTTGTCGAGAACTGGGGCCTCCCGCCGAGCGGTGGCTCCCCCGTCCTCAAGTCCTCCTCGGCTCGAACTTGTAGTTAATGGGTACTCTTCATTTTTAGAGTCGTAGTCGAGAACGAGGGGTTCCCGACGCGCGGTGGCTCCCTCGTCTCGAATCTTGAAGAGGCGATCCAAGTCCTCCTCCAAGTCAGAGAGGGACTTGGATCGTGAAGTCTCCTCAGATCGGTTTGAATCCGATCCGAGTAGTCCTGGTGCAGCACGAATTGAAGTCGCATCGGAAACGAATGTCCTTTCGATCTGCCTGGGTAGATCGGGGAGCAGCAACTCGTCGAGGTCGCTGCTTCGAGTCGATGTAGAGGCCCCCGGCTTCCTGGAGTCGACTAGGTGGCTGTTGAAGCCATCCAAGCCATTGGCGACGCATATCCAGCAGCCAAAGATGAAAGTTGTACGCTCGTCGAGCATGGTGCTGGTGAAGCTGAGCGATGACATCGAGTTCTCCAGTGGATGCTCGAAGAACACCCCTATCTAGCACGCCAGCTGTTCGGGTTTTACTGCCACACCCACCGAGGGATACCCCTGAGGTGGTGAGTTTGTAGGTAGGTGCAAGGAACACAAGGTTTAGACAGGTTCGGGCCGACGAGAGCAAATACTCTACGTCCTGTGTGGTTTGTATTTCCTTAGGTGGTGATCGGGTGATCTCCTAGGTGATTCCCCATTTGGAGGGGGTCCCTGTCTGCCCTTATATAGTCTGGGAGGACAGGTTTACATGGAAGTCCTACTCGGGTACTGTCGGTGTTTTACCGCCAGGCCCACCGAGGGATACCCCCAAGGTGGTGAGTTTGTAGGTAGGGTGTCACCGAGATTAGGAACTCGAAGCTGCAAAGGAACGCAAGGTCCTAGACAGGTTCGAGCCGCTGAGAGCGTAATACCCTACGTCCTGTGTGGTTTGTATTGCCTTTGATGATGATTGTCCCGAAGGGGCGCCTGTCCGTCCTTATAAAGTCTGGGGTACAGGTTTACATGGAAGTCCTAGTCGGGTACAAGCCCAGGAGTCATACCCAAGTGCTTCTCGTGTAGTTTCCTACCGTGTCCGACTAGTCTAACTACTCTACGAGTAATCATACTGCATTACGAGTAGTTACAACAGATGTAGGGCGTGGGCCATGTCCCATCCCGTATCCTAGGAGAAGTGTGCCACGTGGACAGTCCCGTGTGCCTGGGTCTGACAAGCCCCCGAGCTCTTTGTAGCCTTGTACTGCAAGAGTCCGAGTACTTCTGAAGGCGTCTTCAAGTTCTTCGCGAACTTCATCTTGAAGATGCCCTTCGAGTACTTCCATGGTTGTGTCGAGGCTGTGAGGTGTTCATGCCCCGAGTAGTTGTCCAGTCTTCTTTATATGGTATGCAATTAAACTCGCACTCCATATGGAGTAGCCCCCGAGCCTTAGGTTGACTCGTAGAATCAGGCTGACAGTCAATTTAAACTTGAGTCTTCTATGTTTATCATCCAGCAGATTTAAAAAATAAGTCATTGATGACACGTGTCCCGCAGACCCGAGCCTTGAATCCGAATCCTCAAGGTTTGGAATAAAGAATCCAAAGAGTCGTGCCATGCAATATATGCCAGCAAAGATTTGATGGTAAACATGGGTAAATTGGTGTAGTCGATTTGAAAAACCTTTTTTTTCGGAATGAGTTCCCTAAAAAAATAATGAAACAAATAACATCCCAAACAAACACCCAAAATTACCTCTCAAACCAATCTTTGTGCCCTGAGCCAATGACTAAATAAGTCCTCTGGATAATAAATTGAACAAACCCCTTATTTCGGAATAAAATCCCTGAAATAATGGTTAACAAATAGATACCCAAAACAAATCTTAAAAAGCCTCTTGGATCGGGCATTATCGAGTAATTGTACAGCGTTGAGCATGTAAGCATGAGAGTTGTCCCTTGAGGCACGTTGAGTGCCTTGTCGCATCAAGCCTCCGAGCCAGAGGCTAGATGATAGGCATAAAGTAGTCGTAGCAGAACGGTGGTGCTAGCCCCCAAGTCCAAGCACTGAGCAAGTAGCCACTGGTGCTTGAGCATTCGATGGAGCCATCTAGTTAGAGTCGATTCCAATAAGGGTTGTAGTCAAGACAAGCAGTCGAAAATAACCGAACAGGTGCAGAAGTAGTCGTAAACTAGTAGACTTCTTGTCATGGGAGCAAGGCCCCTTCAATAACATAGTGTACAAGTCAAAACAAGTAATGTGTTACTGGAAATAAGGGAGTGAGGCCCCTTCAGCAAACTTGCGCGTAATACCAGTCGTAAACCAGTAAAACGAAGTTGTGCTGGGAGTATGAGTACAAAGGCCCTTCAGGAACCCAAGAAACTAGTCGGAGACTAGTAATTAGGTACTGGAAGTATGGGAACGAAGCCCCTTCAGTAAACTGGCGCGTAGTACCAGTCGTAAACTTGTAAAACGGAGTTGTACAAGTAGTATAAATCTCTAGGCACTAATAGAAGATGTCCCCAGTTGATCAAGGATGAAACCGATGTAGATGTTCAATATTCCAAGAATTTGGTACCTACAGGCCATCCGGGTATTGTAAGCGATAAGATCCAGGGCCTGTAATCTTGTGCACAATGAAAGGTCCCTCCCATCGTGAGTTAAGCTTGTGTAGACCAGTATCATCCTGGATTCGTCGAAGAATCATATCTCCAATGTTGAAAGAGCGTCGTTGAACATTCCTGTCGTGGTAACGACGAACTCCTTGTAGGTAGCGGGCCGACTGCAACAATGCATTGCATCGGATTTCCTCAACAGAGTCAAGTTCAAGATGTCTTGCAGTGTCAGTCTTGCCTTCTTCAAACGTCACCAGTCGTGGAGACTTCCACATCACGTCATCTGGTAATATGGCTTCAGACACGTATACGAGAAACAAAGGTGACTGGCCTGTGGCTTTGCTTGGTTCTGTGCGAAGCCCCCAAACTACTGATAAGATCTCATTGATCCACTTGCCACCCTTTTTGCTGTTCTCGTCATAGAGTCTTTTCTTCAATCCATCAATTATCAAACCGTTGGCACGCTCAACCTAGCCGTTGGCCCGCGGGTGAGCCATCAAAACATATTTGACTTCAATGGAGCCGCATTCACAGAAATCCCAGAACTGATGCGAGTGGAAATTGGATCCCAAATCTGTGATAATGGTGTTGGGGAAGCCAAAGCGGTGTAAGATGTCGCAGATGAAAGTAACCACTCGATCTGCAATGAGCATAACGATTGGCTTGTACTCAATCCACTTGGTAAACTTGTCGATGGCCACCAACACGTGTGTGAAACCTCCTGGCGCAGTTGTGAAGGACCCTATCGTGTATGGAGCCCAGCATGCAAACGGCCATGAAGGTGGTATAGTGATCAGGTTATGAGCCGGAACATGAGGCTGTTTGCTGAAGAATTGGCAGTTGGTGCACCGGCGGACGAGTGCTTAGGCATCTACCAAAGTTGTCAGCCAGTAGAAACCAGATCGAAACGCCTTGCCGACTAGTGTACGAGAAGTTGCATGGTAACTGCACACGCCTTCGTAAATCTCCTGGAGTATCTCTTTGCCCTCCTCCGTGCTGACACACTTCAATAGTATGCCTGATGCTGATCCACGCTTGTACCGATTGCCCCCGACTAGAACATACCCTTTCCTGCGTCGTAAGATGCGAGTGACTTCAGCGCTTTTTGAGTTGACGCCGCGGGGTAGTTTGTGCTCCTGGATGTAGTCGATGAAAGCCACCCTCCAGTTGACCTCGATCATCAAGACCTCTCGATCGGGTTCCTTGAGACCCTGGACGATGGAATCTGGTGCCCTGATGGAAGAGTGATGCAACTCGTGAACGAAAACTCCCGGTGGGACGTTAGCTCGATCAGAACCAAGCTTGGAGAGCACATCCGCGCCCACATTGTTGTCGCGAATCACGTGGTGAATTTCCAACCCCGAGAACTTTTTCTCGAGCTTGCGTATTTCCATGATGTAGGCATCCATGGTGTCTTGTTGATCTCCCACTCCTTGTTGACTTGTTGAACCACTAGTAAGGAATCGCCATAGACGAGTAGTCGCTTGATGCCACGGAGATTGCCAGGCGTAGCCCATGCAACAATGCTTCATACTCGGCCTCGTTGTTAGAGACCTCGAACAATATTTGAAAAATGTACTTGAGTTGTTCTCCTTTCGGGCTGATGAAAAGTACTCCCGCACCACCGCCACTGAGCTTGAGTAAACCGTCAAAGTACATGACCCAATGCTCTGGCTGGTTGGTTGGGGCTTCCACTTGGTATTCTCGCCACTCCGCCATGAAATCGACTAGTGCCTGCGACTTGATGGTTGTCCGGGGCTTGAAGTCGAGTGTAAGGGCTCCCAGCTCCACTGCCCACTTGGAGATGCGCCCGGTAGCGTCCCGATTGTGGAGGATATCCGCCAATGGGAAGTCAGAGACCACCAGGATATTGTATGCATCGAAGTAGTGGCGAAGCTTCCTGGAAGTGATGAGTATGCCATAAAGCATTTTCTGAATCGTTGGGTAATGATCCTTAGATTCAGAGAGGACTTCGCTAATGAAGTAGACTCGTCGCTGCACCCCGAAGGCGTGACCTTCTTCCAGTCGTTCCACCACGATTGTCGTACTGACGACGTGAGTAGTCATGGCGATGTAGAGTAGCAGGTTCTCACCTGGTTGGGGAGCCGTCAGGATGGTGCTTGAGATCTTGTAGCGCCTGGTTTGCCTCCTTGGTCCACTTGAACTTGTCGTGGAGCTTGAGCAATTTGAAGAAGGGTAGTCCCCTTTCTCCAAGTCAGGAGATGAATCAATTAAGAGCTGTCATGCAGCCAGTGAGCTTCTGGACGTCCTTGATCATCTTTGGAGCATATATGGTTGTGATGGCGTTGATCTTCTCTGAATTTGCTTCGATCCCGAGTAGTTTGCCTTGAGGCACGCCAAAGACGCAATTTGTCGGGTTTAGTTTCCATCAAAACCATCGCAAGCTGTTGAAAGTCTCCTCGAGATTAGTGATGAACGCGTCGTGGGATCTGGTCTTGATGACCACATCATCCATGTAAGCTTCAACGTTGCGGTGTAGTTGATCTTCAAGGCATAGTTGGATGGCCCGTTGATAGGTGGCTCCTGCATTCTTCAACTCGAAAGACATTGTAGTATAAGCATATGCTCCAAAGGGGGTGATGAACGCTGTTTTGATCTGGTCTTCCTCCTTAAGAGCTATCTAATGATAGCTCGAGTAGCAGTTGAGGAAGGAGAGCAAGACGCAGCCAGCCGTGGAGTCGATGACTTGGTCGATGCGTGGGAGCGCGAAGGGGTCCACTCGGGGTGGTATATTTCTTTAATAAAACCAGCCGCGAGTAGGTTTGCTAGCTCCTTCTTGATAGCCTCCCTTTGTCGGGGGCGAAGCATCGTAGTCGTTGCTTCTTTGAAGTGGCTTTAGGGTTGACTTTTAGGCAGTGCTCGATCAACTCCTTGGGCACCCCTGGCATATCCGTTGGTTTCCACGCGAATATGTCACGGTTGGCCCTAAGGAAGCTGACGAGCGTGCTTTCCTATTTATCGCCTAACCCGCCTCCAATCAAAGCAGTCTTGGACGGGTCGCCTTCTTGCAGTTGGATAGTCTTGATGCCGACATCGCTGGGGTTGGGTTTAACCCTCGACTGGTTGGACCGCTGGTTGGAGATCTCCATCTCTGTGTTGGTCAGCTTTAGTGCGGTCGCGAGTACTTCTGCGGATGGCTCTGGCACGCGTGAAGTCGTGGTGTACTCGATTGCTTCCTGCGCAGTCGTACAACTTCTTTAGGTCGCCACGGAGTGTGAGTACGCCTGTCTTGCGTGGCATCTTGAGTAGCAGGTAGACATAGTGGGGCACGGCCATGAATTTGGCTAGTGCCGGTCTGCCAAGGATGGCATGGTACGACGAGTCGAAGTCCGCCACCTCGAAGTTGATGTACTTGGTGCGGTAGTTGTCTTTTGTCCCAAAGGTAACTGGCGAGACCACTGACCCGAGTAGTGTAGCTTTGCTGGGCGTGAGCATCCTAGAGATTTCCAGTCCCATCTTCTTGAGAGTACTCGCGAAGAGTAGGTTGAGGCCGCTCCCGCCGTCGATGAGTACTCGGGTTAACTGTGAGCCCGCTATGACAGGGTCTATGACGAGCGGGAATTTTTCCGGCTCGGAGAATTTGGTCCATTGATCATCCCTGGAAAAGGAGATCGGGACCTCGCTGTATCTCAGAGGCCTTGTCGTGGCCGGCTCCACAGAGAGTATTTCGCGCAGGATTAGCTTCTGCGCACGCTTGGAGGGGAATATGCCATCTCCGCTGAAGATGACGTTGATGACGTTATTCGGATCCTAGAAGTCTTGGACCCCCGACTTGTCATCCTTCATCATCCTCCTTGTCTTTTCGTTTTCCTGCTTTTGGGAGGGGTGGTGCATTGAGTGATTTGCGGATGGTGACGCACTCGAAGAGCGTATGCCACGACTTTGCATGTATCAGGCATTGTTTGTGCATGACTTTCTCATATTCCGAGTCGTTGTTCCCCGACTTCTTGTCGCGCGAGTTGCGCTCGAGAGCCGCGACTTCATGGTCTGGCTTGCGCTTTCGGGCATTCCCCAGGTGGTTTCGCTGGCTTTGTCAAAGTGGTCGTTGCCAATGCCTTGCTTGTTGTGGTTGCGCCTGGGGAAACGATTGTTTTCCTCGTCCTCCTGGTCAGCCCACCATGCCATCATGTCACGCAACTCCACGGCAGTAGTCGGGTAGTTGCGCCCAAAGTCGTGGTACGTGTTCTTCGAGAAGAGGCCGTTTTGGAAGCAACGAATGACGTCCTCATCGATGATGTTGGCGATGGTGGCACGCGTCTCGAAGAAACACCATGTGTAGAACCTCAGGGTCTCGTTCATCTCTTGCTTCACCAGGGATAGGTCGTGGCGAGTGCCCGCCCTGATCATGGATCCCTAGAAGTTGTCGGTGAAGGTCCGTTTGAGGTCCTCCCACTAGTCGATGGAGTTTGGCTTGAGGCTTTCAAGCCACGTGAGGGGCGCGGACTCCAAGGTCACCGAGAAGTAGAGGGTTTTTGTAGAGTTGGATCCCTCTGAAACTTCAATGGCGACGGAGTAGCAACGAATCCACTGGCGCGGGTCCTACTTACCGTCATACTTGAGGATCCCGACTGGTTTGAAGTCCTTTGGATAGGACTTGTCAGTGATGCTGGTGGTGAAGGCGGCGAAACGGTCGCTATCGTCATCGTTGTGCCTGCCGGTACGGTCCTTCCTCCTTACTTCAATGACAAGCCGCGCATCACGGCCTTCATTGATCTTCTACCTGAGGTCGATCGTGGGAGCGTCGTGAAGGTTGACCTCGACTGGATCTTGGTCGTGGTGCCTTGGCCCGCGCTAGTTGCACGTGGGTTGTTGTACTTCTTGCTCATTGTTGCCGCACGCGGACGGGTGGCCCTCGTTGCGCTGGCGGTTGTCGTTCCTCCGGCTCTCGGGCCTTCCTCCAGGGGTGCGACTGACCAGCGCGGTATCACCATGGTGCTCGGACCTCGAGGGCTGATTCCGAAGACACTGGGTGTTGCCCATCAAGTTGCACGAGCGCACGCTGAGTCAAGTACTGCAGCCTTTGAATCTAAGGGTTGGGTGGGAGTTGTTGAGCTAGGAGTGTTGCTTCTGCGATGGCGCCAATCGGTGTACGGTACTCGCGATCCGCGACTGCTGCAAAAGCGTTGTTGAGATCCCTTGGTTCGTGAGGGTGATTTTGTGCGTTGCTCCTGCGTTGAGCGCGCTTGGTATTCTTTGCCCGCCGGATCCTTCGGTGCTCCTCGTCTTCATCTAGGGGAGCGTCAGCTGTGGGCTCATCGGCTAAGACGTCCGCAAGTTTTTCATTGTCGTACTGGGTGCCCAGCTCGTCTTCCTCCGCGTTGCGAAGGGAAGCCATGCAGACTTGACGATCCGGTGACTGGTTAGCCCTAAGGCTGTACTCAAGTAGCTCTATGCTACTCTCTCCTTCTTCCGCAATGGGGGAGAGGGGTCTACGCTCCTGGAAAGGTAGTTCCTGCGTGAAGACCACAAGGCGAGAGTCGTAGTCGAGTAGTTCAGAGGGCTCAAAGCCCTTCCAGTACACGAAACATCCTTGCGGCGTTGATGTGACGGTTAGACCTAGAAGGCTGCCCGAAAACGTTTCGATGTAGCCATCCGGTTGCGAGTGATTTTCAAGGGCGGGGGCCGCCCGACGAGCGGTGGCTCCCTCGTCTCCAAGTCCTTTTCGGATCTGGCTTGAAGGTCTAGTACTACACTATCACACCCGATTTCAGAAAGAAACCAGATGCATCTCATGTGTGTGCTAGGATCAAGTTCACACACACATGATAGATGTCATAAGTGAAATATATCAAAGACAATGTTCGAAAAGTAAACAAGATAGAATAAATAACATTATTACACTTCGAATAAAATAGACACAAAGGTCTTAAGCGTTTCACCGATATCCTAAACGAGATCTGCAATGAAGCTTCTTCGACAGACGATTGACTGGTGAACGCACGCCTAGAACTCCTCCAAGTCGCAGTAGTGTTCAACTTCCGTGGTTTTTTCTGAACAGCAGTTAGGCAAGAGTGAGTACTCTTATGGTTGGTACTCAACAAGTGGGGGAAGAATGCAAGGTTTGCAAGAGAGGCTAAAGGCTTATAGCGGTTAGCTTTTTAGTTGGTCCATTTTTTTTATTACCAAGCACCTATTAACTAGATGTAAATTTATACCAACCCACTTAAGCATAAAGGAAACAACATTATTCCAAAGCCAAAGAACCACAATTTAATTCAGTCTTTTAGTTCAATTATAATGTGAGGGTCCAAGCCGCTCGTAACCGTGAGCACGGCTGATATATCAGTTTTAGACACTCTGCAGAGGTTGTACACTTTCACCACAAATCGTGTTCCCCTGAGTCGCCCGGGTTTGCAAAGCCCTTAAACACTTTTGAGGTGAGTGGCGAGGGTTTCACTACGAAGCCTTTACAAAGACATATAGAAAACTAGATAGCCTGCTAGAGTTTCGGTAGCGGCGTGAACCATAACCCTTTCTAATGGTCAGCACCTTAGCAAAGACTGCTACCCCAAGAGGACCGGGCTATACCCCAATCACCAACCCTCTCCTTGCCCTTTCGGTAAGACTACCAGTTAACTACACATCTAATTAATCAGCTAAGGTCAGAGCCATGTGACAATGTGGTTGTATGGTTTTCTTGGGTGGTTCTCCATGTTCCATTTAAACAAAGTGATCTTGCCAATTATCCAATTATAACAACAAATAATGCTATATTTAATATTTCAAAGATTATAACATAACCATCCGAAGATAAAGCATCTAAGCATTTCTACCCAACAAAAAAAAGATTAAACCACGTGTTCAAGGTTTGGGTGAAAAGACTAGGTAAATCCTTAATAGGTATCCCGTCAAGTTTATGCAATTTAGACATAAAGTAAAGTGTATTATCATGCTATTATTGGGATAAAATAGAACATGTAGGGGGAGAAGTCCACTTGCCTTCCTCGTCAAACTGCTGGTTCTCTTCCTCGTACTGTTGCTCTTGTCCTTCCTCAAACGTCACGTCATCTACACGATCACACAAGCAAAAACATACACAAAATAAGAGACCGTACAACAAACAGTACAAACATTAAAAGATAAGGAGATAAAGATATAGAGCATGCTGCAAGGATCGCGTGAGCGCAAGAATTACTAAAAACGGAGTTGAAACGAAGAAGATATAGCTAAAACAACGTTCTAGGGACTTATTTGCGAGAGATTAGGACTTCCAGGGGCTAGGTCTGAAGAAACCAGGGGCTAAAACCTAACAAAACTTAAAACACAGGGCCTAGACTAGAAAACAAAGAGATTAGGACTGCGGGTACATAAACTAGAAAAGACAGAGGCTAAAATAGAAAAGAAAGGACTATTTTGTAAATACTTTTGAACTGCACTGGACGGCGGGTTGGTTTCTCGGAAGTAGAGGGGTCTTTTTGTAAAGGAGATGAGGGTTGACCGGTATTGACTCTGTTGACCTGAGTTGGACTGGATCTGGACCGTTGGATCCCGATCCGGCGATGGTAGAAGATTGGGGGGGGGGGGGCTGGCGGAGGCGCTGGGTGGCCGGCGGCGAGGTTTGCGGCGGCGGGCGGCGGCGGAGTCGCTGGAGTTCACCGAATTCGGTGTCTTGGGCCTCGGTTTTCTACGGGGTTTTGGCATGGGAGCGAGAGAAGGCGGCGACGAACTCGATGGAGGGCTTGGGATGGCGGTGTAGTGGCCGAAGGATGCGCCCGACGGCAAGCGGCGGCAGGGGCGCGCCGGTGAGCAATTATGCCCACGGGAGAGAGGGAGGGAGGGGGGAAACGGGGCCGGTGTTGAAGCTCGACCCGAGACGAAGCTCCGACGGTGGTCGTAGTCGACGGAGATGCGGTGGAGCGGCGGATCGACGGCGCGGCCGAGACCGGTGAAGATGGCGGCAGTGTAAGCGAGCGTGGAGAGAGAGAGAGAGAGAGAGAGAGAGAGAGAGAGCGGGGGCGAGGGAGCGAGAGGGGAGAAAGGAAGGCCACGGCGCAGCACTACGGGCTTTATAGACAGAGGGAGGGAGTGGAGCGGCCGAGAGCAGGAGAAGGGGCGGCGAACTCGGGCGGCCATCATGGCCATAAAGGCGGCGGGCGTTATCGGCGGAAGAGGAAGCGCGAGTGAAGGCGGGGCTCATCACGAGCATTGAATGGAGCGGGCGCAGTGAACGAGAGGGAGGGACTTGCGGGTGTGGCACAACGGTCGGTGAAGCGCGCGCGTCTGGTGGGGAGACCGAGCAGCGGGAGGTGGAAGGAGGGCTTGACAGGTGGGACCCGCCTGTCAGCGAGAGAGAGGGAGGAGAGTGGGAGTGGACCGGGCCGAGACAGGCCTGTGGTGGTGGGTTGGGCCGAGCGGGGAGGATGGGCCGGGCGTGGAAAGGAGAAAAGGGAGAGAAAGAAGAAGAGGGGTTGGGCTGGGCTGGAAAGAGGGAGAGGGAGAGAAAGAGAGAGATGGAGATGGAGATGGAGATGGGCTGGCCTTTTCTTTTCTTTTCTTTTTTTTAAACAAAAGGGTGTTACATACACGGGCAGTACTCTTTGTCGGACTCCGAGTAGATGTCGAAAACGGGGGCCTCCCGGCAAGCGGTGGCGTCCACGTCCTTGTTCTTGAGCAGCAGATCCAAATCCTCCTCCAAGTCGGAGAGAGATTTAGAACGTGTGGTCTTTACAGATCAGTTTGAATCCGACCCGAATAGATCTAGTGCATCACGAGTTGAAGTCAAGTTGAAAACGGACATCTTTTCGATCTGCTGGGCCAGATCGGGAAGCAGCGTATCATCGAGGTTGTCGATGAAGTCGTCGAGGTTGCTGCTTGCAGTTGATGAAGAGGCCTCCGGCTCCTTGGAGTTGGCTAGGTGGCTGTTGAAGCCACCTAAGCCGTTGGTGACGCAGATCCAGGAGCCGAAGATGAAAGTCCTGCCCTCGTCGAGCACGGCGCTGGTGAAGTTGAAGGATGCCATCGAATTCTCTGGTGGATGCTTGATGAACTCCCCTACCTGGCGCGCCAGTTGTCAGTGTTTTACCGCCACACCCACCGAGGGATACCCCCAAGGTGGTGAGTTTGTAGGTAGGGTGTCGCCGAGATCAGGAACTCGAAGGCGCAAAGGAACGCAACATCTTAGACAGGTTCGGGCCGCTGAGAGCGTAATATCCTACGTCATGTGTGGTTTGTATTGCCTTTGATGATGATTGTCCCGAGGGGGTGCCTGTCCGCCCTTATATAGTCTGGGGGACAGGTTTACATGGAAGTTCTAGTCGGGTACAAGCCCAGGAGTCCTACCCGAGTGCTTCTCGGGTAGTTTCCTACCGTGTCCGACTAGTCTAACTACTCTACGAGTAATCCTACTGCATTACGAGTACTTACAACAGATGTAGGGCGTGGGCCATGTCCCATCCCGTATCCTAGGAGAAGTGTGCCACGTAGACAGTCCCGTGTGCAGGGTCTGACAGGTACAAACCTAGGAGTCCTACCCGAGTACTTTTCTGGTAGTTTTACTACTGTATGAGTTGTCCTACTACGCTACGAGTGGTTACAACCAGTGTGGACGTGGGCCATGTCCCACCCCTTATCCTGTAAGATGTAGGCCATATGCGCAGTCCCGTATACCCGGGTCTGACATGATCATTTGGAGTATTGAAGATGAAGTGGCGGATTTTGTTGGACTTACCAAGCTATCCGATGAACAAACAAAGCAAAACAATCCTGCTTGCATGGCCCTACACAATTTCATTCGAGAAAGTGCAATGATGGATCAAGACTTTGATATGTGTGACCAAGATGAGGACTATATGCTAATGCCGCCATCCTCTTCATCCCGACAAAGTGGTGCTAATAGTCAATTAGGCGATGAGGATGTCAACATGAACGCCTTTCGAGATTCTATCGCAAATGCTTTGTTCCCTAGTGATGACTAGTGTTTCTAAGAGGGTGTTTGCATGGACAAATATTGCTTTTGTGTGAATGTGGCTGCGACTGTACTGATGCACTTTCGGATGTTTCTATCTCCTAATGTAGGCGTTGAGCAGTGATATGGTCATGTTAACGTACATGTGCATTGGTGATAAGTGCTGCATTTGGTGCTAACATAAAAGAAAATAGCAAGGGTATAAAAGGAATGTATACATAAACATCCATAAAATCAGCTTCTAGAATCTTGGTACCCAAACAGCAAAATCCAGATTTTGCCTAGAATCTGGATTCTGTCTGGATTTTCAGAATTCATGCAAAATCCTGGATTCTCAGAATCCAAAATCCTATTCAAACGGCTCCTAAGACCTAGGTGATTGGTTGGCTGGTTGGAGCCCAGCCAGGCCCGCCGCATGCAGCTTCACGTTGTTTGGTTGGCCACACCGAGGTTTGAGCCTAAGCCTGGCTGATCAGATGTAAAAAGCATCCCTCCGTCTGGCTCCGTAGGTACGTAACTTTTGTGCGTTTCTGGCAAACCTGGCTCGCGTGGTGCGGGCGTTGGTCTGCATAATGATGCTATTAACTTGTGATTAGTGTATCTTATGTGGTATGAGTAATTTTCAAAGCTGATTTAGGATTAATAAGACAAACTAAGAGCAATTAAAAAATATCAATATAAAATAAGGATCATAATAACATTTATTTTTAATATTTTATCTCATACGACATGTTCTTATGCGGGCAACCAAACATCTTGTATCTGTAGTCTGGCTGGATATATATACACAACCAATCAAATGATTGTTGCATCTGTGAAGCCTGGCTTGTGGAAGCCTGCCTCATAGGTACGAGCCAGGCCCGGCTGACCAACGAACCAATCACGACGATTTATTTCACACAGTATTGATGATACCGTAAAACCGGATCATGGTAGGGTCGTATATAGCGCGCATCGGGGGCCTGTGTACGCTGCTACGCGCTGCCTGCCGCGCGCTGCGGCGCCTCCGGCCAGCCGCGTCGGGCGCGCCGGCCGTCCTACGCCTCGGGCCCGACGCCTCTGCCCCGCACCGCCCGCGCATGTGCTTGAGGGCAGGGCGGCTCAGCGCGGCAGGCAGGCCCGCAGCCGAGCACACGAAGCTCGCACGGCAGCCTCGGGCGCCTCGGGCCAGCAACCTCTCCTCCAGCGCCCGCCGCACTCCGTACGCGCCTCGCGCGGCCGCCGCTCTGGAACGAAGTAGTAGTAGGAGTGTGGACTGAGAACATATTAATTGCCAGGGGTGGTCATCAGGCTGACTATCGAAGTATCAACGCCTAGCGGACCAGAGCCGGATGCTATAAAAATTAATAAGAGGAAAGATAAGAAATGAATGCATTTGCGCCTGGGTTGAGTTCATATAATTTATCCGTGTCATGTGAATTGAACCCTGACGTACGTACGTATGAATTCAATCTTAATATAGACACCATCATCCATCTATCTCCACCAATCTTAATATTTAAAGTCTCCATCTTTCACGGCCGTGCTGATGGTCTTGAGGCGCACGATTGATTGATAGCTAGATTACCTGTGTGTTTGTAGCTACTCCCTCGGTTTAAAAAATACAACTCTCGTTTCTTGAGTAGTCAAATAATTTAAATTTAACTAATTTTATATAAAATAATGTTAATATTTATGTTACAAAATAAGTACTATTAGATTAATCATGTAGAATATTTTTATATTAAATCTATTTGGAGATATAAATATTACTATTTTTTATATAAATTTAGTAAATCTAAAATTATTTAACTTCTCAAAAAGCGAGAGTTACATTCTTCTAGGGACGGGACGAAGGAAGTAGCATGTCGATCCTGTATATAAACAAACACCGATCCTATATATAAACAAACACGAGTTGCACTAACATTTTGTTCCTTGGATATAAAAACACACCACACGCGCACAAGATGAACACACACTAAACCATATCTCAACTAGGTGACGTGATGTACCAATGTGGATGGCCACCTAGAATAAGAGATGAAATTGAATATGAGAAGTTGAAGGATTAAATGATTTAAACAATAGTTGATGGACCAATTTGATCCTCACTCTGTAATTGAGGAGCTGATACGTCTATTTTGCCAAATTACCTTTTGCTCCAAAGAAAGAAGCAGAATTTTATCTTTGATTATGTCTGTTGCTGTACTCCGAGCCTCCAAGATTTGCATAGATGACTAATAACTTTGCCCGAAGAAGAGAAGAAACCAAACTTTTCAGAAAAATGAAAAGAAACGAAAAGAATTTCTCCACTAACGTCGCTCACGAGTCTAGCAGTAGCAGGCATCGTCAAGACTATATGGTGAAAAGCCAAGGCCTTGGATGGCCTCACGGTGGGGTGCATATATCAAAGGTGACGCGACATGTGGTGTTTCGTGTAGCAACCGAGATTCTAAGGAGTGTTTGGTTCCTCGTACGGTTATTGTAAGACTCGTCATATCGGATGATTAATGCTGATTAGAAGTATTAAACGTAGATTAATAATAAAATAAAATTCCATAATCTCTTCACGAGATGAATCTATTAAAGTCCATAATTAGCCCATTGATAGCTTATGCAATTAGTTTTATAATTATCTTATATTTAGTCTTTCTCATTAGTATTGAAACATTCGATGTGACAAAGCTTAAAATAAACCCTAAGGAACCAAATACCCTATGATCTGGGGATATGTGAGCTTGAGTGGAGGAAGAGAGGATCGATGACCAATAATTTAGTGCTATATATATCTAATAATTACTATCTCTACTTTTAAATATACGATAATATTGATTTTTTATTTGATTAACTATTCATCTTTCCTATAAATATTCATACAAATAGAAAAATATAAAGGTTTAATCTATAATACTATTGATGATAGATTTAGTGAAAATTATTTCTTTAGTTAACTAATTTAGTAGATAAATACTGCTGGTTAAAGTTGGAGAAAAAATTAATTATACCATGCATTTAAGAACGAAGGTAGTACTTAGCTACTGATGTCTAACAGTTTGTTTCTCTTTATTCCTTATTTTTTCTGTCAATTTAGCAAAATAATGACATGCTTTTTGATGCTTACGGAACGAGGTGCAACCATTGTTACGGGCGGTTTGCATCCGGAGACTAATTTGTAGTCTGAGTCACATCGGATATATGGATGCCAATTAGGGGAACGAAATATGAGCTAACTATAAAATTTATAAACCTAAAGGGAGACTAATTTGCGATACGGATCTATTAAGCCTAATTAATCTATCATTAGAACTGTTTACTGTAGTATAATTTCTCAAATCATGAACTAATCAGATTTATTGAATTCGTCTCGCGAATTAGCCTCCATTTGTATAATTGATTTTAAAATTAATCTATATTTAATACTTTTAATTGGTGTCTAAATATTCGATGAAACGGGATTAAAAATTAGTCATGAGATCTTATTCTATATAATTAGTACATTATTGCTGGCTTTACTTTTGACGGCGTTTCCAGCGAGAGGGCGGGCGACCTGCTCCATAGGCTGACATAGTGACATGACACAAAGGAGGGGAAAGTGAGCAAAAGGACATTGAGGGCTGTGTCTCGGCACGCTCGGCTAGAAATTGCGCAGCAGTTGCAGTTGTGCAGAGATTTGACGACGTCCAAATTTGTATTACCCCCTGCTATACAGCAGAGCCTGAAATAATGCAATGCTGCAATATTTAAGTAATAAGAACTGATCTATTTGTGTTTATCTGTCCAAAAACAGAATTCACATCAAGAAAACGTTGTCTAAGAACTTTTATAACTTTAAGATGTATGTATCCACCAGTTGGATATAGATGCCGGTTTATAACCTTAATCAAAAAAGAAAACGATGTCTGAACTATCGCAGTTGATCAGGGAATACATTAACTTATTAAGTCTTTGTGATTAATAGTAACAACTCACGGCTTGCGTTCTATCGCAAACAAAGGTAATAATACATCTTAGAACCTACCTACTACTTTTCGTATCTCCCAAGCAGCTAGCCGTGCGCTTAGAGCATCTCCAAAAATACCTAAACAATATAGTCCTAGAAGATAGTTTTGGGATCTTGCCAAAAATTATTCGGAGAAAAAAATGCTTCCCAACCAACAGTTCCCAAAAATTGTTCTAAAAACATTTAATAGTTGCCACAACATATATGAAATTGACTAGAAACAACACAAAGAGAATCAAAGGTAAGATATATCCAACCTATTAAGCAAAGAAGAATCATGCTAATCCATTTCAAAATTTACAAGATCGCATCCAGTACCACCAATCTTGGTTTTTAATTTTACATCTCCGTGCAAACTTCTGGTAAAACCAACTAGAGCACCGGCCAAAATTGTAACTTTGGACACTCCAATTTCAATAACAATAGGGCGGAAGAAAATACCTTGTGATGGAACGGAGGAACAATCAGAAAAAAATTGAAAGATGACGAGGACAGAGTGTGGGTAGTGGAGAACTGGAGATAAGCCAGATGGCGAGGAGGATGGAAAGAGAGGCGCAAGTCACGAGGATCTGGTCTGCGATAGCAGTAGCCAGGAAGCGCGGCGGCACCTCGCCTCCACTTCGAGAGCCGGCAGGCACGAGGGACCGCAGCGCGTGCTGCTACCTACAGTCGGAGGACGGATCGAGGCAGATGGAGCACAACATGCACCAGGTGGGAGGGGCTAGCAAAAAAAATGGCACGCAGCGGCGAAGACGGCGACACGGGAGGGCGGGAAGAGTAGAGTTTTGGCGGGATCAGCGTTTCCTCAACGACTTTTTCCGTTGGAAGTGCGACGGGCTGACGGAAATTTGGCCAAAGAAGCTGTCTGGATTAGGTATGCGAATAGATTGGGAACTGATTTGAGAAATTGTTGGAGAGAGTTTTTTGTTCTGCTCCCAAAACGAGATTTTGCGTATTGATTTTGGAAGGACACTCTTAGGGATGCTCTTAGCTTTATTTTTGACCCTATTCTTGCATGCCGTGGTTCATTCAGTGGCGGTGCTGCGGTGCTGTGCCCCAGTCCACGGGATCCGGGAGTGAACTCATTTTGACCTCCCTCAGGGGTGAAATTAAGAAGACGAAGTTGTGTCAAACACACATGACTAATATATATAGCAAACCAACGAGTTCTAGTACAAGGAAAGGCTTATTTTCATCAGTAACCAAGCTCAAGCCTCAGCCAGAAGTACAGTGATCGATTCTAGTAGCAGTGGAAATATAGATCCACACGGTCTACTCTAGGCACGCTAGTTCAAGAACAGACCACCTCGATCAAGTTACAACGTAAGCAAACAGCGAATTAACATATGCAAACACCAGATCGACACGACTGGCAGCACGTAGTAGACGTGTGTACGTCACCTTCCGTCCTTCACTACAGGGCGAAAGCTGCAGCGGCCGCGGCGGCGCCGGCAGTGCGGAGGATCTGGTAGTAGAGCTGCGGGTTGGCCTGGAACGCCACGCGGGAGATGAGGAGGCCCGCGCCGCCCGGCGCCTTCATCGTGGCGCCGACGGCGGCCACCCCGGCGGCCGCGGGCCACAGGAAGTAGACGCCGACGGCGCCCCCGACGAGGCCGAGCCCCGCGACGACCGCGCGGGCCATGTTCACCTCGGCTAGCTTCTGACGGGCGAACTCGGCCACCTTCGCGGCACGCGAGCCGCCGGCGAAGGGGGCAAGTTCCTCCGCCGACGGCGTGTCGTCCTGGAGCCGTTCATGTTCATCGGCGCCGTCGTCCTGAAGCAGTTCATGTTCATCGGCGCCGTCGCCCTCGAGCTGTTGATCGGCGCCGTCGCCCTCCTGGAAGTGACTGTGGTCACCCGTGTCCGTGTTCATCTCGGTTGTTTTATTTTCCTCATGGTGGTGGCTGTCTCGGTTGCTAGCTGCTAGCAGGCAAACGGACTCGCACATGGCCGGTTTCAGGAGGGACACAGCTAGCCTCGCTCAGTCGATCTCACAAGTGTGGTCTGCCGTCTGCGATGAGCAGCTAGTTGGGGTGTGCTTATGTAGAGAGGAGGATGCCTTGTGGCGACGAAAGCATTCAGCTCAGGAGTCCGTAGGAAGAAGACTGATTACTATATCAGGGACAGTGACTCTAGTGGGTTGGGTCCCAACGTTTGACGAGTGGATGCACGAGATCGTACAATGGATGAATCAGCCGGGCTATTTGATTAGCGATCGTGGTGGAGCCCGGTCCGAATATATCCTTACTCGAAAGCTAATAAGCACTAACCCCCAAAAGAAACGATAACGATCAATGTACTGTAGCACTCCTGCAGTCCCGCCTACTTCACGGTTAAGCAAAACTAATACGGTAATGAAAAAGCAAGAGAATTCTTAGCGGACCCTGCTCCACATAGGAGTGAAGTCACTAGATTCACTTATCAGATCTCTGCCCCTCAATTACGAAAAGGTACGGTACTGTCGCCTGTTTGGTCTCTGGACCAATTAATTGTTGATTTTCGGAGGATACATACAATATATATATATATATATATATATCCCTCAATTATGGGATTTCTGCCTTTTGAAACGGGAAAGCTATACTATGCTCAAGCATTTCCTTTGCCTCTCGCACTCGAATTTTATTTCTTCTTCAATCCTTCTATCACCAATCCGAAACTTTCTTCTCCTCTTGCCTTTTTCTCCATCTCCGGTGAGCTCTCCAGTGTTTGGGGTTGAGGGGTTAAGATTCGGGACAATGAGGCTCTGGTACCGGTTGGGAGACCCCATTTGGTACCTGGTGTTCCAACTGGTACCGCCTCTCCGGTACTAAATGGTTTCGTGCCAATAAATGAAGAAATTTTTTTAAACCACAGGGAGGCCCACACACGTGCAACGTAAGTCACGCGATTTTTTCATGTGTAAATGCGCATATGCGGTGCGTGGGGTTCGAACCCACGAACTCCGGCCTCGCGTGAGCCTTCCTTACCATCCCACCTACACATCACTTGTGACTAGATGAGAGATGCTTACCTTTTGAAGTAACTCATGGAGGACCATTTGTTACCAACCGGTACTAAGTGCCCAAGACCATTTAGTATTGAGCCATAACACCAACCGGTACTAAATGATGGCATTTAGTACAGGGTGGTGGTATGATCCGGTACTAAATAGCTTCAGAGGGCTTCAAAATTTAGAACTAGTACTAAATGATCCTCTAAGGTTATTTAGTACCGGTTTCAAATGTGACCTGTACTAAGGGTACCGACGAATGTCCAATTTTCTAACTGTGGGGGTTCGGGGTTAGGGTTTGAAATCGTATGTAGGAGGTCCATTTGTGTAGAAAGGATAGTGCCTAGCTAGTCTGCTGTATTCAAAATGGTTTTCGGATGTGAAATTGGAACGTACGTCCATCGATAAGATGGAGCAAAGACGACTGTTGGCGCTAAAATCGGCCGGATAGGAATCGGCTGATGGTCTTCAGCGTCGGACACACGACCCGGGAGAATCTGCTTAGCTCTTGTTCGGGTTATCGCCCTGGTGCGGTTCGCGCGGCGTGCCAGTCAATCTGACCTGTTGATTGACAAGGAAATAGAGTATTAAATTCCAGGCGCGTCGATCGACTGGGATTCCGATCTGTCCTGAGGAGCGCGTCGGCAGCGAATCGGCCGATTTGCTGTAGAGATGATCGGCTATGGATCAGCCGATAGTCGTGTAGTAATTGTAAAGAAAACCACCGGAGCGATCTAAACAATTACTACAGAAGCAACACTTGAAATAGATCTAATCGGCTGTGAGATGATAAATTGAAGAAGAATAATGATGAAGCCGATTACTCTGATCTCAAGATGGATAATTGGTGATAATACTAGAATAACAAGTAAAACTTGCAATTCTAGTAAATATCGATAACTGGTGAATAAATCCAAACAAAACCACAGCGATGCGCCCGTAGTTAAAGCTCGGATATTACTCGGTAAGCGGAACCTACCGATTGGCCGGAGATCAAGTTGATGCAGCCCTGCCAATCCGTACGAACTCGTGGAAGAAGAAAATATTGGCGAAGTCGCCGACTTGAAAGTAAATTGCTGGAAAAGTAGAAGTATTGTTGTTGATTGATGTGTTGATGTTTTCTCAAGACCCTGCCGACTCCTATTTATACTCTAAAGCTAGGACTCCTGGTCGATCACGACTTATCACAACCTTATTTAAATTACTATATCTATACGAATTTTAAAAGGAAACGGACTCCCGCAGAATCTTCCGCCGCCGTTCCCTAATCCAATCAGGATTTCCTTCAATTGCTTCCCGACCGACTTAGCGTGCCCCCCTTTGACCAACTTTTGACCAGGACCCTCTGAAATAGTCCCATCCTGTTGGCATAGGCTGTATAACCAATCGGCCGATTCCCAACTGTTACCTCAATCGGCCAATTCCTTTCTGTAGCCTTCAGATCTGCCGCATCGGCCAATCTTCTCCTCCTGACGCCGGTTCAACACGTGTCAAAATCTGGCGTCAACAACGACTTACGTGGCCAAGTCTCCTTTTGATTATTGGTAATGGTGGGGCCCAATTTCTGTAGCGAGTTTTCTAAATCTGTTCAACCCAAAGAACACTAGTACAAATTAGTTTTTTAATCTTTGGCATTAGTCTCGGCTGGCGTTCCAGACTAACGAAGGGATTAGTCCCGGGTCTAAAAGTTAGGGGGCTAGAGAAACATTAGTCCTGGTTGGAGCCTCCGACCGGAAGTAAAAATCTCTTTTTAATTAGTCATGGTTGGTAACCAAACGGGACTAAAGGGTCCCACCATTTAGTCCCGGTTGATACCACCAACCGGGACTAAACGACCCTTTAGTCCTGGTTGGTGCTATCAACCCGAACTAAAGAGGCCTCCACGGGTTAGTTTAAAAGTAAGGCATCCCAACTAGAGTCATATATTCTGTGTAGGTGGTGTGGCACCGAAGCTATGCATGAGGCAAGAGGTCTCAGGTTCGTGTCCTGGGTGCGGAGTAATTTTTTTGCTTGCATAGACACTTTAGTCTCGGGTGTGGAAAATGAAACTAATAATCCGGCTCTTTAGTCCCGGATTCGTAGTCCTGGTTTTATAACCGGGACTAAAAGAGGTTAGGAACCGGGACTACTAACCTATTCTATACTAGTGGAACTAGGTGGGAAGGAACAATAACATACAAAACGAAGCAAACACATATGCAAAAAATAAGGATAGGAAGATCAAGGGCATGGGGCCCACAATTTTTTTTAAAACACAGTGCAGATGCAGATGCTCACAAACACGTATACACACTCACCTCTTACCTTATAAGCACCCCCGAGAGACTGAGCCGACAGATCCTCAAGATTGACGAAGTCACCATAGGAGCCTTACTAGGCTTACCACTGAAAGAATAGCGCCGGTTAAATCCTACAATAAACACACTCATCCCTATGAATACACGCACGCAATCTTACCCATATGAGCACCTTCGAGAGACTAAGCCGGCAGATCCTCAAGATTGATGAAGTCACCACAGGAGCCCCGCTGTCGATGGCTACATCGCCTACTATTGAAAGAATAGCGTCTGTTAAATCCTAAAATAAATTCAGAAAAATACGAGCACCCGTATTGAGTGGAGAACTCAAACCCGGATGGACAGGTTCCACCGTGAAAAACTTAACCAGCTAAGCAGCACTCAGTTCATCAGACCTACGATTAATCAGACAGAAAAAAGAACTGAAAGCCTACCCGATCTTGTTCAACTAAAGACCAATTAGATCGTATCATCCTGGTCGTCTACATATCATTCACCTAGCTAGCGAGTAATAGTTCACATAAAAAAATTAAGCTGCTTAGGCACTCTACTTCTATAGCGAGGTCACGCGACGAGAAGCACTAACCATGTCTACTTCGGTACTTCCACACCTTCAAGTCTCTATCCTAGCTACACTCCTGGTGGACAAGAAACTTGCTAGAGAAGGTTAGTAGAGAGGAAGCTTCCTACTTTTTTAGAGTATGCTTGTAATGGAGAAACATTCATGAAGAGATTCTGTAAGATTGAATTCCTATATAATTCTTTCCTATAAAAACCTTTGAAACATAGTATCGTATAAATCATTCATTTTCACTATGTTTTTTGTAGCATTCTAGAAATGAGGTCCAAACCTCATGTTTAGAACTACTTTTGAGAAACCCAATGAGCACTGAGTTTATCAATCAAGATATGTGTTTGAAGAAACTTTTCCTATATCTTTTGTAGTAATAAGCATATGCAACCCTTGTTGTATAATAAGTCCTAGTATTACTTTCATAAAAGGAATAATGCACTACTTTCATAAAAGGAATAATACACTAGTACAGATAGATGACCCTATCACCGCCGGGTCAAAAAGGCATCACCACCGGTTCAATGACCCATTGGATTAGGGTCGGCGGTGATAGGTTGAGCCATTACCGCCGGGTCTAGAACCGGCAGTGATGTTCATTACCACCGCCGGTGATGGGACGTTTGCAATGATGTGTTGTGTAGTAGTGATAGTGTCCCTCTGTTTTGAAATAGATAAAGTTTAAGAGAAACTAATTAGTTCATTTTTAACTAATTAGATTATCGCAAACGTCATTTATTTAAGAATGAAGGGGGTAAAGTTAACATATGAAGGTGATCTGACGTTTATTGCCAAGAGGACAACGAACCTGCATTCGCTGATGAGTGGGGTGCAACTCTGGGAAAACATAAAGCATTAGACGTACTCGACAGATAGAATCTCCTTTAATCAGTGATTGCTTTCCAAACGAATCTTTTCTTACACGAACGTAACAAGAAAAAGCTAGCTAAGAAGTACCCAACTCACCCATTGACTGACAATATCACGCATCGGTCATCAGCGCAGAATCCACAAGGAAAAAAGAAATGTTCACGAGCCTCACAGGAAGAATGTAAGATGAACGGCTAGTTTCTGTCTCCAAATGGCTAGTTTCCGTTTGTCTGTAGTAATATGACGTTTTTTTTCTACTTTCATTCGTTGTAAATTTTCTTTTGCGTTATGGTATGAGGTCGTGTGCGTTGTATTCTTACTCCTAGAATGAAATCTTGTCCAAGTAAGTTCTTGAAAAAATTGAATGATTGAGTGAAAATTTGGGACAAGAACTTGTTCTTCATGCTGATGGGAATAAATTAATTAGCACCATCAATTCAATGGGATTCGCACTCACCCAAGCAAACGAAGTAGGTAAGATTTTCCCGTTTGCCTCTTCTTGATTAAGCATCATGAGCCTAGCTTAGTTGGTTTGCTATAATGGGACCTGATCCAACAGAGTTCAAAGTCTTCGATTCAATACCGAAGCTGGTAGTTACGATTAAGTTTTCTTTTAGTGATAGGAACTTACACCACCGATAGAGCCATCTGAGGTGACTTTACCGATCTCAAGATTAGCCAACTCAATCTCAAGATGTGTGCACATAAATATCAAAAGTTAACCACTCTAATTCAGTTGAGACATTTCATATGCATGGTTGTATATATGTATTTGCATTCATAGATGTGAGTGTACGACTCCCTACTGTCATTTTGAAAAGAAAGGATCACATATCAGTCAATTAGGAACTTTTGGCAACACTAATCCATGCTAGGTTGAGGAAGAACGCTACCTCTAGCGGGCAATGGTGGAAGAAAAATGTGAGCAAGACTCCTAGCCAACCACGTGTGAATGACACATATTATTTCTTTTTGAAAAAGTTCAATTTCACCATCCGTTTAGCATGATAGTCTAGTTCTTAACTGTGAACTATAAAATGGGACACCAAAAATTGTCCAGCGATGGAAACCATACAACTTTAGTCCTTTGAAAATTTTGGTAGATTGGTTACATTTTTAGAAAAAAAAGTTGGTACTAGTTACATATTTTTTAAAATAAACTATTTAATTTTTCTAATTTACTAGCAATTATGCCCGTGCGTTGCTACGGGAAGCTATATAAATATATTAATTAGCATATAAAAATGTATATTTTATACACATATGTATGTATTTTATAATAACATTATAGGTGTCGGTCCAGGATTTTAGTCTTCTTTTATTTTACTCGCTAAGAGCTAATTCTAAATGATTTTGGATCCTTAACTCAACGTACGGTCAACCGAATTCCTACAAACGCTAATTCTAAATGGTTTCGGACCCTTAACTCAACATACGACCACTCGAATTCCGATTAGGACTCCGATTGACAGACCAAGGAATCATTGCTTGCTTTAGTAATAGTAGAGATATAGATAGAGATACTAGAATTAATTCTAAATTTTTCACAAAATGGGAAACCATAATTGAAGTCAAATTTGCGCAGTTGGATGACTCTTAGTGTCTGGTTTTATAGTCGTGGATTGAAAATTGGAGAGTATAAATTAGTCTTTCTTTCTTAAAAGGAAATACAATGCCAGATCTTTTAGATGATAAAAAACTGAAAGTAGTGGAATTAGTTTTTGTCGGGCGCCGTGGAAACGAGATATGTGACTAGCTTTGTGTTTGATGGTAAAAGTGGCGAAGGACCCGGCTGCCAGTGATCTACAAAGTGCTGGCTCTGCTCAAGCACTGGAAGGTTTTGGTGCAGACAAAGGAGATCATGAAAGTGGAGGTCATTATCAGCGTGACTGCAGAAAGGGCTCAAGCAAAGTCTCGTGTTTTTGTGAATCTGAGTTGCCGAGCTGGTGCGTTAGGACCCGGCAGCTAATGTGATTTTAAGCCGCAGATCCGGGAGATGCTGCATCGGGGCCGTTCAACCCCTTTTTTTTTTTTGCATCGGGTGCTTCCTCGATTGCTCGGGACGGAAAGGTTCCTGACCTCCAGACCGAACAGCCTCCACCGTGCCGCGCTCCATCTCCGGTGCGCTGGGCCCGAGGCGCCGCTGCCGTCGCTGCCGCGCAATGCAGCAGCCCAACTTCCAGGGCGCCCTTCTTCCTCATCCTCCCTCGTTGCTTGCCAGCCACAAAGCAGTGAAAGGCAGGCTTCGCACATGCCCGGCGGCGGCGCTCCTCTGGCCCCGTTCCTGGTCGCATCCCTCAAGCGCTCCGCGCGCCTCCACTGCGGCGAGCAGCTTCAGGCGCTCGCCGCCAAGTCGGGCCTCCTGGCCTCTAACGCCTTTGTCCGCAACTCCGTCCTCGCCTTCTACGCCCGCCTCCCGTCCTCCCTGGCCAGCGCTCACCAGCTGTTCGACGAAACGCCCCCGCCGCTCCGCGACGCCGCCGCGAGGAACACCCTCCTCGCGGCGCTGGCCCGGGCGGGGCACCTCGAACGCGCGCAGCGCCTGCTCGAGGATATGCCGCATAGCCACAGGGACGCCATCTCGTACACTACGGTCGTCACTGCGCTCGCTCGGGCGGGACACGCTGGGCGCGCTGTGGCCGTTTTCCGCTGCATGCTTGCGGAGGATGTTGTCCCCAATGAGGTGACCCTTGCTGGCGTGGTCACGGCATTTGCTCGCCATGGGGCACCGAAGACAGTGGCGGTGGCTCATGGGGTTGCTCTGCGGCGGGGGCTGGATGAGTTTGTCATTGTAGCCACCAACCTGGTTCATGCCTATGCAGTGGTGTCAGATCTTTGTTATGCCCGTGCTGTGTTCAATCGGATGCCGGATAGGACCACAGTCACTTGGAATGCAATGCTTAATGGATATGTGAAGGCAGGGATGATGAAAATGGCTGCGGAGGTGTTCTGGAGAATCCCAGAGCGTGATGAGGTATCTTGGTTGACGATGATTGATGGTTATATCCGTGCAGATCTCATATCGGATGCACTGAATGCATATGTTCATATGGTGCATGAGGTAGATGCAAATGGCAATGAGACACTGCTTGTTGATTTGGTGAAGGCATGTGCTCGGTACTCTCTTGTCGCAGAAGGCCAGCAACTGCACAGCGTTATTCTGAAGAACGGTTTTGATGCTCATGCATTTGTGCAAGCGACCCTGATCCATTTCTATGGGTGCAGTGGTCTTATTGGCCTTGCCCAGATGCAATTCAGATTGTCAGACAAGTCACACATAGCATCGTGGAATGCTCTTTTGGCTGGTCTAGTGAGAAGGGACCTAATGCAAGAAGCACAACAGCTGTTTGATGACATGCCTGAGAGGGACACCATTTCGTGGAGTACTTTGATATCTGGATATGTACTGAATGGATGTTCAGACTTGGCTTTGCAGCTCTTTTTTTCGATGCTGAATGCTGGTGTTGATCCAAATGAAATCACACTAGCGAGTGCTTTATCAGCAGTTTCAGAATCTGGCACATTGGATCAAGGTAGATGGATCCATGACTATATAATCAACAGATCAATCAGGGTTACTGACAACCTGAATGCTGGTCTGATCGATATGTACGCCAAGCGTGGAAGCATTGCTGATGCAGTGCAGTTATTCAATCATGCCAGTGATAAGTTGTCTTCAATTTCTCCCTGGAATGCTATGATCTGTAGTTTAGCTGTCCATGGTTATGCACACATGTCGCTTGACCTGTTTTCGCAATTACGGAGGACTGGCATTAAACCCAACTCAATTACATTCATTGGCGTTTTAAATGCATGCTGTCATACTGGTATGGTAGCTGAAGGGAAACAGCATTTCGGGTCCATGATGAAAGAATTTGGAATCCAACCAACAATTAAGCACTATGGTTGCATGGTTGATCTTCTTGCTCGAGCTGGGTACTTGGAAGAGGTAGAACAGCTTGTCACAATGATGCCTATCAAAGCAGATAAGGTACTTTGGGGCAGCATCCTTTCGGCAGCAAGGGCACAAGGTAATGTAGGATTAGGAGAGAAAGCTGCGAAAGAATTGGCAAAGCTCGACCAAACACATGGTGCATCCAAAGTAGCGTTGTCTAACATCTATGCTGATGCTGGTCGTTGGACCAACGTTTCAGTTGTTAGGAAGGAACTCCAGGATGAAAATTTGGAGAGACAATCAGGAAGCAGTGGCATTGTATAGTTATGGGATAAAGTATTTCTTCAATTTTATCTCTAATGGGCAGCTGATGATGGCAGCTAGTTTCTTTTTCTGTTATTCATCCTGTTTGCTAAAGACGCTGTGCCCATTGTTTCTCTTGAAACAAAAAGCAAGACTAAACGTTTAGTGACTGGAATATAAACTTGACAGGCTACATATTGCCAGAAAACAACTAACGAAGAAGATTGGCAACACTTTGTATGAACTCACTTTGTAAGCAGGACTCCTGTTCATGGAACATCATAGCCAGGAATTTCTTATGTTCTTTACCGATTGTTAACAATAATACTGTGATGTAAGTTTCTATCCTATAAGATGTTATCGATACAAAGAAAAAATCGGCATGGATGATGACGTTGGCCCCTGGACAATTGATGCATTCTTCATTTTCTCAATTTCAATTTCTACTGTTGCATTCGAAGCCGCCCCTTAGTACAGTTGAAGGAGTACTTTCATTCTTGTTCTGATATTGTAACGATTTGAGATTGATCAGGACTTGGTGAATGAAGCTTGAGCATGTAACTTTTTATCATTTTCTATTTATTTTCTATTGGTACATGTGGATTGATCTCAAACTGAAACATGGTTAGGTGACTGGAATTTATACTAAATTCAAGTAGTTTTAACTGACTACTGGACTAACCTTCTCCCAGTACCAGCTGAAATATTTATGCGTCCAAATAATAGTTTCATGGAATCTGTACCAGGTATATCTCCGTTCTCTGCTGGAAACTAAAAAAATGTATTGTACTGCTTTGATAAATTTGCTAACCTGTTTTATTTGAAACTGTTAAGTTCAGAATGACAGTAGACAGGCTTCACCAATTTTTAACTCCTAGAAGATCAATCGGTTGTGAAGTACAAAGTTGCTAGAGGTAAAGTTACTAAAAACATGACACCATTATTTGCTTCCTTCTGTTTGTATAATTGACTACTTGAGAACACATGTGTCACCGAGTTCTCTTTTTCTGTTGGAAAAAGTCCAAATCACTACCCTAAACCGTCAAGAAAGTCTGAATAACCCCTTGAACAATTTTACTGTTTGTTGCTAAACCAGATCACTATTCACTTTTAGGCACTAATCAAAACCAGTTTTGCTGATTCAGATGCACACGTGGGCCGTCCAGCGTGTCAATCTACTTTGAGGCGCAGAAAACCCCCTCAGCAGTCAGCCTAAGCGTTCATCGCCTCCCTTGGGCGCCCCATCGCCGTCTCCGCCTCCCTCTCGATCCTCTCGGCCCTCCCGGCTGATCAAGCAAAGGGAGGATCACGGGGCTGTCGAATTGATCGGCGACAACGACGACAACCAGGTGGATTCCCCTCTGCTCCTATGGAGTTACAATATGTCAATATGTGATGAATCATGTTGATTTGGCGGCTAGGGCTGTAGCATGTTGAGGGCGGAATCGATCTTGGGTAGAATTGGTGCTGTAGTTAGTTCAATTGGCGTACAGATACGTAGTAGTACGCGCGGTCACTATTAATTTGGGGTATAAGGTTGAAATTTCGCGAATTTCTGGTAATCCGTGAATTTAGGGGGTTCTTGCGGCCTGTATCATGTGGGGGGAATGATCTTGATTTGAATTTGTTGTTTTAGTTGGTTTGGAGGGTCAAAGTCCTGTGTTTTGTATGAATCCATATGATATACACTGAGCTGACTTAGGTATGTACTCTGTGCAATATTTTCAGGGGCAATGGACCCGCAAGATGTTCTTCTTGTAAGATTTCACTATGAGGGGCACTTCGATTTTGACGGCAATGATTTGAATTATGTTGGTGGGGGAGTTGAGATGTCATACTTAGAGAGGGACAACGTGTCATTGCCAGAACTGAGAGGGTTTTTGGCTGATGTTCAACTGTCTGAAGCAGGCAATGTTGAATCTCACTGGATGTTCCCTGGAGCTGAATTGGGGAGTGGGTTGAGGAGCCTTGGAGATTATAACACATGCCTCTACATGTCTGACTGCATAGCGGAGGGTGGAGTTGCTGAAATTTATGTGGAGATATTCAGGGGCGACAGAGGTCAGCGAGGGGTTCAGGTTGGAAAGCGGGAAAGGACCTCTAGCCTAGTGGTTAGAGCGTCTGAGTAGCACCCAGCAGACCCGGGTTCCAATCCTTGCGGGAGCTTGCGGGAGCGAATTTATGGGGCTGGTTTTAAAAGAATACCCTTGCTGGCATAGCCGGGGTTTGGGGGTTTTCTAGACCGGGAGCAGATTGCTTCTTAATGAGAAGCTGTGGGAGCAGTCATAACCCCCACCGATCCTAGTTTTTCTTTGGTTCAGGTTGGAAAGCAAGGGGGGAGGTCATGGAAATCACAGCACAAGGGACATAGAAAAGGTGAGGGAATTTTACAGTTCACCTACAAAGGAGAATAACAAGAGGTGGACATTTGAATAGAAGGAATCTGAAGATGAATCAGAATATGAGGAAACCTCTGGTTTTGATGAGGCTATTGAGTTCAGAATATGCGTACAGATACGTTGATGACAGGGCCAAGGATAGCTGATAGGTATGAGCACATTATCAAGGCAAACCCTTTGTGGAAGCTACAGAATATCAAAGAAACTGTACTGCTTGAGATGGGTGCAGATGTGTCACTGCCAAAGATCAAGAGGGCTAAGGCTATTGTTATGAGTAGGGATGGCAATCCTACCCACGGGTACCCGCGGGTTTCGTACCCGACCGGTGAGGGTATGGGTATGAAATCTTGCCCACGGGCACAATCGGGTCGGTACCCGAAATGAGGCGGGTTAGATACGGGTATCCAGTCTTACCCGCGGGTACTTATGGGTACCCAAAATACAAGTATTGTGACCTAGAGAACCCATATTATTATCATGTTTAGTCTCATTCTAATGTAAATTATATAAACTACAGAAAACTAATATGTCAGATTGTGGGAACTGTAAATGAGAAATGATTTCGCTTAAGTATTTGCTAGCCTTATGAGGAGGATATATGAGTCATGCAAAACAGAATATGCCAAGGTATTTGAGTATCACGTAGAAATCCTTAGGAGCAACCCAGGTAGTACTTGTGTCGTGTGCTTGAATCCTGAATACAACTTGTACAACCTAGGTAGTTTCTATGCCTCAAAGTAGATTGACATGCTGGACGGCCCACGTGTGCATCTGAATCAGCAAAACAGCCGTCCAGTCAGCAAAACAGGATTTGATTAGTGCCTAAAGGTGAATAGTGATCTGGTTTAGCAAAATGGAGGGGTTATGTAAACAGTAGTTCAAGGGATTATTCAGACTTTCTTCATAGTATAGGGTAGTGATTTGTACTTTTTCCTTCTGTTTATATACTTGATTGATGCAAGTTAGGAATTGTTATGTTACATTGCTTCTTAAGCTACACCCGGGTCATGCAATACAAAATCTCCAGAATAAATCTTCAAGCATGTTAAATACTATCTATCTGAATATTGATTCAAGGGAAGAAAGGACGATAATGAACTAAAAAGTTCACATCTTGTTTGATGTAAAATTATTCTGAGGGGTAAAAGCAAATAATTTTTGTGTCCCTTGTTCCTGTTACTAGTTTGTTCTGCAAGGAATGTCCTTATTTTTTCATCTTACCAGCACTGCAGTATGGAAAGAGCTACTATCAAGTAGGCCTAGTTAATCTTTTCTTATGCTGCCTTTAGTTTGTTTCCAGTTTGTTAGGATGACAATATTCTGTGTTGGATTGTTTTTGATCTCGGCATAACAACCAAGATTGTAACTTTGCAAATAAGTCCACATGTAAAGAGATAAGATGCAAATCAGTTTGGCGTTGTGATGGAACATATGCACCCAACATAACCAACTATGAGTTGGTCCCGAACCCATAAAGCTATAAATATGAGATGGAGGGGTACCCTGTGTAACCCTAATTAATCTAATTTCACGATTAGCAAAAACACCGGTCAGTTAGGGCACTAGAGGGGATGGAAGCACCACTACTACATCTGGAGGCTGTTCATCAACTTTCAGGTCAAGTTCTTCATTGATCAGGAGCTAAAAGTTCCTAGTCTGGGGAAGAATCATGTCTACTTCATTTACATCAACCGCTTCTACAACTACAGAGGTGCTAATAACATCTACCACCTCTAGTCAGTTTGATTTAATCTAATTCTGCATTAAGTTATGATTATTGATCGTGATTAGACTAAACTAAAATCCTTTTTAAGATTAATTAAGTTCTACCAATAGGTATCAAGAGCCTACTTAGTCCTGTCATGATCCTAATCTAGAGCCATCAAGTTTAAGCTTCTGCTATGGTCAGATTATATCTGCGTATGCACAGTTACGTAATCAAGTTCAATGCAGATTAGTTGTTCATCGGCAATTAGTGAATTTCAAATCAACATGTGCCATCGGTACCCATTTATATGCCATTAGCTCCTTGCGGTGTTACCTATGCATGTTTTCGTGTGCAATTAGTGCGAAGTATGCTTGTTTATGTGCAACTAAGATACTGCAAATTAGAATTCACACGCATCACGTACGATGAAGTTCAAATTTTAGTCAATCTTTGATACTTTTTGCATAAGTGGCAAGTATGACTAACGCTTAAGACTATCTAACCGAGGTAAATTAGTTTAATTTCATGATTAATTAACTTAATCTAGTTCGACTAATCAATATTCAGTTTAAGATCTTAATATGTTAAGTCAAATCAGTGCCGAATTACATGGTTATGAGGTAAATTAAGTGCCAGTGAGCAATCAGTACCTGTAACCCCTACATCTATTTGGTTGTTCCATTTGAGGCTTCTACTTCCCTTTTGATCGCGAGCTGAGACCATTCAAAAAGTTATGGTCTCTTTTACTCCACTATTTGATTTTCCCCTTCCTTAGTTAAGTGCCACTACCGTCACCTCACTTTTTTTTGCAGAAATGGCCATATTTGCCCTTCTTACATGTTAGGCTTCAGGGCTTCTCCTGTTTGTTATGGCTTGCTATTACAAGTGGACCCCACATGGTAGAACCGCAAGCATGGGTGGATGATCTCACAGTCGTGCTCTTGGCTCGCGTCCCATAGACAACGATCCATGGCAGGAACTTCAGCAGTTGAGGTTGGAGACAACGGCCATGTCCTGATGTCCACCTCCTAGGCTCCTTGACCCCTTGAGCATGAACATGGCGACCTGGGAGCAGCACCCCGGATCTCGTAGGACGCCACAGCCAAGACAGGTGTCGTGCATCGCTGCGATGACGGACCACACTTGATTGTCTTGAGAGCCTTTAGCATCTCAAGGATTGCACGGCAGAGCCTCTTCGCTATAGCAGCCGGGTCCATGCTCTGGATGAGGTGCGGTGTCGGTGAGCGAGTTCTTGGGTCCGCCAGCGCCAAGCTCAATACCAACACAGAAGTGTGGCCCCATGGCAGAGAGCACGACAGGCGCATAGAGGGGAGGCTGTCAAGGGGGAACATTGTCGGCACCATAGACGAGGGTAAAATGAACATTGTGGCCTTTTGTTACCTGCTGTTTTAGTGAAAATAGATAGCAGTGGTAGTCGGGGACCTAAGAAAATGAAACAATGGCACATAAGGGATGGCAACCTTTTCAATGGTAGATGAGGAATTTTGATCTTTCTTAGTGGCTTGTAGGGAATTGTCTCTAAAGTGATGGGACTATGTGCGTAAAACCGTCCAAGTCACCTGCTATGGTGGAAAAATACATCTACCGGGAGCACATATGATTGTATACAACATATATATTTGACAAGTTCGTGCATCTGTTCTCACATTTTGCAACTTGTTGAACTAAAATAATATAATCATACGAGTTGTATGATAGGTGCAATTTACTCCTTTTGTTTTGTACATTCTTTTAGTTCTTGGTACTTTTTTCTTGTAAATAACTTATCTTTAATTTAAAGGGTAATAGTAATACAATGTGCCACCTACGATGTCAAAGCCTCAAAGGCGGATCACAAGAAAATATATTAATTCGTGCAGATCAGGAGACCTCTTGAAAGAAACAAAGAGCAAGTAATCAATCAAGATTCTCACCATAAAAAATGATTTGCAGCAACATCCTCTTTTTTCTAGGGGCGGGTCAAAATGTACCCCGCTCCTACTGTAGCAACCGATCCGCCTCTGGAAAAGCATTTGCAGGGGACGGATGACGCCATCACCCGCCCCTGAAAATGGCCGATAAAAATCTGGGTGCCCCCTTCTTTCTCCTCCCGACAGCCCATTGCTTGCTCGGGGGAGGTGCTGCCCGAAAATGCAAAAAAAGGAAAAAGGGGAGGGAAGGTTTTAAATTTGATTCCTTCGAGTTGGAGGCCGTAGGAGGTAAGTTGGTGCTAATCTCATATCTTTTCTAAGCTTTTTTCTTAGTTTTAAGGCTCAAATGGTGCTCTCTTTTCCTCTAGCTAGATCTAGATCTCCATGGTGTAGATTTATTATTTGGGGTTCCATTTGACTCAAGTTTTTGATGAAGTTATATTATTTTAGTAGGAGAATAAGTTTATGTATTCATTTTGGCTCAATCTCTATGTTTTAGCCTCATTTCCATGTAAACAAATTCCTAGATCCATGGAGGAGAGAGAAGAAGATTTGTTTTTTCTATATTTACACACATGCATGATAGTTAGTTTCAACAAAATTTAGTTGTTCAATAATAGGTTGAGTTTTGATTTTTTAAGTTTTTACATATTAAATTGACTTTTTTCAATATTTACGCACATACAAAAGTATATATATATGGCCATTTGGGGATCTATTTGCCTCACACTTTTAGATGAAGTTATATTATTTTAGTAGGAGAACTATATTATGTAATCATTTTGACCTAATCTTTATGTTTTAGCCTCATTTCTAAGTAACCAATTTTCTAGATCCATGGAGGAGATAGAAGAAGATTTGAGTTTTTTTATATTTGCACACATGCATATCTAGGTGTATATAAAAGCATATATTTTCTAAATTATTGAAGAGCTTGTTTTAATCCATTTAAATTATTTGTTGATGTTCAGAGAAGGATAGGACATGAATGTACCAAGCATGAAGGACGGATGCCTATTTCTGTGGAGAACTTAATAAATTCATTGAAGCTGCGGAAAACCACTCAAGAAATGAGTAGACACAAAGGATAACTTGCCCGTACAAAACATGCAAAAATATGAGAGTATTCACCGACACAACTACAATCAGATCGCATGTGTTGGTGGGTGGTTTTGTTGAGGATTACATGATCTGGATGTATCATGGCGAGAAAGCAGTACCCCCTCTGACGGAGAATACACTCAATAAAATGATAGAAGATGTCGCGTTTGATTGATTGTTTGATGCTTTTGATAAATTTTGTGCGGATGTTGGCGATGATGATGGTAATGGTGTCGGCGAGGGGCCCATCGATGGTGGTAGTGATGATGGTAGCGACGACGAACTTGATGATGATGATTTCCTTAGCCAGTTGGTGCACCAAACCAAATCAAAGCTATGGGTAGGTACTGCAAAGGGGTTAGCAAACTTCGAGACGGTGAAAAAAATCAACGGAGGAAAATATATATGAGCGATCAAAGGGATGTCCGAAATACTGGATCGTGCTTCGTTTCATACTTGAGCTGTTGACTCTAAAGGCTAAGCACAGCTAGTCAGACAATAGTTTCAATGATCTACTGCGTTTGTTGGCTTGCTTGCTTCTAAAGCCAAATAAAGTGCCCGCCAACACCTATCGAGCAAAGAAGCTTGTCAGTCTGTTCACGATGGGTGTGGAAAGAATTCATGCATATCCAAATCATTGTATTCTGTATCGTGGGGATACTTTCAAAGACTTGGACAAATGCTCTATTTGTAAGTCAAGTTGATACAAAAACAATGCCGGTTATTGTGGTGGCAACATTGAAGGTCTAGGTGATGGGAATAAAAGGAAGAGGAAGGGTGAAAGGAATAGTGTCGCCTCTGTTGAACCAGCAGACACTACTTTAGGCATTTGTGAGAAGCAAAGAAGAATTCCTGCCATGGTTATGTGGTACCTCCCAGTTGCCGACCGCCTGAGGCGTCTCTTCTCCAACCCAAAGGATGCTGAGCTGATGCGGTGGTGGGATTCGGATGAGCGCAAGAAGGGCGATGGAAAGCTTCGACATCCAGCTGATGCTCGCCAATGGAAGAAGTTCGATGAGCAGTATTATCTGAAATTTGGAAAGGACCCGAGAAATGTTCAGTTTGTGTTGAGTAAGGATGAAATGAATCCGTTCGGTGATAGAACTAGCAGTCACAACACATGCCAAGTGATCTTGACGATGTACAACATGCCTGCATGGTTGTGCCAGAAGAGAAAGTATCTTTTGCTATCAATCCTTATACAAGGCCCCAAGTATCCTGGTATCGATATTGATATATTTTTTGAGCCTCTGATGCAAGAGATGGAAACTCTATGGAAGGAGGGTGTCAATATCGTTGATGGTTTTACACGGCAGCCCTTTAATCTAAGAGCCATTATCTTCGTCACCATCCATGATTACCAGGCTTTGTTTATCCTTTTGGGACAGATGAAAGGTAGGATGGGATGCATGGTCTGCGTGGATGACACCGTATTGTCTTTCCTGGAAGGTTCTAGAAAGGTTGGTTACCTTGGGTACAGACGCTTCTTGGTGGAAGGACATCATTACTGAAGTAAGAAGTTCTAAAACTTTTTTGATGGCAAGCCTGAGTTACATTCTAGTCTAGTAAATCGAGACGGGCACTATGTTTTCGAAATGGTCAGGACCATCCAGGTCACCTATGGGAAGATGATGAAGGATGGGAAGAAGAGAAACATAGAAAAGGCACCTATCGAAGGCGTATCATTCAAGAAACAGTCCATCTTCTACAAGTACTTGTCGTATTGGGTGGATCTTGAGGTCCGCCATGCGATCGATGGTATGCACCTGAAGAAGAATGTGTTTGGTAACACAATTGGGCTCCTTCTGGAGACATCAGCCAAGACAAAGGATACCTTGAAGTCACGTCAAGACCTGGTAGCCATGAAGATAAGAGAAGATCTTCACCCTGTGGATAAAGGGAATGAAAGATATGAACTTTCACTGACTAGCTACAACTTGACACATGATGAGAAGAAGGCAATGTGCGAGAGCTTACGGGGGATCAGAGTCCCAAGTCGTTTCTCATCCAACATAAGGAAACTAGTTTCGATGAAAGATTTCTCGCTATGCGGCTGTAACTGTCATGATTGTCATGTGTTGCTGACAGTGTTCCTCCCTATTGCAATCAGAGCGATCAAGCCAGTATACATAAAGATGGTAATCACCCGGTTGTGTTACTTCTTCAACAAGATTTCTCAAAAGGTAATCGACGAAGATGAATTGCAGGATCTCCAAGAATTTATCGGGGAGACTATGGCGCAGCTCAAGATGTGCTTCCCTCCGGGATTTTTTGATATAACGGAACACCTATTGATTCATATTGGTTGACCAGATACAGGCACTTGGTCCAATTTACCTACATGAAATGTGGGCGTATGAGCATTTCATGTCCATTCTAAACCGGTACGTACTGAATCGTGCATATCCTGAGGGGTCCATGATAGAGGGATACAGTACTGATGAAATCATCGAGTGTTACCTAGGTTACCGAAAGGATAAAGTAGGTATTTGTTTGCCTGTTCCACGCTTTTTGGGAGGTTGGAAGGGGTTGGCTAAGTTGGGAGGAAAACCTTCATCGATAAGGATTAAAGGTGTGCAACAAGCACACTATAGCATCTTGCAGCACCTCACGATAATGACACCTTTAGTCGATGAACACTTGAGCATGATTCGTGCAGAAAGTAATGGCCGCTCGGATGAATGGATCATGAGAGAGCACAAGCGTCGATTAACTGCATGGTTAAAGGGCCTGGATCTACCAGATGAGGAGAACGTGGAAGAACAAACGATCAAAAGAATGGCGACTGGCCCGTCTAGCCAGGTCACATCATGGCAAGGGTATGATATTAATGGATACCTATTTTATACTGCCACCAAGGACAAGAAGACCGTGTCTCAGAATAGTGGTGTTCGTATTGAGGTCTTAGACAAGAGAACAAGCCAAAGTACCATATACTATGGCGTCATAGATGATATATGGGAAGTGCACTATGGTTCCAATATACAAGTCCCGGTCTTTCGGTGTCGTTCGGTCAAACACCCAAGAGGTGTTGAGGTGGACGGCTATGGGCTCACGATTGTTGACATCAACAATGTTGGTTACAAAGGCGACCCATGCGTACTTTCTTCACAAGTCACACATGTACTGTACATAGCTGATCCTGCAAAGAAGACAAAGCACATTGTCATCCCTGGAAAACAATGAAATCGACGATGTGGAAGAATATAATCAATACGATGAAATGAACCTCTTCACAGACCTACAACAGAAGATGAGAAGTATAGAAGCAAGCATAAGAAAAGACGACAAGCCATGGGCACGCAAGGACGGAGAATCGAGAATTGTTACCGCTTAAATATATAGCTAGTTAGAATTAGAGAATCGGATTCATGTAATCGTGCATCCATGTATTCTGAATAAATTATCTATATGAGACCTATTAATGACACTTGGACTCAATTTTAGCCTCACAGACTTACCGCAGAAGATTTCAATTTTAGGATAAGTTAGATTTCAATTTAACATAGTTTAGATACTGAAAAATTATTATATATACTCAAATCATCTTGTCATATGTTTTCTAATTGTATAAGTCACAAGGGCCTTAGGGTGCAAATTTCATATTTTTTTGATGTGTTTTTGTATATTTTATAATTTAAATGAATTTTCAGAATAAAGAAAACATTTCCCTAAAATAACATTTACAGGGGCGGGTGAGGGCCTCACCCGCCCCTAGAAATAGTTTTGTCCACCCGCCCCTACAAATGATTTTTAAATTTATTCCAAAAATTAGACTAAATTACAAAATATAGCAAAAGACATCCAAAAAAGGTGAAATTTAACCCTAGGATTATTATGATCTATAGAATAAGGAAAAAATATGCCAAGTACATTTCAGGATATATATTGCTTAAGAGTGTGGAAACCACAAAGTATGGCTTGAGTTGTATGAGATACTAGCGTGGGAGAGCCATACATTGATGTTAACACACTATTAATATAAATTTGCACAGAAATATATGTTTCATATTTTTTTTGTGTTCTATAGGTCGCAATATACTTAGGGTGCAAATTTCACATTTTTATGATGTGTGTTTCTATATTCTACAATTTTAAACAAAATTTTAGAAAAAAAGAAAATAATTTGTAGGGGCGGGTGGCGGCGTCACCCAGCCCTACAAATCGATTTCTAGGGGTGGTTGAGTCCCCCACCCGCACCTACAAATCCCCTTCCTATATATTCAAACCCCCTCCTGGATGTATTGAAAAATGTATTCAAATAGAAAAATGTATTCAAATATTTTTATACTCTAATGATGTATTGAAAATGAACTGAAGAGTGTCAAACTGAACAGTTAGTAAATGTGAATTCATCTGATTAGTGAGTGTAATAGTAGTCGTCGATTCGATTATAGGAAGGACTCTGCTTTGTCCCCATTCTTTCTCTCTCTTTCTTGAGAGACAAATACATAGAGAGAGTGAGAGACAAATATATAGAGAGTGATAATATGGACTCCCAGAGTTCTTTTTATAAGAAAGTACGAGGTCTGTCTATTAACTTTCATAGTCAGGTGAACACATGAAATCATAAATCATAAAATTTTATATTCAAATATGTTTCTATTCAAATATGATTCTATTGAAATTTTGTATTCAAATATGTTTTTATTGCAATATGTAGAACTCATAAATGGATCAACCATCGTCATCATTCCCGCAAATGGAGGATGCAGCACCGCAAATCGATGAAGTCGAGCGAATTGCATCCCAGATGTCGTGGGACGACCTGGCCAACGTCAGTGTGCAATTCGGGAATGATGATGCCGACGACAGTGTGAAATCTGGGGATGATGATGCCGATGATCTGACAAATGAAGGCCCTAGGATTGGACACGGGGGTTGGGTAGACGGTGTGTGGCACGATCCGATAGATCCACACCCTATCGCTCAAAGAGAACGCCGTTCAGGGTTGGAGTTTGATCCGGATTACATTTCGAATCCAGTTCAAGTAATGACTACATGCGATTAATTGCTACCTTGCTTTTAGTATATGTTTTCATAGACTACGCGTAATGACTAGCCGAATCCTATGATCTGTGTAGGCGGCTCCTACAGGAAGGAGTAAACGCTGACGCCAACCCTCAAGCCCCACAGAGGAAGAACTTGAAGGCAACGATAGCTCCGGTCCGGAACCTCAAACTACGACCTCTAGCAGCTAAAGCAAAAGGAAACAGGGTCAAAGAGGAAGAAACCAATACCCCGAGGCCCAATGGATGATCATTGCAGTTATTGCAGCAGGAGAGCCCATAGAGCCTCCTGAGGTGTGCGCGAAGTTTCGGAACACAATCGGTGCTATAATTAGAACAAAGATGGTTTTGGATCCAACGATACCCAATTGGCTAATGGTTCCTGAGGGGAAGAAAGAAGTGATGTTGGGACTGTTGAGGCAAACATTTATTTTGCCCAGAGAAACTTAGGAAAAAGCAAAGCATTATGCTAAGATATGTTGGGTGAAACTTTCCACCGATGGAAGAGTGATATGGATACCAAGTATGTCCAAAAGGGCCGAGAGCCATTTGCTGATTATGTGGAAATTACACGGGCGCAATGGGAGGAGTTTGTTCGGCAAAAGACCTCTGAGGAAGCTCTAGCCCTAATCCAAAGGAATAGAGAACTTGCACTAAGCAACATACATCGAGTTCATCTTGGGCAGGGTGGATACCAAAGGCAGGGCGAGAAGTGGCGGCGTGAAAGAGAGGCGGCAATAGCTGCCGGGCAACCCGACCCTTTTGAAGGCCTTAACGAACATGGCTATTTCTGGCTTCAAGCAAGGAAGCCTAAGATAGTGGATGAGAAGCCTAAATTTGACCAACCCGAGACTGAATCGGTGGCACAAAAAATGTACGAACTTACCGAGCTTCAGAAGAAAGGAAAGTTCAAAACCAAGAGGGAGAAGGATGTGCTCAGTAGAGCCACTGGGTCCAAAGAGCATGGAGGCCGCGTCAGAGGCTTATCCTCTAAGTTGACCATCAAGGATGGGTTCCGGCAGGACTAGGCTAGCTACAGGAAACATGACTGCTACAAGGAAGAAATGAAAGAAGCGGCAGAGAAAGCACTACAAAGTAAGTTTAGGGAATATTTTCGGGCAGTAGTTCAAGAGGAGCAGGAGTCCGGACTAATATTGATTAACCCGTCGCAAGAGGTGGGGCAACAAAAGATGGTGAGGATGCCCCTCCTGTATTGGGCCAAGCTCAGAGCAGTGTCACATCTACCACAACACAGCCATACCCGGTAGATTGCATATCCATTACTACTCCCTGCTTGTTGCTGTATCCGATCGGCAGAGCTGGGAAGACAAAGGAAGTTGCCAAGGCCCAGGTGTATCTGGTTGGGGGTTTGTTTGAGGGAAAGCCGATCCCACCCCTATATGCATGCGTACAAGTGGAGCAACTCCTGAAATCAAGCTATGAGGATAATGAGATAGATATCCCCACTATATATGGGAAGAAGTGCCTTGGAGAATGCGTCAGCGGTACCATTCTGTGGCATAAACGAGATATCGTACTGCTTGGTCCACAACCTATTGCTGCTCCGGATCGTACCTCGCCATGACCACTACAACGACAAGAGGGGGCTGCACCAGAGCATGCTCCACCAACTCTGCCATCTCTACCGGCCCCGCCATCATCACCACAAGCACAACAAGAGGGGCAACACCAGAGCATACTCTACCGGCCCCACCATCACCACCACCATGAGAGTTGTCACCATCGCCCCCACTATCTCCACCGGCTCGGGTTGCCCGATCATGAGAGCCATCACCACCGACCCCGCTATCACTGCCGGCTCAGGTTTCCCGATCATGAGAGCATACTCCACCACCTCCGCTAGCGGCTCTATCAAAGGCTCCGCCAACGGCTCCGCAGTTGCCTATTCCGCGAGTGATACGGGCTTACAGGAACAATCCAGAAGGGAAAGAGATTGCAGATTTATGGCATGCTGCAACCCAAAAGGAAAAGTAAAAATCTAAGTCGAAGGATAATGCCAATTCTGGTGCCAGCAGACGAATGGGCTGTTCCGTGCCCCGCACTGACACAGACTTCAAAAAGGATGTTGGGGTCGATGCACTTCCAGATTTACTGGATTGTCCTAAAAAAATTGAGTACGGTAAACGATTTCTACCAGAGTGGGCTATCATAGATGTTCCAAGTGAAATGAAGAGGATGCATAATTGGTACATGAGGGCATGTAGACTTGGGCTCCGTATCCTATGCGCTCCGTACCTCCGCTAGTATTCGGACTTCAAGGTAATGGCATCATGGATGTCATGTTTGATTTTAAAGACATCCACAACATTTTCCGCCTCGGTGAAGTAGACATCGAAATGGTTAGACTCTGGTGCATGTAAGTTCCTCATCAATACTAATATCTTGTATGCTATGACCTTAATTACTATATATGCATATCTAATTAATTGACATACATTCAATTCTACAGGATGAAAACAAATGATGCCATTATTTTACATCAGAAGACGAGGTATCTTGATCCTACAGCTATTTGCAAGACAAGGAACGCCGGGCCAAGTAAGTGGAAGGATAATGATGATATGCTAGCTGACTGTGAAACGCTCGTGGAGAAGAAAGAGAAACAAATGTCATATCACAAAGATGCCATGAAGAAGGTTGCGGTCTACATAGGGGTTATGATGGAAAAATGGCAAGATGAGGCCGATACCATATATGCGCCATACCACATTGGGTAAGTCTAATCTCAATCTTTTGTTACAATATACACTTGCTTCGATCCATGGCTAAAAATCGTATATAATATTTTTGCAGAGGTCACTGGATTGCTTTTGTGATACAGCCAAAGCAAGGAAGAGTGCTCATATTGAACTCCTTAGATTGGCTAAAGAAGAGATACTCGAAATTCTTATTCATCCTCAAAATGTTAGCGAATTTCTTATCTTCCATTTGTACACCGTGCTAATTTTTCATAAAAGTAAATATTTATAAACTAACTTTTTATTTCTTACTTTTTAAAATAGGGTTTACAAAAGAAGGTGCTCATCCTGTCGATAAACAGGCAGACATGACCCTACGCATAAACTTCACGTGCCACAAGAAACCTGCAAATTCTGGGTACTGCAGTTATTACATGTGCGAGCATATGCGGGTGCAAGGGAGATACACAACTGATCTTGATCATGTAAGGGACTACTCTTTATTAGGGATAGATGTATATGTGTAAGGGACTATATCTAACATTGCTTAATATTTTCGTGGATTCAATTGCAATTCATCCAAGAAGGAACATGGGGCCACTTCATGAGAAGCAACTCCTAGAAGTAGTGGCCGATTTATGCCGTTTTATTATGCATGAAGTGATCCACCCAATGGGCATATTTTTTGTAAAGATCACGAATTAGCAACGGACCCTAAATACATTAGTCTTCGTGAGTGGGCGAACCAGCAACACCTTCCTGCCTCAAGTAGTGTTGGAAATTAGGAAAAAAATATGTATTCAAGCAGCACTTTTAATGATATACTATAATGATATATGTATATGTATGCTTTATTTCTATATGATTTAATTTTGTATGTGCAATTATTTATATTTATGAACCATATTCCTTGTTGATAACTATAAATTTGATTGCGCACTAGCTTGATAGGTCAAAATTGGCGAGTAAAAAATTTTAAAAGGTATCGCCTAACCCGCCCCTAGAAATAGATTTTCAGGGGCGGGTCACCCCCTAACCCACCGCTGGAAATCGATTTTCACGGGCCCGGTCACCCCAAACCCGCCCCTGCAAATCGCCTAGGCGAGTTAGGGTTGACCCGCCCCTGGAAATGGGTTTTCAGGTGCAGGTACGTTACTCGCCCCTGCAAACAGCTATTTTTAGCTGCGAGAAGCAGGGGCGGGTACCGCACCCGGCCCTACAAATGTTGTTTTACCCGCCCTTAAAAAAATATTTTCTGTAGTAGTGTCTTGAATGGAGGACCCGGTCAAATAACCAAAATTTAAAGACCTAGGTAGGACTTCATTCTATCATTTTTTGATGGTATACATGGACTCTTCTTGAGCTAATTTGTCAAAATGTTGATTAATATATCCAGGCCAGAAGTTTGTTGAGTATTTATCCTAATACACAACTCAAGTACCGATCATATCTATTGGGGGTGCGCACACTATGAGTGAATAGATCTTAACTTTAAGCAGCAATATCTTTCTGTTTTATCTAAAGAATTTATCAATTATTTTCATCTACAGTGTGATGCTGTAGATACTAATTAAAAATAATGCATCACTGATGAATCCATTTAACTAGTACTCTCTCACCATATTTCAACTTTTTAATATAATGTTTCGTGGAGTCAAGTCTTCAACATGATTTATGTCTAAACAAAATAATTTTGGCACCCCGGGCATTTCCTGAAACATGCACAAGCTCATGTCGGTAAGACACTGCGCCACCGCCCACGTCATTAGAACTCTTGGAAAAAACAAGGAGTAGATAATTATTTAAGATTGTTCCACGGAAGGACCAGGTCAGATAAGTAAAAGACCAAGAGATGTGTGTGTGGGGGGGGGGGGGGTGGGGGGAGTTAATGGTATGGGAAGAAAAAAGAAAAGTCCAGATGCGAATCACATTAGAATAATTAACTTTGGATCTTGGAAATCTTTGACCCCCGACTTGTCGCCCTCATCGTCGTCCTCCTGATTTTTCCGCTTGCCGTCTTGATCAGGAAGTGGAGCGTTGAGTGACTTGCGGAGGCTGACACACTCGAAGAGTGAATGCTTGAACTTCAGGTGCATTGGGCATTGCTTGTGAAGGACTTTCTCGAACTGAGTTTGATTGTTCCCTGACTTCTTGCCCCGTGGATTGCGCTCAACAGCCGCGACTCCGTGGTCTAGCTTGCGTTTTTGGGGGTTTCTCGAGTTGTTCCCCTAGCCTTTGTTGGAGTGGTTGTTGTTGTTGCCTTGCTTGTCGTTGTTGCGCTTGGGGAAGCGCTCGTTCTCCTCATCCTTTTGGTCGGCCCACCGTGCCATCATGTCACGAAGTTCCATGGCAGTAGCTGGGTGGTTGCGTCCGAAGTCGTGGTAAGTGTGCTTCGATAAAAAACCATTCTGGAAGCACCGAATGACGTCCTCGTCGGTGATGTTGGCAATGGTGGCTCACATTTCGAAGAAGCACCGGGTGTAGGACCTCAGTGTCTCGTTCATCTCCTGCTTAACCTGGGACAAGTCATGATGAGTATCTGCTTGGATCATGGATCGTTGGAAGTTGTCGATGAAGGCCCTCTTGAGATCCTCCTAGGAGTCGATGGAGTTCGGCTTGAGACTCTCGAGCAAAGTGAGAGGTGCAGATTCCAAGGCTACCGGGAAGTAGAGCACCTTGGTGGAGTTGGATCCACTTGACACCTTGATGGCGATGGAGTAGCAGCAAATCCACTGGCGTGGGTCTTGCTTGGCATCGTACTTGGGGATGCGAACTGGTTTGAAGTTCTTAAGGTAGGAACGATCGGTAATGCTGGAGGTGAATGCGGGGAAACAATCACTATTGTCGGCATTGTGGTATCTGTCAGGTCGGTCCCTTCTCCTTGCCTTAATGACACGCCGCGTGTTGCGACCATCATTGTTCTTCTGCCTCAGAGCAGCCGTACGAGCATTCTGTAGGCTGGCCTCACGCTGGGCTTCGCCCTGAGGCCTTTTGTTGTGCTGGCTGCGGGGTGGTCGCGAAGGTTGCTGCACCTCTTGGTCGATGTTGCCACGCGCGGACTGCTGGCCTTGCAATTGCCGTGGCCACCCTGATTGTCCTGGTTGAGCTGGCGGTTGTCGCCCCCGGGGTCCTGCTCCATCTCCGGGGGTGCGACTGACCTGTGCAGAGTCACCGTGGTGCTCGGATCTCGAGAGGGTGTTCCGTGTCGAAGACATGGGGTTTTGCTCATCGAGTTGCACGAGCGCATGCTGGGTCAGGTATTGCAGCCTTTGCACCTGGGGGTTTGGCGATAGTTGTTGAACTAGGAGCGCTGCCTCTACAATGGCGCTGATCAGGGAGTGGCACTCCCGATCTTCGGCCGCTGCGAAGGCGTTGTTGAGGTTCATGTGGTACAACGGGTTGCGTGCTTGGCGTTCTTGAACCCCTGGATCCTACTGTGCTCTTCGTTTTCGTCCTGGGGAGCGTCCGCCGTGCGCTCGTCGGCGGATACATCCGTGAGTAGTTCGTCGTTGTACTCTGGACCTGGCTCGTCGTCCTCCGCGTTGCGGAGGGAAGCCATGTAGAATTGGCGATCCGGCGAGGTCTCAGCCGTATGGCTGTACTCGACTAGCTCTATGCTACCCTCTTCCTCTTCAGTGATGCGAGAAAGGGGCTTGCCTTCCTGGAAAGGCAGTTCCTGCATGAAGGCCTGCCTGAAGGCCACAAGGCGGGAGTCATATTCGAGTAGCTCAGAGGGCTACATGCCCTTCCAGTACACGAACCGGCCTTGTAGCGTAGTAGTTATGGTCAGACCCAGGTGACTACTTGAAAAGGATTCGGGGTCGTCGTCTGAATCCGAGTAGTTGTCGAAGACCGGGCCCCCCCGGCAAGCGGTGGCTCCCTCATCTTCGATCTTGAGCAGATGATCTAAGTCCTCTCCAAAAGTCAAGATGGACTCAAACCGCATAGCCTCCTGGTAGACCGAGGCGACATTGCGTAACCAAAATGAGAATCGGGTACGACCCTCCTCAGATTGGGGTGAGTCCGATCCGGAAAGTCCTGGTGCAGCACGAGTTGAAGTCGTGTCGAGAACGGACATGTTCTCGATCTCCCCGGTGAGATCGGGGAGCAGCATCTCATCGAGGTTGTCGATGAACTCATCGAGATCGCTGCATTGGATTGCTACAGAGGCCTCCGGCTTGCTGGTGTCGGCTAGGTGGCTGTTGGGGACGCAGATCCAGGAGCCAAAGACGAACATTGTGCCCTCATCGAGCACGGCGCTGGTGAAGTCGAAAGATGCCATCAAGTTCTCCGGTGGATGCTCGATGAACAGCCCTACCTAGCGCGCCAGCTATTGGTGTTTAACCTCCAAGCCCACCGAGGGATATCCCCGAGGTGGTAGATTGTAGGTGGGGTGTCGCCGAGATCAGGAACTCGAAGGTGCAAGGAACACAAGATTTAGACAGGTTCGGGCCGCCGAGAGCGTAATATCGTACATCCTGTGTGGTGGTTTGTATTGCCTTAGGTGTTGATGTGATGTTTGGAGGGGGTCCCTGCCCGCCCTTATATAGTCTGGGGGAACAGGGTTACATGGAAGTCCTAATCCGATACTAGCTTAGGAGTCCTACCCGAGTACTACTCGGGTGGTTTTCTTCTGTTCCGACTAGTCCTTCTCCTACACAAGCATGCTATCAAAGCCTCTACATACAGCCCTATATAAAGACACACATAGAAGCCTCTTCCATAGTATTAGTCTCACAAAGTTCACAATGGACAGAATTGTACTAGCAGCATTTGGCCTCGTTGTCATCCTGAGCATTGGCCTTATTGACAATGTTGAATGTAAAAGTAAGAGAGAAGAGATGGAGTGAATCAATTGTGTATTCCATTGATGAGGGACCACTCTTTTTATACATGCCCAAGGGGCCAAGGGATGAAGGGACACACCCCTTCGGGTTGGCCCTTTCATGAATAGTAAGCAACTAATGATGTCATTAATCACTAATTAACTAATTACAATAAATTGATCACTAATTCTAATTTCTTCATAACACTCCCCCTTGATCAATTTGTTCTTCTTGTGGTCTTGTAAACAATGGAATAATCTCCTTGAAAACCCTGTGGGAAAAATAAGGAGAAGTATGGATATGTCATAGGAAAAACTCCTTTATGGGAGAATAGGAGAAAATATTGATATGACACATATGATTGCTTGATTGCATATTGCCTCATTAAAAACCTATGTATGAGAAAACCTTGATAGGAAAAACTCATTAGGAAAAGAGTGCAATTTAATAATCGAAAGAAGGGTTTACTCCCCCTCATACTTGCAAATCTTTAAGTCGTCTCATACCAATTCCAAAAACATATTTCTGGAATAATGATGTAGGTAAAGACTTTGTGAATCAATCTGCAAGATTATCACATGACTTGGTTTGCAAAAATTCTATCTCTCCATTTTTCTGTAACTCATGAGGATAGAATAGTTTAGGAACAATATATTTTGTGATATTGCTCTTTATATAACCTGCATTCATTTGTGCAATGCAAACAGAATTATCTTCATAGATAATTGTTGGTTTCGTGACTGAACCAAAATTATATGATTGTTGTATGTGATCGATCATTCTACGAAGCCATACACATTCACGTGAAGCTTCGTATAATGCAATTATTTCAGAATGATTAGTGGATGTGGGTACTAGAGTTTGTTTGGACGATTTCCATGATATAGCCATTCCACCATGTACAAATACAAAGCATGTCTGAGATCTAGCATTGTGGGGATCAAATATTTAGCCAGCATCTGTATATCTGATATAGCTTTATCTTGGTCAAACTGATAGAATAAACCAAGATCTTGTGTAGCTTAGAGATATCTGAAGATATTCTTAACTCCTGTCCAATGACATTTTGTTGGAGCTACATTATGTGTAGCTAATAAGTTTACCGCAAATGCAATATCAGGCCTGATGCAATTTGTGACATACATTAGCGCTCCAATAGCACTAAGATATGGAATTTCAGGTTCCAATAATTCTTCATCTTCATCCTTTGATTTGAATTGATCCGTATTCATATCAAGAGATCGAACGACCATAGGTGTCATTGATGGATATGATTTATCCATGTTGAATTTCTGAAGAATTTTCTGGATATATGCAGATAGATGTACTAATATCCCAGATGGGAGATGTTTAAGCTGAAAGCCTAAACAAAATTTCGTTTTACCCAACTCTTTTGTTTCAAATTCCGTCTTTAGATGGTTGCGTGCTTCATCTATATCTCGTGTATTCACAATGATATTAAGATCATCCACATACACGGATATGATACAAAATCCACTTAAGGATTTCTTGATGAATACACATGGGCCTAATCATCATTATTGGAAAAACCTTTATGTAGAAGGAATTCCTTTAGTCGGTTGTACGACATTCTACCCAACTGTTTCAAGCCGTATAATGACTTTTGAAGCATTACATAATACATGTTGTGAGAATGATTCTTATTCGGAATATCAAGAACTTCAGGAACTTTCATATAGATATCCGAATCTATTGACCCATAAAGGTATGTTGTCACTACATCCATGAGATGCATGGATAGACTTTTCTGAGCTGAATGTTATACCACTCATAACTGGAGAATATGTTTCATCGAAATCGGTATCAGGTCTCTGCGTGAACCCTTGTGCTACAAGCCTCGCTTTGTATCACACCACCTTATTGTTTTCATTCTTTTTATGGACAAAAACCTATTTTGATCCCACGAGAAAAATATTATGAGGAGTAGGTATAGTCGATGAGACTACCTCTCGTTTTTTTGAGCGAGCGCAATTCTGCCTCGATTGCTTCCTTCCATTTGATCCAGTCGGAGCGTTTGATGCACTCTACCATGGTCTTAGATTCTGGATTAGGTTGAAGGTCACTTGCAATCTTAGAGGAGAAATTAATGTCGACAATTGTAGTTTTTCTATTTAATGATTCTCCAGAATCAATATAATTAGTGGAAATTTCATTTACGCGTTGTGACTCTTCTATATTTCCCAAAGTATTAGAGTCAAGGTTTTCCGATGTCCTAGCACTTATATTTGTGTGTACATTTGTGCTAGGTATATGGTGTATCTATTGAACATTCATATTATTTGGATTTTCAATATCCAATTGGTGTCTATCAACATGAGGTTGATTTGCATTTACCGTTTTGGAAGTATTCTTCCTCTGTTTCCGCGGATGCTGTTTTGGAGTTTATCCTTTGTTACCATACTACTCCCCTCTTATTTTGATTTGGTAGATTTTGAGTAGGAATCTCTACTCTTTTTGGGACATTAACAACAAGATTGTGTGATTTTGTGACACCTTTGTAATCAGTAAATGCTTCTGGCTGGTAATTTGCAGTGTTTTGCAAATTGATAATCTTTAGAATTAACTTCACGTTCAGATTCCATAGTACGTGGATCATAGGACTGAATACCGGAGGCATTCCAATTTATTTCCCAGCATTCATTATGGTACATATTGTCTCCCCCTAATGCCGGGAAATTGTCCCCATCGAAGATGCAATCAGCGAGACGGGTAGTGAATAAGTCCCCTGTAAGAGGCTTGAGGTATTTTATGATTGACGGTGATTTATACCTCACTTATATCCCCAATTTTCTATGGGGGCCCATTGATATACGCTGCTGTGGTGACATCGGTACGTATACAGCGTAGCCGAATTTTCGCAGATGGGAAATACTTGGTTGATTCCCACGTACTAACTGCAACGGGGAATCCGTATGACATGCATTAGGTCTTATTTGAATCAAGTCAGTGGCGTGTAAGATCGCATAAGCCCAACAAGATGTTGGTAATTTGCAATTATGTAGTAATTTTCTTGCAATTAATTTTACTCTCTTGATTCGGCTAATCCATTTTGTGTATGTAACGTAAAGAATGTTCCACATTAATGCCTAGAGCCATACAATAGTCATGGAAGGCTTTTGAGGAAAACTTAGCGGCATTATCCATCCTAATGGATTTTATTGGATTGTCCGGATAATGTGCTCCTAATTTGATAATTTGAGCAATAAACCTTGCGAAAGCATGGTTTTTGGTGGATAATAAACATACATGGGACCATGTTGTTGATGCATCAATAAGTACCATGAAGTACCTAAATGGCCCAGTTAGTGGATGAATAGGACCACAAATGTCGCCTTGAATGCGCTCAAGGAATGTTAGAGGTTCAGCCTTGATCTTAAGATAAGGGGGTCTTAAGATTAATTTCCCTGTAGCACATGCGGTGCACACAAAGTCTCAAGGTTTTGGAAATTTTGAAGTATTCATGTGATGACCCATTGAATTTCCAATAATTTTTCTCATCATCCCAATTCCAGGATGATCTAGGTGTCTGATCCAGGCCCATGGGAATGTGCACATAGCGTACTTTTCCAAGGATAAGGGATGGGACATGGCCCACGCCCTACATCTGTTGTAACTACTCGTAGTATAGTAGGACTACTCATACAGTAGTAAAACTAGTCGGACACAGTAGGAAACTACCCGAGAAGTACACGGGTAGGACTCCTGGGCTTGTACCCGACTAGGACATCCATGTAAACCTATCCCCTAGACTATATAACGGCGGACAGGGACCCCCTCCAAACAGGAGATCATACGATCACCACCTAAGGAAATACAGACCACACAGGATGTAGGGTATTACTCTCTTGGCGGCCCGAACCTGTCTAAACCTCGAGTTCCTTGCACCTTCGAGTTCCTGATCTCGGCGACATCCTACCTACAAACTCACCACCTCGGGGGTATCCCTCGGTGGGCGTGGCGGTAAAACACCGATAGCTGGCGCGCCAGGTAGGGGTGTTCATCGAGCATCCACTGTGTGCGGTGCTGTGCTCGATGAGGGCACGGCGTCCACCTTCGGCTCCTGGCTCTGCATCGCCGACGATGGTGGTGGCTTCAGCAGCCACCTCGCTGAAACCAGGGAGTCGACGGAATTGGCTCCAGCATCCTGCCGCGACATTGACGACCTCGCCGATGATCTCAGCGGAATTTGATTTTCCGATCTCATCAGAAACCGTGAGGACGAGTTTTGATCCAACCCAGCTCCTACTCGTGATCGATTCGAATTCAGCCCGTGCCACAACGACAACGCGCCATCACCGCCGACCCTGACGACGCGGCTCGACTTCAGCTAGCACTGCAATGCCAATGCGCTGCTGCCACTAGCTATGACTACTTCGTCAAATCTGCATCGCCAACAACTTCTTCAACTACTCGTCTCGACTAGAAACTAGTCGTTGACGAGCCTTAAACTACTTGGCGACTCGCTCTGCATGGTCAACAACTGGTTGGGATTAACTCTGACTAGTTGGCTTCATCAACAAATCATCGCGGCTCCATTGACGACTGCTGCGCTTCGTTGACACTCGTCCACAAGTAGGCTTGTTTTGATTACTCCGACTACTTGTTTCGGCAAGAAAACTAGTCGGTAGTGGGCTTCACACCGTCAACAACTAGTCGGAATCGACAAACCGTCGTAGCTCCATCGACGGCCGCTGCGGCTCGTAGACAATCTGCCATGAATCAAGCTAAGTCACTTATACCTCTTCCGACATGTTTTTCACATGATCGACTACTTATTTGTGTACATCTCTCGATGGCCATGAAACCCTCCAGAGCTACGCTTCGCCACCTACTTTATGCGCAACGCACATTCTCTTCACAGGCCATGTCATGCATGTTCCTGATTGCCTGCACGGTCCGCCCTGCAACACGGGCGGTTGGGTTACATCCTATAAGCGCTCCACGAACGTTCTCTTTTTTCGTACAACGCCGACTGCTCTAGTTTCCTTTGAACAGTTGCTACAATACACGGGTAGCGTACGCTATTCGTGAAACCTCGACTCTTCTGTACGCCTATGCAACTACGCGTGCACGTGGCCACGTTCCCTGAGCAATGGTTTACGACAATCAGGGATCAGGTGCCTAACGTAATAGGCTACCTACCTGGGGACATTACGTGACACAGGAAGAGTACAACAGGAAAAAATAATTTCATGCATTTTATAATGTAGGGATTTGCTCCCAACACGATATCATGTATATTAATTACAATATACTTTTATGTTTACCTTGCAGGGGACCTGACCCGGACCATGCTGCTGGGAGAGTTGTATTCTACTCCAACTAGTTGGCTTCAGCAACAATCACCAACGACTACTTTGACTTCCCGAGAACGCTCGACCACATGTCGTAGACTAAAACGACTACTCGCCGGATTCGACTCCGACTAGTTGGGATCATCGACAACCGTCGGCGACTACTTGACTTCATGAAGAATGCACAGCGACACACTGGCGACTACTTCGACTACTCATTTCGCCTACAAGACTAGTTGGAGATGACTATGCTTGGCAACACGCTGGTCACTACTTCGACTACTCGTCTCGCCTACAAAGCTAGTCGGACTCAACTATGCTTGGCAACATGCTAGCGACTACTTCGACTACTCGTCTCGCCTACAAATCTAGTCGGTATCGACTCCGACTAGTCGGCTTCATCGACAGTTCAAGATTCAGCGGCTACTTGGCCGATGCCTGGGCTCGGGGGCTGGCGCCACCGACTGCTAGGCTGGACGCTCAGAAAGCTACTTGGAAGATCCCGATTCAAGAGACTTTTGAAGATTTATCTTGGGAAGATATTTTTTAACCATTATTTCTGTGATTTTATTCCGAAATAAGGGGGTTTTCAAATTATTACACATAGATCTTATCTAGTCATTGACTTAGGGAACAAGATCTGATTTGAGCGGTAATTTAGGGCATTTTTTGGAGTTGTTATTTGTTTAACCATTTTTTCAGGGAATTCATCCCGAAAAAAGCGATTTTCGAATTACTGAGCCAACTTGCCCACCTTAACCATCAAATCTTTATTGTCATATATTGCATGCCACGATTCTTTGGATCCTTTAATCCAAACCTTGGGGATTTGGATTCAAGGCTCGGGGGTTGCAGGACATGTGTCATCAGCGATTTATTTTTCAAATTTGTTGGAAGATATGGACAGAAGACTCAAGATTAAATGGACCCTCAGCCTGATTCTACGTGTCAACCTAAGGCTCATGGGCTACTCCATATGGAGTGCGAGTTCAATCGCACCCCATATAAAAGAAGACTTGACAACTACTCAGGGCATGAGCACCTCACAGCCTCGATGCAGCCAAGGAAGTACTCGGAAGACACCTTCAAGATGAAGTTCGGGAGAATTCAAAGATGCCTTCAGAAGTACTCGGACGCCTGCAGTACTCGACTACGAAGAGCTCGGGGGCATGTCAGACCTGGGCCCACGGGACTATGCACATAGCGTACTTTTTCTAGGATAAGGGATGGGATATGGCCCATACCCTATATCTGTTGTAACTACTCGTAGTGTAGTAGGACTACTCATACAGTAGTAAAACTAGTCGGACACGGTAGGAAACTACCTGAGAAGTACTCGGGTAGGACTCCTGGGCTTGTACCCGACTAGGACTTCCATGTAAACCTGTCCCCCCAGACTATATAAGGGTGGACAGGGACTCCCTCCAAACAAGAGATCACCCGATCACCACCTAAGGAAATACAAACCACATAGGACTATGGTATTACGCTCTCGGTGGCCGGAACCTATCTAAACCTTGAGTTCCTTTCACCTTCGAGTTCCTGATCTCGGCAACACCCTACCTACAAACTCACCACCTCGGGGGTATCCCTCGGTGGGCGTGGCGGTAAAACACCAACACTAGGCGATCATGCCAAGTCTTGAAGGCATCAAGATTTTGAAAAATTATCTTATATGCAACATGTTGTACGGGTTTGATGTATGTGAAATATAATCCAGTTTATAGTGAAGGAATTTTCTCAAGCAGTTGCTTGGCATATCCTTCATTTTTGGTGATGAATAGATATTCATCTTTGTTGTCATTATGTGTTTCTATATGGAAACCATTACGACAGATATCTTTATAACTTGATAGGGCACGAGTTGATTCGAGATACAAGAGTGCATCCTCGATTACTAATTGAGTACCCATAGGCAGAATTATTGTCGCTCTTCCTGAACCAACAATCACGGCATCGTGGCCCGTGATAGTCGTGATATTTCCTTTAATCTAGTGAGAGTTTGGAAATATTTAATGGTAGCACTATCCACTAAGTATTCTTCCTCCATTTGGATTGTCCCCATAGGATAATCTATAATGATTGAGTCAAAATATATTAATATTAACTCAAAAGATTATATAATACATACTTTATTGATCAAGTATCATATGTCTTTACAATACATTGTTGTATGTCTTACATAACTTTTTGACAACAAATATTTACAACACAACATAATATGACATGAATATGGCTAGATAATCAAGTTTTTGGGGTCCATAGAGACTAGATGGTGTCTCCAAGTAAGTAGTTGGATTGGAATTCCACGAGCATATCGCCAATGCTGAATAAGTTGTCCATCTGCGGAGGGACCTTCTCATCATTATTTTTCGTAGGAGTATCCTTGGAGCAACTGGCATCAGTAGGTTGAGTAGTGAAGTATGCTTCATACTTATCCCCTTGAACTTGTTTGCCAACAGATTTCTGGTAGAGTTCAACCAAATGCTTGGTAGTGTGGCACTTCTTAGTGATGTGGTTGCGACAACCACACCGTTGTCAAAGTTGAGAGTTGTCATGGTGAAAAGTTTTCTTGGAAGTGCCTTTGCCTTTGTGAGAATTCTTGTTTTTCTGATAATGATGCTTGTTTTTGTTGTTCCATTTTCCCTTGAAATTCTTTTTGAATTTCTTGCCACCACACTTCTTTTGAGTGTTCTAACTATTGTAATGAACCTTAGGCAGAGGTGATGCGCCCACGGGGCGCATTTGATGATTCTTTATTAAGAGTTCATCATGTTTTTCTGCCTGGAGTAAGTCGTATATTAAGTCAGAATATTTGGCATAGTTGTGGTGGTGGTATTGCTTTTGCAATAACCTATTTGCAGGGAGAAATGTAGACAACGTCTTTTCAATCTTTTGTGCATCATTAACCGGTTGATCACAAAAATGAAGCTTGGAACAAATCTTGTGAATGTCAGAGTTATATTCTGCAATAGATTTGAAATCCATAAGATGATGTAGAGACCACTCTCATCTTGCTTCGGGATAAATGACTGCCTTTTGTTGATCATAGCGTTCTTTGAGTGCAACCCAAAGTGCTCTAGGATTCTCTTCCATCATATATTCATTCTTCAGATCTTGGTGAAGATGGTGTCTCAAGAAATATAATGTGGTATATTTGGCTTCATCTAAAACAAGGGCTTGTGGATTTGGCTCTTCAATTGTATTATTGAAGCCTTTTGCTGTTAGCATGATTTTTACATCTATAGCCCAAGTCAGATAGTTGCTACAATGTGCTGCAAGTTCAGCGAAATCTTTGTTGACTAAATGAGCCATTTTCCTACATGAGAGATCATGTATAGGATTAATTTACTGTGGTAGATTAAATAATATGTGGTATGTAAATTTATGCAAAATAATGAAGTCAAGATGATTCTTGCAACATAATTTAAGGTACATTGAATTAAATAGTGTAACTATTTTGTTTGTATTCCTACGAGAATTAATGACTTGATAGTCATATTTTATACAAATTTTATTGTGTAGAATATTTTGGATATACACTTTGTGGGTAATCATCGTAAGATGTAGACCTCTCAATAATGGGCAAGTAACTTCCTGCCTAAAAGCATGGTCTCAGGGCAAATAGTTCTTAAAGAATTTATTGCAGCCAATGCCTAGGTCTCCATCACCTTGTGTTTTTCCAAATATTCAGATTTATATACCTTAGTTGTAATTTTGTATATTACTACGAGACGTAGAATATAAGTTAAGTGCCATATTTGTAAAGATACAAATAAAATAAATAGCACATGAAAAGATTGTTCTAAAATAATATTTGCATAACCAATGTGAGATCTGCGGATCACATAATGTACAATTACTACGGTAATCATAGCATCCATATTACATTGGTGCTAACATCCGAACCTGATGGTCTAGATAGCTACCTCTAGCTATCCGTGGGATATAAGGCAAACGAAGGATAACCCCTAGCCTAGACACCACGTCTACGTTATTGATTACTACTGCAGTCTAACTACGTCTGACATCCCGCAGCAAACTACAGAACTCCGTATAAATACGAAGCGACGAACCCACAAGTAAGAGAACTGATCTCACTCAACTACAAGAAATAATAGCGTATACTATAGACATACATGAGAGCACTCAAGCCTATACTATGATAGCAAGGGAATAAGGCTATTCATGTAACCAAGTATAACACTATAAGAAGGAATCACGAACGCTTACTTAACTCTGAAGAATGTAGCAACATCCATAGAGGTACATGTTGGAGAAGAGCGCCGACAGGCTTTGCGCCCCTCCGAACTATCCCCTCACTCTCTCCCTACTCTAAACGCAAGCTAGGCAAGGCTTTGCCAGGAATGAGGCTCAAGGCTCTTTTGGATGGTGTGTCTCTAAATGGTGCCCTTCCCCTCATATTTATAGGGGTGTACCAGCAGTGTCTCGGCTGGCAAATGAGGGGGATTCACCTGGAAACCGACCTTGAGGAGGAAGGAGGAGCTGCCACGTGCAAGAGGTAAGTCGGGTCACCTTGGTCCTGGTTCGGCCGAACCAGTTCGGCCGAACCAGCTAGGCCACAAACCGACCTAAGCTTCCTCTAAGAGGCTGGCAGGTGGGCCCTGGTGACTACTGTGCAGGGCTTGGCGCTGTCCTAAGGCGTTTGGATTAAGGGATGTGTTTCCTTGCTCTTGAGGTGTGTTTTCTCCTCTAATTGAGCTGCATACAAATATTCACCAATACTTGTTGAAATGGTTAGTAATAAACCCCTATCACTAGGTTGATGCTTGTCTTTCCGGTGTTTATGCAGAAGTTGATGGTCTAAAAATGGTACTTAAGAGGCGTTAACAACACCCCCATACTTAGCCTTTGATCGTCCTCGAGTGATGGAGAAAGGACTGACATGGAGCATGACTTCTTATGGTAAGGATCAACATGTAAGATATTCAAAACCATACCTGAGCTTGTGAACATTGAAATATCTATCATGTTACCTTGGGCGGTTGATGGTTGGAACGGTCTTGATCCAAATCCCCTCCACTCATTCTATTTAAGTAACTTGGGTTTTTGGCAGTGTACATTTTTTTTTAAAAAAGACGACCTTACCTAGCTTCTCAAATGATTCTCTTAGATCACTCACTATGTATAATCCTCACCAAGGCATTAACTTGCCTTTCTTCACCCTACTTCTAATAAGGCTTATGTGGAGTTCAAGGTAAGGATCATGGTGAGGCATACCTGTATCACCTATGTTGTAAAGCCAAAGACCGAATCCAAGTAGAATACAAGCCATACAATCTGATCAACATGTGCAAGTGTGTGGATGGAATATGATGGAAAGGTGTATGGACTCCTTTTGTATGGTTCCATCTCTCTCCGTTTTCTCTTCCATGGGTCTTCTTCTTTTTTCTCTTTTTTCTCTCTCTCTTTTTAGCATGGCTTTATTTCTTCTTTTTCTTCTTCTTCTTCTTTTTTGCATAGCCCATGTCTATTTTGAAAGGATCTTTTTGGATAGAGAGGTCACAACACATGTGGAGTTTTATTTGGTGGATGGATGGATGGGATATTACTAGCTTTCAGTGTAGAAGTCTAGTATGTGGAAGTGGAGTGTACGTGATCTTGATCATGGAAGTATGAAGAGTATTCCACAAGGGTCACAACAATTTGGCAAAGCTCAACATGATAGCAAGCTGCATATGTGTATAGTTTTTTCAATTAGATCATCATATGGCTTTGGTAGGACGGAGGCATATCACTAAGGACATAGATAGGCCATTTTTTTTATTAAGATAAATTTCCCAAGTACTTTGGCAGAGCAGAGCAAGGTTCATTTTATCATGCCATATCTCAAACATCAACAACCCAGGTAGCATGCTTTCCTAAAGATATAGGTTCACAAGCAAACAGGAGCAAGCCAGGAATATAGCACATCTATGCCAACCATTAAGATCATGTTTTGAGCCAAGGTCAATTATAATTCTGAGTTTAATTTCTTTAATGGTCAAAGATGAGATTCATTTGAACTCATGAACTAGGGAATAGAGAGGTAGAGTGCACATACCATCTCTCTTGAAGAAGATAGGGATCGAGGCAGACCAGTGGTGATTCATCCAAACTACGGGGGTGGCTGACTTACTCTTGTGCTCTTTGTTAGACCAGGGCCCACGGGACTGCACACACGACCTACATCTTATAGGATAAGGGGTGGGACATGGCCCACTCCCTACACCAGTTGTAACTACTCGTAGCATAGTAGGACTACTCATACAGTAGTAAAACTAGTCGGAGACAATAGGAAACTACCCAGAAAGTACTCGGGTAGGACTTCTGGGCTCGTATCCGACTAGGACTTCCATGTAATCCTATCCCCACAAACTATATAAGGGCGGGCAGGGACCCCCTCCAAACATCAGATCACCCGATCACCACCTAAGGCAATACAAACCACACTGGATGTAGGGTATTACGCTCTCGGCGGCCCGAACCTGTCTAAAATTTGTGTTCCTCGCACCTTCGAGTTCTTGATCTCGGCGACACCCTACCCACAAACTCACCACCTTGGCGGTATCCCTCGGTGGGCGTGGAGGTAAAATACCGACAGCTGGCGCGCCAGGTAGGGGTGTTCATCGAGCATCCACCGGAGAACTCGATGGCATCTCTCAGCTTCACCAGCACCGTGCTCAACGAGGGTACAACTTTCATCTTTGGCTCCTGGATATGCGTTGCCAACGGCTTGGGTGGCTTCAACCGCCACCTAGTGGACTCCAGGAAGCCGGAGGCCTCTGCACCAACTAGAAGCAGCGACCTCGACGAGTTCATCGACAACCTCAACGAGTTGCTGCTCCCCGATCTAGCCAGGCAGATCGAAAGTATTCCGTTTTTGACGTGATTTCAACTCGTGCTGCACCAGGACTAGTCAGATCGGACTCAAACCGATCTGAGGGGGCTACACAGTCCATGTCCCTCTCCGACTTGGAGGAGGATTTCGATCGTTTGCTCAAACTCAAGGACGCGGGAGCCACCGCTTGTCGGGGGTGGGGGCATTTTCGACAACTACTCAGACTCCAACGAAGAGTACCGTCGATTAGTACAACACCTTCAAGCCAGAGCCGAGGAGGACTCGAAGATGAGGGAGCCACCGCTTGTCGGGAGGCCCCAGTTCTCAACAACCACTCGCAACCCAATGACCACCCCGAATTCTTTTCGGGTAGTCACCTGGGTTTGACCATAACATCTGCGCCGCAAGGCTGTTTCGTGTACTAGAAGGTCTTAGAGCCCTCTGAACTACTCGATTACGACTCCCACATTGTGGCCTTCATGTAGGAGCTGCCCTTCCAGGAGGGCAAACCTCTCTCTCCCATCTTCGAAGGGGGAGAGGACAGCACAAAGCTACTCAAGTACAGCCATACGGCTGGCAACTCGTCGGATCGTCAAGTCTACATGGCTTCCCTTCGCAATGCGGATGATGACGAGTCGAGTCCCGTGTATGATGACGAACTACTCGCGGACGTGTCTGCCGACGAGCGTATGGAGGATGCCCCCCAGGATGAGAACGAGGAGCACAGAAGGATCCGGGGGTTGAAGAACGCCAAGCGTGCCCAGCGCAGGCGGAACGCGGGAAACCGCGCTCGCAACCCAATGCACCAAAGGAACCTCAACAACGCTTTTGCAGCAGCTGCAGATCAAGAGTATCGTACACCGATTGGCGCCATTGCAGAAGCAGTGCTCCTAGCTCAACAATTACCACCCAACCCCTAGATACAAAGGCTTCAGTATCTAACCAAGCGCGCGCTCGTGCAACTCGATGGGCAACATCCAGTGTCCTCCACTCAGAAAATGCCCTCGAGATCTGAGCTCCATGGTGACGCCGCGCAGATTTGTCGCACCCCTGGAGGAGGCCCCGGGTATCGGAGGAACAAAAATCACCAGCGCAACCTGGGCCAGCAGTCCGCCCGTGGCAACGTCGAACAAGAGGTACGACAATCCAGTCGCCCACCTCGCAACCGGCGCGATGCAAGGCCTCAAGGTGAAGCTCCACCCGTGGCCAGCCTTCACGACGCTCCCACGATTGATCTTAGGCAGAAGATCAATGATGGCCGCGACGCGCGGCGCATCATCGAGGCAAGGAGAAGGCACTGCCCCAACAGGTACTGTCAGACCCGGGTACACGGGACTGTACACGTGGCATACTTTTTCTAGGATAAGGGATGGGACGGGGCCCACGTCCTACCTCTGTGTAACTACTCGTAGCCTAGTAGAACTGCTCCCACAGTAGTCAAACTAGTCAAATACAGTAGGGAACTACCAGAAAACCACTCGGGGTAGGACTCTAGGGCATGTATCCGACTAGGACTTCCATGTAAACGTGTCCCCCTAGACTATATACGGGCGGACAGAACCCCTCCAGGGGATAACTCGGAGATCATCCAGGGAATCACCCCGTAGATCACCCAATCATCATCAAAGGCAATCCAAACCACACAGGACGTAGGGTATTACGCTCTTGCGGCCTGAACCTGTCTAAAACCTTGCGTTCCTTTGCACCTTCGAGTTCCAGATCTCAGTGACACCCTACCTACAAACTCACCACCTTCGGGGTATCCCTCAGTGGGCGTGGTGGTAAAACACCGACAGCTGGTGCGCCAGGTAGGGGGTTCATCGAGCATCCACTGGAGAACTCGATGGCATCTCTCAGCTTCACCAGCAATGTGCTCGACGAGGGCACAACCTTCATCTTCGGCTCCTGGATCTGCGTCGCCAGCGGCTTGGGTCGCTTCATTAGCCACCTAGTCGATTCCACGAAGCCGAAGGTCCATGTAGCAACTCGATGCTGCAACCTCGACTCCTTCATCGATGATCTGGACAAGTTGCTGCTCCCAGATCCGCCCAGGCAGATTGAAAAGTCATCCATTTTTGACTCAACTTCAAGTCGTACTGCACCAGGACTACTCGGATCAGATTCAAACCGATCTGAGAAGGCTTCACGATCCATGTCGCTCCCCAACTTGGAGGAGGACTTGGATCGCCTCTTCAAGATTCGAGACGAGGGAGCCACCATGCGTCGGGGGCCCCCCGTTCTCGACTACGACTCGGATTCCAGCGAAGAGTCGGCCACCCGGTGGTGTTCACCTTCGGCTTCTGGGTCTGCATCTCCGATGAGGTGGTGGCTTCAACTACTACCTCGCTGAAACCAGGAAGCCAATGGCATCTGCTACAACATCCTGCCGCGACATTGACGATCTCATCAAGGATCTCGACGGAATTTGATTTTCTGATTGTTGGCGCTAAAAATCGGTCGGGAATCGGTCGATGATCTTCAGCGTCGGACACACGACCCGGGAGAATCTGCTTAACTCCTGTTTGGGTGATTGCCGTGGTGCGGTTCGCGCGGCGTGCCAGTCAATCTGACCTGTTGATTGACAAGGAAATAAACGTATTAAATTCCGGGGTTCCGATCGGCTAAAGTTCCGATCTGTTCATATTTCATGCCGTCGGTTCAACCGGTCCCCTATTTTCAGCTGACACTTGTCCAAATCGTTGGTGCAGTCATTTGGACTCTGCATTTTCACTACACCTTGGACATCTTGACAGCGAATTGGACCATCTTTGTATATGTATTGGACTCCATCCATGGGACCTAGAAATCCTACAAACTTGATATTACAAACTTGTTTGTCCCATTGACTATGTTGTCACGCAATCACCAAAATCACAATTATAGCCTAATGGGGCCATGTTCCTTACAAATGTACAAAATTTGGCCAAAATGGGATAAATCCCAGGCCGGCTGGCCTCCCCTAAGCCGGTCGGCCTAGCACTGTGGTCTTTCAGGCCCAATCTTCACCTACATGCTCACAAACACAAGTCCAAGCCATTCCTAACCAGCACATCACAAAAGAACACATCCTACGATCGAATGCCTTCAGCCATGCATTGATGGACCCACATGCAGCGTCTACTTGGTCTTAAGGCTCAACACCGCCTTCCTAGAGTACATGCACGCATTGATAGATGAGTCAGTGCAACGGAGGGCGGAGAAGAGCTAGAGCCAGGCCGACCGACCTCTTCTTGGTCGGCCGGCCTCTAACTGTTTAGCCTCAAACAGACGCAACCGTTACCGACTTCAGGAAGATCAGGAGCGTCCACAAGAAAGACGGTGACATGCAGCAACATTCCTAGGCCAGCCAGCCTAGGAGAGGCCGGCCGGCCTCCCACTGAAGCGTTGTCGGTGTTTTACCGCCATGCCCACAGAGGGATACCCCCGAGGTGGTGAGTTTGTAGGTAGGGTGTTGCTAAGATCAGGAACTCGAAGGTTCAAGGAACACAAAGTTTAGACAGGTTCGGGTCGCTGAGAGCGTAATACCCTACGTCCTATGTGGTTTGTATTGCCTTAGGTGGTGATCGGGTGATCTCTTGTTTGGGGGGGGGGGGTCCCTGTCCGCCCTTATATAGTTTGAGGGGACAGGGTTACATGGAAGTCCCAGTCGGATACGAGCCCACGAGTCCTCCCCGAGTACTTTTCGGGTAGTTTCCTATTGTGTCCGACTGGTTTTACTACTGTATGAGTAGTCCTACTACGTTACGAGTAGTTACAACAGATGTAGGGCATCGGCCATGTCCCATCCCTTATCCTAGGAAATATATGCTATGTGCACAGTCCCCTGGGCCCGGGTCTGACAAGCTCCCGAGCTCTTTGTAGTCAAGTACTGCAGGCGTCCTAATACTTCTGAAGGCATCTTTGAGTTCTCCCGAACTCCATCTTGAAGGTGGCTTTCGAGTACTTCCTTGGCTGCATCGAGGCTGTGAGGTGCTCATGCCCCGAGTAGTTTGTCAAGTCTTCTTTTATATTGGGTGCGATTGAACTCGCACTCCATATGGAGTAGCCCCCGAGCCTTAGACTTGAAAGGGGTGGGCCTCGTATCTTTTTTCTCTTGTCTGAAAAAATACTACAACCAAAAACTAACTACTAAGCTTTATCTTTCTTTCTCTTTTGAGATTGAGAAGCCAAAGCGGTTTTGATTCTCGATGAGCGAAAACACGCTCAGCATTAAAAGGAGAAGGTCTGCTCCCTCAATCCACCTTTCCAGCCATTCCACTTCAGGCAAATGGAGGAGAATCATAAATATGATAGAAAAAAAATGGGTATCAAGGGCTGCTTTCCCTTGAGTGAACCCATTCTTAAAAATAGGAAAATAAAAATAAGCAGGTTGACTCGTAGAGTCAGGCTAAGGGTTAATTTAGTCTTGAGTCTTCTGTCCTTATCTTCCAAAAGATTTGAAAAATAAGTCGCTGATGACACATGTCCCTGCAGCCCCCGAACCTTGAATCCAAATCCTCAAAGATTTGAATAAAGGATCCAAAGAATCATGGTATGCAAGATTTGATGGTTAAGATGGGAAAATTAGTTCAAAAATTCAAAAACCACTTTTTTCGAGATGAATTCCCTAAAAAATGGTTAAACAAATAACTTCACCAAAAAGCACCCAAAATTACCGCTCAAATCAAACCGTGGTCGTTGACAGCCATGTCGCATCCAGCCCTCGAGCCTAGGAACTAGTAAACGCCTTATCCTGGAAGCAAAGCCCCTTCAGTAACACAAATACTAGTCGGAAACTAGTAATCTATTACTGGAAGTATGGGAGCGAGGCCCCTTCAGTAAACTTGCGCGTAATACCAGTCCTAAACCAGTAAAACAGAGTTGTACTAGAAGTATGTGAGCGAGGCCCCTTCGGTAACACAGGATACTAGTCGGAAACTAGTAATCTGTTACTGGAAGGTTTGATCTCCAAGCGCCAACAGAAGATGTCTTGGTTGGCTAAGGATGAAAACGGCGTAGATGCTCGATATTCCAGGAATTAGGAACCTCCTGGCCATTAGGGTACTGTAAGCGATACGACCCAGGTCCTGTAACCTTGTGCACGATGTAGGGCCCCTCCCATCGCGAGTTAAGCTTGTGCAGCCGGGTTTCATCCTCGATTCATCGAAGAACCATATCTCCAACGTTGAAAGAGCGTCATTGAGCGTTCCAATCGTGGGAACGACGAACTCCTTGTAAGTAGCAGGCCAATTGGAGCAAGACGTTGCATCTGATTTCTTCTGCCGAATCAAGTTTGAGAAGTCTTGCGTTGTCAGCCTCACCTTCTTCATACATCTCCAGTCGAGAAGACTTACACATGACATCAGCCGGTAATATAGCTTCAGACCCGTATACGAGGAAGAAACATGACTGTCCTATGTCTTTGCTTGGTTGCGTACGAAGCCCACAGATTACTGACGAGATCTCGTCGATCCACTTGCCACCCTTTTTGCTGTTCTCGTCGTAGAGTCTTTTCTTCAAGCCATCAAGAATCAAGCCGTTGGCACGGTCAACCTGGCCGTTGGCCCGCGGGTGAGCCACTGAAACATACTTGACCTCAATGGCATTGCGTTCATAGAAATCCCAGAACTGATGCGAGTGGAAATTGGATCCCATATCTGTAATGATGGTGTTGGGGAAGCCATAACGATGCAAGATGTCGTAGATGGATCTAACCACTCGATCTGCAGAGAGCGTTGTGATTGGCTTGTACTCGATCCACTTGGTAAACTTGTCGATGGTGTCACACCTGGTTTTAAGGATAAAACCTAATGCATAACTATATATATGCCAGGATCAAGTTCCATACATATAGTGACTTCTCCTGAAAAGAGAACTAAAAGACTATAAAAGAATATCAGAGTTATACAACTTATCCTGGAAACGAAGGCTTCAAACTTCACAGGCAATCGACCGGGGGTTGGGTAGGCCTAGGACTCAGCATCATCTTCAAAAGACTTCACATCAACTTTCTCTTCTAAGCAGCAATTATAACAAGCGTGAGTTCACTTATAGTTGGTACTCAGCAAGTGTTGGGAATTATATGACATGTAGGCCAAAAGCAAGGAAAGGCAGACTAGCTTACTGCGATAAGCAATTTTAGTTGGTCAAGTTTTATTAGCACCTGATTACTATAGTATAAGTATATACCAAAACCTAAATTAAAGAAAGAGAAGAGATATAGCAGAAGCATAATGATAACCATAAACATGGTTCACGATTTAATTCATCTTTAAGTTCATTAATCATGTGAGGGTCCAAGCCGCTCTTAACCGTGAGCACGACTGATATATCAGTTTTCACTCTGCAGAAGTTGTAAACTTTACCCACAATTCGTGTCTCCCGATTTGCCCGAAGTAGGTAGCCTCTTAAACACTTCTGAGGTGAGTGGCAAGGGATTCACTATGAGGCCTTTACAAAGATTCCCTAACTTATGGCAATCCGCTAAGGTTTCAGGCTGCAGTGGTCATAACCCTCCCTAATGAGGAAGACGCCTTAACCAGGATCATATCTAAGCCTCAAGAGGACCGGGCTATACCCCATCAACGCACTCCCCTCTTGCCCTTTCGGTAAGACTGTCACAAGCCAGACTTTCTAATTAATTAGCCAAGACCAGAGCCATATAGTATTGTGGTTGCACTGTTTTCCTGGGTGGTTCTCCATGTTTCGATTAAACATATGATCTTATATTAACAACAAAGAGCATGAACATGGATAAAACAGGTATATCATCATCATTATTGTCATCATGGTTATAAATTATTCCAAAACCAGAACCGTTTATAGCAACTAAGCAGAAGCTACCCAACAAGAAGATAAAACCCAGGTTGACAAGGAATAATCTTAAAGGCTAGGCATATCCTTAATTAGGATCCATCAGGTTAAGACACATGCATGCATAAAAGAAAAGTTGTATTTATTGTGATTATTAGGACAAAAGAATGATCAAGGAAATACTTGCCTTTCTTTTAGAGAATAGCTGCTCAGAGTCCTCAACTCTTGTTTCCGGAACTCTGAATCTTCAAAGCTCTTGGGTTGCTCTCCTTCTAACGTCAAATGAGTCTCGGGCCCAAGCATAAAAGCAAACAAACAAACAAGAACAACTAAGAACAGATACACCAAACAAAAGGAAAGCTTTAAAAGACGATTGAAAAGAAACAGCTATCGAAAGATTTATATTATAAAAGAAAACAAACAACTATAAGCTTCATTTATTTTAATTTAGAAAATCCTTGATTATAATTGACTCATATTATATTTGCATTTATAAAGATGGAGTAGAACTTAAAATTTTATTTGTAATTCTCTATGTGTAAATTATACTAATCGAACAATTAACTAGAAAAGAACTTGTGAGAACATCTAAGCGTATCACTTTATGATTCGTGTTGAACTAACAAATTAAGATGGAAAGCATATTTAAGTTGATATTAATCAAGTTAACATTAATTATGAAAACCAGAGTATAGATCTAATTGGATTTTAATTGGAAAAACTAGATGAGAGGATATTAATAAAATTAAATTGATATTTAATTTTAAAAAATAGGAACTATGGTACAACAACACTATTAAATGATAGCTTAGGGTTTTAGAAGACTAACGCAAAAAGAACGGATCAAAACGGATCTAAAACAAGGAAACTACACATGAAACAAGGTTGCAAGGACCTATACGTGATTAACTATAGATGTGAAGGACTAGCTGCAAAAATTTGCAGGACACAGAAACAGTGCTCACAAATAGATCAAAGTTTAGGGTTAGATCTGAAAAAGACCACGGGTGGGGCTGGGTAGAAAAGATCTAATCTACTAGGGGGTTTTCTGAAGATTTTGCAAGACAAAAGAAAATAGCAGAAAATTGCATGTTTCTTCAGGGACTAATCTGCAAAACCTCGAGCTCCTCCATGGCTACGGTACAGGGGCTTGCTGCTGGCCAAAATTGCAGTGATTTAGGGCATGAGAGAGAGTGGGGAGTGGGGGAATAGAGAGAGGACGACGAGGGGGTTCCATTTTACCTCTTACCCGTCGCGGGGATGCACCGAGGAGATCGGATTCGAAGCCAGAAGGAGAGGCTGCAGTTCTGTACAGAACCACCGAGCAGGGGAACGTGGAGGCCTTGGGCACTTGGCCTCCTGGTGATGACGCTAGGTAGGGGCAGTGTGCGGGCACAGGGAGCGCATGCACGTCTGGCTGGGCGCTTGCTCCTCTTGCACGCGCGGCAGGGAGGCGCAGGCAGCCACAGGATGGTCGTGGGAAGCAGCAAGAGCGACGGGGAAGGGCGAGTAGGACTGGCCGCGGCGCTAGGCTTCACGGGGCAGGGCGTGAGGCAAAGCTGCCGGGGGCGCGGGGAGGTAGGGCAAAGGCGACGCGAGGAGGGGATGCGAGTAGGGGTTGGGGGCGCTCCTGGTGGCGGTGCACGGGGGCGCAGGGAGGCTCGAGCACTTGCCCTTTATAGGGCGCAGCAGGAGGGCGTGCAGGGTCACGAAGACCTAGGGCCGGCGGCACTGCAGAGAGGGGGCAATGCAAAGCAGGGCTACGCAGGCAGTGCGTGTAGCACAGTGTCAAGCGGCGGGTGGGTGGTGGGGAGGCGCGGCATGAGGGCAAAGCGCATGGGGGCTGGTGCACGCAGGGGTTCAGCAGAAAGGGGCGGTGGCGCTGGCTCGCCTCTGGGCGGTGCAAGAGTGTGGTGGCGCTGAGCAGAGTGACGCGTGGGCATAGGGACGGCGTGAGCAGATGGCATCACGAGCGGTAGGGCGACGGGGAGGCCTAGGCACCAGGTGGAGAGGCAGGGCGCGGCTGCGCTGCAGGGGGCGATGGGGGGAGGACGCGCAGGAGGAAAACGCGAGGCAGAACGGGGTGACGATGGCCTCTGCTTGGCTCTTGGTGGCGGCGCCGCGTGAGAAGCGGGGGACGCGGGGAGCAGGGGGTCGTGGTGGAGTGCTTCACGAGGCAGGGTTGCGAGATGCAACGCGGCGGCGGAGGAGGGAGCGCGAAAATGCAGGCCTAGGGTTTCACGCAGGATTTATAGGGGCAGGGCTGTTGTGTCGTGCAAGGCGCCCACGCCAACAGGCTGACGGCGGCATTCTGTAGCCTGCCCAGACTCGGCCTGGGCTGCAGCATGGGTCTACTCAGGTTGGACCCGGCTTGGGTGCTCGGCCCGTTAGGCATAAAGGCCTGCCAGTAGGGCAAAACAAAGAGGGCAGACTAGGCCGGCTGAGAGTGAATGATCAGTTTCAGTTGGAAACAAACGAGCCATCTAGGCAAACAGGCCGATCAGGAGAATGGATCAGAAAGAGAATGAGGGGTCGAGCGGTGGGCTGCAAAGTACGGATGGCCGGGCTTGCGTGGTGCACACACTGAGGATAGAAGAATGAGCCGTACGCTCTCGGATGAAGTCCAAAATGGCACAGGGTGAAAAGCTATCTTAGCCTGCAGGTTGAGTACGGGCGTATGGGAGGTCGGGCATGCGTGGCCTAACCGAACTCAGTCAACGAGTCCTAGCGCGCACGCATGCGTAAACTGAGCATAGCATGGTATGGCTGTCATGGTGAAAAAGAAAGGAAGAGGACGAGGAATGACAAGCGGGATCATGGCATTGTACAGAGCCAGAGAGCAGCGCTCGGCAGGGCCGACATTGATTCAGGCTGATGGATAGAATTCGGGTCTTGGAGAGAAGGGCAAAGAGAGAGGCAAAAAGGTTGGGCTCCTGAGAGAGATTGGGTTGAGTCTAAGATATTAGAGCGATGGTGTTGGTCACAAAAGTTGATGTTGACGACTACGAAGTATCGTCCAAAAACACCAAAATTGAGATATGATTCCGCTTCAAGCGTGATTTGATCGGGGAGAGAGATTAGAGAACAAGAAACTCGATTGGGCATTTTAGGGTGTCTGATACGATGTAGTAAAAAGGGAGGATGGTGATGAAACGGCTTGGTTTGACTATGACAAGAAATTTAGATTAAAAGATTGAGACAAAGAGAGGGAAAAGGGCCTAGGAGCTTCTTCACCTTACCGGAAAGCTTCTGGATAACTCCAACTTGGTGAACGAAGGTGATCGATGGTGAGTGTCGGTCAGGTAGCTTTGACGAGCTATTAAGCTTCGGAAAGGAAAGGCAAAAGGCGAAAACAAGGGTGTTCGCTTCGGTACCTCAAGAAGAAGCTTTTGATTTACTTTTTATCGACAAAACACGACAGATGACGAGATCAAAGCGGTGGCCGAGCTCAACAGCACGGTTCTATGGTCTTGGGGTGAATTGGACTAAAAATGAATTGAGTCCAGCTCGAGACGAAAAGAAAAAGAATTCATTTTTAAAAACATATTTTCACGCTTAAAATAAATCTAGAAAAGTCCAGATAAACATTTTAAACAATGAAAAATATATCCAGAAGAATCCAAAAAATTCGAAGGAAAACTCTGGAGATAATTTGGGACACGAGGAATCCAAATAAAATATTTGGGACACAAAAAAAAAGATTTTAGAGCCTTCCAAACAAATGGATCTAGCTCTAGGATAAATGAGAATAATGCCAGAAAAAATCTGTAAAATTCTCGGAAAACCCTATTGATAGATGAACACATTCTAAAAGATACTCACATCCTAAAATGAAATATTTTACGGTGTGACAGATGGCCACCAACATTTGAGTAAAACCACCCGGCGCAGTTGTTAGAGGCCCTATCATGTCCAGGCCCCAGCATGCAAACGGCCATGAAGGTGGTATGGTGATGAGATTGTGAACCAGGACATAGGGCCGTGTGCTAATGAACTGGTAGTTTGTGCACCGATGAATGAGTGCTTTGGCGCCTGCCAAAGCAGTCAGCCTGTAGAAACAAGATCTAAAAGCCTTGCCGACTAGTGTGCGAGAAGCAGCATGATTCCCGCACACACCTTCATGAATCTCATGGAGTATTTCTCTGCCTTCCTCCGTACTGACACACTTCATGAGTATGCCTGATGTTGATCCACACTTGTACAAGTTGTCCCCAACTAGAACGTACCCTTTGCTGCGCCTGAGAATACGTGTAGCCTCAGCGCTTTTTGGGTCGATGCTGGGGGGTAGTTTGTGCTCCTGGATGTAACCGATGAAGGTCACCCGCCAGTCGACCTTGATCATCAAGACCTCTCGGTCGGGTTCTTTTGGACCTTGAGCGATGGTACTTGAATTTGGTGTCTTGATGGATGGGTGATGCAACTCGTGAATGAAAACTCCCGGTGGGACACTAGCTCGATCAAAACCCAGTTTCGCGAATCACGTGATGGATTTCCAGCCCCAAGAACTTGCTCTCGAGCTTGCGTATTTCCGCGACGTACGCGTCCATGGTGTCCTTATTGACGTCCCATTCTTTGTTGACTCGTTGGACCACCAACAAGGAGTCGTTGTAGACAAGTAGTCGCTTGATGCCTAGAGAGACTACCAGGCGTAGCCCGTGCAATAGTGCCTCGTACTTGGCTTCGTTGTTGGAGACCTCAAATAGTATTTGGAACACATACTTGAGTTGTTCTCCACTCAGACCGATGAAAAGTACTCCCGCGCCACCGCCTCCGAGCTTGAGTGAGCCATCGAAGTACATGATCCAATGCTCTGGCTGGTTGGCCGGGGCTTCCACTTGGTTTTCTCGCCACTCCGCCATAAAATCGACTAGTGCCTGTGACTTGATGGCCCTTCGGGGCTTGAAGTCGAGTGTGAGAGCCCCCAGTTCCACTGCCCACTTGGAGATGTGCCCGGTGGTGTCCCGATTGTGGAGGATATCCGCCAATGGGAAATCAGTGACCACTGAGATGTTGTATGCGTTGAAATAACGGCGAAGCTTCCTGGAAGTGATGAGAATACCATAGAGTAGTTTTTGAATTGTCAGGTAACAAACCTTGGATTCAGAAAGGACTTCGCTGATGAAGTAGACTGGCCTCTGCACACTGAAAGCAAGGCCTTCCTCTTGGCGCTCCACCATGATTGTCGTGAGTAGTCACGGCGATGTAGAGTAACAGGTTCTCGCCTGGATAGAGGGCCATCAGGATCAGTGGCGACTGCAAATGAGGCTTGAGATCTTGCAATGCCTGCTTCGTCTCCTATGTCCATTGGAACTTGTCGTGGCGCTTGAGTAATTTGAAGAAGGGTAGCCCCCCTTCCCCGAGTCACGAGATAAATCTGTTCAAGGCTGCCATGCAGCCTATGAGCTTCTGGACGTCCTTGATTGTCCGTGGAGCATCCATGGCTGTAATGGTAGTGATCTTCTCCGGGTTTGCTTCAATTCCTCGGTGACTAACGATAAAACCGAGTAGTTATCGTTGTGGCACGCTGAAGACGCACTTGGTTGGGTTAAGCTTTCATCAAAACTTGCGTAAGCTGTTGAAGGTTCCTTCAAGATCACAGGATGAACTCGTCGTGTGATCTGGTCTTGAAGACCATGTCATCCACAAAGGATTCAACATTGCGATGTAGCTGATCAGCAAGGCATAGTTGGATGGCCCGCTGATAGGTGGCTCCTGCATTCTTCAACCCGAAGGACATAGTTGTGTATACGTATGCTCCAAGGAGGTGATGAATGCCGTTTTGATCTGATCTTCTTCCTTGAGAGCAATCTGGTGGTAACCCGAGTAGCAGTCGAGGAAGTAGAGCAGGACGCAGCTAGCCGTAGAGTCGATGACCTGGTCGATGCGTGGGAGCGCGAAGGGATCCTTCGGGCAGTGTTTGTTGGGATCTGTATAATCCACACACATCCTCCATTCATTATTATTCTTTTTCCAGACTAGTACAGGGTTAGCTAACCACTCGGGGTGGTATACTTATTTAATAAAACTAGCTGCGAGTAGTTTTGCTAGCTCCTTCTTGATGGCCTCCCTCTTGTCAGGGGTGAAGTGTCGTAGTCATTGCTTCTTCGGAGTGGCTTTAAGATCAACTTTTAGGCAATGCTCAATCAACTCCTTGGGCACCCCTAGCATACCTGCCGGTTTCTACGTGAATATGTCTCGGTTAGCCCTAAGGAAGCTGACGAGCACGCTTTTCTATTTGTCACTCAAGCCGCCTCCGATCAAAGCAGTCTTGACGGGTCACTTTCTAGCAGCTGGATGGCCTTGATGCCAACATCGATGGGGTCAGGTTTGACCCTCGACTGGCTAGGCCTCTGGCTAGAGATCTCCATCTCTAAGTCAGTGAGCTTTTGCGTGGCCACGAGTACTTCTGCAAAAGTCTCTAGCACACGTGATGTCGCGGTGTACTCGATCGCCTCCTGGTCACAGTCGTACAACTTCTTCAGGTCGCTGCAGAACGTGAGTACACTTGTCTTGCCTGGCATCTTGAATAGCAAGTAGACGTAGTGGGGCACGGCCATGAACTTAGCCAGTGCTGGTCTACCGAGGATGGTGTGGTATGACGACTCAAAGTCCGCCACCTCGAACTTGATGTACTCCATGCGGTAGTTGTCCTTCGTCCCAAAGGTGACTGGCAGGACAACTGAACCAAGTTGTGTAGCTGCGTTTCCCGGGATGATGCCGTAGAATGGAGCTCTGCTAGGGGTGAGCATCTTGGAGATGTCCAACCCCATCTTCTTCAGGGTACTTGCGAAGAGCAGGTTGAGGCCGCTCCCGCCGTCGATGAGTACTCGGGTCAATTGTGAGCTCGCCATGACAGGATCTAGGACGAGAGGGAATTTTCCTGGCTCGGAGAAGCTGGTCCATTGATCATCCCTGGAGAAGAAGATCGGGACCTCGTTGTATCTCAAAGGCTTTCGCGTGGCAGGCTCTACACAGAGGATTTCGCGCAGGGTCAACTTCTGCGCGCGCTTGGAGGGGAATCCACCGTCTCCACCGAAGGTGACGTTGATGACATTTTTCGAGTCTTGGAAATCTTGAGCCCCTGACTTGTCACCCTCGTCGGTCGTCTTCCTGGTCCTTTCGCTTTCCAGGCATTGTTTATGCAGGACTTTCTCAAACTTTGCGTCATTATTCCCTGACCTCTTGCCACGCGGGTTGCGCTCAACAACCATGACTTCTTGGTATGGCTTGCGCTTTTGGGGGTTCCCCAAGTGGTTCTGCTGGCCCTTGTCGAAGTGGTTGTTGCGGTTGCCCTGCTTATCGCTGTTGCACTTGGGGAAGCGGTCGTTCTTCTCGTCCTTCTGGTCGGCCCACTGTGCCATCATGTCACGTAGCTCCACGGCAGTAGTCGGGCGGTTGCGTCCGAAGTCGTGGTACGTGTGCTTCGAGAAGAGTCCGTTCTGGAAGCAGCGGATGACGTCCTCGTCGGTGATGTTTGCGATGGTGGCGCGCATCTCGAAGAAACGCCGTGTGTAGGACCTCAGGGTCTCATTCATCTCCTGCTTGACCTGGGGCAGATCGTGGTGAGTGCCTGCTCTGATCATGGATCCCTAGAAGTTGTCGATGAAGGCCCACTTGAGGTCCTCCCAGGAGTCGATGGAGTTTGGCTTGAGGCTTTCAAGCCAAGTGAGGGGCACGTGTTCCAAAGCTACCGAGAAGTAGAGTGCTTTGGTGGAGTTGGATCCCCCTGAGACCTCGATGGCAACGGAGTAGCACCGGATCCACTGGCCCGGGTCCTGCTTGCCGTCATACGTGGGGATTCCGACTGGTTTAGAAAATCCTTTGGATAGGATTTTTAAGTGATGTTGGGGTTGAAGGCGGGGAAGCGGTCGTTGTCGTCATCGTCGTGGTACCTGTCAGGATGGTCCCTTCTCCTTGCCTCAATGATGCGCCACGCGTCGTGGCCATCATTGATCTTCTGCCTAAGATTGATCGTGGGAGCGTCGTGAAGGCTGGCCTCGGGTGGAACTTGGACTTGAGGCCTTGCGTCACGCTGGTTGCGAGGTTGGCGAGTGGATTATTGTACTTCTTGTTCGACGTTGCCACGCGCGGACTGGTGGCCCTCGTTGCGCTGGCAGTTGTTGTTCCTCCAGTTCCCGGGGCCTCCTCTTGAGTGCGACTGATGTGCGTAGTGTCACCATGGCGCTGAGACCTTGAGGGCAAGTTCCGAGTGGAAGACACTGGATGTTGCCCATCGAGTTGCACGAGCGCGCGCTGGGTTAGATACTGCAGCCTTTGAATCTGGGGGTTGGGTGGTAGTTGTTGAGCTAGGAGCGCTGCTTTTGAAATGGCGCCAATCGGTGTATGATACTCCCGATCCGCGGCTGTTGCGAAAGCATTGATGAGGTTCCTTTGGTACATTGGATTGCGAGCGCGATTTTCCGCGTTCTGCCTGCGCTGGGCACGCTTGGCGTTCTTCAACCGCCGGATCCTTCTGTGCTCCTCATTCTCATCTTAGGGGGCGTCCACCATAGGCTCATTGGCGGAAACATCCGCGAGTAGTTCATCGTCGTACTTGGGACGTGGCTCGTCATCATCCTCATTGCAAAGGGAGGCCATGTAGACTTGATGATCCGGCGAGTTGTCAGCCGTAACTGTACTCGAGTAGCTCTGTGCTACCGTCTCCCTCTTCCGTGATGGGGGAGAGAGGTTTGCTCTCCTGGAAGGGCAGTTCCTGCGTGAAGGCCACAAGGCGAAAGTCGTAGTCAAGTGGTTCAGAGGGCTCTAAGCCCTTCTAGTACACGAAAAGGCCTTGCGGCGTAGATGTTATGGTTAAACCCAGATGAATGCCCGAAAATGATTCAGGGTAGTCATCGGGTTGCGAGTGGTTGTCAAGAGCGGGGCCCCCCCGACAAGCAGTGGCTCCCTCATCTCCGAGTCCTCCTCGGCTCTGGCTTGATGGTGTAGTACGAAACAACGAGTACTCCTCGTTGGAGTCCTAGTAGTTGTCAAAAACGGGGGCCCCCCAACAGGCGATGGCTCCCACGAACTTGAGCTTGAGCAGAAGATCTAAGTCCTCCTCCAAGTCGGAGAGTGACTTTGATTGTGTGGTCCCCTCAGATCGGTTTGAGTCCGATCCGACTAGTTCTGGTGCAGCACGAGTGCAAGTCACGTCGAAAATGGACATCTTTTCGATCTGCAGGACCAGATCGGGGAGCAGCAACTCGTCGAGGTTGTTGATGAACTCGTCGAGGCGCTATGTTGAGTTGGTGTAGAGGCCTCTGGCTTCCTGGAGCCGAAGGAAAAAGTTGTGCCCTCGTTGAGCACGGCGCTGGTGAAGTTGAAAGACGCCATCGAGTTCTCCGGTGGATGCTCGATGAACACCCCTACCTGGCACGCCAGCTGTCGGTGTTTTACCGCCACGCCCACCGAGGGATACCCCGAGGTGGTGAGTTTGTAGGTACGGTGTCGCCGAGGTCAGGAACTCGAAGGTGAGAGTAACACAAAGTTTAGACAGGTTCGGGCCGCCGAGAGGGTAATACCCTACATCCTGTGTGGTTTGTATTGTCTTAGGTGGTGATCGGGTGATCTCCTGTTTGGAGGGGATCCCTGTCCGCCCTTATATAGTTTGTAGGGGACAGGATTACATGGAAGTCCTAGTCGGATACGAGCCCATGAGTCCTCCCCATGTACTTTTTAGGTAGTTTCTTATCGTCTTCGACTGGTTTTACTATTGTATGAGTAGTCCTACTACGTTACGAGTAGTTACAGCAGATGTAGGGCGTGGGCCCGGGTCTGACAAGCGCCACGTGTCCCCCTTCACGTGCAAGTTACCTCAACCGTCAAGGCAGCGTACAAGGTAAGAACATGTCCGAGAATCGACCTTGAAGAGCTATAAATAGCTGCTCATACCTCCACTCTCAACACACCATCCTTTGAGAGAAGAAGAGTTCTTATTTTTGTTGCTCTACCTTAGTGTAGAATAGGGAGAGTGTGAGGTGAGAGTCAAGCTAGGAGAGGAGCCGGGTTCCCTCGGTCCTATTCCAACTCTGTAGCCACCTCGGAGGAATAAAGCTTCTTTAAGTATGTTCCTCGTTTACCTTCCGTATCTCGCTAGTTCTTCTCTTTACTTTCAGTAATTTCTTTAGTTACTTTCTTTGATCTGCGGATCCCCTGTCTACATAGGTAGCAAGTTCTACCTATTGACTTTGCTCTCTGCCTAAGTACACGGTAGGAGTAAGTAACTCGATAGTTATAGGCGTGGTGCCTAGGCTTGGTTAGTTACCTTGGGGTGTTCCACCCCACGGAAAATTGTGGTAGTCGGCAGGTGACAGCCTGTCCGTCCTTCATCATCCACCTTGTTCGGGTGTTTTCATAGCAGTAGTAGTAGGTTGCCATTGGACTCCCCTCTCACCCCTTTCTTAAGTCCTTCCTCTTCTAGCCACCGAAGCAGATCAAGTTAGTGAGTAGCAAGTTATCTCAGTAACGAGTTGGCTAACTGAAGTTAGGCCCTCTACCCTCTTACCTCTTCTACCCTGGTGGGTCCGATTGAATAGTTCTAGGTCTGGCTGCGCTTATCGTTCCTTGGATTCGATATCCTAGGTAAACTCACTGGTGAAAGCTACATCGATATCTGTGGGCTTGCGGATTAGTTTGATAGGCTAAGGAGTGCCAACAAACTTTCTAGTGTCGTCGCTGGGGAACGGTAGCAACACTAGTTTAGAGCTTTTTCAGCTGTACACTTGTTGCACCTTTCCACACATCCACATGGAGTTTTCTCCTAATTATCCGGCAGTTCCATGCCGCGAGTATTTGGAACTGCCTCCATCTTGCCACCCCTTTTATCTGATGGTTATGAGATCCGTCCCAGTCTCATAGCCATGGTTCACGCACAGTCTTTTCTGGTAGAAAGGATGAAAGTCTCTATGCTTACTTGCAGGAATTCGAGCAAAATTGCTCACTATTGACCATACCCGGTCTGAATCAAAACACCTTATGGTGGAAGCTCTTTCCTTTGTCTCTGATGGGAGAAGCGAAAATTTGGTACAACAAGAAGGCAGGGAGAGATGGAGGAGATTGGATCAAGTTGAAGGATGAGTTCTACTTATTCTTCTTCCCTATTACCAAAGTGTTCACGCTTCGCGTTCAACTGCTGACTTTCAAGCAAGGCAAAGACTCACTTGGAGCAGCGTGAGAAAGATTCTTGCTAATGGCAAATTCCAAAACACCTCATGCTATTCTGGAAGAGATGCTAATGCAGCACTTCGTTGGTGGTTTGAAGCCGGTGAGCGCGTATTTCATGAATGCCGCCAATGAGGGATCTGTCATGTAAAACACAGTTGTTGAAGTTGCTGAAGTAAGAACTATTCTGAATACAATCCTCTTGAGTGATTGCCATATTGACCACCTCATTGTATGTATCAGCCTTGACAAGGTTCAGCCGTTCCTTGAGTATGGTACTCAACCCTCTGCGGAAACGATCCCGCTTCTTGGCATCCGTGTCAGCATGATAGCTCGCGTACTGGCACAGATTATTGAAAGCCTGACATACTGAAGTACAGTGCGGGTACCCTGAGTGAGAGCCAGAAACTCATTTAGATTTCTTTCCATAAGACCTTCTGGGATATGGTGTGCCCGGAATGCAGTTTTGAATTCGTCCCAGGTGACAACGTGATCAGCCGGGAGCATAGCAAAGTAATTGTCCCACTAAAGACGAGCTGTACCGCGAAGCTGCTGAGCGGCATAGCAAGCCTTGTTTTCATCCGAGCATGGGACCACAAGTAGAGAAAATTTGGACTCGATTGTGCGAATCCAAGCGTCCGCATCCAAGGGCTCCTCCGTCTTGTGAAACAAGGGAGGTTGAGTCCCAAGGAAATCCGTGTAACCGACAGCTTGAGGTTGGTGGACATTGTGCCCACCACGCTGTTGGTGCTGTTCTTGCACGAGCTGACGAAGCAACTCGGTTTGAGTGGCCATTACTTCCACCAAACTGGGTGGTGGCGGTGGCTGCTATTGTGATTCACTAGCACTAGCACCAAAATCCTCCGGGTTGCCACGGGTTGCTCCAACCATCTGAAATGTGAAGGTTTATCATTTAGCAACGTGATCCATATTGCTTAAACGATTCAAAAGGAGAGCGCGGAAAATGTAGAATCTCAAAAGATCATGGGTTGAATCGTGGTCAGAAAACTATCTGCCATAAGAAACTTATAGCTCCTGGTAGGTTCATCCAAAATAGCTCATATTTTGGCAGTGGGTAGGGAATTTAGAGATTTACAACTTTGGTATTCAATTCAGACGCTAAATCGATGGCCAAGATGGTCGAAAGATTCACTCTTTGCTTCACTGGTTTGGCTGTTTTTCAGCAGAATGAGTTATAGTATCTTGCCTATAACTCAAGCTAGCAAGATCCAATAGTGCTGAAATTTTGTGAGAACCCAGATCACAAAATTTATGACAAGTTTGGTATTCAACACTCAGCCCAGAAATGTAAGGAGACATGGGTAACAATTCCAACAAGTTTCTGCAATCGCAGATTCAACTGCTTTCCAACATCACAATCAAACCACCAAGTTTTTAGCCATGGCCTACATGATTAGAGTGTCCAATAGTCGAGATGCACTCATCTCAAAAGAGGTACTCAACTCTCAGTTAGCTTATTACAACACTTGGCAAAAGTTAGGCTACACTATCGAGGAGTATATGCAAAAGTCCTTCTAGGTCATCAACTAGAAATCGTCGAGGTCGTTGACGGACGACTCGCTGCTAGTAGGAGAGTGAGCTCCCATCGGAGGTGGCTGCGGTGCCTCACCCTCAAAGTCCATGCCTGAAACACCGTCAATCTCCTGTGGCTCCTCAACATCTTCCTCCATAGCCACCACATCGGGAGGGGCATTCTGATCATGGTGCCACTGAATGTGCTCATTAGCATCCTCCAATTCAAGGTTCAGATCATGGAGCTGCTCCTCCAACTGATCTATCATGTCATTTCTCTCGGCCATGAGAGTGTCGTGATCCTGAATTTGGCCCTCAAGTTGACCAATTTGGGTGTCTCTGTCCTCAAGTTCCTCACTGAGCTCCTCAATCTACTCATCTCTGTTGTTTGACATCAGGTGATAGGCCTGTGCAAGGTCGGCGAGCTGCACAAGCGCTTGACTCTGGAGAGCCTGGAGTCGGTACAGTGCATTCATGCACCGCACTGAGGTCTCGATGGTCTCCTGGGCATGAAAGTCTACCAGGTACTATGAGTGCTGCACCCTGTTGAGCCAAAAGGGGTCGTTGTCCTGGGCAGCAGGAAACAAACTAATAGGAGTGAGCGTGACGACCTCGGGGCACTGCGCACAGAAAGTGGTGAGTGCCCTCATGGCATCAAGCTCCCAAGTATCGGCCAAACGGTGACCAACAGCCTCAATCTCCAAGGTGGGCCACTCCGGGTGTAGTGGGTGCGGAAAGATGGTCACGTTAACACGGCACTGGGTAACTCCATTCTCTGCAAACTCCAGTCCCGCGTAACGTGGGGGAATTGGATAGCCCGCGGTGCTCAGAACATCCCACAAGATAGAGGGAAAGCCCTCCTAGTGGAGACACTGTGAGTGAACGCGTCCATCCTCATCCACCATCATGGCAACAGGCTCGACCATCTGAACAAAAGATCGAATGGGTGAGATAGTGAAAAACTGTGAACAACATAGTGGACAGGTTCTGGATAGTGTGCTAAAATAGCCATAGCTTCAACATTTCTTGTCCAAATATTCTCAAATTTTTCCAGAACATTGCTAAGGTATTTGTGCAAAACTTTGCTAGTCAACTCCAGAGCTAAATCAGGCTCTAAAATGGTTTTTCTCTTAAGGTTTTACTTTACTGTCTACCCAGAAAATTCAGTGAACAGTGAGCCAATATTTCGTGCACCAGGGACAATCTACCCTTCCAAAAATTATCAAATTTTAACAGTAGCTGCCTAAGTAAATTTACCACGAGTTTTGTGTTGGACACTTTTGCAGAAAACTGTAGTAAGCGAGCATAAAAATTTATGTGGCAGAAGCGCTCATTCTAGTCAGAAAACTGACATATCAAGGTTTCTGTTGTTTCTCCCTATCTACATGTCCAGAATTTTTCAAATTTAAACAGGAGGTAGAATCAAAATTTTGGAACAAAACTTTCAACACGAACTTCTACAGAATGGATCATTTTCTATGCTCAATAAATTCATCTTTCTAGATATGACAGAAATGTGACAGATTTGCTAGATAATCCTTATGTAAGACAATCTTGTGCACGCATGAACCTTACCACTCTCAATCAACGTATTTTCAATTTCAGATATTTATGGTCATGATGCATGCATGCCCTATTCGTCCTCATAAAATAAAATAATTGCCAAATAGTTTTGGTCTTACGAAGTTAGTTTCGGTGGCATACACAATACATCTCTCACTATAATAGCTAGTCAAAAATTCTCTAAGCGTTCTTTAACTTATCATAATCGCAGTTAGTGTACCTGCAGAAGTTTGATAGAGCATATATATATCCATTGAACCTTTCATGCCAGCACTCATGAAAGCGTCCGCATTCATTACCGTTCACTATAGAAACGGCATCCGTACAATTCCTGCCGTACAGACGACGCTAACATACACTATCGAGATAGCGTATTCACGGGGGTACCGCCTTGAGACGGGGGCATGAACAGCGATTGCCATACCCTACGCCAATCCTTCTACTCCCAATATAATCAACTAATAGTTGGTATATTGGCAGCACCTCAAGTAGGCCACTGCTTGAGGGCAGCGTTCGGCTTGCATCACCAACAGGAAGGCCAAGCTCTCTCAGTTGGCTGAGAATTCTTACCTTCTTACCTTAGCGATGAGTGCGTCGTTACAGAATTTAAGGGTCGGTTGTGCATAAAAGTAAGTTTTGACAGAAAGTAATGTGGTGGAGGTTAGTTTATAATATACATAAGTTAGATAGCCACCTAGTAACTTTCCCGTAATCCCTTAAGGCTTTACGAACTAGGTACCATCCTTAACAAACCAACGCATTTTGCAAACGCATTTTTCTTGTCAAGTTTTATGAAAACAAGTTTTTAAGGCTTGCTTGTCGCATTCTCTGGTGTATGCATTTCGGCTCTGATACCAGCTGTGGCAGAACCACCTGAATTAATCCGGCTCAATTGCGTTAACCATCACCACGAGGGCAATCAAGGCTAACTCGCACTTCAAACGGAGTAATCCAATGGTCTGTCGGGTAACCTCCCGATACAACCACGGGTTTGCCGATCAAAACAACACATACAAAGTACTCACACGAAGGTGAGCCCAGAGAATACAACATTCCACAAATTTTACATTATAGAGTTCCACATAAACTTAGTATTATAGACCAAGTTCGAATTCGTAAAACAAGTACTTTAGAGTTTAAAAGTAAATGAGCTCTTCAGAGCTTATTGCAGCGGAAAAAAAACAATGATAAACTACTCGACGATACATGATGTCTCGATGAAGCCCGTACGAGACATCACTCGACATTATCATCATTGGCCGGGGATGCATCCCATTCCACCAACCAACCAGGAGGAAGAGTACATGGCCAAGTCAAACTAGCAACTATGTCCTCAAAAGTATCACCTGAAAACAAGCCACAAGCAAGGCTGAGTATACTAATACTCAGAAAGGGTTACCCGACTAGTGGAATATACTTAGCCGACTCCTAGACATGCAAGGCTTTTTGGCTTGAGGGGATTTTTTTTTTTGCCGAAAAGCATATACAAGTAGGTCCTTACTTTCAATTTTTAGCTCCAGGTTCTAGTTTACTTAACCATTCTAGGTAAGCAACTATCCAATATCATGCATGGTGAAGGAATTAATTTGCATCCAACAAGATTAATCATCATCATTGTTCTATTTTTTACTCTATGTGGTAAAAGGGTCAAGCAGTCTCAATACCGCGAGAAACGGACGGTTCGAATCGAATTTCTTAACCTTGCAAGGCAGACCTAAACACACGTCACATGGTTACTCCCAGAGTTACACGTGCAACCTTTCCCCTTTGTTCCCGGGTTGTGGATCAGGGCCACCATCCGAGACTACAGAGCCCGACTCTCCACCCACCATGTGCACGCATGGAACCGAAGTTGGGAGGGTGAGGTGCTGTCCACTTGCCAGTCCGATTAGGTACTTAAGCTTACCGATTACCATATTCTCAGCATGTGGTTAGTACGTTCAAACGCTTAACCACCACTGACACACACAGCGGCCTTAGCATTTTTTACTAAACAGACGGGGCCTCAATCACCAACATGAACATCGCACCATAGCCCCGTCCGTCGACCTTATGATTGCAGCATGTAGTAAACATTCAACTCCTATATTCTCGCGAGTGACAGGAAATCACTCGACTTTTACCGGGTCCTATTAGCATAGCATTCTATCGAACCTTATATCTAGTGTTCAAAACATAGGAACCTAAGTTCATGCAACTAAGTTTTCATTCAACTCCTATAAACTTAATGCACAAGTAAAGTAGAGTAATAAGTTGCATAATTTAGAAAATAGGGTTCATGCTCCGGGGCTTGCCTTCCTGAGCAAAGCTAGCCTTGGGCTCTTCCGAACTCGGGTTCGGGTCTTCGAAAGCTTCTGTTAGATTCACTTGAGCTTCACGCTGCTCACTCTCGGACTCGGGCACCAGCTCGTACGTTCCGTCAGCGAGAGTAGTCGATTCTATATGAATGCACAAGTATGAGTTGTAGTGATGGTATATGACATTTATTTTCTTCACGATACAGTTGCAATCCACAAAGCATAGATTTGGTTGTGAAGTTACTTAGTTAAGATTTCTTTGGGCAATCGTTAATAGAGTATAACTTAAACTACTTAACTCCATGAAACAAGAGGGGTTGGGGGTTGTGTTCTTTTGGAAACTAATTTTTCTAAGCACAACATGGATTAAACACAACTTCTAGACTAGGTAACTTCTGGTGATGAAATTTTTATTTAGAGTACATTATGCAGAGACAACAGCACTGTAAAAAATTTTAGACATTTTTATGCAGCAGAGTAATTATGAAAAATGTATTACACAACCACTGCTAGAACCTAGTTATTTTTATACAGAACAAACCATTCAAGTATTGATGCCAAAAAGTTTACAGGGGCTTAACCTATCCACATATATGTTACTCTCGGACTAGGGCACCAGCTCGTACGTTCCGTCGGCGAGAGTAGTCGATTCTATATGAATGCACAAGTGTAAGTTGTAGTGATGGTACGTGACATTTATTTTCTTCACGATACAGAGCATAATAAATAGGACAAGATACACCTATTTTAATAAAGATTAATTCCTACAGGATGTTCTATAGGGTTTCTGAGTATGAAACTTTTTATAAAGCATGTTCTAACCCAAAGTATCCTATATTAAAAAAATGAATATTTTCTAAGCACAGAAACTAATTACTTTGATTCAATGTATTTCTCCAATACAAAAATCATATGAGTAGGTTACAGAAAGGTAAAAAGTCTCTAAATTTTTCTGTGGTACCTAGGTATCAATATAACATCACAAAAAAAGTTTCATAACACGAATCACTATAGAACAGAAGGGAAAATTATTTATATGTATTCATGGCATAAAACAAAGTCTAACAAAAAGTTTAGCTGGAGATGGATTCTGGTCCTGAACTTTTTACACTGGCCTACACATCAAGAAACTAAACCACTATCCAAAAATTAGGTTCATCCTTTGTCTACAACAGTGGGTACAAATAAAGTCTATTAAACCTTCCATTTAATCTAGGGCAAAATATAGCAAGCAACTGAAGAAATGCAATGAGCTCCGGCGGGTCTGGGCGGCGATGGGCGGGGCAGTGAGCTTCGGTGGGTCGGTGTGGTGGTGTTTGGATGCTCAGTTCTGGTAATGGGTGGCCGGAGAGGCGAGCTCCACGGCGAGCTTGGCACGGCGGCGGCATTGGCAGCGGCGGGAAGCTTCTGGTGAGTCTGGGGCAATGCTTGGGAGGGGCGGCACGATGGGGGCGCGCCACTGGGCACGGCGGGCGGTGGCAGTGCCGGCGCGGCGTGCGGCGGGCGCGGGCAGGGGGTTGGGCGCTGAGGATTTGGCATGGGGAGCGAGAGATCACGCGGCGCGCGGGTTGGGCAAGCAGCTGCAGCAGCGGGCTTGTCGGGCGGCGAGCGCTGGGGTTGGTGGGGCACGGCGGAGGCTCGGGCACGGCGTAGCCTCGCCATTGGGTCGGCGGGCGGCGAGTAGAGGCGTTGCGTCGCCGTCATGCACGTGGCACCAGCGAGCTGGGCGGGCTCGCGGAATGGGGAAGGAGGCGTGCGGCCGGGGCGCGGGTCAGCGGGCTTGGCCCTGGTTGGCTTGTCGCGGTGCGGGCGGTAGGCATCGCCGGCGACGTGGCGGCCGCTGTCGGGCGAGGGAGCGAAACAGGGGAGGAGAGAGGGGCTGGGAAAAAGAATAGAGGGAAACTGAGGGGCTGAAACCCTTTTTGTGTTGCTACTCAAAAATCTCTGGACATGAAAGTTGTTCAACATGAAAAGTTTCAACAGTTTTGTTTCAGGCCAAAGTTCATCTGAGTTATATTTCAAAAGTTATTTTAAAAACTCAAAAAGCTTGATTCGGATGACACGTCACTTAATGGGCAAAACTTCATATTCTCCCCTAGGCTTCAACTAGACATTTGTTTATCATGTCCTTAATGATGTGCCTATTCAATTTTGTAGCCACATTTGCTTTGATATGAAAGTTATTTAATTTGTTTGATTAAAGTACATGTACTTATGCACATATACACATACTTTCAAATCCAAGCAAAACCAACTCATAATTTATTCCTTTTAAATTTTTCTTAGTTAGTTAAGCATATTGTTATGCTAATGAGACTTGTCTAGTAATTTAAACACCTGAGGTGTCACATAGAAGTGCAAAAATTCACATCAAAATGACATGTCATTTAAATACTAGTTCTTGGAAATTCAAAATAATTTTTTGTACATTGCTCAAATGAACAAAGTCATGAAAGAGAAAATGTATAACTTGAAAAGTTGAGCAAAAATGGTATTCATATATTTTTGATTTCCCTTAGGGAGAATGAGTTTAGCTTCCTTTTTCACCTAGGCCCCTGCTGTTTTCGCTTTTTGCGCTTAAGTCTCCCACCTTCTCCCTCCTCTCTCCTCCTCAGCCCCCTGCCTCCCTGTCGCGTGACCGCGGCACCACCTGGCCGCCGGCGCCACTTGGCCTCACCTACCCTGATCGCTCGATCCCCAAATCCTCCCCTCCCCAATTCGCACTAGCCACGCGGCATACTGCCCTAATCGTGTGCCACGAGGATCGCCGGCCAACCGAGCTGCTGCCGCGCGCCCCCTCCGCCCGACTGGCCCTTCCCTTCGCCCTTAAGGCAGCGCCAGCTGCCCAGCCCATTTCTCCTCCCCTCGCCCTGCCTATAAAAGGGGCAGCCGAGCCCCTTCCTGCACGCACACCCGAACAGCCCACCATTGCCGCCGGCAAGCTCGAGTTCATCGTGGAGCTCCCACCCCCGACCTCCCTCCGCCCAAATTGACCCTACAGCGAGCTTCCCCACCTCCCACTGGAGATTCCAAGCCCGGCCACGCCACCCCCCCCCCCCCTCGCCGGACCACCACCGCCCACCGCCCGCATCTCGCTGGAGCACCTGCTCACAGCCGGCAGCACAACTCGGGCCGCCCAAGCCCCAACCGAGCATATTCACAGGTTCCCCTCGACCTCCTCGTGCTCCCCCACCCCTTTCCCTTCCCCGCCGACAAGTTTCCTCACCGGATTTTGGCCAGAAACAGCCCAGCCCCACCTAGGGACTACATTGCAATCGCCAAGTTCTTGTTAGGGTCCTTTCTGCTAGATTCATGGACCTATCTGCGAGGACCCGAGTACGTTTTGTTTTCAAAAGGCTGTCAAATGTAAAATCAATCTAAAATCATAGAAAAGTCAAAAAAATGCAAACTAAAATTTGTTGTGACCCTCTTGATGAACACGACTACTTTTACATAGATGGATGACTAGTTACAAACTAAAACTTGATCTAAAATGAATCTTGTTTAAATAGCCCATAAATGTATCTTTTGATCTAGGATAGTACTGTGAATGATGTTTGGACTGTAAGCCAGTCTCTGCTTGTTAAGACTTGATTTCAAGGCCAAAACATGTCTCTACGAGTAGTTTTTGTGGGATCTTGTTTGATGTGCTATTTTGCTAGAGTTATTTGTTCATGCTGTTCTATTGATATTTTAGGGTTGAAACTTTTACAGCGTAACCTTGATGCATAAAAGCTATGGAAAAAGTTTGGGACCTTTTACTTATGTCTAACTTACTCATATGTTTTTAGTTAAAAAAAACTATATTAAATCAAAGTAACTCATATGTTTTACTTATGTATAACTTACTCATATGTTTTTAGTTAAGAAAAACTATATCAAATTTTAACCAGAGACTACCTATGAGTAGTTTATCATGTTGGAAAAGTTTGAGACACAGAAACATTATGGAACTACCTGTAGAAATAAATCTTGTTTAATGTAGATGTATCTTGACTTATTTTCTATGCCCTGTGTCTTGCACAATAAAACCTGAAAAATTTACTCAATAAGTTTAGAAGTACACAATAAAATGTTGAGCACTAGTTCTTGTATGGTTTGTTCTGTATAAATAGATCTTGATCCTAGCAGTAGCTATTTAATTTATTTTCCATGATTAACTTACTGAATGAAAATGGCTGAAAATTTTACAGTGAATTTGTACTGAAGTAATGTGCTCTGCATAAAAATTTCAACCCAGAGACTATCTCTACGAGTAGTTTTGTCTAAACCATTCTTACTGTTTAAAAATGGCCGTACGACAGGACAAAACCACTCACTCACTTAATGAAGTTAGTTAATCCAGATAAGTACTCGATAAATGACTGCTGAAGGGCAAAAAAATGAAGTACTCGATAAGTGACTGCCCAAGGACAAGAAAATGAAGTACTCGACTACTTAACTTGAGTTTTGACTACTTTATATTGAAATAGTTGTTTATCTGGCACCATTAAAAACACTCATACATGTGCATTCATATAGAATCGACTACTCTCGCCGACGGAACCTACGAGCTGGTGCCCGAGTCCGAGAGTGAGCAACGCCAGAGCATAACCCATATTTCAAAGTTATTCAATGTTGTTGTATTATGTATTTGTACATTAAGTTTTAGGAGTTGAATGAAACCTTAGATACATGATCCTAGGTACCCATGCTATGAATACTAGTTGAAAGGTATGATAGTTGCCATGCTAATAGGTTCGGTAAAAGTCGAGTGATTGCCTGTCACTAGCGAGAAATAGGAGTTGCTTGTTTATTTTATGTTGGAATCATAAGGTCGATGGGCGGGGCGGTGTTACGATATTCATGTTCAGGTTGAGGCCCCGTCCGTTTAGCGAAAATGCTAAGGTCGCGGTGTGTGGTAGTGGTGGTTAAGTTTTTGAACGTACTAACCACATGCCGAGAATATGGTAATCGGTAAGCTTAAGTACCTGATTGAACCGGTGCGTGGACATACCTCCCACCGTCTCGACACTGTTCCCATGGGCACATGGTGAGTGCAAGAGCAGCCACGGCCCGGCTTCGTTCCGTGGTTCGTGGACCTCTGTACTCGAGGACGGTGGCCCTGATCTATGAAACAGGAATAAAGAGGAAAAGTTGCACGTCTGACTCTGTGAGTAACCACGTGGCGTGTGTTTAGGTTTCCCTTGCAAGGTTAAGAAATTCGATTCGAATCGTCCGTTTCTCATGGCCATTGAGACTGCTTAACCCTTTTACCACATAGAGTAAGAAGAGGAACAATGGTGATGATTAATCTGGTCGGATCCTCAGTTAATTATTTTTCCACCATGTGTGATTTGGATAGCTGCTTACCTAGAATGGTTAATCAACTAGAACTTGATGCTAAAACTTGAAAGCAAGGACTCACTCTTAGATCCTTTTTGGCAAAAACTACCCTCAGCCAAAAAGCCTTGCATGTCTAGAAGTTGGCTAAATATATACCACTAGTCGAGTAAGTCTTGCTGAGTATTAGTATACTCAGCCTTGCTTGTGGCTTTGTTTTTAGGTGAGACCTTTGAGGATATGGTTGCTAGTTTGACTTGGCCGTGTACTCTTCCTGCTGGTTGGTCAGTGGAATGGGATCCGTCCCTGGCCAACAATGATAACGTTCAATGATGTTATGTACGGGCTTCATCATGACATCTTGTAACGTCGTTAGAACTATCATTTATTTTCCGCTGCACTATTAAACTCTGAAAGTACTTGTTATGCATGACTTCAAACCTGGCTTGTAATAATAATTCCTGTTGAACTCTGTGATGTAAAATTTGTGGATTGTTGTAATCTCTGGGCTCACCTTCGTGTGGGTTGTATGTATGCGTTGTTTCGATCAAAACTCCAGTGGTTGCATCGGGATGTTACCCGACAGACTGTCGTTTTACTCTGTTTTAAGTGCGTGTTAGCCGGAATTGCCTCTATGGTGATGGTTAGCGCACTTAAGACGGATTAATTCAGGCGGTTCTGCCACACTTCTCACCAAGGATGGTGTGTTAACAGTGGAGGCCTGGCATAGTATTTATAGCCTCTCTAGTGTCGGTTGCCTAGACAGGTGGTTTGTATGGTGGTTGATTGGAGTAACCGCCAAGGGAAGGCTGGTGGGCCCCACCTAGGCGGCTAGCCTAGGATTTGTGCCATCCGGCACTGACCTTCTTGTGCACGCTCCTGACAGTTGTATGGGCATCGAAGTGGAATATTCTTTGGTGCCAGGCCAGGCGGCCCAAGCCTTTGTCACCTTACAGTCCATCTCACCACCTAAGCATGTTAAGGGTTTGGATTGACTCTGGACAATGGTTTGAAGCATGAAGGTTTCGTCTTTTCACTACATGTGGGTCCATGGATCCATGGTATAAGCCTTCCAACCGTACAATGCACCGACTCTTCCATCTATAGTTGATTGATGTAAACTTATGTTTGTTTGCATGCAGGGGAAGAATGGTCGTGCCTGGCTGCCTGGTGAGTCCCTGAAATTAAATATGCAACAAAGACTGTGGAACTCATTAATTTATGTAAATTTGGTTTCAATGGGTCTTTTAAGCATGTATTTCCCACGAATGTTGGTGATCAAAAATCATAAGAAATCGACCACCAGCACAGCCACATAAGCAAAATCTAAGGTAGGACATTATGCATAAAAAATCATTTCTAAACTTTCCTCATACCTTGGATTTGAAGAAACCGACCGTGAACACGCCCCCATGCCTAGACTTGGCTCGTCCCGATCAAGGGATAAGAATAAATTAAACCAGGGGACCAAGCAAAATCTAAGGAAACATGATACCAAATTATGCACAAAAAATTATTTCTAAGATTTCCTCATACCTTGGATTTGTGGTGGCTACCACCTTTCCCTCGGGCATTGATCCTTAGAACAAACCTGATGGTAGAAGAGCCTTTTTATGTAACTTAGGGTAAGGTAATGGGTTCATATCTCTTTTGCTTATTTTGCAAGGTCACATAACTTTCCCTTGAGAGACCATGTAACCTTGAGAACTCGGTCAAGCACATGTCAATGTGGATGATAGATGTCCATGTGAGTGGTGTTTGACCTTAGCATTTTCATCATTTCCCCTCCTTTTCCCTTCTTCCTCCTTTTTTTTACTCGAGTAAGATTGTTTTTCTTACTCTTTTTAGGGGCAGAAAGCTGATAATATACCACAGTGATAGACTTATTTGATGAATATACACAGTGAATGACCAAGGTGCTCTTTGTAAACATGATAGTTCTCGAATGGCGATGAAATTTGACCAAGCTCCAAACATTCAGAGATAGTATGCAAGTTCAAACATCTTGTAGAGTATATGGCTCTAGATTGGACTGTGATGAGGACATCCTCCGCTATTACCCGCTGGCAAAGACACAACAAAGGGGGCCGAGTGGCCCAATTGTAGTCGGGCGGCGACCGTGTGAGCCTCTGAATAATCCCACCTTGCTTAGCTTGGGAGGAGGAAGCCACCTTAGAAGGGAGAGCCACCCTTCCTCTATTGGACTAGTCTTTTAGGGAGATTGGGCCTTTCCCCGAGTGGGTATGCCTAAGAACTGTTAAGGTCCGGGCAACCTTAATTTATTGGGCCTCGGCCAACCCCACCTGGGCCGGATGCATCAGACTGATATGACCAAGTTAGAATGAGAGTCCCCTCAGTTTAATTTATTTTGAAATAAAAACTCCAAGACTTTGAATTAGAAAGAAGCATGTCTCGCACTTTGTTTTATCATAAAGGCCAATAACCAAAGTTTGGGTAATCCTATCATGTATGTTCCAGAGGTAAACAAATACTTGCAAAGGAAATAAAATTTATGCATATTTGATATGCAATAAGAATATGTGTGGTCATGGGATCACATAAAAGTTGAGCGGATGAGTCATGCTACACAAAAGGAAGACACGATGAAACGTATGTTTCCCTATAATGAAAGCATAATATGAACACTAAATACAGTCAGGGACAATTTGAAAAAAAAGTTAACGTGAAAACTAGCATGTATATGGGTGGGCTATCACACCCAGTTTTAAAGGCAAAACCAGATGCATCTCATATGCGTGGCAGGATCAAGTTTACATACATATGATGACGTCTTCAATGATAATCAAATAACAATGTCATAACGAAACAGAATTAAGTACTTTATTACATGACCAAATATCTTTAACTAAGCAAATAGGGAACATCTTTATTCTAGCAGCAGAACTCCAAATCTTAACAAGAGATGACTAGGAGACATACGCATAGGACTTCTCGAAGTCTTCAAGGAAATCCTCACAATTATCTTATTTAGAGTAGCATTTGTTTATAAACCAAGGGTGAGTACACTTATGGTTGGTACTCAACAAGTGCAGTAAATTATAAAATATGCATGGCTAAATTAAGGATAAAGCTGACTCAGTTTGAATGCATTAATCGGTATAAGTTCATACCAACCCACAATTAAGCATAACCATGAATAAAGAATAACAGTTTAAATCATTGTCAAGTTGATAAACCATGTGAGGGTCTAAGCCAATCTTAATCATGAGAATGGTTGATATAACAATTTTCACTATTTATAGATTGTATAGTTTACACATAATTTGTATTTCTCTTAATGTCCGGGCTTGCAAGGCTCTTAAACACTTCCATGAGTGGCAGGGATTCACTATGAGGCCTTTACAAAGATTCCCCAACATGTGACAATCCACTAAGATTTTAGCCCGAAGCGGTCATAACACTCCCTAGTGAGATAGTAGCTTATCAAAGACTACTCCCCAAGTGGGCCAAGCTATACCCCGTCAACTCACTCCCATCTTGCCCTTCTGGTAAGACCATCACAAGCTAGAGTTTCTAATTAGTTAGCCAAGGCTAGAGCCATATAATATTGTGGTTGCACTGTTTTCTTGGTGGTTCTCCACATTCCAATTAAACAGATGATCTTGGATTAACCAGATATAAGCATAAATAAAATAGGCGTAATATTGTTTATGAGCAGCCAACCATGACTCAAGTGTTTGCAACTAGCATAGCTACCGAACAAGAATAAATAAAACCCATGTAAACAAGCAATTATCTGGGCATGTCCTTAATTAGGGCCCATCAACTTAAGACCAAAAGTATGATCAAGGACATTTGCCTACCGCAAAGTCCTCCTGCTCCTCAAAGTCTTCAAAGCCTTACTCTTGTGGAACCTCAAATTATGCTCCTTCTATCACATCATACAAGTACATACAAGTAAACAAATGCAATAAATAAGATACAGTACACCAAGCAATTTAAAAAAAAACAAAACAAGGGGCTTAACTGTGAAGAATTTAAACTTTCAGAGGCTAAAACTGAAGAAACCAAAGGATGAAACCTAATTAAGCATAGAAACTCAAGGGCTAACACGTAGAAGATAGTCTAGGATGACGTCTTCTAATTCTATAAAGTTTAGGGGCCTAAATAGAAGAAAAGGACTTAGATCTAATAGTTTTTGAACTGCCTGGGACCGCGAGTTGATTATGCTAAAACTAGGGGCTCTTTCACAAAAATGTCACGGCTGATCGGTATTGACTTGGTTTGACCGATTTTAGATCTAATATGGGCATTTGATGGTGACCGGGCGGCTGGGAGCAATACAGGCTGCAGGCGGCGGCGCTGGCTGGCAGCGGACGCTAGCTTGTGGCGGCAGGCAACGGCTGAGCTTGTCGGACTTGCTAAAAAAATGAGCGTCCGACCTCAGTTTCTAAAGGGAAAGAACTAGAACCTCGAGGGGGCGATAGCGAGCGCGATGGAGGGGTCAATGGTGTCGGCCGAAGCGCCTGAGGGGGTCCGCGGCGGCAGGCATGCTCCAATGAGCAATTCCACGCAGAATAAAGAAAGGAGGAGGGGAAAAGGCGTTCGTGAGGTTCCTCACCACTCAGGGAAGCTCCGGGGCTGCTCGTCATTGAAGGAACCATGGGGGCCGAGAGGATCGACAATGGTGGCGAGCTCGGTCTCCGGTGCAGCATGGTCCTAGGGTCTTAGGTGGTGGTACAAGCTTCGGTGGGGGTCTAGGGGTGAAGGGGGCACTATTTATAGGATGGAGAGGGCAGCCTCAACGTATAGACTCCTATTGTCAGGTCTATTCATGGTAGCACAAATAACATGTCATTTTGACCAAATAGACTAGTATAGTTCGAATCTATCACGCACAAGCCAATTCAAATCATTAGTAAAATAAAAGAGAACTAAACAATCCATTCTACACCATTTTTCCTTATCTTTACGATCTACTTTTATAGTTGCATGCAAAAAGTGCATTCAATTTCCATCTGAAGTACTCCATATGAGCAAACGCAACAAGCAATGATACATAGAAATCGCTGCAAACAATTAAGCAAAATCTCACTCACATTTCTTAGTTCACACAATCTCACTATCAATCAATGCAGTTTACACAACAAGAAAATAAACCATAAAAATGACAATGATATGAGTTCACTAGATCACATTCTTATATTTCGGGTACCCGATGGGAACCCGCGAGTAAATTTAAATACACGTGCCTGACCCACCTCGTTTCGGGTACCCGACCTAACCATGTCTGTAGGCGAGATTTCATACTCATACCCTCACGCATAGGTACAAAACCTGCGGGTACCTATGCCCGCGGGTATAATTGATATCCCTACCTGTCAGCAAGGGAGAGAGAGGAAAAGAAGGGGCGCCTAGCGTGGGACAATGGGCCGGAAGGAGAAGTGAGCCGCAGAAAGGAAGGGAAAGGGAGATGAGGTGACTCGGGTCGGGAAGAAGGGTGGGCTGGCCGGAGTTAAGTGGGCCAAGCGGGCAAAAAGAAAGGGAGAGGTAGAGAGAGTTTGGGCTGAAAATGAAAGAGAGAGAAAAGAGAAGGGTCGAATGGGCTGGGCTTAGGGAAGAAAAAGAAAGAGAGAGAAGATTTGGGAATTTAAATTCGATCGAACAATAATCGAAGGAACAAATGCGATGGCATAAATGCATGAAACCTAGTGTAACCTATATTTCCTTTTATTTATTCACATATTTATTTTAATTCCCAGTAAATGCTCTAATATTAAAAATAAAGCCTTAACAAAACTCAACTAAATTCAAAAAAAATTATTATTATTTAGAATTAGCAAAATTAGGGTGTTACAGGCTTTTAGAATATTTTCAAGAAAAAATATATGTGGTATGCTAAAGAGTAGAGAAAATCTTGAAGAGCATTCAATTCAACATTGAATTAATGATAGTACTATGTAGCCATATCTTGCTTATAATCTTCTAATAAAAAACATATACGATAAGATACATAAAATCTTTAACCGCATCCAATTCTGATACGAAGAAATAGTCACATCTTTATATGATGAATTAATGAAAAAATATAAGTGATTCATAAAACAATATACTAATTTATTATTTGTATCCAAGTTTGTTACAAATTAATGAGAGAAGCACACAGCCAGGTCTTTCTTGCGATTGAAGAATAAAAATTAGTATCTCCAAAAGTTCACAAATTCATTATTTGAATCTGATTCTATAATGAATTAGTTATAGTAGCACACTGGACAATGTATATTGAAAAATAAATAGATAGACAAGGTTCGATGTCCAACAATCCCTATAAATAGGCCTCAATAGTCCTCTTGGAGAATCATCCAAAGCCTCTACCATCCACCATGGATCCTAGTAGTTACCCTACAAGAGAAATGAGCTTCAGCCAAAGTGATGATACCATTTCCCCTTTGCACCAAGAGCTAAGGGGTAAAACAACCATGCCAACACTTTCTAGCAGTGTGCCTAATGCCCATGCTCCAAAACAACCAAATATGCTACCAACTAATGATCATTCCTTCCAGAGATACTATAGTAATATTGATGCACCACCACCACAGTCCCACCCAGTTTTTGCTCAGCCACCACCAACTAGCACCATAACATCAGCAGGGCTCATCCAAAGCCCGGCGGAGAATGAACAAGAGCTTATGCGCACCTTTCTGACAATCCCCGTGGGTAAATTCTTAAGTGTGGATGAGCGAGTACAGGTTTTATCCATGGAGCCCCCATCAATAACATCTTTGCTCCAAGGAGATAAAACCGCCATTCTTCATGCCCACCTTGATATCGTTGGAGCTTTGGATCCTGGTCCGATCTTCCAGGACCCTACCTCAGACATCCCCAAGGTTCTTTCCCTGTTCTCAATCACCTTTTTTGTTGCACCTAAAAGATGAAACTATACAATCCCTCACACATCAATGTACATGCAGGAGAAGGAGATGCACAAACCACTTGGGTCTTCATCATCCCATGGTGATCTTATGAGAAAATGCCATATGTTAAACCAACTTATTTTGGTCAATCCCCCATGTCCTCCCATGTCCAAAGAGAGCAGCAAGTGCTCAGTGTTGTCATCCCAAGTGGTAATTCTAACTGTGCCATTGGAGCGGGTATGAACTTTGCATTTGAGTTTAGCGAAGTCCAGCGATACACATGCAAGCTTTGTAATGCTACGTTTCCCACACCACAAATATATCATGATCACATGATCTTGCACAACAAAGGAATGAGTAGCAATTAAAATGCACCATCTTCACTGTGAGATCCTTGGCCTTGGTGGTGACACCACTGCTTCTACTGGGATTAATATGATTGACAAGTTTCTATTGAAAAGAGGAAGATAATCTTACTATTAGCATGAGGAATAATTGCATGTATGCAACTAATACTTTCCAACTTATTTCCTTGTCGTTTAGCAGTAAAGATACATTAGTTTTATTTGCATTCATTTCTTCTATTCTGGAATATGTTTGTTTTCTATAATAAATATAAATACTTGTGATTCACATTGCCCTTTGATCATAGTGCTTTGAAAGCTATTTTGCAAATTTAGCATAGATATTATTCCATAGATAGTCTCGAGATAGGGCTTTTTATAGCTCTCCAAAAGGCCCCAAGGGTGGAGTTGGGCTACCTCAACGCCTAGGGTAACCCAGTGGTCCGCTAGGCTGGCTAGGCCTCTTTTGCTATAGTAGCTACACTGTGGAGAAAATGGGCCAGCACCTAGGGCCCTAGACCTAGTGGACCTAGGCTTTGACCTAGTGGACCTAGGCCTTGCTAGGCCACCGGGCCAAGGAAGGTCCACGAGGACGTTCCTGGCCCTTAGTAATCGCAAGAAAGTCAAAGTGTTAAGATTGCATGGTCAAAACCATCCATTTGCCACCTTCTTCCGCTCACTATAGGGCCCAAAAACAATCCCGCAGCCACGAAAATATCCTACAGCCTAACTCCACGAAACTCCTTCAGTGTTCATCTCTATCCACATTGACCACCCACCCAAGCCAAACGTTGCGCCACTGACACTATTTGCATGTCTCACAAGTAGTAAATATCATTCTAGATGTAGAAAAATGTTCCAACAAAAAATATATTCGAGTAGTATGAAAAAAAATTATTGTGAATAAAATAAGAGAATGTTTCACTGGTAACAAAAAAATGCTCTATGTATGAAAATGGATTGTTCCAAGCATGAACATGAATTGTCCCATGATCTAGGTCCTTCTTTTCTATTCTTCTCCCTCATCAACAACTACAAATGTTAGGGACTCCTCGTAGCGGAGAAAAATTTAGAAGAACATCCATGGGAAAAGGAGAGGAAAATCAATTTCAAGCACATATAATTTCCACAAGAGAGAGGAGGGGCATGGAGAAGGTAGGGAGAACTTGATTTTAATGCTAGGATAGACAAGACCAGGAGGAAGCATGGGCGCTAGTTGTGGTGGCACCCAAAGGGAAGTAGCAGCAGTAGCTGACCAACGAAGTTATGGATAACAAACATGAAAAATAAGAAAATGGGCCGGGCCACGCGTGATCATAAGGAAAGAATATTTCAGTTTTGTTTCTTAACTGTGGTTATAGGGAGGCACATAGAGGTAGATTGATGGGGTACGTTGGCATGGAGGTGCAGGACATTGTCAGCATGCAAAAGCCGGTCGCAGGAGCCCCCTGGAGACCCCACTTTTGAGTTCAGCCGGGGAAAAATAGCCTCAAGCACACCAATGATCACAGACAAGCAGCACACAAGATTTAGACATGTTTGAAACATGTGGTGGCATAACACCCTACGTCCTACGTGGTCAGATCACTTTCTTAGGGCCCGAATTGCCCAAGTCTGGAAAATACAAGTCTTTTTTCCTATGTCCTCTTTGTAGCTCCCTCTAGCGTCCAACCCTTGCCCGGACCTCGATCCTCCCCTTTTATACCGTCCGGTGGTCTCCACATGTGGTCGAGCGAAGGGATAAGATGGTTAGGAACTGATTGTCTTTCAAAAACCTAACCGTCATCTCTGGTTGCCAAAAATTCCAGCCAGGTTCAATTTTTTCCTCTCTGTTTTCTGCAAAAATAGAACAGAGATGCAATAGAATTAAGTTCTGAGTGTTTCCTTTCAAACATGAAAAAATTGCAAAAACACAAAAAAAACTGTTGAATTAGATGAAAATTCCACGAACTTGAAGACAAGAAAAATCTCTGACCTTCTGTATTGCAATCTCTTGTAACACCTCACCACTCTGCAAAACCAATATGCTCTGCTATCAACCATATCAAACACAAGCTGTGCATGAACGAACAAGTGTTTCCAGGCGCTTATGCATATGAGAAACATATCTTAGAACGGTTACTAACGTTGCAGTAGAACCTTGCAAGTCTGAGACTCACGCATCAAAATGCCAGCAGTGAAGAGCGTGACATTCTATCATGTTTCTAACCCATGTTGTTAGCAATCTATGATACCAGAAAACAACAATTGAAGGTAACACTGATGCGCATCAGTATGCTTGGCCTTAACAAAACAAATCTTTTATGCTCGCTAAAATGAGAATGGAAATGGATGCCTATGAGAGAAGAACAATGATTCAATAGTCTACCGAGTAAGTTGTTGAGCTCAACAAACTAGAGAACCATCAGCAGTACTCTTTCGATCTAGCAACATATCATCCTCATTTCGTCCACAACATCGAGCATGCATATATATTTTTGGAGTTTTTCATGGGAAAAAAGCTTTCCCTCAAAAATCATACTGCCAGCACCATATGGAATATGCTACATTCTGCCGAAATAAATCGATGAACAAGAGCACATCACCAATAATCACCACAGGAGCATATCCCTTGCTCAAAATGATGAAAACGGTTGATATCTCTAGCGATGATTTCCCGTTGAACAATTTTTGATATCACTTTAAATACGGTATGACAGTCCAAGCAGGAACGTAAATTTTTCATTATCCGTATTGGATGGCCAGGAGGTGTCATAGCAAGGCCATATGCTAAAGCAAGCCTTTCGCTATGCACCCATAGCATGCGAGCTTTTTCTTCCTCGTCCACATCATGCAACACTACGTTAATGTCTGGAACATAACCTTCTCTAATGGCCTTCAGGCTTAGCCATTCCAGCATTGCATTGATTACTCGCATATCTGGATGGTCAACTGATCCCACTGAAAAGGCATGAACTTCCCCCTTGATTTCAACCCAACTAAGGCCAGCCTCTTTCTTTACACCTATGTTCCTCATTGATTTCCTTAAAAGTGCAACTTGATCCAAAATTCCAGCTGCAGCATACATATTTGACAGTAAGACATAGGTTGTCTCATCTTGCGGTTCAATCTCAAGCACCTTCTCTGCAGAAAATCTTCCCAGAGCTACATTCTTATGGACTACACATGAGCTAAGCAAGGCTCGCCAAACCATAGCAGATGGTGCTGAAGGGATATCCCCAATAAACTTTAGAGCATCATTTAGATGGCCAGCACGTCCCAGAAGCCTAACAATACAAGTATAATGCTCCATAGACGGTTTGATTCCATGATCCATCCTCATTGAGTTAAACAGAGAGAGTCCTTGATTGACTAAGCCTGTGCTACCACAAACAGATAGGAGAGCAACAAAGGTGACATCATTTGCTTTTATACTGGTTTTCTTCATCGTGTCGAAAAGTTCCAAAGCATCCATGCCTCGTCCATGGAGAGCATATCCTGAGATTATGGCATTCCATGAGATTACATCACATTGTTTGATAGCTTCAAATACCTTTAGAGCATCCTTAATGCATCCGCACTTGGCATATGTATCAATTAGTGAGTTGCAAACAACAGTATCACTACTGAATGTGGATTTCTCAATCAAGCTGTGAATTTGGACAGCATGTTTGATGGATGCTGTACTTGCACAAGCCCGGAGCACACTGGAGTATGTAACTTGAGTTGAAAGCATCTGCGCAGCACGCATCTGTCGGAACAGACTCAAAGCATCTTCCCCAAAACCAGACTGGCAATAACCGACGATAACTGTGTTCCAGCTCACTTCGTTGGCATCCTGTAATGATGAGAAAATCTCAAGTGAATTTTCCATGTTTCTGCACTTGGCATACAGATCCATTAGTGCATTTCCAACAAATAGTTCAGACTCGTAGCCCAACTTTATAACAAGGTTATGAATTTGCTCGCCCAGATCTAAAAAGGCGACATTAGCACAAGCTTGCAGAACACCAGACAAACTAAATTCATTAGGCACCACAGAAGACCGCATCATTCTTAGAAACATCTCAAATGCGTGCACATTCTGATAGCTCTGAGCATATCGGGAGATCATAAAGCTCCAGAGTATGACGTCTTCATGGGGAATCATCTCAAAAATAGTGCGGGCATCCTCAATGTCTCCACATTTGGCATACATGTCAAGCAAAGCGCCACCAACATGAGGCTCGGTATCACAAAGGGTTTTGACTGAGCAACCATGGATGCCCTTGCCTAGCAAAGCTGATGACAAGCAAACTGCAGCCTTGAGCACACTGGTAAGCGCAAAAGGATTAGGCTTGGAACCTGCCATCCTCATCTTGGAGAAAACATTAATCGCATCCTCAGGACTGTCATTCTCAGAATAGCAAGAAACCATCGCTGTCCAAGTGACGACATCCTTCCCAATGATCCCATCAAACACGAGCCTCGCATCACGGACAGACCCACAAAGAGAATAGGCATCAATAAGCGCTGACCCCACAAAAGCATTCCGGTCATGGCCCAACTTGCATGCGCAGGCGTGCACGCTGCAGGCAAGCCCTGGAGCATCCATGGCAACCAGCAGCTTCAGGATTGTGGTGAGCACGAACTGGTTCACCTCGTGACCCTCCCTCCGCAGCCTCAGAAACAGCTTCGCAGCCTCCTCGAACTCCCCACGCATCGCGTGTCCCTGCACGAGCGTGACGAAGGACACCATGTTCCGCTCAGGCATTCCGTCGAACACGCTGCGCGCGGCGGCCAGGGGGCCGAGCTTCGCGTAGAGGTTGAGAAGGACGTTAGCGCAGAAGGTATCCAGCCGTACCACCCCGCCGCGCTGCACGACGCGCGCGTGCACGGCGCGGCCGGTGCGTGCGTCGCCACGCGCGATGCAGCGCTGCAGGAGCCTTGCGCACGCGTAGGAGTTGAGCTTGGGGAGCGCGAGGGAGGCGAGCTCGTCGTCCAGCCACTGCAGCGCCGCGTTGGTGGCTAGCTCGCGGCGGGGCGGGCCATTGGGTTGATAGAAGGTATAGTGGAGGAGGCGGCGGATCATACGGGCTATGGCGGCGAGGAGGGTAGCAGCAGCGGCGCGCTTGATTTTCGTCTGCAAAACAGGCGCTCCCATTACCATAGCTCGCACAGACAACGTCACAACGAGCGCTGGTGATTTTACCGGTCAATATTGTATTAGAGACTTCAGACCCCTACTTCGCAAAGCAGGGGCTGTTTCTACTTCTATTGATCCTATTTTTGATGTTCAACTTCAGCAACCGTCCTTACTTTCTAGCACCTACTTTTTTGAGCCCACGTATCAATCTATCATCATTTTATGTTTTGTTTTCTTTATTTTATTTACCGCAGCCCCTCCTCTCCGCTTCGTCTCTCCTCGCGACTTCTTTTTTCCGCCCGCCGCCGCACCGCTTCTCCTGCGCCCCTGACGCCGCCGCTCCTATCCCAGCTTGAGTTCCCTCCGCCCACCAGATCCGGCAGGCGCAGGCGGCAGGACTCCGTCTAGGAGCTGAGCGCCACGGCACAGATGCTCACGGGCGGAGGTTGCTATGCGGAGTAACGCTCGCGAGCGGAGGCCCATCGTCCCTATCCAGTGCTTCATGGCTGAAGCCCCGCGGCGCTCCATGGTCCGCCATGCGAGGCTACGGATCCGAGCGAGATCGTACCAGCGGCGGCGAATCCCGGGCTCGACGCGACGGATCTGGAGCTCGAGGCCACGGCGGCAGAGCTGTTTGGGCTCTATGCGATGGAGCTCTGCCGCTCTGGCGGAGCCGCTCGAGCTCAGCGCGGTGGAGCTTGGGCACGGTGGGGCTCGGCGGAGGGGAGCAGGCCGCCGCTCGGGAAGGAGGAGGAGCCACGTGGTGGCGCAGATGAGCCCGCGGCGGCGGCAGTCGCCGCCGGGTGACCAGCAGTGGCAAAGCTGCCCCTCTTCTGCTGCGGCGCGGCAGGGGGTCGGCGGTCCCAGGCCACTTCACCCCGGTGTCCTGCTTCTTCAAGACCTCCGGCCGGAGCTTCCTGTCGCGGCGGTGCGCGGGGGACCTGCTGGACCCCTGGATGCAGTGGAGCTCTGCTGCGCCGGCGGAGCCGCTCGAGCTATGCACGGTGGAGGTTGGCCGCGGTGGGGCTCAGTGGAGGGGAGCAGACCGCCGCGCGGGAGGAAGAGAGCGTGGGAGGAAGACGGCACGCACGGGGAAGGAGTAGGGGTCGGAAGAGGAAAAGTAGGTGCCTTCCAAGACTAGAATCTTAGAATCTCTGCTAGAGTGTGCTTTTTGATACTTGGTCCCTATTTTTTTTGAGTAGGAACCTTGGTCCCTACTTTTTTTGAGTAGGGACCTTAGTAGGGACTTTAAAATTGCATCGTGTCTTCAAAGGATCCGGCTAAATTAGATCGGCCGCACGGCCACTTCATTTTTAGCACCCAGAATCATAGACTCTTTATGCGCTTTCCGTTTTTGAAAAAACTGCCACCGCAGCCTTTTTTTTCACCCCTAAAGCGCTCTCAGGGATGGTGCCCAGCGAGACCCACACAATCTTTTCTGCCATATAACATGCCTCCATCCTGACATTCATTGTGTACAAAGAATCATCTGTGACCTAGCAAGTGATATGCTATTATACAAAAGAAAGTGCAACCATTTGTATAAGAAAAACACATGTATTCTACATTTCTTATGGTACATGATATGCTTTTGCACAAAATTTCTAAAATTGAAACACTCAGGGCATGTTTGGTTGCAGCACTGAACCAATTTTGCATGGCTTGACTGTGGCCTGCGCTCTGCCTATGACGTATTTGGTTGAAGTCCCAGATACCAGGCATTGCTTCCTCCACTAGGCCACCAAAATCGACATTGCCGGGCAAGGCAGAATCACATTCACATGCAGCCTGCAGGCAGCATCTGCTCCCAGGCAAATCATCCAGACTCCAGAGTTGCAACCAAATATGCCATCGGTGCTTCCTAAAAAATAACCTTTTCATTGTGCAAAATCTGAATCAAAACAGCACATCAGGCCCCATTCACATCCCGCATTATCAGGCAACATCTGCACCAAAGAACATCGAATCAGTCATTTTAGAATTGCACAACCTACCAGTATTTTTTTCTCTACAATTTTCATTTCTGCAATGGACATGTATTGGACTAAAAATAAGATCAAGCTAAATAACTAGGCAGTTATGAACTCCCCAGGATGACTAAAATCACATTAGCTCCCTCCTACTTAACACTTTTTTTTTGCTTTGCTGCACATGAAAAGCGATGCATAGAATAAAAACTAGGCCACCATAGTTGAATAAGTAAACTACATGGTGACTCAAATAGAATTGCTCATAGTTTAGATATAGAAAGATTGGCATGCATACAGTAAAGTAGACTATCCCAGTTGCATAACCAAAACTGCCTAGTAGCTCATATAAAAATTGCTTCTAAATTAGATGCAAAATGCTTGGCAGACATACACTAAATTTCCCAGATTCTACACTAGACCACCCCAATTGCATATTGTTCCAGACCCATGAAAACATAGAACTGAACAAAAATGCACCTCTGATGCCCTGAAAGCATCAGATAAGAAATGTTAGAAAATGGTAGAACTATTATATTTTGAACATTGACAATGCAAGCATCAGCTAATAAGAAATGCATTTATGAAAGAAACCATATCACTGAATATAAATTTGTTTCTTATACCCTGTTTTCATTTCCATCCTAATTCATCAACTCGTTAGCAGGAAACAGGCGAATATGATATCTGGTTTGCCTATTCTGCTGCTCGCCCTTCCCTTAACTGAAATCGTTCTCAATTAAGTTCTCAGTTAGGCTATTGTACTAGTTCAGTTAGAAAATATAAATATTTAATTAGGTTATTCCGGTGGTATCGATAATGCATAAGTATTCATTCATATAAGAAAATATGCTGCTTCAGCTAGGCAAAACGCCAAAAATACAAATTTGAGACATTTAGTTTTCAAATCATAATCTGTGCATATCAGACAAGAAAGCTAGACATGCGACACTGTGCTTTTGGAATGATTCGGGTGATGATCAAAACCAGGTAGCTTGCATGCAGCAGACAAGAGATGGAACACATGCTTAGATGAATATGCTCAATGGCATTGCCTAATGAAGTACTAATATTTTGCCACATTTAGAACTATGTTATTGCTTAGATGAATATGCTCAATAACATTGCCTAATGAAGTACAGTGTTATTGCCTAAATGTATAAGTAATATTGCCTAATGAGGTACAAATTATTGCCAACAAAGTACAACATAATTGCCTAATGAACTAGTACAATGTTGTTGCCTGATGAAGTATATTATTATTTCCTAATCAAGTATAGTATTGTTGCTTAACAGGACTTTTCTCGATATATTTGAAAATGAACTATTGCCTAGCAGAAAATAGTAGCACATGTGACCTGCTATTATCGACACAATGTGCAGATTTTCTTATCCAAATCATGGAGTGAACTGCATGTATGTATCTATATCTGTTGTATGCATTTTAGTTAATATTAAGTACACATTTTAATAGTACCAATTAAGCATTTTAGGACCAACACGAACCAACAATTAATCAATAAAAGTGGGAAAGGGAGGAGAATTACTCGAGGAGGCAGAAGAGGTTGGAGCGAGCGGCGTAACGATGGGAGCCGAGGACCCTCGAACAGAGATTCGGCGTGTGCCGACGCACACCTCGCCGAACACTAGCCCCACCTCGATTCGCGCATCGGTCGCCGGGATCCCAGCACCGCCGAGGCCTCCATCCGCATCCGCCGCCGCACGAGGCCTCCACCGCGCCCGCCCACCGTGGGGAGCCGCGTGCTCCCACGCTGAGCCGCTGCTCCCGCAGGCCTGCGTCGTGCCGGGGACGAGATCCTCCCCATGGAGCTCCGCCTACCATCTCGATCCGCGACGATGCGCCCGTCTCGATCCGCCACCGCAGCCCATAAGCCTCCGCCGTCGCGCTCACGACGGCGCATGTCGTTGTCCGGCGGAGCCCGAGCTGCCTCCCTGCGTCGCTGCTCTGGATCGGGAAGAGAAGAGTTGAAAGGAAATAAAATGGGGAACGAGATAGACGGGGATAGAATTGGATCGGGGGAAGGGACGACCGCTGAATAGCGCTGATGGGAGCTGGAAGGCAGAATCGCACGCGATTGTCCCGATCTGAGATCGACGATAGACAAAGCCGGCCGTTTTACAGAATTAAAATACGGCTGGTCGGACAGAAGTCTTTACCCTCTTCAAAAATGAGCTGGTACAGTGAAAAACTTTACTGAAAGACAAAAAAAAAGTACATCAAAAACTTTCAACATACCTTTTGGGCATTGTCCTATGTCTTGATTGAACAGCAATTAATCGGCTTACCAAAGCTTAACAATAAAGAATATTTTCCTTGCGGCGAAACGCATCCTTGTTGATAGATCTGAGCAAAACCGGCATGACCCGGCCCGAGCCGATGACCCAGCCTGAGTCCAACGGGCTAAGCCCGGCTCGACGCTGATTTAGAGCTGGGTGTGGCCGTGCGGCGCTGATTTTAACGGCCAAAAAGATCAGGCCAGCCCAAGCCCGATCCAAAATAATAAAATCAATAATTTTTGTCTATGGTTATTGATGCCTCCAGGTACTTCTTTGTGTTTTCAAAATGAAACTATTATCTCTATAACAACTTTATTTGATTATTGATCCATTTGTACATTATGTAACTTACTACAAAATCTCCAAGAAATATCATATATTTTCATTTGCTAGTGATGACAACAGGCTACAGAAAAATCTTAATAAAAGAGAAAAGTACCTCGAATAAAAAATTAGTGTAAAACCCAACGCAAGTAACTTTTTACTCGTAGTCTTTAGGAGATTTTCTAGTTATTCACAAACAAAACTCGAAATACAATGTGCACCCCACTTGTTCCTCAATAGTTTTGCAGGCAAAGTTTCAGCATTTCCTAGACGACTTTACGCTAACCTGTCTGTACTTAGTAGGCCGAGAAATCGCGAATAGTGAATGGTCCAATATCAAGCAACCGTCTACGCAAGCAATAATCCAATTTCCATGATCGCTTGTCTTAGAATCCAATTCCCATGTTACAACTGGATCCCAATGCATCCTTCCTTTGCATGGCTCGACGCAGTCACGCAATCACCAATCCATTGAGAGTTGCTATAACCAGGTCAAAATAACTTGCATTAAGTAATAGAAAAAGGCAACGTGCATTCTTTTCTTACTTGAATTGATTATGGTGTCCGTATCAAATGGAGATAATTTTAGATATTATGTTGGCACAACACAATGAGAATTACCTCAGCATACTAGCAACCCGAAACTTACTACTGCTACAGTTCCAATCTAACCTATCATTATTGGCCGTCCAACCATCCAAAACAATTTGCCCAAGAACAATTTTATGTAACCAGACTCTAAGCAATACAACCATACAAGCCCTTATATCCAGCAGCAAGCGCATCTGACGCTCTGAGCTCATGGCAAACTCGCTATCTGACAGCATAACAAGGTCAACACTGTGAAGCAACATTGACCAAAATGAATGACGAGCCTCTTTACATTTTGTACTTGTTTGGAAAGGAAACCAAACTAGTCATTCCCAGTTCCCAACAACAGATCTCTTGTTACCCAACCCCCATTATAACATCTGTCAGCTAAACATCATCCTACAGATGGCCAAAATTTTGCAGCAAGCAGTGCTGCAAGCTCACTGATGGTACAAATACAATTACGGTGACACCTATACTTTTCCTATCTCCTGAAATGGATATTGACAACAGTTGGCTGCATATAAGTCTGCTGAATTGAAAGTGCAAGTGGGAAAAATGGGTGAAACAAGAAGGATGAGATCCTTTTCGCTCTGCTGTCAGAAGCACCAGAATCCAAACCTACAGAGTAAAAGAAAAGGATATGATAATCTGAAGTAAAAATAATACTAGGAAAACTCATGTTTTTGCTGCTTGCAGAAATATGTGATATATTTTCTTTCTTGTGGTACCCTAAAAATGGTGGTACGTTTCTCTTGTCAGAGGTAAGGTAACCTACAGCTCGGTATAGGTACATGATTCATGATTGCACTACTGTTGTGTTGGCTTAGTGACTGTAATTGCACTTGATACAGGCAATGTTGATATATTGCCACACAAGCTAGCTCCAGAATCTTAGCACATGACCACACCAATTGACCAGTACCTGGCTTGATCTTAAATTTCACAACATTTGGTGACCTCACTGATATAAATTTTATTGGATGCTCTGTGCAATGCCGATGCCGATCAATTGCTGAAATCAGCTGCAAGGGAAAAAGGGCAGGAAAATTACCACAAGTCAGAGCAGAGAAGGAAAAATAATCGTATCAATATATCATACACTTTTAACTTATATGGAAGCCAAGATGATTACAGGGCTCATGGAACTGCATAGAACAAAATGGTGGAACTGTGAAATTTATAATGCTCGTTGCAAGCATACCTACCAAGTAACCCCATGTACAGCATTGATTAATATATGTGCTATTGCATAAATATATAAATTGGATTATCAAGGTAATTTTTCTCATGGCTAGCATTTTGTAGGATTACGGCTACTAAATTTCAGGGAAACACCTACATATAAACAGCCATATACTTAGGGTATATAAGACATTATATACATTGCTTACAGTGTATATTTCAAACGAGTCACAGAGCATACCTTCTCATCATACCTAAAAAGGGATAGATCAAAGTATGGCGAAGGACTCTGTGATTGGCACGTGTAAGGCAATGATGCCATCATCTTTTTCACAAACTGCCAAACATAAAACAAGAAGCGTTTAGTCGTTTACTAGAAGCTTCAGCATAATATCTTCAAACAGAACAAGTTAACTGATCAAAAAAGCATCTATTAAGAGACTAACTGCCTGAACAATGAACAATAAGAAAGAGAAATAAAAAACTTAGCCCATAAGCACCAACCGAGTAACAATCAAAATATCTATTACAATTACTACTTTCGAGTTATCTTTTTTATGGTGGCTGCAGTGGCAGTGGATCATTTACCTCGCCCTTACATCTTGAACCTCCTAAACAAACAGCTAACAGAAACACATAAATAAATAAACTCAAATAACAAATGGGTAATAAATATAAATAAATAAAATCACCGAACAAACAATGTTTTTTAATGCATTTCAGTCTTAACCCAACAAATTTCTCCCTCCATCAAAACTTGCTTTCCTTCGTCGTCTTCGCCTTCATCCATCCTCTAAAATTTCCCTGTCACCACCAATGAACAAGGTGGTAGGTGACCCCACACCCATCACCCTCTTTCTTGCCATCACACAAGGCCACCTCTCACAAGTCACAACATAGGCTGTTCTCAATCTAGCTGAAAGCTATGAGATATGTGTCATGATGGCAGCCAAAGGCCAGAGGTGCAGTACATGCCATACAGCAGTGGTGGAATTGAGGGTATAGTTAGGCCAAGCAGAATGGCAGAGGTGTGGTGGGCAAGGATAAACCTCAGCTAGGCACCATGGTAAATCCAAAGGCATGGCATAGGCCGATCCCAGCAACTAAAGCTCAAGGACCTGGGTTGCTGAGTCTTTCTAACAGCCGCATAGTGTAGCACTCATCAAAGTAGTCAAAAAAAATGTGCATCAACTAATAGTTCATGTCTCTACTTTTCTGCAGAAAGATGGGATATGTTTTAATATTAACAAGCAAACACTACAGCCTATGTTTCATATATACTGAATACTGGAAGGCACACTCAAATCTCAAAAACAAGAATTCAACTGTTTTGTTTAGTATAATACAACCAGCATGTCCCTAACATATTGAGTGCGAGGTTAACATATCCTTCAGTTGATGAGACCAGAGATATTTGCATTCAAATATGAATTAAGGAAAGCAATACTTCATCAATGAAATTGTTAAATATCATATGCTGCATTTAAAAACATACACTGGAGATCAAGTGTTGCTGTATACATATATCTACATAGTTTAGTATTTTGTTCTGTGTACATGTTTGCACGAGTTTGAAACATGAGGTAACACCAATGGAAGATCACATGTCATATCTTGTCGAACCAAGAGCTAAATGGTCTTTGAAATTTGGACCATATTTGATCTATCAATATTACCTGTGAGGAGCTGCTTGCTTTATTTTTTATTGTGCGAAGTTGATCAAGAGCATGAATATCATTGGAGTGTGACGAGATAAATTTTCCATGCGATGAATCTTGTGGATTGGCATGAAAATGGTCATAAAATTGTTCAAACAAGGAATAGAGCTCCTCCGATGAATTCTGTTGACAATTTATAAAATAAACTCAGCACACTAAGAAGATATGGTGCAATGTGTATATCTGTTTCCATGGTCGTAAATACCTGGTAAAGCGAAACGATATCAGTTGTCTCCATGTTATACACGGCAAAGAATGCTAAGTTTTGATCAGTGCTTCGAGAAACCTGGGGATATCCAAAAAGTGTTTGCAGTTACAGTTAGAAGACATTAAGGTATGCGACGCCTACTGGCAGGATGACAGAAAAGAAGACTTACCCCTCCATCCACACTACCGAACTTGATAAATAGGTGATGGCGATCCAAAAACTGTACCTGATCAACTATCATGCTGTAAGCACCTTGGCAAATAATTTGTTAAGAGAAAATAGGCTGTTTAGCTAACAACACAGGCCCTGACATCAAGCTCATACTATTGCTGAGAGCTAGCCATCTAGCTAAAAAACAACTTCAGCAAGTGCCAGTAAAAAATTAAAAAATCTTTTCAACCAAGCAGAAAAAGGGAAGTACCTTCCATATGATAAGAAAACAATGTGAATGTGAAAATAGAAAACAGAAAACAATATGCCATTGCTAGTACCTTCCATATTATAATATCAACATAGTCTTGGAAGTGAAAATAGAACTTCTTCTTGAGATGCTGGACCCTCTGCAAACAAATTCAACATTCCAAATGGAGCAAGTTCAAACAAGAAGAGAAAATATTTTCACTTTAACAAAACATGTTACAAAGGCAGTAATATCACAAATGGAGCAAGTAAATTAGCAATAAGAATGTTATCATCTCAACATTCCAAAGGAAGCAAAAAAAATTATGACAACAAGGATAGATGAAGTAGTCACCTTTGTAAATAACAAATATGGGGTAAATTAAATAAGATATAGCTTTCCTTAATTGTTTAAAATGATGAGACCAATCCAAGAGTATATGTACAAATACTGCTGGAAAATTATTCAAACCGGGTAAAGTAGCTAACCAAAGTCTGATCTGGAACTTCGTTCCATGTCTTGCGAAAAATATACGACAACAACCGTTGCTTGATGCCAGGAAGAAAAGAACCCCCATAACCAGACTGCATGAATCAAATTCATTAAAAAGATCATAGATAATTTTTCTCATCCAGATTTATCATGTACGAGTTCAACACTAGAAAATAAGCAATCAAATATTCCAGCAAAAAGGCACATCTGAATGATGCAGACATATTTATATTCTTCAAAGGAAAGTCATTTCAAACAGTGATACAGAATACAAGCTTTCCAATCAGAACCGACAAATGCATTCTTTTTTCAGTGGAAGCTATTCAACTATACTCTATATCTCACGACCCATCAAAACTGGACAGACTGCAAGTAAAGCTTGGCATCTGTTTTCTTCCTGCAATCAATCATATCATCTAGCAACAACTACGTTTCTCACACATTGTTGTCCATAATAGGACAAACCAGTACTTAAACCAGTGGCACTTGTAGTAATTTCTTCTAATCTGTTAACTTCGAAGTCAACATAAACGTATAAACACCTACTATCCTATCAAATTGTTACTACAAATTAAAGCATACTTTGCATCCTTTCTAATGTGTGTTGATGGTAATAACAAATGATTCTGAGTTGCTAACATAAAGGAAAAAAGGTTCTAGCATCATTTCTATTTCAAAGTACCTCTAATATGAATAAAGGATCCTAATTTAACGTTCTTGCAATATTTCAGAGACAATAAAACACTACCAACAGACAAAATTCACAGGCAATCACTATCTATTTGGTATAGACTAGGGCAGGTACCAACAGACAGACCACCTCGGAATCTACTCCTTCCATTCAAAAATGTAAGAGGTTCTAGCTTTGTCCTAAGTCAAACTTCTCCATTGACCAAGTTCATGAAAAAAATGCACCAACATCTGCAACATCAAGTTAGTTTCATTAAATATGTCTTGATAGTGCATTTATTTGGTATTGTATATGTTAACATTTTTTAAATAAACTTGGTCAAAGTTAGATAAGTTTGACTTAGGACAAAACTAAAACCTCAATTTTGAACAGAGGGAGTACATTGATAATTTGGTCAGTATTACAATGATACTGTCATATAGATTAGGGAATGTTTGATAAGTGATGACCATGCAAAACGCTGTACACATGTCCTAATTGATATATTAATGATAATATGTACAGACCATTTAACATGTGCACTTACATAATTTAAAGTAAAATCCAACAAAGCTGTGGTCCTAAGATTTGCAGATACCTGAACATGTGAGTGAAGAAATAGCTCATCATCTTCCCGGCAGAAAGCGCCAATCTTGCGTACCTCAACAAGGTTGCCTGAATCTCGGATCTGTAGGATATGTATTGTTTGATATCTCAGAGAAACAATACAAAGCAGGTCCTCATACAAGTAAGCACCAATACTATGTGCCAGATTGATAAAATCATTGCAGAAAGCCTTTTCATCCAGTATGACGCCATCTTCTAGCCTGGTAACAGAAATACAGATGTCCTAATCCACCCAAACGATGGAAACAATGGTTACAAAATATATTGTAACTTAGACCCCCAAAAAATGCATTCCTCCTGAAACAAGAACTATACCGCACAAGATAGAAAGTTATTTTCTCAATTGATGGCACGCCATGTATTGCACCCTCAGTGGCAGTTGAATCATTACTTTGTGCAGTTGATGTTGCAAATAAGCCAAATTGATGGCATTCCATGTACAGGAAAAAGTCCTTGCAAATGTATTCATTGCTGGATGCAAGTGGAATTGAGTAGAGCTGCTTAAAGAAGCTATCAAACTTCTTTGCTTTTGGTGGAAGATCATGAGAATCACATTCTTCAGTGCATGAATATGTCAACCAGATGGGGCGGTATACAATCAAATCTTGGTGGTTTCGGCTAAAAGCCACAAGATACTTCCCATCATCAGTGAACTTGCGAAATGAATAGTCTGGGCAATCTATGTCATATATCGTGTAGCTTGGAACCAAATTCTCATAGAACTGTCTAATAGTGTTAACCTGTCAGCGGTATGGAAAGAACAACAAAAGACAGCTTAGATCTACTTGCATGATCAGAAGAACAATTGGAATTTAATTTGAACATTAAAGAGCATGCTATCGCCCCTAATTATGTGTTGCTACAACATTCACCAAGGCAAAAGGCTACAGAATATACCGTAACACACGGAGCTGTGCATACATAATGAAATCATATGAGATGAATTACATTGGTAAGATTCTTGCTCTTTCACTTTTCATCATCTAGCATAAATATAGAAGACCACAAATGTTCTCTGATTATCTGTTCTTCCATTATCTGTTGCAGAGCATAATATTCTCTGGTTTCTATATGCTATAATTAAAAAGAAGTTAGCAAGAACCAATGTTTTAAATCGCGGGCTAAACCATTTAGCGGTCATCTCCTCCAGCCGCTAAGAGCTGCTATAGCGAGCTAATAGCACCGCTAATCAGTTTAGCAGAAATTTAAAAAAGCACATGTCGTGCGCATGCAGCTGGCTTGGTTCACATACATCTACGTGGGCCATTTGTACCTAGGAACCTGGCCCAAGGCAGCAGGCCGAATGGTCTGATTTTGCTTCCTCGGGCCACCACCATGTCAACGCAGGGCATTGGCCAGAGCTTGTAGCTGCTGGGTGCTGGCCCGCATGCGTGCGTGGGGGCTATTGGCCCAGCTAGCTGCCAATGCTGCCGCCGAGCGCCAGAACACACGCGTGTGCCTGATAGCCCAGCACGCATTAGCGGCGCTATCTCACTCGCCGCTACGGCGTTTAGCGGTGCTAATTACTGCGATAGCGAGCTTAGCTTCTCTAGCGGAAGAAAGAGCCATATCGTAGCGGGAGCTTCTCTAAAACGCTATAGCACCGCTATAGCCCGCTAATTTGAACATGGGCAAGAACTCAATGTGGAATGTTACATCATTATTTCAGACTTCCAGTGTCAAGTTGGGTTACATTCATTACCATTTGTTAACATAAACTACGCAGCTAACAGAAATACACAACCATATCTACTGACAAGGTACTCTCGTATAATAATTGATCTATAAATGTATCATCTGAATAATCATGAGCTAGCATAGATTAAAGAGAACATTATCGAAACTAACCCACGCACATTTGGAGCATTATCGAAACTAACCCACGCACATTTGGAGCATGGCCTAGCGATAGCGCTCAGAAGGCCTGATTTAGCTTTTGTTATTTTCCTGCACTTCAGTGATCTTTGCGATCATGACGGTCATAGTTCACTAAATCATTAGGTATGTCTAATCATCTCAGGCTTCCGTGTCCTACTGCATGGACATCGACGCAGCAACCCTAGCAAGCCCACAAAGGCAGAGCAAAAGCTAATCACACAATCTTGAGGCGAACTCCAAATAGCAACCACACCTAACCCTCTCCAGACCGAAGCAGTGGTTCCCTGGCTCCAATGAAGGAAGCCAGCCACACTTTGGCCGTCCTCGAGACCCGCCACACGACCCTACCAGACACGACAGGAACTGATCAAGGAGCAGAGGAAGGGTGGGGACGAGAAAACGTACCGCAGCGCCGGGGCGCGGGGAGAGGAGCTGGCGGTCGAAGACCCTGGAGGCGACGTTCCCGCTGCGGAAGAAGCGCACCATCTCAGTCACCGCGCCGCGCGTGGCCGCCTCCGCGGAGGCAGCATCGCACGTGCGCACACGCGAGGCGGGTGGCGGAGGGAGGGAATAGGATAGGACGGCCGCGCTGGGCGGGGAGCTCTGGGGTTCTCCTCGGGGATGCGCCGGTGGTAGTGTGGGGCGCGGGGAAGCCGGAGAAATTTTGGGGACGGGAGAACCGGAGAAGAGAGGGGATCTTCGTTTGTGGCGGTGGTGAAATTTTGGGAAGCGGACGGAATGGGAGTGGTGTGGGGAGCGTGTGGAGGGAGTTGAGACGTGAGGCCGGTGGGGGGAACACGAGGGGTGGCTGTGGCCCCGGCGCCCGCCACCGGGAGGGGACGAGGGATGGGGGCACTGCCGCACTGGGCGGTCTCGCCGGTCACCGGGATAGGTATGTGACTGATGGACACGTATGCATACTTTTTTTTGCGGTCACGAGTAAAGTCAATTATTACTTCTTTACCCCAGTTTTGACGAAAACGTCCATATAACGACATCTTTGCATACATTGCATCACCAAACTACAACCGCAAAGGAACTTCATGTGACAGCACTTGCTAACAAGCAAGGATGAGGCGGCGGCTGTGATCAAAGTAGTTCAAAGCTCAGGTTGAGATGGAGAAGAGGAAGAAACTATGCGTGCTATTGACGGATCACGCTAGCGAATTCAACTCGACAGAGTTCGGTCTTTACTGCACAGAGCAAAGAGTCGAGCTTCTATTGGTGGACAACACCCTCGGAACAAGAGATATAACAACAGCCCGGTTGGCTCCGAAGGGCTTTTCTGCTTACCCTTCATTCTCTCTCTCAAATTATATACCAACCAAGAAAAACCATATGAGAATAATCTAAGAATAAGTCGACAAATTATATTACTTCGGACCAGCCAGCCATCATATACGGAATTCACTGTATTAATAGGGGAGCCAAATCAACACACATGGCCGATTCCACCACATTACCCCCTAATGGTTAAATTCCTCCGAATATTATGGGCTCCACAGTAATTTTCATTCTAACAACAGCTACTTTACTCCTACTCTCCCTTCGTTCATTGCCATGCTTCGACCTTTGGTAAAAACTTTTCGAACCTTCGTTCATCCGTTTCCTTCTAGTTTCCTTTGCTGTAGACGCTCACTTTTGTCGTGCCTTTGTCTGAGGCCTTTGGTCAGCGACCCCTTCGGCGCCCATTTGGGGCTATGGCCGACATCACCCCTTCAGTGCCATGCAAAGGCAACCCTTTGCCAACAAACCTGAAATCTTTGGCATAAGAAGCGAGTTAATCTTCGAAACCCTTCAGTCCCCTAGTGCCGAAGGTGGCTTCCCAACAGTGCCATCTCATGACTCTGGATTCCCCGCAACAAAATGGTGGTGTAGAGAGGTGGAATCAAACCATCACCAGCATGCATGCAGCATGCTCAAAGCAAAAAAGATACCACCGATGTTCTAGGTCGTGGTGATGAGCACGACAGTGTTACATCTTCAACTGCTCTCCCACGAAGAGCTTGAAGGGGATAATGTTGTTTGAGTGTGGCATAGGCAAAAGTCTTAATTCTCCTTCTCCGCATTTCGGTTGCGTCAGGCATATGAAGATGATGAGGCCCAACCTTTCCAAGCTTGAGGATAGGAGCACATCAATGGTGTTTTTGGGCTACATATGAGCCAAGGAGCAAGGCAAACGCATATTAGTTGTTCGATCCACAGGCGCAACGTGTTGTTGTCTCGCAGGAGTTGTGGAGTGGCAGACCCAAGTTGGGGTGAAGAGAAAAAGTGATGAGCGATGCGGCAACACCTGGAGTAGCATCCTCTACTCTAGAAATAGAGGAAGACACACCGATGTAGTCGCCTCTAGGGTAGGCGACCACGTTTGCCCAAATTACCACCAAACCTAGCTCGGTCTCGTCAATTCTATGTAACGCCCCATCCGGTGGTGTCCCTGCATGCCAATGCTAGTTACGACGATGAGCATCTCCGATTGGATGCCATCAACAAGTACATCAGCCACAACAAATCCCTTGGGATGGTGCCTCATGATCCGGGCAATCATGAGCTACATCTAGTAAGCGCGGAGGAGCCAACGTCGTTCGCGAACACTGAGTGCAATCATATATAAGTGGAGGTGCACCATGATCAAGGAGACGGAGTCCATCACAGACAACGATACATGGGAGCTTGTTGATCCACTGACGAATTGGTGAGCAATGAGGCTGAAATAGGTGTAAAAGGTGAATTATGGCAACTTCGAGAATGTGCTAGAGCGCAAGGCATGATTTATTGCAAGGAGATTCATGTAGGGTGGAGGTACTGATTTTGAGGAGCTGTTTGTTATGGTTGCCTAGATGGAATACATACAATTGCTACTTGCGCTAGTGGCAACAAAGAAAGAGTGTCGACCACATGGATGTGAAATCCGCTTTTGTGAACGGGGAGCTCGCTGAGGAAGTTCACGTACAACGGCAGCCTGGATTCGCTATGAAGGGAGAAGAACAGAAGGTTCTATGGCTATGCAAGGCCTTGTACGGTTTGCAGCAGGCATCGAGGGCATGGAACATCAAGCTCAACACCAGCCTCGGGTCGCTCGGCTTCACCAAGTGCAGCACTGATGTGTGACATCCCATAATTTCGGAGGATAATTAAGCTCCGTTGGTATTTCTTATGGTCCACAGATATAATTGTTGACGCTCGTTAAATACCAAATTCGACCGTTAATTCGATTAGAAAATTATGAGAGCTAGCATTTCTTGCATGCATATTTATTCATAATAATGCTATCTCCAAATATCCTCTAGAAAATAGTGATATATAGGGATTTGAGCAGAAACAAAGGAGAAACACATCCTTGGTGGCAAGGAGCAAAACACCGACGAATCAGCTCGTGCCACCTCAGCCTCCTATGGATCAAAAGGCCTGCAACTACCCCAAACCAACATAAAACTCCTCGTGGCAATGACCATGTACCAGAGGGCCCACCTGCCAGCCACCCTTGCAAAAGGCGGTGGCCAATGGCGGTTACACAGGTTTGGCCGAACCAGCCTTGCACCGCCTCATCTCCAGCTTGCACGTGATAGCACCTGGTCACTCCCCAACATTGGTTATGCATGCGCCCACTTGTTTTACCGGCCACAACCGACCTTACCAAGGCTATAAATATGAGGGGAGGGGTTCCAAATGAAAACACACCTTAAGCTACTTATTTTCTCATTCCTCTCTTGTTTAGTTCATAGGCTAGTAGAGTTTAGGCTGAAGTAGCTCTTCTTCAGGTTCTCAGGATTGCTAGGAGTCTTCGGTATGGCTTTAGCTCTTACCTTCCTTTGCAATTCTGGATATTCTTAATAGAGTTATCTTCTAGATTTATATACTCGCATGGTTCATATTCTGCGGTGTCAGATTATGCTCTATGATTAGTTTATATTCGTATCATATACCTTGCATGATTAGACGAGCAAATCTAGTGCCCTGGCTCCGGTTACAATATTTAATTATTTGCTCTAGTATGATATCTGTCGATGTGGAGGGTCGGAGCTCCGCGTGGGATACTAGTATCACTTGTTAATGCAGGCATGGTGCCTGGGTTAATCAAGTGTTACTGGATGTCACTTTATCCCACGGTTTGTAGAGGTAGGCAACAGGTGGTGACAGCCCTGTATGTCCTCTATAATCCTCCATATTCGGGTAGAGGGGTAGGAGGTCCATAAACTAGCCGAGTTGGCTGGTGGCTCCTTTGCCAGTCATGTGTGGTTCTCCCGGTAGTGCCTGGAAGCCTAGAGTTGAGTCCTAATCATGTGTGTGTATGCGCGTGCGCAAGTACCATATAAGCTGTAGCTTAGATTAGAAGTACATAAGTCCCGAGTAGCTTTCTTCTTTCTTTCTCCCTCCCTATGCCTACTCAAGTTTGAGCATGAGTAACTTGTGTGTCACACTACCTCTATCCATATTTTATACTTACCCCTGCTTGTACAACTGAATATTCAATGAAGAATTAATCATCAACTTATCTATTCTGTAACCGCTGCCTTCCCTATGGAAATATAAATATGACACCCGAGATTACTCGTGGGTAAATTGCTACAATGGTATTCCGTGTGCTTGCTGATTTATCTGTGACCTTAACAAATACCAACAAGCATTTTTTGCGTCGTTGCCTGGAAACGCACTGGTTAAAAGAGTAGCTAAAGTTCTTGATTAATCTCATAGTTGATATTCATTGCCCAAACAGGCTAACTTGGCTTTGTTTTCTCTTTTATGTGAAAATAGGGTAGTGTATGACTGGTTTCGACCTGCCGCAAAACTTCACCGACGATCCGGAGTCACTTTTGAGAAGAGTTGGACCCCGTGTCGTACCTCCTTAGATCTCACTCTTGACAGGCGAAACAGTCACCCGGATCATCAATTTCCAACGCTATGGCTAGAAGACACTCCGTGAGTTCTCGACTCCTTCCGCTGACAATGTTCCCGTGGGGTCCACGATCAACACTGGAAGAGAGAACTTCGAGATCAAGACGGGTCTTATCACGATGGTGTAGGCCAGCCCTTTTGTGGCATGGCCAATGAGTACGCCAGCGCACATCTCCAACAATTCCTGGAGCTCTGCAGTACCTTCGTTATCAAGGGAGTCACGCAAGATGCGATCCGACTCCGATTGTTCCCATTCTCTCTTCTTGGGAGAGCAGAACAGTGGTTTTATGCCAATCGAAGTGCGGTAGACACCTGGCCCAACTATTCCAAGGCGTTCCTCGCCGAATTCTTTCCAATGGGCAAGACCAATGCTCTTTGTGGAAGGATTTTGAGCTTCCAGTAGGCGTCAAATGAGTCAATACCCGAATCATGGGAGAGGCTTCAGGAGTACATCCTGGCATGTCCGCACCATGGGATAGACAGATGGCTCATTCTACAGAACTTCTACTACAGTCTGATGCCAACAGCTCGTGACCACGTTGATGTAGCATCGACGCTGCTGCAGGTGGTGCCTTCTTCTCGGTAACCATTGACAGGGCAACAGCTTTGATCGAGAAGATGGTGTCCAACCAAGGTTGGAACGAAGAACGTCTCCAACCACGCCAGCGGGGGCATGCGCACCGTTAAGGAGACGGACATGCTAGCCGTCAAGCTTGACCTCATACTCAAGAAGATGGATGATCGTTCCCAGGATAAGGGTCCAACACACGCACTTCAAGCCTTAGATGCTCGCATGATGTGCGAGGTCTGCGGGAACACCGGACATTCGGGGAACGACTTCCCCGAAACTCGTGAGGATGTCATGTACATTAACAACCACAACAACAGGTTTCATCCACAAGGAGGTCAAGGGTGGTATCAGTCGCGCCCCTACTACCAAGGAGGTAATGGTAATCAAAATTCTTTCAATCCTAACCAGCCTTCTTTGTGAGACCTCGTGCTTGGCTAAACAAAGATCAATGAATCACTACAAAAGAAGCTGGCCGCCAACGACAAGTCTCTAGATACTACCATGCCAAGATGGATGGCATCTCCTCTGTTATCAAGAACCAGCTGAGCTTCAACAAGATGTTGGAAACTCAAAGTTGGCTGCTACTATTCCCTCTACTGAGACAGGGAAGATTCCGAGGCAACTCGAATCTTCCATGGAGAATGTCAACGCGGTGACCACGAGAGGAGGTAAGACCAGTCGTGATCCCCCTTATCCTAACCATGCCAGCAGGGAAAAGGAAAACAAGATGGTGCAAGAACCGCCCAACAATGATGACACCTACAAGGTGCATGTGGGGAAAATGGCTCCTCATGAATTCTACGACACTCAACTGCTGTCGTTCCCCACCAGAATCAGGAAGCCAACACCGGATGAGCAATTCAGCTGCTTCGTGTACATTATCCAACGAGTTAACATCAATATGCCCTTGCTGGATGCGATGAAAATTCTGACTTATGCTCTCTGTCTTAAGGACATAATCAACAACAAGCGACCGTTACCAACTACTGAAGTAATCAAGCTCACTGAGGCATGTGCACAGTTATACTCTAGCAGCTTCCTGAAAAGAAGAAGGATCCGGGGTGTCCCACTATCAGTTGCTCAATTGTGACACAGAACTTCGACCAGACCCTATGCAATCTGGACGCCAGTGTCAGCGTTATGCCTAATGTAGTCTTTGATCAGTTGAACTACTCAATCTTGACTCTAATGCCAATGCAGTTACAACTGGCTGATTTCTCAGTTCGGTATCTAGAAGGCATTGCCGAAGATATTCCGGTAAGGGTATGGGATTGCTTCATCCCCATCGACTTTGTGGTACTGCACATGGATGACCACGAGAAGACAACCGTTATCCTGGGATGGCCATTCCTTAGCACAGCAGATGCACATATTGATGTTGGAGTTGGAGAAATCCGGCTCCACGTCAATGGAAAGGAGGAAAAGTTTGATTTCCGGCCAAGGAGGGAGCAAAGTTCAATGATCCGGATCAAATATGGGCCAAATCCTTAGACTATCATCGAAGTCGAAGTTACACCCCCAAGGAGGATAGCCTCATCATCTTTGTGAAGAAATTCATGGGAGGTGAACAAAGAAGAACAAGAAGGCAAGAGCCGAAGCATAAACCTCCAGCTCCAAAGTCCAAGAATTCATCACCCGCACCACTTAAATCAAAGAAAATCAAGAAGGTGTGGTGAGTGAAAACAAAGTCGCCGTCCTCAACCTCCTCTCCAAGTGCGGACACATCGGACCTTAAACCAAGAGGTAGCTTGGGCAGGACCTCCTCCCAGGTAAACTGTGCCTTTACTGCTTTCAATAAAAATAAATTCTATAAAAACAACAAAAATATTTATCTGCTTTATTTCCCTTCCACATTTGCGGTAAGAATGCTCTAGCTTTTCTAGAGTTGAAATGATGAATAATTGCTATGTCTTTCCTCTGCCTGTTATGCCTAGCCTATAGCTTAGTGCTCTCTCGAATTTTGTGTTTGTTGGCTATTTTAAACCTTTGCCATGAGCCTGAAATCTCGTGGGTTGCGAATGCTTAATTCGATTCTAGGCTATTGTGAGTTCAGATATGGTAAATAGAGCTTTACAAACTCGTTTTGAGTGAAACATGATATCTGGAGTTTTTGGTTTTCAAAAAAAGCGGAAGGACAAGTTCCTCGATGATAATACCAGTCCTACCAGAGCCATATGTCATACATGTTGAAAATCCTATACATATGCTGCTTACTATTTCATTAAGCTTTGCTAAATTGTTGTGACCCTAGTGAGATGCTTTTCATAGTCTCTTGATCAAGATTGCGCATACTCCACCTCCATTTCAAAATTCCTACACCGGGAATTAGCATATTCCATCCATCCACCAAATAAATACTCCATGTGATACATGATCTCTCTCTCAAACACTCCTGCAAAAGGGACATGGTTATGCCAAAGAAAAAGAAAGACATGCCAAAGAGCATGGTTCATAAAAAAAAAGAAAAAGAGGCTAGCCATGTCCAAAAAAAATAAAAGGAGGGAGAGGTCATGCAAAAGGAGTATCCATACCACCATTCATTCACCCACACATACGCACATCTTGATCTTGGTTATATGACTTGTTTTCTCCATGGACCCATTCTATGGCTTTGTAAAAATATGAGTTACATGTATGCCTTACTTCTTTCCTACCTTAAGCCCTACAAAAGCCTTCGTATGAGAAGAGGCAAGCAATGCCCTGGTGAGCATATATACACATTGAGCGATCCGAGAGATTCATTCAAGGAACTTGGTCTTAATTTTTAAAATTCAAAATAAAACCTCCAGATGGATTGTGGAACAAAGAAGGGGTAAGTATTGCTCTAGCAACCGTTCTAACTCTCAACACCTGTCGGTGTTTTACTGCCACGCCCACTGAGGGATACCCCCGAGGTGGTGAGTTTGTATGTAGGATGTCGCTGAGATCAGGAACTCGAAGGTGTAAGGAACACAAAGTTTAGACAGGTTCAGGCTGCTGAGAGCGTAATACCCTACGTCCTGCGTGGTTTGTATTGCCTTAGGTGTTGTTGACACCAGATTTTGACACGTGTTGAATCGGCGTCAGGAGGAGAAGATTGGCCGATGCGGCAGATCTGAAGGCTGCAGAAAGGAATCGGCCGATTGAGGTAACAGTTGGAAATCGGCCGATTGGTGGCGCAGCGTATGCCAACAGGATGGGATTATTCCAGAAGATCCTGGTCAAAAGCTGGTCAACAGGGCACGCCAGATCGGTCAAGGAGTAATTGAAGGGAATCCTGATTGGATTAGGGAACGGCGGCGGAAGATTCTGCGCGAGTCCGTTTCCTTTAAAAATCCTTATAGATATAGTAGTTTTCCTGTTTTTTAATAAGGTTGTAACAAGTCGTGATCGACCAGGAGTCCTAGCTTTAGGGTATAAATAGGAGTCATCAGGGTCTTGCAAAGAATCAACACATCAATCAACAACAATACTTCTACTTTTCCAGCAATTTACTTTCAAGTCGGCGACTTCGCCAATACCTTTTCTTCTTTCACGAGTTCGTACGGATTGGCAGGGCTGCATCAACTTGATCTCCGGCCAATTGGTAGGTTCCGCTTACCGAGTAATATCCGAGCTTTAACTACGGGCGCATCGCTGTGGTTTCGTTTGGATTTATTCACCAGTTATCGATATTTACTAGAATTGCAAGTTTTACCTGTTATTCTAGTATTATCACCAGTTATCCAGCTTGAGATTTGAGTAATCGGCTTCGTCATTGTTCTCCTTCGATTTATTATCATACAGCCGATTAGATCTATTTCAAGTGTTGCTTCTGTAGTAATTGTTTAGATCGCTCTAGCAGTTTTCTTTACAATTACTATACGATCATCGGCTGATCCATAGCCGATCATCTCGACAGCAAATTGGCCGATTTCGCCGACGCACTCCTCAGGACAGATCGGAACTCCAGCCGATCGACGCGCCTGGAATTTAATACTCTATTTCCTTGTCAATCAACAGGTCAGATTGACTGGCACACCGCGCGAACCGCACCAGGGCGATAACCCGAACAGGAGCTAAGCAGATTCTCCCGGGTCGTGTGTCAGACGCTGAAGACCCATCGGCCGATTCCTATCCGGCCGATTTTAGCGCCAACACACTTTTGGCACGCCCGGTGGGACCATCCCAGATCTGATATGTCGAAGAACACAGAAATCTCCGACAGCAACATCATTGAGGTCACAGAAGCTGATCTCAAGGACGACCAGAGGGAAGAACTGGCCAAACATCTAGAAGACTACAAGAAGATGTACCTCCAGTCGTTCAGTCGTTCCAGAAGCGGGGAGGCAGTCAAGAAGGCTCCTATTCTAGCACCTCGCCACATCACCATTGCTGAAGACTCGGGCAAGATGTCAGAGATGATTCAACAGTCCGTGTATCAAGCGTTCATCAACCAATCCTCGGTGATGAGCAACACGGTGTATAACGCCGTAGTCAACTCTCTGGCCAACGGAGCCGTCCAAGGCTATCAGGGACTGGCATATGCCCCTCCAACTACTCGACCAGCCAGAAGCCTACCATACACATCCCAATCGGCTCCTCAGCCGATATTGACGCAACGCGAGGGGTACAGCTCTCCACCACCTCCGGCGTCTCCAAGATACAGCGGTGCACCATGTCTCCCATCGCAAGCGCCGCTTCAACCCGTTCAGATGGCTTCTGTGCAAACGCTACCTACGAGCTCAGCGCCTTGGGGGACGTCAGCCACAGCATATTTTCCCGAGCCAGCGAACGGGCATGGCAGTTATTCGGTTCAGGTACCATACCAATCGGCCGCCCGGCCGACGGTCTCCCAGTATCAGCCGATCTTATCAGAAATCGGCAGGGGGGCAAACACTGTGGAAGTACTCAGAGGCACGGCGCCAGCAGTGACGTACGAAGGGGGTGCGGACTCATTTCGCCATCAACTATCGGCCGCTCAGCAAAATTCGCCGATTCATCACCCGGCCGTACCAGCCCTTCAACACATGCCCGCGCCGCGAACAGCTGTTCATCAGCAGCAGGTGGACTGGACGGCAAGAATAGCAGAAGTAATCCAGGATCAGTTTGGACTGAAGCCGAAAGTTCAAACTTATACTTACAAGACGCCGTATCCATCGGCCTATGACTCGCTGCCGTTCCCACACCGCTACAAAGTTCCTGATTTCACCAAGTTCTGAGGGACGGACGACACATCCACTGTGGAGCATATCAACCGATTCATCATCCAGTGCGGAGAAGCTGCCACGCAAGATGCCCTGAGGGTGCGTTTATTTTCATCATCTCTGTCCGGATCGGCCTTCCAGTGGTTCACCACTTTACCGCCGAATTCTATCATCACTTGGGCCGATCTGGAGAAACAATTCCACAGGTACTTCTATGCAGGAGTGCACGAGATGAAGATTTCGGATTTGACCAGCCTCAGGCAGAGGAGCGATGAACCAGTGACAGGGTATATACAGAGGTTCAGAGAAATCCGGAACAAATGCTACAGTCTGGCTCTGACCGATGCACAGTTGGCCGATATCGCTTTCCAAGGCCTTTTGCCACAAATCAAAGAGAGATATGCTGCCCAAGAGTTTGAAAGCCTGAGCCAAATCGTCCACCGATTGTCAGGGCAAGAGGTCCGACCGTTCGAACAGCGGAGGAACTTCCAAAAGAAGGTGGCATACTTGGAGGGTTCTGAATCCGATGCGGAAGAAGAAATCGGCCTGGCAGAATGGGTAAAAGGGAAAAAACCAATATTTTGCCCCTTTGGCAAGAAGGAGCCAGAGACATTCGGCTTTGACACGTCAAAGGCCGATAAAATTTTTGATCTACTGCTTCAGGAGGGGCAGATTAAGCTGTCTCAACATCACACCATCCCTACGGCCGATCAACTTAAGAAGATGAAATACTGCAAGTGGCACAACGCTACTTCTCATGACATAAATGAATGTAAAGTCTTCTGCCAGCAGATACAATCGGCCATCGAGCAGGGGCGGCTTAAGTTTGACACTCCAACCAAATCAGCAAAGCCGATGAAGATAGATCAGCATCCCTTCCCGACCAACACGGTTAACGCTGGGGGAACCTCAAGTCAAACCAAGGTGCTGACGTCAGAATCGGCGAGAAGAGGCGGCGCTGTCGACCCCAGGAGGCAGGTCACGACGGAAGAAATCAGAAGGAACAGGCGAGGGCCAGAACGACCACGCAGGCCTGTCACCTCCCAATTCTTACTAAGTAAATATCGACAGCAGCAAGAACAAGCACAATACCAGGAAGAGATGATACGTCGGCATGAAGATCACTGGCAATGTCCGTTCTTCATCCACTGTTGGGAGAACGATATCAGATTGCCATCTGCCGACAACTGTCCGAAGTGTAACGGATTGAGATGCAACGATCGCCCGAAGCCACACTCTAGGGACAGAGGATCAGAGCCGATCAACAGAAATCGGCGCGAAGAACGGCGCGTTTCGGTGCATGATCGGCTGGGGGGCAGAGTTGACCAGTGCAACAGGTCAAAAAGCAAGATCGGCCAGCAAGATGGACTGGGGGGCAGGATCAGCGCGCACGATCGGCTGGAAGAGATGGCCGGTGAGAGGGTGTCAGACGAAGATCCCCTAGGAAGGGAACCAGATTGGGAATACGCCAGATCATCGGCCAAACCAGTGAATCCCAGGTGGTGTCCCGATGGCCTATCCAGATCCCAAAAGCGAAGGATCCAACGCCTACGCCAGTGGGAACATCAAGAAGAAGAACAAAGACAGGTGCCAGAGAGAAGGAATGTGAAATCTCGAGTTTGGCGCCCAAAGAAAAACGATCAAGAAACGAGCAACCAAGAATCGGCAGCCAAAATTGATATGGTATTCATACTGCCGATGGAGTTCATGGCGCCCAACGATCGAGATAAAGTAACAAAAACAGAAGCAGAACAAATGGCACAACTAGTATTAGAGCCGATGACGGCTACGTTTGAAAAACCAGAAGAAGAAAAACGGCAGCATCTCAAAGCGCTGTTTCTCAAGGGCTATGTCAACGGGAGACCCGTCACCAGATTACTGGTAGATGGAGGCGCGGCAGTTAACATCATGCCGTATGCCATGTTCCGCAAGCTGGGCAAGGGCGATGATGACCTCACCAAGACGGACATGATGCTAAAGGATTTTGAAGGCAACGTGTCACCCGCCCGCGGAGCGCTCTGCGTCGACCTCACTATCGGCAGTAAGACCCTCCCTACGACTTTCTTCGTTATTAATGGCAAGGGGTCCTATAATATGCTGCTTGGTCATGACTGGATACACGCAAACTGCTGTGTCCCATCTACTATGCATCAATGCCTTGTGTAATGGGTCGGCGACAGTACAGAGATAGTCGCTGCCGATTCCATCTACAGCGTTGCAGCGGCCGACACACAACAGTGGAGCTGCGAACACGTCAAGTGTATATCTGGCAGGACTTGGGACACTGACTTCCTGAGAGTGTCCGATTTCGGTCTACAGCCGATCCAAGCAGTCGGCTCTGAAGATTCAGAATAAATGGATCAGCTCGTCCGAGAAGATGGGAAGCTGGGGCATGGGTTCACGTCGGCCGATTTATTGGAGATGGTAGATTTGGGAGATAGCAGCAAATCAAGGCCGACGTGCCCCTGGTAATGCATATATTCTGGAGACAGTCGAAAGGGAGGAATTCCCAAGAGCTTTAAATGGACGATATCTGAAGAGGTACTATCCAAGCATTTGGGTAGACGCATAACTTACAGCAAAATATGTCTAGGTAACATGGCCGATTTCTCATCGGTTTTCTGGCTACACATCTGGTGAAAGAAATATTGGGATTCATTATTGAATGGAAATTACAGATTACATGGCCGACATGGTATAAGTCGCCTTTGGAATAAAAATACTGGTGTGTCTACTGATTACGCCTACGCTGGATGTCTCTTTCGATGCGACCTAGTTTTATCATGAGGGTGAGCCTTTTCTCTTTCAAGTCCTCTACAGTGGCTCCAGTTTCAGCTAGGTTGCAGAGTTCTTTCAGCAGGCGGGCCTTCTCCTCTTCCAGATCTTCCATGGCGACTTCAGTTGTAGCTTTACAAGGAAGTGAAGAATTTTTGTTGGAAGATGGTCGCTTGCGGACCAAAAGATGAGCACTTATGAGGTCCGAATATTCCTGGACAGCGGCAGGGACATGATCTCTGAGTTCCTCAGCATGAGTTCTTATCAGATTTCTGTCTGCCTGTGTTAATGGCTCTTCTGAATGCATGATTTCTATCGCTCGTTCTAGATCAGAGCTGAGACGGTTTGGCTAAACAGAGATAAAGGGGGTTACCCAGTATCAGAGCGATTTGAAATGCTTAAGAAAAGGGTAGAGGGGGAGTTCATACCTGGTTGACAGAGGAAGAGGATAAAGAGGACGAACGAGACATCTTGCCGTTCAGTTGGGACAGTAAAAGAAGAAGAGATAAGTGATGCGTGTGCCTCTAGAGATGGTGAACGGTCTGCGTATAAATGAAGAGGAGGTAGATGGATGGTGAGACACGTCCTATCGGAGTAAATGCGTACATAAATGCGAGGCAGACTGAAAAAGCAGTTCAAAACCAAACCGGCGCAGTGGCATTAAAGGAGCAATAATGTTTAACATATTTTTTACAGCCCAAGGAAAGCATCTATGGCTACAATCGCTCGTCGTATAATTTGATCGGCCGATTCTACTATTCTCTGATCATTTTTGGCCGATCCTGGTACTTCTGACACGCGGCGACGGAGCCTTATTGTTTCGCGGGCCAGATGTTGCCTTTCTTGCTTCAGCTCGCTGATCATGGTTGGGAGTTCTTGGAGCTTCTTCTCTTCAGTGGCTATCTCTTTGGTTATCTGTTCCATCTCCTTGGCTAGTTCTGCTCTCCTCCGTTTCAGCCGATCTATTGCGCCGACGACGTCCGGACGGCAGTTCTCGAGGAAGTTGATTCTGTGATGTACTTCCTGAGTCCGATGCTTGTACGAGTCAACCTCCTCCTGAGTTTTGGCCATCTGAGCACGATCGGCCATACGTTGCAGTGCCCTGGAGACCGGAATCTGCATGCCCTCTATATAGGCAGCATACCCCAAGTCTACCGACACTTCATCCGGGATGTGATCTTTGACCTCATTGAAAAGTCGTCGGATCGGCGATGCATCTTCCACCAATTGGCCGATGTCACCTTGGAGGAGAGTACGAATGCTTTCGAGCTTAGAGCGGACGTCGTCGGAGGTAGAGCTCGATGGAACTGCGTGTGAGGCAATTTCTTCTTCATCGGCCAAGGAGACAACAAAGGAAAAGATGCTATTGTTGGGAGTATCTTGCTCCTGTAAGGGAACAAAGTAAAGGGTAAGCAAGCGGTGAAAGAAAATCGGCCGATTCTGATGGTAAGATTGTTACCTCTTTGAAACGAATCTCTCTTGCCTGCGCCGGTGGAAGTGTTTCCCTTGTTTCAGGGACTGGTGCACTTGGTTCGCCGGAAGAAGAAGATTCGATCGTTATCAGTGCTCCGCTTGGGCCAGCTTCCTGAGAAAGACATAAATTCCCGTGAAAATACTATGGGAAAATGAAATGAGATGGTAATGGAAGTTTGCCATGCCTCTGTGGGTCTCCCGGCCGATTCCTGCTGTGGAGTTATGATCGGCGTACCCAAGTCGACCTGCATTAAAATTGGTTAAGTTCTCTGAATATTAAGGATGCAGGGTAAGAGATCGTGTACCTCGGCAACAGGAGCTGCTGTAATCCCAGTCCCCACTTGAGACGTGGCCGATAGTTGCGGGGACTGCGGTGGGACAACTTGTGCAGCCTGACAAAGGAATAGAATTGATGTCAGTAGAAGATTTGGGGAATATATGAGATAAATGAGCTTACCTGGACAACTTCTACTAATAGTGATGCTGCAGCGGCCCCGGCTTCGGCGGTGACTTGGGGATCGGCCGTCTCGACAACTGGTAGGGGTGAAGGACCTGAGGCCTCGGCGAGTATCACCTCCACTTGATCGACCGATCCAACACGGGGAGTCTCGGCCGATACTGCTGCCATCTGGCTCGCCGATCCGATGCGGGAGATTTCAGCCGATGCTATTGTCGCCTGATCGGCCGATCCAATGCGAGCTCGCATCCGACGGCTGGTTATCTTTGATGTTGGTCTTTTGGGTGCTCGTCTTGATCGGCCGATGGAGATATCTCTGACAGATGGAGCATGGAAGCCGATGAGTGGATACGGCGTGTATTGGTGATGGCTGTCAATCGGCCGGCCGCTTCGGCTCCGCATCGGAGGAACATGGCTTTCGGACTAAAGGGATAAACATAAGTTAACAACAAGATGATAATGCGACACTGGAATCGGCTAAGGAAAAAAGGATATACCGCTGCATTTGGGTCAATGTGCTCTGGGTCCAGAATGTTGCAGTAAGATGATGGAGATTTACAGAAGAGATGCTGCTTCCATTCTGCCCACCATAATTTATACTGCTGGGTGGCGAAAGAGGCAACTGACCAGCCGTTCAAGTCAATAGTGCTGGAGTCGGGTACTAGATCGCACAATCGGCTGTAGTCAAGACTTGAAGTTAATCCATCTCTGAATTTTGCCTGGCCGGCGAAATAGACTCGAATCGGCAGTTGGCCAAAACCTAGTTGCCTTGCCGCAGCCGATGGACAGTAGAACTCATAGGTGGGTGAATCCTTTCCTGAGAAGAAGTTAGCCGGCAGAATTCCCGGCTTGATCAAGACGTCCATTAATTCTCTGTCAAATGTATGAGTGGAGAAATCAAAGCATACGGGCAATTCGAAAATCGGCTCTGCGATCTAATATGGATGCCAGATGATCATCTCTTCGCTAAGGCCATTGTAGAAACATCTGAAATATTCAGCTGTACGGGTGGCAGTAAATTGGCAGCCGGGAAAGGCCGATACCGCTTCTCCAACAGATCTGCAGCGGCGATGGACCGATGGATTCTCCTCTGACTCGATGTTGGGAAAGGTCTTTGTCTCTATCTGCTGCTGAGAGACCTTGCTCATGTGTAAATTGAGCTAGAGGGTGATGAACCACCAAGCACCGCCTGGGTTCCCTATCGGCTCCCCCTTCGACAACTTGACGCCGATTTGGTGCATCAGATGGTACGCCGATCCCAGCAAATGTTTACCGAGGGGGATGGCCGATCCTTGTGCAAGAGACTCTGCCAAAGCTTGGGTGTTGGAAGAGGAGCCGACCGCTCTGCCACAAAAGAAATGTTTCTCCAGCCACATCATCAAGAAGGCAGTGTGCTCCCTCTGTGAGACTGTCCCTGTCTTCATGTTTCTACTGATGTATCCTTTCCACCCGTCGATTCCTTTGGTCTCCAGCCGATGAGATGGCTTGAACAGATAATTGAAGGGGATATCGGCGGAGGAAACATCTAGGCCGGTCAGCAGCAGGACATCGGCCAAGGTCGGGGTCATGGGTCCGTGTCCAAAAAGGAATGCGTTAAGTGCATCGGACCAGAAGTAAGAGGCTGCCATAACCAAAGGTTCGTTCTTTTCCATCTGAGACAGAGATAGGTCTATACACTGGCCGATTTTAAGTTCTTCCCATTGGACCTTCCAAGACCCGGCTACCCTCTGGTACCATTCTCTCCACCCGGGTGTTTCATTCGGCCAGGATCTGAATGTGCCTACCCAATGATCTAGATCCATAGATGACTGCTTAAAGGGGATCCTATGAGTTTCTAAACTGATCAGATCCGTTGGATCAAGGCTCCCCATAGGGCCTAGACAGATGAGGTCAGGGGACTCTGAGAGAGGAATGGTGATTCTGTGCCTAAGGGCCTAAAAAAGGGAAAAAGGGAAGAAACTAAGAAAGGGTCCGGAAAATACTGAAGCAGTAGAAAGGCGAAAAGGGGAAAAATTTCGAGCATTTACCTCTGGGATGGAAGCCATCGTCGCCGATGACGCCGCTGGGGAAGCCGCCGATTGGGCCGCTGCCGCCAAAGGAGCAGCCGATGGAGCCTCTGTAGATGGGGTGGTCGCCGATGGAGACGCCATTGGGGGTCGGAGCAGGCCGCGGATGAGATCGCCGGAAAAGGGGGAGCACTTGGAAATCGAAGGAGCTTGGGAAGACGAACAGTGATGCGACAGAGAGAATGCTAGATTCGTGGAGGAGGAGAGGCGGAGAAAGCCAGTACTTAAGAGAGATCAGGGGAGCAAGGGCAAAGATGGTATTTTTACCGCGCCGTCTACACGAGTTCCAGGGGAGCGGTCATTTCGCGCGTCCGGTTCGAGGAAATTGCAATCATTGTGCCGCGGAACGGAAGGAGATTTTTACTGCGCCTGTTTCGGAGGAGAGGATTAAAGAAAAGAGTTTCGAAGAAAAAATTATGTTTTGCTCCGAAACTGGGGGGCATGTGTTGACGCCAGATTTTGACATGTGTTGAATCGGCGTCAGGAGGAGAAGATTGGCCGATGCGGCAGATCTAAAGGCTGCAGAAAGGAATCGGCCGATTGAGGTAACAGTTGAAAATCGGCCGATTGGTGGCGCAGCCTATGCCAACAGGATGGGATTATTCCAGAAGATCCTGGTCAAAAGCTGGTCAACAGGGCACGCCAGATCGGTCAAGGAGTAATTGAAGGGAATCCTGATTGGATTAGGGAACGGCGGCGGACTGCGCGAGTCCGTTTCCTTTAAAAATCCTTATAGATATAGTAGTTTTCCTGTTTTTTAATAAGGTTGTAACAAGTCGTGATCGACCAGGAGTCCTAGCTTTAGGGTATAAATAGGAGTCGTCAGGGTCTTGCAAAGAATCAACACATCAATCAACAACAATACTTCTACTTTTCCAGCAATTTACTTTCAAGTCGGCGACTTCGCCAATACCTTTTCTTCTTTCACGAGTTCGTACGGATTGGCAGGGCTGCATCAACTTGATCTCCGGCCAATTGGTAGGTTCCGCTTACCGAGTAATATCCGAGCTTTAACTACGGGCGCATCGCTGTGGTTTCGTTTGGATTTATTCACCAGTTATCGATATTTACTAGAATTGCAAGTTTTACCTGTTATTCTAGTATTATCACCAGTTATCCAGCTTGAGATTAGAGTAATCGGCTTCGTCATTGTTCTCCTTCGATTTATTATCATACAGCCGATTAGATCTATTTCAAGTGTTGCTTCTGTAGTAATTGTTTAGATCGCTCTAGCAGTTTTCTTTACAATTACTATACGATCATCGGCTGATCCATAGCCGATCATCTCTACAGCAAATCGGCCGATTCGCCGCCGACGCACTCCTCAGGACAGATCGGAACTCCAGCTGATCGACGCGCCTGGAATTTAATACTCTATTTCCTTGTCAATCAACAGGTCAGATTGACTAGCACGCCGCGCGAACCGCACCAAGGCGATAACCCGAACAGGAGCTAAGCAGATTCTCCCGGGTCGTGTGTCCGACGCTGAAGACCCATCGGCCGATTCCTATCCGGCCGATTTTAGCGCCAACAGGTGTTGATCGGGGTGATCTTGGTTGGAGGGGATCTCTGCCTGCCCTTATATAGTTCAGGGGACAGGGTTACATGGAAATCCTAGCCAGATATGAGATCAGGAGTCCTACCCGAGTACTTTTCGGGTAGTTTCCTTCTGTTCCGACTATTTCTACTATGGTACAAGTAGCTCTACTACAATATGTGTAGTTACAATTGGTGTAGGGTGTGGGCCATGTCCCACCCCTTATCCTAGAAGATGTACGCCATGTGCGCAGTCCCGTGGCCCTGGGTCTGACAAGCCCCCGAGCTCTTCATAGTCGAGTACTACAGGCTTTCAAGTACTTCTGAAGGCGTCTTCTGTGGCAGAACCGCCCAAATTAACCCGGCTCAAGTGCATTAACCGTCATCCTTAAAGATGAGCCGGCTACCATGCACTTCAAATGGATTAATCCGACAGTCTATCGGGTAGATCCCGATGCGACCACTTAATATTTCGACCGAAACAAACATACACATAACTCGCACAAAGGCAAGTCCAGAGATTACAACATTCCACAGATTTTATATTCACAAGTCGGACATTAATTATTACAAGTTGAAATCACCACTCGAGTACTTTTAACTTCAACATTAAAATTTATTCAGAGTTTAACAGCAGGGGAAAGAAAAATACGATCATCTAGTGTCGATCTGGATACCACGATGAAGCCCGTACGTGGCATCACTCGGCAGAGTCATTGTTGGCCGGGAACGGATCCCACTCAACGGACTAACCAGGCGGCAAAGCACTCGGCCAAGACAAACCAGCCATCACCTCTTCAAAAGACACACCTGAAAACATTGCCACAAGCAAGGCTGAGTATACTAATATTCAGCAAGGCTTACCCGACTGGTTTTATGCAAAAACCGACTACTAAGCATGCATGGCTCTAAGGTTCTAGGGTTTCTTTTTGCTGAAAAGCAACAAAGAGTAGGTCCTTAATTTCATATTTTAGCTTTCATTATTCTAGTTTATTTAACCATTCTAAGTGAAAGCATCTATCTCTAAGCAACATGGTGGAAAATATTTAACAATCCAACAAGTTTCATCATAGCTATAGTTTCTCTTGTTACTCTATGTGGCAAGAGTATTAAGCAGTCTCAATTACCGCGAGAAATGGACAATTTGAATCAAATTTCTTAACCTTTCAAGGGAAACCTAAACACACGTCACGTGGTTACTCACAGAGTCACACGTGCTACTTTTCCCCTTTATTCCCATTTTATGGATCAGGGCCACCGGCCTCGAGTACAAGAGGTCCACGAACCACGGATGATGCCGAGCCATGACCCCTCTTGCACTCACCATTGGGCCCATGGGACAGAGTCAAGATGGTGGAGCCTGTCCACGCACTGGTTCAAGTACTTAAGCTTACCGATTATCATATTCTCGACATGTGGTTAGTACTTTCAAACGCTTAACCACTGCTACCACACACTGCGGCCTTAGCATTTTTCTCTACTCAGACAGGGCCTCAACCATGAGTACTTTACCACAGCCCCGCCCGTCGACCTTATAGTTGTAGTATGCGGTAAATCAATCAACTCCTATAGTTCTCGCGAGTGGCAGGAAACCACTCGACTTTTACCGTACCTATTAGCAAAGCAACTACTCGAACTTCCTATTCTAGTAGTTATTACATTGGTGCCTAGGATCATGCAGCTAGGATTTCAATCAACTGCTATGAACTTAAATGCACAGGTAAAAAGGAACAACAGTTGCATAATTTAAATACTGGGATCATGCACCGGGGCTTGCCTTCTTGTGTAAAACTAGTCGGGGGTTCTGCGGAACGTTGGTCTGGATCTTCAGCGACTTCTGTTAGATTCACCTGAGCTTCATGCGGTTCACTCTCGGACTCGGGCACCAGATTGTAGATCCCGTCGGCGAGAGTAGTCGAATCTATATGAATGCACATGTATGAGTGGTTTTATTGGTACAAGATTGCATTATAAAGTAGTCAAAATTTAAGTTAAGTAGTCAAGTACTTCATTTTCTTTTCCCTGGGCAGTCATTTGTCGAGTACTTATCTGGATTAACTGACTTCATTAAGTGAGCGAGTGGTTTTGCTTATTGTAAACGGTCATTTTTAACACCAAGCATTAGTTAACCAAAACTACTCGTAGAGGTAGTTTCTGGGTTGCAAAACTACTCGTAGGGGTAGTTTCTGGGTTGAGATTTTTATGCAAAGCTTGCTACTTAGGTACAACTCATTGTAAAAGGTTTTAGCCATTTTTATTTATCAGGTTAAACATGAAAATTCATTAAACGGCTACTGCTAGGTCAAGATTTATTTGCACAGAACAACCTATGCAAGAACTGGTGCTCATCTTGCATAGATTTTGTAGGTTTACTGCAAATTTTTGTAGATTTTTCCTAAGCAAGAACCAGATGTTAACATTTTAGTTTTAAAGGGATCTAGCTTATAACAAAAGTACTCGAAACCACTAGTTGTGCTTGGATTCGGAGCATGAAATTTTTATGAAAGACTTTACTCCTAGCACTGAAGCTACCATTAACATTTCATGAGCAGATCTTTCCTGAAACTCTTGGAACAAAATAAAAGCCATTTAAACTTGGTTTAAATCCACAACTAAAATTGTGTGGAAACAGTTCCAAGGTCTTACAAAGTTGTAGATCTTAGCTTAAAGATTCCAGAACATCTTAGTTTGTTTTTTAAGATCTTTCTGTGAGTTGTTTTGCATCTTCAAAGTTAATAGATTGGTTTTCAAAGTTCTTGTTCCTGGTTTACAGATGAGTCCCTGAGATTTACAGAAAGCTTCTCAGAAAGATTGAAATCGAAGCAATTGGGTTCTTCACACAGGGAAACGGCTACTGCTGGCCAAAATACGGCGACTAGGGTGGCCGGTGGTGAGGGGCGAATGTGGGAGAGGCAAGAGAGGAACAAACCGCACCTGTTTGAGATCTTCGGTGGGGGAGGGGTGGACCGAGGGAGCTTGCTGACGAGGGCACAGAGCCGCCGGCGGGTGCGGATGGTGGAGGTGACGCTCCGAAGAGGAAGATGGCGCGGGGAACGGCTGTGTAGCCTCGGGGTGAGGCGGAGCAGGTGGTGGGAGGGTTGGTTTGGACAATGTGGGGGCAGAGTGGTGTGTCCACGCGTAGGTGGTGACTCGCCGGAGTTGGAGGTTGGGGCGTCGAGCTCAGGTGCCTCGGGTGGGCTTTTATAGGCGCTGGAGGGGGAATGGTGGCCTGGGCACAAGCCTCCGGGGAAGGCGAGACCAGGGGCAAAATCGGGGGCGCAGCCGCCTTGCTGGCGCCGGCGGGGGCTCGCCGTGGCGCTAGCAGCACCCGCGGCAGAGGAATGTCGCCGCATGGAGGCTTCCTGAGGGGGAGAGCGAGATTTTGTGGGCCAGCTGGAGATCTTCCAGTTGCTGGCAGGACCACATGACCGGCGGGCTCGGTTGCGCCGGTTTGCTCCGGTCAGCTGGCCTGCCGGCGATGGGACAGGGTAGGGGAGGAGAGAGGAGGCAGAAGATGATGGGGCTTAAGTGTGAAAAGGAAAATATCAGGGGTCTGGGTGGAAAAAGGAGTTAAAACTCAATCTTCCCAAGGTCAAAACAAAAACATTTGAATACCATTTTGTTCAGCTTTTCAAGACAAACATTTCCTCTTTTATGACTATGGTCAGCTGAGCAATGTATAAAAAGTTATTTTGAAATTCTGAAAACAAGTATTTAAATGACACGTCATTTCATGTGAATTTTTGCACTGCTATCCTTTGAGTTCAACTAGACTTTTGTTGCTCTTGATGTTATAGATGTGCCATTAAAATGTTAGAGTCATTTGTGATCAACTTTGAAAGTTACAAGGGTTTGTTTGCAAGAGTTCAAATGTTTATGCATATATACATATACACATATTCATTTGCTTGAAAGGTAGATTTGATAGGTTGTTTCATACTTCTCTTGCTCTTTGGTGACTGATTTCCTGGTTTGGACCTTTATTTAATCTTTTAGACACCTAGGGTGTCACATTTTTGAGTTCTCCCGTACTCCCTTTTGAAGGTGTCTTCCAAGTACTTTCTTGGCTGCATCGAGGCTGTGAGGTGCTCATGCCCTGAGTAGTTGTGAAGTCTTCTTTTTATATGGGGTGCGATTAAACTTGCACTCCATATGGAGTAGCCCCCGAGCCTTAGGTTGACTCGAAGAATCAGGCTGAGGATCAAATTAGTCTTGAGTCTTCTGTCTTTATCTTCCAAAAGATTTGAAAAATAAGACGCTGATGACACGTGCCCCCCAGCCTCCGAGCCTTGAATCCAAATACCCAAGGTTTGGAAAAAAGGATCCAAAGAATCGTGGCATGCAATATATGAAGGTAAAGATTTGATGGTTAAGATGGGTAAATTGGTTCAAAAATTCGAAAATCGCTTTTTTCGGGATGAATTCCCTGAAAAAATGGCTAAACAAACAACTTCTCCAAAAAGTGCCCTAAATTACCGCTCAAATCAAATCTTTTTCCTTGAGTCAATGGCTATATAAGACCTCTAGGTTACAAATTTGAAAAACCCCTTATTTCAGAATAAAATCCCTAAAATAATGGTTAAACAATTATATTTCTGAGATAAATTTTTAAAAGCTTCTTGAATCGGGATCTTCCGAGTAGTTGAGCAGCGTCCAGCCTCCAAGCGTGAGAGCTTAAACGATTCGCCTTGTCGAGCCCAGCTCCTGAGCATGGGAGCTAGAAAAGTGCTTTAAAAAGCACTCGGAATGTCTTGTTTGTAGTCGAGACAAGGAATCGAGGTAGCTGACGACGCGTAATACTAGTCGGGAACTAGTAAACACAGTGTTATGAGAGCGAGTGCCCCTTCAGTAAACTCCACGTAGTACTAGTTGAGAACTAGTAAAAGGAGCAGTACTGGAAGTATGGGAGCGAAGGCTCTTCAGTAAACAAGACTGGGAGTTGTGGATAGTTGTCGACTACTAGGCATATACTATACGAGCGTGGATAGTTGTCGATCTTGATTCGTGGGCGATTGCTGACGTAGCCGTAGCGCTTGTTGATGGAGCTGCGACGGTTTGTTGATGAGACTCGACTAGTCGGAGTCAATTTCAACTAGTCATTGATGGAGTGAGTCCCGCTCCCGACTAGTTTTGTAGTCGAGATGAGTAGTCGAAGTAGTCGCCGAGCGTTCTCGCGAAGTGGAAGTAGTCGTCGGCGCTTGTTAATGAAGCCAACTAGTCAGAGTTGAATCCGACTAATTTTAGTCAAGCGGAGTAGTCAGGGTCATCATCGGTGTGTCAGCAGCGCAAGCAGGAGTTGTTCCGAGTAGTTATTGGCGCCCAGCCTATCGGTGTTTTACCGCCATGCCCAGCGAGGGATACCCCCGAGGTGGTGAGTTTGTAGGTAGGGTGTCGCCGAGATTAGGAACTCGAAGGTGCAAGGAACACAAAGTTTAGACAGGTTCGGGCCGCCGAGAGTATAATACCCTACGAGGGTGTCTTCTGAGTACTTCCTTGGCTGCATCGAGGCTATGAGGTGCTCATGCCCCGAGTAGTTGTCAAGTCTTATTTTATATGGGGTGCGATTGAACTCGCATTCGATATGGAGTAGCCCTCGAGCATTAGGTTGACTCGTAGAATGAGGCTGAGGGTCAATTTAGTATTGAGTCTTCCATCCTTATCTTTCAAAAGATTTGAAAAATAAGTTGTTGATGACACGTGTCCCGCAGCCCCCGAGCCTTGAATCCAAATCCCCAAGGTTTTGGAACAAAGGATCCTAAGAATCGTGGCATGCAATATGTGACGGTAAAGATTTGATGGTTAAGGTGGGCAAATTGGTTCAATAAATTCAAAAACCTATTTTTTCGGGAAGCATTCTCTAAAAAAATGGTTAAACAAATAACTTCACCAAAAAAGCGCCCTAAATTACCGCTCAAATCAAACCTGGATCTCTGAGAACCGTGTTGCAGCCAGCCCCCGAGCCTGGGAGCTAGATGAGTCGCATAGTATATGCCTAGTAGTCGGTGGCGTCGGCCCCCGAGCCTAGGCATCGGCCAAGTTGCTGCTAAATCTTGAACTGTCGATGAGGCCAACTAGTCGGAGTCGATTCCGACTAGTTTTCTAGGGGAGATGAGTAGTCCAAAGTAGTCGAACACGCATAAAACTAGTCGGAAACTAGTAAACGCCTTGTCCTGGGAGCGAGGCCCCTTCAGTAACATAGGATACTAGTCGGAAACTAGTAATCTGTTACTGGAAGTATGGGAGCGAGGCCCCTTCAGCAAACTTGCACGTAATACCAGTCGTAAACCAGTAAAACGGAGTTATACTGGAAGTATGGGAGCAAGGCCCCTTCAATAACATAGGATACTAGTCGGAAACTAGTAATCTATTACTGGAAGTATGAGAGCGAGGCCCCTTCAGCAAACTTGCGCGTAATACCAATCGTAAACCAGTAAAACGGAATATAAGCAAACTTGCTTGTAATACCAATCGTAAACCAGTAAAACGGAGTTATACTGGAAGTATGGGAGCAAGGGCCCTTTAGTAACATAGGATACTAGTCGACAACTAGTAATTTGTTATTGGAAGTATGGGAGGAAGGCCCCTTCAGCAAACTAGCACGTAATACCAATCGTAAACCAGTAAAACGGAGTTGTACTGGAAGTTTTGATCTCCAAGCGCCAACAAAAGATGCTCGATATTCCAGGAATTAGGAACCTCCTGGCCATCAAGGTACTGCAAGCGATACGACCCTGCTCCTGTAACCTTGTGTACGATGAAAGGGCCCTCCCATCGCGAGTTAAGCTTGTGCAGCCCGGTTTCATCCTGGATTCATCGAAGAACCATATCTCCAACGTTGAAAAAGCATCATTGGACGTTCCGATCGTGGTAACGACGGACTCCTAATAAGTAGCGGGCCGACTGGAGCAAGACATTGCATCTGATTTCCTCAGCTGAGTCAAGTTCGAGATGTCTTGGCTGTCAGCCTCGCCTTCTTCATACATCTCCAGTCGAGGAGACTTCCACATGACATCAGCCGGTGTCAGACCCGGGTACACGGGACTGTACACGTGGCATACTTTTCCTAGGATAAGGGGTGGGACGTGGCCCACGCCCTACAACTGTATAAACTACTCGTAGCCTAGTAGAACTGCTCCTACAGTAGTTAAACCAGTCGGATACAGTAGGGAACTACCAGAAAACCAGTCGGGGTAGGACTCTATGGCATGTATCCGACTAGGACTTCCATGTAAACCTGTCCTCCCAGACTATATAAGGGCGGACAGGACCCCCTCCAAGGGGAACCGACCAGATCTTTTGGGGAATCACCCTGGAGATCACCCAATCATCATCAAAGGCAATACAAACCACGTAGGACGTAGGGTATTATGCTCTCAGTGGCCCGAACCTATCTAAAACCTTGCGTTCCTTTGCACCTTCGAGTTCCTGATCTCGGCGACACCCTACCTACAAACTCACCACCTCGAGTGTATCCCTCGGTGGGCGTGGCGGTAAAACACCGACAACCGGTAATATAGCTTCAGACCCATATACGAGAAAGAAAGGTGATTGTCATGTGGCCTTGCTTGGTTGTGTGCGAAGCCCCCAGGTTAGCTAACCACTCGGGGTGGTATACTTATTTAATAAAACCAGCCACGAGTAGTTTTGCTAGCTCCTTCTTGATGGCCTCCTTCTTGTTGAGAGTGAAGCGTCGTAGTCGTTGCTTCTTCGGAGTGGCTTTAGGGTCAACTTTTAAGCAATGCTCGATCAACTCTTTGGGCACCCCTGGCATGTCCGCTGGTTTCCACGTGAATATGTCTCGGTTAGACCTAAGGAAGCTGACGAGCGCGCTTTCCTATTTGTCACCCAAGCCGCCCCCGATCAAAGCAGTCTTGGATGGGTCGCCTTCTTGCAGATGGATGGCCTTGATGCCGACGTCGCTGGGGTTGGGTTTAACCCTCAACTGGCTAGGCCTCTGGCTGGAGATCTCCATCTCTGAGTCGGTGAGTTTTTGCACGGCCGCGAGTACTTCCACAGAAGGCTCTAGCACGGGTGATGTCGCGGCGTACTAGATCGCCTCCTGGTCGCAGTCGTACGACTTCTTCAAGTCACCATGGAATGTGAGTACGCCTGTCTTGCCTGGCATCTTGAGTTGCAGGTAGACATAATGGGGCACTGCCATGAATTTGGCCGGTGCTGGTCTGCCGAGGATGGCATGGTATGATGACTCAAAGTCAACCACCTCGAACTTGATGTACTCGGTGCGGTAGTTGTCCTTCGTCCCAAAGGTAATTAGCAGGCCCACTGAGCCGAGTGGTGTATCCGCGTTTCTGGGACGATGCCGTAGAACAGAGCTCTGCTAGGGGTCAGCATCTTGGAGATGTCTAGACCCATCTTCTTGAGAGTGCTCGCGAAAAGCAGGTTGAGGCCGCTCCCGCCATCGATGAGTACTCGGGTCAGCTGTGAGCCCGCCACGATAGGATCTAGGACAAGCGAAAATTTTCTCGGCTCGGAGAAGCTGGTCCATTAATCATCCTTGGAGAAGGAGATCGGGACCTCGCTGTATCTCTAGAGGTTTTTGCGTGGCAGGCTCTACAGAGAGGATTTCGCGCAGGGTCAACTTCTTCGTGCAGGGGAATCCGTCATCTCCATCGAAGATGACGTTGACAATGTTCTTCGGGTCCTGGAAATCTTGAGCCTCTGACTTGTCACCCTCGTCGTCGTCCTCCTGGTCATTTCGCTTTCCATCTTGGGGAAGGGGTGGAGCGTTGAGTGACTTACGGAGGCTGACGCACCCGAAAAGTGTATGTCGTGACTTCGGGTGCATCGGGCATTGTTTGTGCAAGACTTTCTCAAACTGTGCGTCATTGTTCCCCGACTTCTTGCCACGCAGATTGCGCTCAACAGCCGCGACTTTTTGGTCTGGCTTGCGCTTTCGGGGGTTCCCCGAGTGGTTCCGCTGGCCCTTGTCGAAGTGGTTGTTGCCGTTGCTCTGCTTGTCGCTGTTTCACTTGGGGAAGTGGTTGTTCTCCTCGTCCTCCTGGTCAGCCCACTATGCCATCATGTCACGTAGCTCCACGGCAGTAGTCGGGTGGTTGCGTCCGAAGTTGTGGTATGTGTGCTTCGAGAAGAGTCCGTTCTGGCAGCGGATGACGTCCTCGTTGGTGATGTTGGCAATGGTGGCGCGCATCTCGAAGGAACACCGGGTGAGGACCTCAGGTTTTCTATCATCTCTTGTTTGACCAGGGACAGATCGTGGTGAGTGCCTGCTCTGATCATGGATCCCTGGAAGTTGTTGATGAAGGCCTGCTTGAGGTCCTCCCAGGAGTTGATGGAGTTTGGCTTGAGGCTTTCAAGCCAAGTGAGGGGCGCAGATTCCAAAGCTACCGGGAAGTAGAGTGCTTTGGTGGAGTTGGATCCCCCTAAGACCTCGATGGCAATGGAGTAGCATCGGATCCACTAGCGCAGGTCTTGCTTGCCGGCGTACTTGGGGATTCCGACTAGTTTAAACTCCTTGGATAGGATTTTTCAGTGATGTTGGCCGTGAAGGCGGGGAAGCGGTTGTTATCGTTGTCATCGTGGTACCTCTCAGGACGGTCCCTTCTCCTTGCCTCAATGATGCGCCGCGCGTTGTGGCCATCATTGATCTTCTGCCTGAGATCGATCGTGGGAGCGTCGTGAAGGCTGGCCTCGGGTGGAGTTTGGCCTTGAGGCCTTGCCCCATGCTGGTTGCGAGGTTGGCGAGTAGATTGTTGTACTTCTTGTTCAGCACTGCCACGCGCGGACTGGTGGCCCTCGTTGCGCTGGAGACTGTCGTTCCTCCTGTTCCCGGGGACTCCTCCGGGGGTGCGACTGATCAGCGCAGTATCACCATGGCGCTCAGACCTCGAGGGCAAGTTCCGAATGGAAGACACTGGATGTTGCCCATCGAGTTGCACGAGTGCGTGCTGGGTAAGATACTACAGCCTTTGTATCTGGGGGTTGGGTGGTAGCTGTTGGGCTAGGAGCGCTGCTTCTACAATGGCGCCAATCGGTGTACGATACTCCCGATCCGCGGCTGCTGCACAAGCGTTGTTGAGGTTCCTTTGGTACACTGGATTGCAAGCGCAATTTTTCACGTTCCGCCTATGTTGGGCGCGCTTGGCATTCTTCAACCACCGGACCCTTCGATGCTCCTCGTTCTTGTCCTGGGGGCGTCTGTCGTAGGCTCATTGGCAGACACGTCCGAGAGTTGTTTGTCGTCGTACTCGGGACCCGACTCGTCGTCATCCGCGTTGCGAAGGGAGGCCATGTAGACTTGATCATCCGGCGAGTTGTCAGCTGTATGGTTGTAGTCGAGTAGCTCTGTGCTACCATCTCCCTCTTCCGCGATGGGAGAGAGAGGTTTGCCCTCCTGGAAGGGCAGTTCTTGCGTGAACGCCACAAAGCGGGAGTCGTAGTCGAGTAGTTCAGAGGGCTCAAATCCCTTCCAGTACATGAAATGGCCTTGCGGCATAGATGCTATGGTTAAACCCAAATGACTGCCCAAAAACTATTTGGGGTAGTCATCAGGTTGCGAGTGGTTTTCAAGAGCGGGGGCCCGCGGACAAGCGGTGGCTCCTCGGCTCTTGCTTGAAGGTGTAGTACTAAACGGCGAGTACTCTTCATCGGAGTCCGATTAGTTGTCTAAAATGGGGCCCCCCGACAGGCGGTGGCTCCCACGTCCTTGAGCTTGAGTAGTAGATCTAAATCCTCCTCCTAGTCGGAGAGGGACTTAGAATGAGTGGTCCCCTCGGATCGGTTTGAGTCCGATCCGAGTAGTTCTGGTGCATCACGAGTGGAAGTCACGTCAAAAACGAACATCTTTTCAATCTGCAGGACCAGATCGGGGAGCATCAACTCTACAAGGTTAGCGATGAACTCATCGAGGTCATTGTGTCGAGTTGGTGTAGAGGCCTCCAGCTTCCTGGAGTCGACTAGATGGCTGTTGAAGCCACCCGAGCCGTTGGCGACGCAGATCCAGGAGCCAAAGATGAATTTTGTGCCCTCGTCGAGCACGGTGCTGGTGAAGCTGAGAGATGCCATCGAGTTCTCCGGTGGATGCTCGATGAACACCCCTACCTGGCACGCCAGCTGTCTGTATTTTACCGCCACGCCCACCGAGGGATACCCCCGAGGTGGTGAGTTTGTAGGTAGGGTGTCGTCGAGATCAGGAACTCGAAGGTGCAAGGAACACAAAGTTTAGACAGGTTCGGGCCGCCGAGAGCGTAATACCGTACGTCCTGTGTGGTTTGTATTGCCTTAGGTGGTGATCGGGTGATCTCCTGCATGAGGATGGTCCCTGTCCACCCTTATATAGTCTGAGGGGATAGGGTTACATGGAAGTCCTAGTCGGATACGAGCCCTAGAGTCCTACCCGAGTGGTTTTCGGGTAGATTCCTACTGTCTCCGACTAGTTTTACTACTGTATGAGTAGTTCTACTATGCTACGAGTAGTTACAACTGGTGTAGGGCATTGGCCATTCCCCACCCCTTATCATGTAAGATGTACGCCATGTGCGCAGTCTCGTGGGTCCGGGTCTAACATAGCCCTCGAGCTGAGGAGCTAGCAGAGCCTAATCGAGATACGCCGAGTAGTAATCCACCCAGCCCCCGAGCCTGGGAGCTCACCCAGTGGCATGGTCCAGGTCAAGTCCCCTACAAGGTAAACATAAAAGTATGTTGTAAGTGATATACATGATATCACGTTGGGAGCAAATCCCAACAGTGTAAAATGCATGTAAATTTTTTTTGCGTTTTGCTCTTGCTTGATCAGATAATTTTCCCGAGTAGGTAGCCTATTACCTTTAAGCACGTGATCCCTGATAGCCGTAGCCCATAGCACAGGGAGCATGACGCATGCATACGTAGGAACATAGGCATACAGAAGAGTCGAAGTTTCACGGATTAAAGCGTGTGCTACCCGGGTATTTTAGAAACCGTTAAGAGAAAACTAGAGCAGTTGGCGCTGCGCGAAGAAAGAGAGTGCTCGTGGACCGCACTTATAGGGTGTGACCCAACTGCCCGTGTTGCAGGGCGAACCGTGCAGGCAATCGAGAACAGGCATGACATGGCCTGGTAAAGAGAATGCGCGTTGCGCAAAAAGTAGTGGCGAAGTGTAGCTCTGGAGGGTTTCATGCCCATCGAGAGACATACACAAATAAGTAGCCGATCATGTGAAAAACAAGTCGGAAAAGGTATAAGTGACTTAGCTTGATTCGTGGGCAATTTGTCGATGAAGCCGACTAGTCGGAGCTGATTCCGACTAGTTGTTAACCGTGCGGAGCAAGTCGCCAATTTGTTTAAGACTCGTCCCCGACTAGTTTCTAGTCAAGACGAGTAGTTGAAGTAATCATTGGCGTTGCTGATTTGTCAAAGTAGTCATAACTGCGGCGCGAGCCGAGTAGTCGAGGTCGTCGCTGCAGCGCGTCGATTTTGCGGCGCTAGCTGGAGCCAAGCCGCGTCGTCAAGGTCAGCGGCGATGGTGCGTCGACGTTACGGCGTGAGCAACAATCGAGTTGATCAGAAAGTTCATTTTCGTCAAGATCATCGACGAGTTCATCGATATCGTGACGGGATGTTGGTGCAGATGCGTTCAGCTTGCTGGTGTCGACGAGGTGAGGATGGAAGTTGCCTGCACCATTTAGCGACGCGGACCCAGGAGCCAAAAACGAATGCCGTGACTTCTAGGAGCGTGTTGGAGAGGTTGAACGATGCCCTCAAGTTCGCTAGTGGATCTTCGATGTACGCCCCTACCTGGCGCGCGAGTTGTCGGTGTTTTACCGCCACGCCCACTGAGGGATACCCCTGAGGTGGTAAGTTTTTAGGTAGGGTGTCGCCGAGATCAGGAACTTGAAGGTGCAAGGAACACAAAGTTTAGACAGGTTCCGGCCGCTGAGAGCATAATACCCTACATCCTGTGTGGTTTATATTGCCTTAGGTGTTGATCGGGGTGATCTTGGTTGCATGGGGTCCCTGCCCGCCCTTATATAGTTCGAGGGGACAGGGTTACATGGAAATCCTAGCCAGATACGAGCTCAGGAGTCGTACCCGAGTACTTTTCGGGTAGTTTCCTTCTGTTCCGACTATTTCTACTACGGTACAAGTAGTTCTACTACAATACGAGTAGTTACAATTGGTGTAGGGTGTGGGCTATGTCCCACCCCTTATCCTAGAAGATGTACGCCATGTGCGCAATCCCGTGGCCCCGGGTCTGACAACAGCTCAAGACGATGAGAAGCCAAGATGCCCCACATATGACTAAGGTAATAAAGGCAAGGTACTCATGCCGACTTACTCAGCTTCATGGAGAATATCTTAGCTACAAGACACGACATGATGGCAGGTAATGGTTAATAGCAATTTTCTGATCGACAGCCTAAGTCCTACTTTGCTCGGGATGAGAAACTTGGGAGATCTTGTTGACGCTCATTAAATACCAGATTCGATCGTTAATTCAATCAAAAAATCATGAGCTAGCATTTCTTGCATGCATATTTATTTAGAATAGTGCCATTTCCACATATCCCTTGGAAAATAGTGCTATGTCGGGATTTGATGAGAAACAAAGGAGAAACACACCCATGTTGGCAAGGAGCAAAACACTGACGAATTAGCTCGCGCCACCTCAGCCTCCCATGGATTAAAGGGCTCGAAATTACCCAAACCCGACATAAAACTGCTCAGGGGCGACGACCATGGACTAGAGCGCCCAGCTGCCAGCCACTCTGCCAAAGGCGGTGGCCAATGGCTGTTGCACTGGTTCGGCCGAATTGGTGGTTCGGCCAAACCAGCCTTGCACCGCCTCATCTTCAGCTTGCACATGGCAGCACCTGGTCACTTCCCAACGTTGGTTATGCATTCGCTCACCTGTTTTACCTGCGACAACCGACCTTATCAAGGTTATAAATATAAGGGGAGGGGCTCCAAATGAAGACACACCTCAAGGTGCTCCTTCTCTCATTCCTCTCTTGTTTAGTCCATATGCTAGTGGAGTTTAGGCTCAAGTAGCTCTTCTTCTGGTTCCCGGGATTGCTAGGAGTCTTCGGTATGGCTTTAGTTCTTACCTTTCTTTGTAATTTTCGGATATTCTTAATATAGTTATCTTCTAGATTTATATACTTGCATGGTTCATATTCTGTAGTGTCAGATGTATGCTCTATGATTAGTTTATATTCGTATCATGTGCCATGCATGATTAGACGAGTAAATCTTGTGCTACGATACTGGTTCCAATATTCAATTGTTTGCTCTAATATGATGTCTGTCGATCTAGAGGGTCGGGGCTCCGCGCGGGATACTAGAGTATCACTTATTAATTCAGGCATGGTGCCTGGGTTAATCAAGTGTATTTGGATGTTGCTTTATCCCACATTTGTAGAGGTAGGCGGCAAGTGGTGATAGCCCTGTTAGTCCCCCGTAATCCTCTACATTCGGGTAGAGGGCTAGGAGGACCAGGAAGTAGCTGAGTTGGCTGGTGGCTCCTCTGCTAGTCATGTGCGGTTCTCCTGGTAGTGCCTAGGAGCCTAGAGTTGAGTCCTGATCATGTGTATGTGTGTATGTGTACAATATAAGTTGTATGTTTAGATTAGAAGTACACAAGTCCTGATGCCTATTCATCAGTTGGTATAAGTCCTTTTTCCCTGCCTATGCCTATTCATGAGTTTGAGCTTGAGTTAACTTGTGTGTCACACTACCTATGTCCATATTTTATACTTACCCCTTTTTGTACAATTGAATATTCAATCAAGAATTAATAATCAACTTATCTATTTTATAACCGCCGCCTTCCCTGCAGAAATATAAATACGACACCCGAGATTACTCGTGGGTAAAATGCTACAACGGTATTTCGTGCGCTTGAGGATTTATCGATGACCGTAACAAATACCAACAAGTATAGAAGAAAGTTTGAGCAAAGAAAAGGACTGGATAAGCTTTGGACACTCAATTGCAAATATGGAGATAAAAACTAATCTGAACTCAAAAAGATGGGGTTCTGAATCGAGTAGAACGGATGGTCTAGCCGACACACACGTCTATAAGGAAGTAGCAATGGTTAATACTTTCAACAAAACAAAACCCCATCTGTTTGTGGTGGCTATGGAGGTAGATGAGAGGGTAGGGGATGACCAAGATGTGGTGGAGGTCGTCCCTAAACCCAAGGACGCGCCCCTATTGGGCCCCACTTGATACACGGCCCATCGGGCCAAAATCAGGTGACGCAGCACTGTGGACAGAAAAGGTCTTTGTAGTAAATCAACGGTTGCGGCCGCCTCAGAGCAGATATGGATATGAGTCCGGATCCATATGAAAGTAGGCTTGATAAGTTTTCCATCAAGTACTTGAACGCCCAAAACGGACTCCATATGAAGTCGTGGCGGCCGTTAGAAGTTGACGCTTTCCTGCTGTCTGAATCCAGCCCTTCCAAAACGTGTTAGATTCAATCACTTTCTTTCCTTGGGCCAAACTGTCGTGGTGGCCTGGTGGAGAACTTTGGAAATACATGGAATTGGTCCCCAATCAACTTCTTTGGTCCTCCATACCTTCCATGTGTGTTTAATACTCTTTTTGATCCATGTATGTATTTCTAAAAATGACAATGAACACACATCATGGCGTAGCATCAATTCATCAAATGTATCAAATACAATCATGATAAAGAATGGTTTCACCTTTGAATCAAAAGTTTCTAATGTGGTTGTATCCAAGCAGGTGATGTCCTTATCACCTGGACTGACAGTGTTGAGAGCTTAAGTTTGAGTGAGATTAGTATAAATGTTTATGGATAAAAGTTTGGTGTCAAGTACACCCATTCAAAGTAGGAAGTATGGAGAATTCAGTGGTGCCATTTGTTCCCCTGAAAAGAGTTGGCAAGATATTTCAATTAGTGCTCAAAGTAGGCAAGTTCAAACATTTACACTCTCAAGATCTGAATACTCTGAATGCAGTGTTAAGGCCCGATGTCCAGGAGGTTTTCAAGAAAACTTGGAGTTGAATACAAGAAATATAAAGGAATGTGCCCTCTACAACTTTGTTTCAGACCGATTCCAAGATGCTTGCATGGATTTAGGAGAAAAATAGATGAGAAGAGGCGGGTTCAGAGAATTTGAGAGGAAGAAAAGAGCAGACCCCAGCATATCCATCGCCGCCCCTGCCAACTATTGCCAGTGGTGAAACTTTAACCATGCTACGCACCAGCGAGGGGCGAGGACACAATGAGAAGACAAGCAAGAGGTGGAGCTTGATGGGGCAGTAAAAATTCAAATAAAAACCATGCCCCGAGCTCCTTCTTCTTTTCCTTTTTCCTCCCGCTCTTTTCCCCTCCGCCAGCTGAAGCTCGTTGCCGAAGAAATCAGCCGTTGTTCCTGCCACTCCGACCGATTCCTTGCACTTGCAGCACCACCGCTACCCCCATAGACCTGTTTGAGCCATCTCTAAGCCAAGCCGATCACTACGGTCACCTGTTCACCGTTGTCGTCCTCCTTTAGTCCGCTGTTGACGCTCGTTATGAAAGAATTCGACCGTCAATTTGATCAGAAAATTGAGAGGACTAACATTTCTTGCAGGCATATTTATTTAGAATAATGTCATCTCCACATGTCCCCTGGAAAATAGTGCTATGCAGGAAATTGAGTAGAAATGGAGGGAAAACACATCCTTGAATCCAAGGCAAAAGTTATCAACCAATCAAAACGCACTGTTCAACCTCACATGGATCAAAGGGCCCACCAGAGCATGCAACCAACTTAGGATAGCGCCGGTGCACTGAAGATAGACCCAAGGGCCCACTAGGCAGTCACCCTGCCAAAGGAGAAGAGGAGAGGCGGCCTGTCTGGGTCGGCTGAACCAGTTCAGGCACAACCGACTTACCTCTTCCACGTGGAGTTCCCCCATTGGTTCCCAATGTCAGTTCCAGGTGATAGCCCTTCATTTGCCAGCCGAAACACCCCATGGTCACAGCTATAAATATGAGGGGAGGGGCTCCAAATGAAGACACACCTCAAGTTTCTCTCTCTTAAGTTTCTCTCTTGCTTAGTCCATAGGATAGTGGAGTTTAAGCTAAAGTAGCTCTTCCTCCGATTCCCAAGGTTCCCTAGGAGTATTTGATATGGGTTTTGCTCTTTCTCTCCTTTGTAATTCTCGGATATCTTTAATAGAGTTATCTTCTAGATTTATATATTCGCATAGTTTATATTCTGTGGTGTCAGACATGTATGCCATGATTAGTTTGTATTCATGCCTTATACAGAAGAGTAAATCTAGTGTCACGGTAATAGTTCCGGTATTCGTATGTTTGCTCTAGTGTGATGTCTGTCCATCCGGAGGGTGGGGGCTCCGCGCGGGATACTAGAGTATCGCTCTTTAACGTAGACGTGGTGTCTGGGTTAATTAGTGTTGCTGGATGTGGCTCTATCCCATGGTTAGATGAGGTAGGCGGCAGGTGGTGACAACCCTGTCCATCCAGCGTAACCCTCCCCGTTTGGGTAGTTGCGATAGGAGGTCCATAAAGTAGCCGAGTTGGCTTGCGTCTCCTCTGCCAGTCATGTGCGGTTCTCCCGGTAGTGCCTGGGAGCCTAGAGCTAAGGATAATCATGTGTATGTGTATGAGTGTATAGTATGAGCTGTATATCTAGATAGAAGTACATAAGTCCCGAGTAGCTAGCTTTCTTCTTCCTTTCTCCCTGCCTATGCCTTTGCTTGAGTTTGAGCTTTAGTAACTTAAGTGTCACACTACCTCATTATCCATATATTATCTTACCTCTGTTTATGCAATTGAATATTCAACCAAGATTTGATCATCAACATACCTATTCTATAACCGCCGCCTTCCCTATGGAAATATAAATACGACACACGAGATTACTCATGGGTAAAATGCTACAACAGTATTCCGTGCGCTTGCGGATTTATCCGTGACGTAAGAAATACCACATGGCGTTTCTTGCACCATTGCTAGGGAATGATGATCCTAGTGATGATGCTAAGAAATGCCAACATCCGTTGTCATCTAGAAACTGTAGGTCACCAGTACGAACCTTACTGTTGGCTATTCTAGCATTTTTTATTCGCACCACTGGGGTCAGTAGCGCTCCTAGATGCTTTAGGAGTCGCATGTTGGCTAGGAGCATGCTGGGGTTGGTGTTGGCAGTCCTTAGCCTAAATAGATATAATCTGCAAACACACAGATAACGATGTAGCTGTCACCATGGAGTTTACCTAGGTATATTAAATCCATGGAACGATAAGCGTTACCAACCCTAGAACTAGTTCAACCGGACCCACCCGGGGAAGTGAGGTATGAGGGTAGAGGGTCTAATGTCGGCTAGCCAACTAGTTACCTAGAAGATTTGCAACTACACTAACTTGATCTGCTTCGGGGGCCTCAGGCAAGAACTCAGATAGTGATGAGAAGGGAGTTCCCAAAAGTTAAAAACTACTCCTATGAAAACATCCGAACGTGATGGATTGTAAGGAACGGACTGGGCTGTCACCACCTGCCGCCTACCACATAGTTCTATGGGGTGGAACACAACCCAAGGTAACAAACCAAGCCTAGGCACTGTGCCTAAACTATGGAGTCACTTACTCCTACCTCGCGTTATGGTAAAGAGCACATGTAAATAAGTAGAACTTGCTACTTATGCCATCAAAGGATCCTGCAGATCAATGAAACCAAGTAAACAAGTAACTGAAGTAAGAAGTAAAGCAAGAGGGTTACCAACGAGAGACGAGGTACTTCATTCAAAGATGCTTCATTCCTCCAAGGCTACAAAGTTGGAGATGAGCCGAAAGACTTGGCTCGTCTCTGGACTCTCACCTCACACTCTCCCTATTCTACTCTAAGATATGGCAGAGCTTCATTTGAGACTCTTCTTATCTCCAAGGATGGTGTGTGTGAAATGGTGGTGGAGGCATGTATTTATAGCTTCCAAGTTCGGTTGTGCAATCTGGAGGCGGTTATTTCATGTGATGAGGATGGCTCCAGTCAAACAAGGGCATGTGGCATGTAGATGGGAGGCTGGCCGGCCTGGGATTGCTACCAAATATCACCACCTTTCTCCTAGGCGGTCCTTATCGCTTCCTGATGGTGGTTACAATTGCATTGGTGCGCGGTTCTTCCGGGGCGAGGCCGGCCGACCTAGACTAGGCTAGTCAGCCTGACATTGCGCTCAAAATCTTGAAGCCCAAAGCACCTATCGGTTTGCCACCCCCACATAAAAACCTTGACGACGGCTACTACAAACCAGACGACAATGATAGAGGAAGGGAGATAGATCTTCTCACCTTTCATCTGATTGAGCAGAAGAGGCAACCCGCGTCCTGGAGACCCCAGTTGCATTCCTCGCAGCGGCTTGCGCCGAGCTTCCCCTGCCCCGTGATTTTCGGTTTGTCTAGGAACATCGCCGGCTCGCTGTTGATGAGGTAGGTTTGCACCAGTGATAAGCTCAGCAGGTGCTCTATCTCCGCCACCTTCACCACATAATGGGATGACAACTTCCTGATCTGCACCATCAAGCAGAGACCATTCGTCAGAATCAGTAGATCAAACAATGACATGACAACTCCTTTTGTTTCAATATGTAATAGTGCATGGAAAAAGGTCTAATCTCTATGTTGTAACCCCTGTTTTGTACTAAATTCTGCTGAACCATTTGTTTTTTGAACTTGTCACCCCCCTCTCCTCAAAAAAAGAATCAGCATATCACCATGAAATCTCCTCGAAGCTTAGCTTTGCCATGAACCTGGATGAGTTGGTGGCCTGCATGATCAGGGAGGCAACCGAAGTAGAGGGCGCAGCCGGTGCAGCTGGTGTAGAAGAAGTTGCAGCCGAAGTTTCTCATCAAGCGGATCACGCCCGGGTGCTCAGGGTAGGCCTCAGAGAACTTGGTCTCCAACAGCGGAGCCAGCCATGCCGGCAGGGCACGCTACGCGTCGAGACGGGCCATCTCCTTTTGGCTAACCATCTCTGCAATGTCATCTAGCAAGCAAGATCAAAGTTGAGCTACAGAGTACAGACTACCAGCGAAAGATGAGAACAAACACGCAGAATCACAAGGTACCTACCTGTTGCTCGATTAGGTGATGAATGGAGGAGTGAGAGAGATGATTTCCCTAGCCCCTTTTTCTTTCAAGGGTTTTTGAAATGGGAGGATTTGGATTTGAAATCTTAGGTATTTATATATGTACCTGAATGAAAAGATGTGATTGCACATTTGTATGTGAAATGACAAGTGTGGGAATTTGAATTTGGTTTCAAAGCGGGAGAAAGCAAAACATGGAAACAATTGCGGAAGGGCCTGAAATCTGTACATTGGCTGGGTTTACACGCTAGCAAGTGGCGACGAGCTGGTAATTATATTCCTTTCAAAAATAACCTGATATCCAAACAGATCGCTTGATCTATAGTTTTCCTTTAATTTTAATTTGACCATATCTGGGAACAGATACTACTACATCCACCCCATCACCGCCGTGTCTAAACCCCCTTCACCGTCGGTTTGGGGTGGCGTTGGATTAGAGTCGGCAGTGATGGGTCGGTCATCACCACTGGGTTCATGAACTGACAGTGAAACTCGGTCATCACCGCCAGTTTGAGCCACGAACCGGCAGTGATATACTTTTTATAAACTCCATAAAAAAATTAAAATATTGTGAACTGCAAACTCATAGATCTTGTCGAGTACTACAACTTTGATGTTATTAGTTTTTCAATTTAAGGTCATTTGATTGGTCTAATAATTTATATTTGATATTTATGTATATAAATAATTTGAAATGAAAAAGTTGTCAACTATAAAGTTTAATATCCAGTCGACATCTATAATTTTGATATAAAGTTTATCTTCATCCAATTTCGTATGAAAAAGTTATAATTTCTTTATGCAAATGGGTAGGTTTTCATTTTAAAAAGAGATGGGGGCTATTATTGGTCGCTCATCACCGCCGGTTTGTATTACGAACTGGCAGTGAAAGTGTTCATCACTGTCGGTTCATATTACGAACCGGCGGTGTTGGTCATTTGAACTTTCACCGACGGTTCGTATCTCGATCCGGCGGTGGTACGGATTTTCACCGCCGGTTCCAACGGCGACTACATATGAACCAACAGTGAAAGTCTATCACCGCGGATTTGAGTTCAACCGGCGGTTATGTGGTGCTAAAGATGGTCAAATCTGTAGTAGATTTTTTTCGTCGATGCCACCAGTGAGAAACAATCAAAGCCGCCATTGCCATATTGTGACACCCTAGGTGTCTAAAAGGCTAAATAAAAATCCAAATCATGAAATCAGTCACAAAAGGGCAAGAAAAGTATGAAACAACCTATCAAATATACCTTTCAGCCAAATAAATATGTGTATATGTATATATGCATAAAACAATTGAACCCGTACAAGCAAACTCTTGTAACTTTCGAAATTGATAACAAAAGACTCTGAAAATTTAGTGGCATGTTTGTCATAAAAGAGCAACAAAAGTCTAGTTGAACTCAAAGGCTAACAGTGCAAAAATTCACATGAAATGACGTATCATTTAAATACTTGTTTTCAGAATTTCAAAATAACTTTTTTATACTTTGCTCAGCTGAATTTAGTCATAACAGAGAAAATGTTTGTCTTGAAAAGCTGAACAATTTTGGTATCCAAATGTTTTTGTTTTGACCTTGGGAAGAATGAGTTTTAGCTTTTTTTTCCACCCAAACCCCTGCTGTTTTGTTTTTCACACATCAGTCCCATCATCTTCTCCCTCCTCTCTCCTCCCCCTGTCCCATCGCTGGCCGGCCAGCTGGCCTGCACTCCACGGTGCGACTGAGGCCGCCCAGCCATGTGGGCCTGCCAGCGCATCGGAAATCTTCCGAAGCCCCACCAAATCTTGCGCTACCCCCTCAAGAAGCCTCCACGCGGCGTGTTTCCTCTGTCGCAGGCGCTGCTGGCGCCGTGGCGAGCCCCCACCGGCGCCAGCTAGGCCATGCGCCCCTAGTTTTGCCTCCTGTCTCGCCTTCCCCTGAGGTTCGAACCAAGGCCACCATTCCCCCTCCCGCGCCTATAAAAGCCAACCCGAGGCCCCTAAGTTCGTCGCCCCCAACCTCCAACTCCGGCGAGCAGTTCCCCGTGCGTGGACGCACCACTACACCCCCACATTGCCCGAAAAAACCCTTCCACCACCTTCTCCACCTCACCCCAAAGCTGCACAGCCGTTCCCCGCGCCATCTTCCTCACCGGACCATCGCCCCCACCATCCACACCCGCCGCCGGCTCTGTGCCACCGTCGGCAGGCCGCCTCGGTCCATCCCTTCCCCACCCAAGACCTCAAACAGGAGCGGTTTGCTCCTCTCTTGCATCTTCCACCTTCACCCCTCACCATCGGCAACCCTAGTCGCCAGATTTTGGTCGGCAGTAGCCGTTTCCCCTGTACCAAGGACCCATCTGCGTCAATTTCCATCTTTTTCTGTAAATCTCAGGGACTCAGGTGTCAACCTGGAACAAGAACTTGAAAACCAATCTATTAACTTTGAAAATGCAAAACAACTCACAGAAAAATCCTAAAAATACAAGCTAAGATGTTCTGGAATCCTTAAGTGGAGATCTACAACTTTGTAACAGGGCCTTGGAACTGTTTCCACATGTTTTTAGTTGTAGATTTGAATCAAGATTAAATGGCTTTCATTTTGTTCCAAGAGATTCAAGAAAGAGTTGCTCATGAATTTTGGATGGTAGCTTCAGTGCTAAGAGTAAAGTCTTTCATAAAAATCTCATGCTCTAAATCCAAGCACAATTGGATGTTTTCAATACTTTTGTAATGCTAGATCCAGTTAATCTAAAATGTTAGCCTCTATTTCTTGCACAAGAAAAATCTACAAAAATGTGCTGTAAACTACTTATGCGAGTAGGTTTGTCTAGTAAAAAGTTGAGCACCAGTTCATACATGGGTTGTTCTATGCAAATAGATCTAGAATCTAGCAGTACCCGTGTAATGAACTTTTCATGTTTAACCTACTGAATAAAAATGGCTTAAACTTTTACAGCGAGTTTGTACTAAAGTGACAAGCTTTGCATAAAAGTCTCAACTCAGAACCTACCTCTACGAGTAGTTCTCCAACCCAGGAACTATCTCTGCGAGTAGTGTTAGTTAACCAATGCTTCCTGTTAGAAATGACCGTTTACAACATGCAAAATCACTCACTCACTTAATGAAGTCAATTAATCCAGATAAGTACTCGATAAATGACTGCCCAGGGAAAAGAAAATGAAGTACTTGACTATTTAACTTAAGTTTTGACTACTTTATAATGCAATCTTGTACGAGTAAAACCACTCATATATGTGCATTCATATAGACTCGACTACTCTCGCTGACGGAATCTACAATCTGGTGCCCGAGACCGAGAGTGAGCAGCACGAAACTCAAGTGAATCTAACAGCAGTCGCTGAAGATCCGGACCAACGTTCGGAGGAACCCCCGACTAGTTTTTCACTAGAAGGCAATCCCCGGTGCATGATCCCAGTTTTTAATTTATGTAACTGTTGTTCCTTTTACCTATGCATTTAAGTTCATAGGAGTTGATTGGAACCCTAGCTGCATGATCCTAGGCACCAATGTATTGAATACTAGAACAAGAAATTCGAGTAGTTGCTCTGCTAATAGGTATGGTAAAAGTCGAGTGGTTTCCTGCCACTCGCAAGAACTATAGGAGTTGAATGTTTTAACGCATACTGCAACTATAAGGTTGGTAAGCGGGGCTATGGTAAAGTACTCATGGTTGAGGCCAAGTCTGAGTAGTGAAAAATGCTAAGGCCATAGTGTGTGGTAGCACTGGTTAAGTGTTTGAAAGTACTAACCACATGCCGAGAATATGGTAATCGGTAACCTTATGTACTCAATTGAACTGGTGCATGGACAGGTTCCACCATCTTGACGCTGTCCCATGGGCCCAATGGTGAGTGCAAGAGGGGTCATGTTCTAGCGTCGCCCGTGGTTCATGGACCTTTTGTACTCGAGGTCGGTGGTCCTGATCCATAAAACGGGAATATAGGGGAAAAGTTGCACGTGTGACTCTTGGAGTAACCACGTGACGTGTGTTTAGGTTTCCCTTGCAAGGTTAACAAATTCGATTCGACTCGTCCATTTCTCGCGGTAATTGAGACTACTTAACACTCTTGCCACATAGAGTAACAAGAGGAACTATGGATATGATGAAACTTGTTGGATGATGGATTGTTTCCACCATATTTGGTTAAAGATAGGTGCTCACCTAGACTGGTTAAATGAACTAGAATATTGAAAGCTAAAATATGAAATTAAGGACCTACTCTTTGTTGCTTTTCAGCAAAAAGAAAACCCTAGAACCTTAGAGCCATGCATGCTTAGTAGTCGGTATTTGCATACCACTAGTCGGGTAAGCTTTGCTGAGTATTAGTATACTCAGCCTTGCTTGTGGTAATGTTTTCAGGTGTGTCTGTTGAAGATATGGTAACCAGTTTATCTTAGCTGAGTGCTTTGCCGACTGGTTGGACAGTGGAGTGGGATCCGTCCCCGGCTAGCAATGACTCTGCCGACGCTAGTTGAGCGTGTGTTTCTTTCCGCTGCAGTTAAAACTCCGAATAAAGTTTTATGTTGAACTTTAAAAGTACTCGAGTGATGATTTCGACTTGTAATAAATGATGTCCGACTTGTGGAAATAAAATCTGTGGATTGTTGTAATCTCTGGACTTGCCTTCATGCGAGTTATGTGTATGCTTTGTTTCGATCAAAATATTAAGTGGTTGCATCGGGATCTACACGACAGACTGTCGGATTAATCCATTTGAAGTGCATGGTAGCCCGTTCATCTTTAAGAATGATGGTTAGTGCACTTGAGCCGGGTTAATTCAAGCGGTTCTGCCATACATATAATTGTCTATAATTCATTGAGCCTATGCTAGAATCACACAAACTCACCTCTTGTCAAATTTAACCAAGCTGCTAAATAAACTTTAGGCTGTCCATCATTCAGATACTTTTCCCTCCCCGCTAAATGAGAAGAGTGAGTTACTCCATTCCATTCCACGTGTAATTTGCACATTACGTCACTTGATATCATATCACATTTTATTTATAAATGAAAAGGTTACAGACTAGGTAAAACACACAGCCACGTTTTGTTAAAAAGACTGTCAGCTACTCAACTGAGGATAGGGAAAAAATGACCCAAATAATCAAAGAAAGCAAACTCTATTATCGTTCGTTCGTCCATCCATTCTTGGAATATAGGTTCATGGCTGTGACTTCCAATCTCAAGCTTGCCGGATGAAATATCTCCCTTGCCTCCTCACGTTGCAACAATACCTTGAAGCACAACCACTATGTTCTCCTAAAAGTAGCTTGCATAAAGGAAGGATACAATTTGTTTCAAATACTATCATTATGGTAACACCAAATCGCCCAATAGAGAGCTGCTACGCCCACAAAGTTTTTTTAGTTTCTCTGTCCCCTATTCAAGTAAGCCAGCCCCTAGCGTATGAGACATAGATTTTGGTGGTGTTAATAAACCAGTAGCAATTTCAATTATTTATTCTCCAAATGGACCTAACATGATGGTAGATAAATAAAATATGCTTAATTCTTTCATTATCATTACAGAAACAACATTTTTTAACTTTCTATCCACTTTCTATTTGCTCGGTTATCATTCGTTAACATGACTCCACACGTTGAACATACCACAAAAATGAGATTTTCAGCTTCCAAATGAATTTATGAGAGAAAGGAGCACCCTCATTTAATAGAAATTGATACATGGAAGATACTATAAAATGACCAAGCTTATGTAAGTCCCAAATAAGTATCCTTCTCATTCAGTAGTTGAAGATGCAATATTTAGCTACTAGTTTGTGGCAACCAATGAGCTTGTTACCCGCTAACGCTCTACTGAAAAATTGAGTGGCACATGCCATATCATATGAAGAAGTTCTCTTATATTAAGAGAAATGAGGCCAAACCGTACGGTGCTAGATTGATGGAACATCGAGCTAAAACACCGCACAACTCTAGGCATAAACCTAACTTAACTAGCCCCAAAGCACTTTAAAACAATACATGTGACCTACTACTTGAACTAAGCCTATGTGGACAGCACCGCCTACTACTAGCTGAACTAGGTATGTGTGGACAGCAAAGCCACCAACCGGAACAGTGTTGAACCCAAGAGCCACCAGTAGCTCAAACAAGGCTAGAAAATCCACAATAACGCCTCAAAGGAGGTCATGACATTAGACACACCGTCATCGCCCATCAGGAAGTTCACACAAAGGCTTCCACATGGAGAACCTTATGGGGTTGAAGAGGAGCAAAAGGCCCAACAATGATATCTTCATGGATAGTAGTGGCGCCCAAGGGCATCACCATCATCAGGACTGACATTGGTTAGGCTAGGTGAATGGTTTGTCAGAAGTTCATTTCAACTCACTAGACACTATTCTATCATTCTTAAACATTGTCGGACATTAGGAGGATAAAATGAATAAGGGGTTTGTGATCCCTCTCAATCGGCCACTTAGAAAAAACACTCAGCAAATGTTTTGATTCTAGTAGTGATATGTGCAAGCTATATATTGGTCTCATGGTTGTCATGTGTTCGCTCCTGTGGGACAATGGATAGTGAGTACATGGTGAAATATTTGCATGGTGGTAGATGAAATAGCAGTTGTCAGGCTTTTCATTCACTCGGTGTGGTACAAAGTACTACAATTATGTACCATCCGTTTATAGGGAGTGTGGATGATGAGGACATCACCTGCTCTGATACCAACAGATATGAACCCGCTAGGGTTTGTTCCCGATCTTTCGGTGAGAGGGCATAACTAGATTGGTGGATGGAGACGACGTTCGCAACCCGACAATAACCTTCCAAGGATGCTGCGCCTTAGCAACCGATACACCGCCTCCAATGGCTGCCGTGATCTTGTGGAGCGTAACACCCGGCCACTAGGGCACTTGTCCTGCAAGCAATCGAAGAACAAAAAAGAACAAGTAGAACAAGAAAATCAATTGCAAATATGGAGATAACAACCAATCTGAAATCATAAAGGTGAGGTTCTGAATCGAGTAGAACGGATGGTCTAGCCGACACACGTGTCTATAAGCAAGTAGCAATGGCTAAACTTTCAACAAAACAAAATCCAATCTGTTTGTGGCTGCTATGGAGGTATATGAGAGGATAGAGGATGACTAGAACATGGTGGAGGTCGTCCCTAAATCCTAGGACGCGCCCCTATAGGGTCCCACTTAATACACAGCCCATCGGGCCAAAATTAGGTGACGCAGCACCGTGGACAGAAAAGGTCTCTATAGTAAATCAATGATTGCGGCCGCCTCGGAGAAGATATAGACATGAGTTCAGATCCATATGAAAGTAGACTTGATAAGGTTCCCATAAAGTACTTGAACGCCCAAAACAAAGTCCAGATGAAGTCGTGGCGTCCGTCACAAGTTGTTGTGGGCCTATAGTTCGAATCTAGGCCTGAAACATGTTGGATTCAATCTCTTTCTTTCCTTGAGCCAAAAGTGACGTGGTGGCCTGGTGGAGGACTGTGATGCCCTAGTTGTCTAAAAGACTAAACCAAGATTCATAACATGAAATCAGGCATAAAAGAGCAAGAAAAGTGTAAAACAACTTATCAAAATCTACCTTTCATGCAAATGAATATGTGTAGCTGAATATATGCATATACATATGAACCTTTGCAAACAAACCCTTGTAACTTTCAAAGTTGATCACAAACGACTCTAAAATTTTAATGGCACTTCTGTCATATCAAGAGCAACAAAATTCTAGTTGAACTCAAGGGCTAAAAGTGCAAAATGAACATAGTCATAAAAGAGAAAATGTATATCTTGAAAAGCTAAACAAAAATGGTATTCAAATGTTTTTGATTTGACCATAGGAAGAATGAGTTTTAGCTCATTTTTCACCCAGGCCCCCACAGTTTTTGTTTCCCGTCCATAAGTCCCATCATCTTCTCCCTCCACTCTCCTCCCACTGCCCTGTCCCATCGCCGGCAGGCCAGCTGGCCGGCGCACCCCGGTGCAGCTGAGGCCGCCCGGCCAAGTGGGCCTGCCAGTACCTGGAGATCTCCCGCTGGCCCATAAAATCTCGCCCTCCCCCTCAGGAAGACTCCACACAGCGGTTTTCTTCTGCCGCGGGCGCTGCTGGCGCCACGGCGAGCCTCGCCGGCGCCAGCGAGGAAGTTGCGCCCCCGGTTTCGCCCCTGGTCGCGCCCTCCCCAGCAGCTCGTGCCCAGGCCGCCATCCTCCCTCTCGCGCCTATAAAAGCCCCACCTGAGGCCCCTAAGCTCGCCGCCCCAACACCAACTCCGGCGAGCAGTCACTCGCGCGTGGACGCACCACTCCGCCCCCACATTGCCCAAACCAACCCCCCCCCCCCCCATCACTTTCTCCACCTCACACCGAAGCTGCACAGCCGCTCCCCACACCCTCTTCCTCACCGGAGCGCCGCCGTCACCACCCGCACCCACCGCCAGCTCTGTGCCACCGCGGGCAAGCCGCCTCGGTCCACCACATTCCCCACCCAAGGCCACAAACAGGTGCGGTTTGTTCCCCTCTTGCCTCTCCCACCTTCGCCCCACGCCGCCGGCAACCCTTGTCGCCGAAATTTCGTCGGCAATCGCCGTGTCCCTACACAAAGGACCCTTTTGCTTCGATTTCAATCTTTCCGAGAAGATTTCTATAAAATCTCAGGGACTCATTTGTAAAACAGAACTAGAACTTCGAAAACCAATCTATTACCTTTGAAAATGCAAAATAACTCACAGAAAAATCCTAAAAATACAAACTAAGATGTTCTGGACTCCTTAAGTTAAGATCTATAACTTTTGTAAAAGAATCTTGGATTGTTTTCCACATAATTTTAGTTGTAGATTTAAATCAAGTTTAAATGTCTTTTAATTGTTCCAAGAGTTTCAGGAAAGAACTGCTCTTGAGTTTTGGATGGTAGCTTCAGTGCTAAGAGTAAAGTTTTTCATAAAAATTTCATGCTCTGAATCCAATCACAACTAGGTGTTTCGAGTACTTTTTGTTATATGCTAGATCCAGTTAAACTAGAATGTTAGCCTCTGATTCTTGTATAGGAAAAATCTACAAAATTTTGCAGTAGACTACTCATGCGAGTAAGTTTGTTCAGTAAAAAGTTGAGCACCAGTTCTTGCATGGTTTGTTCTGTACAAATAGATCTTGATCCTTGCAGTAGTCGTTTAATATATTTTACCTGTCGAAAACCTGCCAAATGAAAATGCTAAAATGTTTACAGTAAGTTTGTACTTAAGTAACATGTTTTGCATAAAAATCTGAACCCCAGAAACTACTTCTACAAGTAGTTTTGTTTAACCCATGCTTACTGTTGGAAATGGCCGTTTACAACATGACAAAACCACTCACTCACTTAATGAAGTCAGTTAATCCAGACAAGTACTCGATAAATGACTGCCTAGGAAAAAGAAAATGAAGTGCTCGACTACTTAACTCAAGTTTTGTCGAATGACTACTTTATAGTGAGATAGTTATTTATCTTGTACCTTTAAAACCACTCATACATGTGCATTCATATAGAATCGACTACTCTCGCCAACGGAACCTACAATCTCGTGCCCGAGTCCGAGAGTGAGCAGCGTGAAGCTCAAGTTAATCTAACCGAAGTCGCTGAAGACCCGAACCAAAGTTCGGAAGAACCCCCGGCTAGTTTTGCTCAAGATGGCAAGCCCCGATGCATGATCCCAGTGTTTTAAATTTATGCAACTACTGTTCCTTTTTACCTGTGCATTTAAGTTCGTAGGAGTTGATTGGAACCCTAGCTCCATGATCCTAGGCACCTATATATTGAATACTAGAACTGGAAGTTCGAGTAGTTGCTCTGCTAATAGGCACGGTAGAAGTCGAGTGGTTTCCTGCCACTCGCGAGAATTATAGGAGTTGAATGAATGTTTATCACATACTGCAACTGTAAGGTCGACGGGCGGGGCTGTGCTACAATGCTCATGGTTGAGGCTCCGTCTGAGTAGAGAAAAATGCTAAGGCTGCAGTGTGTGGTAGTGGTGGTTAAGCGTTTCAACGTACTAACTACATGTCAAAAATATGGTACTCGATAAGCTAAGTACTTGATTGGCCTGGCAAGTGGACTTTACTCTCACCCTACTTGAACGATGTTCAGATGCGTATACACATGCGAGTGCGGAGCGGGGCTCTGTAGTCGGGTAAGGTGACCGTGATCCACAACCCGGAAAGAAAGGGGAAAAGTTGCTTGGGGTGACCCTTTGGTGCTCCAAGCGTGTGTGTTAGGTTTATCTTGCAAGGTTAAGAAATTCAGTTCGAATCGTCCGTTTCTCGCAGTAATTGAGACTGCTTAATACTTCTGCCGCATAGATTAACAAGAGGAACTATGGCTATGATGAAACTTGTCGGATGATTAAATATTTTCCACCATGTTTTCTTAGAGATAGATGCTCACTTAGAATGGTTAAATGAACTAGAATGTTGAAAGCTAAAATATGAAATTAAGGACTTACTCTTTGTTGCTTTTCAGCAAAAAGAAACCCTAGAACCTTAGAGCCATGCATACTTAGGAGTCGGTTTTTACATACCACTAGTCGGGTAAGCCTTGCTGAGTATTAGTATACTCAGCCTTGCTTGTGGCAATATTTTTAGGTGTGTCTTTTGAAGATATAATAGCTGGTTTGACTTAGCCGAGTGCTTTGCCGCCTGGTTGGTCCGTGGAGTGGGATCCATCCCCGGCCAACAATGACTCTACCGAGTGATGCCACGTATGGGCTTCATTGTGGTATCCGAATCGACGATAGATGATCGTGCTTTCTTTCCACTGCTTATAAACTCTGAATAAAGTTTTATGTTTGAACTCTGAAGTACTCGTTTGATGATCTCGACTTGTAATAATTGATGTCAGGCTTGTGAGGTAAAAGCTATGGAATGTTGTAATCTCTGGACTTGCCTTCGTGCGAGTTAAGTGTACGCTTTGTTTCGATCGAAATAATCAGTGGTCACATCGGGAATTACCCGACAGACTGACGGATTACTCCATTTGAAGTGCAAGTTAACTGTCCCGCCTTTATGGATGATGGTTAGTGCACTTGAGCCAGATTAATTCGGGCGGTTCTACCACAAGGACGTTGGAAATACTTGGACTTGGTCCCCAATCAACTTCTTTAGTTCTCCATGCCTTCCACGTGTGTTTAATACTTTTTTTGATCCATGTATGTATTTCTGAAAATGACAATGAACACACATCATAGCTCAGCATCAATTCATCAAATGAATCAAATATAATTATGACAAAGAATTGTTTCACCTTTGAATCAAAAGTTGCCAATATGGTTGTATCCGAGCAGGTGATGTCCTCATCAGTGGAGCACGTTCGGCAAAGTAGTGGGAGAATTGGGAGTGTCAGCAGAAAAAGGAGAGTGGTAGTAGGATTTCGATAATCATCTTAGGCAATGGAGATATTGGGGTTTGCACAAATTTCAATGTGATCATCTCTTGTGCAAATTTATGAAATCTAAATACGAATCAATTAGCTTCTAGAAAAGGCAAATGTCCTACACGTGCCCAGATTGTCTCTCTCCATTTAACTATTGTATATCAAACTCAAAAGTTTAACACTAAATGGAATGGAAAAAGAGAAAATCATTTAGCTGCATCCAGCCAAACTAGACTAACTGGGCTAGGCCTGCAAAAGGTTGGAGAGCCCATGATTGGGTATAACTCCCCCTCCGCAAACACGCCGCAATGGAGATGCCCTCATTTACACAATAGAGCTATGGCTACCCGTTCCTCTTCTCCCTTTCACCATCTCTCTCACCCCCATCCAGATCTACAATTTGCATCGGAGATTGCTCGCCCCCTCCCCTTCCGTCGGCAACAAATCGCCCTCCTTCCCACCCGTTGGTGACCACTCGCCTACCTCCCCTACCACCGGTGACAAATCACCTCCCTCCCCATCTGGTTTCCACTCGCCTCCCTCCCCTGCTGCCAAGACCTCCTCATCTTCTACCAGAGGGCAAGCCTCAAAGGTGGAGGCGGGTGACATCATCACAAACAACTAGGAATAGTAAGTTTCCTTCATTCTCCTTTTTGCATAGAAATTTGGTGATTCTCTCTTCGCTTGTGCTGTTATGTCTCTAGTTTCGTGTACAAACTTTGATCTATTTATTAGGTTAAGTGATATATGCATGTTGAAACCCTAGTGCTTTGCTACTATTGCATCGTCACCTTTGGTGATTTTTGGTTCTTGTTGCGATTGTCATTCATTAGATCTAGATTTTTGTAGCCTAGTAGGAATCATTTGTTTAAGGGTTTGGTCTTTTAGGTAAATGTGTTCCTTTTTTCCTTTTTTGCCAGGGGAATTCTTTGTTAGACTTTGCGGTTTTGTATTTTTTGGAATGATCCATATCTACTTGTGTGGGAAGGTACGGATTTTGGAGGAATCCTGAAACACTTAGTGTACTCCCCTGTGGCCAAGTTCCACACCATGGGTCGACCTAATCATATGTCAGGTTCGGATTGGGACAAAAGAATCTTGATGTGTTCTTTTGCTGGCCCGTGTCTTACCTAGCCAAACATCAGGCTAAAAATCGTTGCCTATGCCATGCCCACCCAACGCATGGTTCGATGGCCTGCGAATCAACCCGATGGCTGGAGTTATCTAACACAGTAGCTATAGCTTGTTTAATAGAGCTTAGTGCGCATAATTAAGTCGGTAGATTAAAACTTCAAAATAGGGATTCAATATGCATGACAAATGACAAATCACAAACTCTAGTTCTCAAATTGTCCATACAGCTTTAGTGCTGCACCAAGAAACAAGGCACAACAACTCACGAGTCACAAGTCATGGCGTTACGTAGCTATTAAGTCTCCAACATTCAAATAGTCCATACTCTCATATAGGAGTACAAGAGATGGGAGTTTAACTCAAAATAACATAAGTACATAACAACACAAAAGTCACACATGTAGACTAACACAACTCTTCTTGAGGCTTACCTCTGTCATCCGTAGAGGCCACTAGGTGGGTGGGCGGGGGGGGGGGGGGGGGGGGGGTTGGCTGAAAGACGAATGGTGTGGATTAGGGTTAGGATGCGGTATTAATTTTTCTTGTTATTGGGTTGGGTCTAAGGTCGGGTCGTCGGGCCATCCTGCAGGCTAACCTATTTTGTTATTCTTCCCTTCCTTCCTGTAGCTATATAAGATCAAGACGAACCTAATATAATTTTTCTGTTAAAAATCTTAGGCAACAATTTGCAATATATTTTAATTCTGAAACACTCAAAGGTTTATGTAAAACATGAGTGATCTAGTGATGATGCGACACAAGTTCATGTCAAATTTGGAACAAATAAACATGAACGAAAACACGAGAATGATAAGTACCCATTGGCGTTGTTACTAGAACTAGATAATGCATCGGTTCGGATTGTTCGATTATTCAATTATTCAATGTAGTCGTATAAATAGGATGATGTTTGTAGTGCAGGCCAATGAATGCATGTTGTTGGGAAGTAGTCGTATGTAGACGATCAGCGAGCAATTGCTCTTCCAAAAACCTGATCGCTCATCACTGTTCTGGATGCCAACTCCCTTTAACAAGTGATAGTTGTGGAGCCCCTCTTGTAGGGGATACTAATTTGGGAAGATGAACATGGGCCGTCTCATCTTATCTCTGAGCATGTGTGGTTGGCTAGACTCCTTTTCTAATTTCACATACAATGCTCTTAAATTTCACTTATTAAGTTAGTTAGTATCTCCCTCAACTTCTCATATGGGATTAACTACTTTGTAACTCCCTAGTATTAATTGTGTACCTTGTAATTCTATTGATTTAATGGAAAATAAAATAGGTCAAGTCCAATTAAATCCAACATTTTCTATAAGTCACAATACATGAAATGGGACACCGGTTCCCAAGCTTTACTATTCCTACTATAAAAAACAAATGATGGATATTACTACAGCAAGTCAATTACTTCGAAGGGGAAGACACATTGGAAGCTGGTATGGCGAGAGGGGCTGAAGAGCTATGATACCAGAGTGGCGAACTTAAAATTTTTCTATTAAAGCATTAGGTTTATTTTAGAACTCTTTTAAACCATGGTGCTATTTAGAACTAATGCAAGAAATGAGATCCAATATGCCCATTTTTCTAGCAATGTCTACAATTTAAATATACTATTTCGATATTTAACACATTTAAAAAATTAGTTTCTAATTTTCTAAAATAGTTTTTCAAAATGTTCTAATCATGTTTCATAAATTGTTGAATCAACATATGTTAGTGAAAACGTGTTTGGACCATGATGTATATGGAACGTGTTTGAACAATTATACAACATTGCACACTCACTCGTGAACTAGGTCTAATAATTAGTTAATTTAAAATCATTGAGTTCATATTAAAGTTGTAGGCTCATGAATTTTAACAAGAATGTGTTAATGAAAAAGGATTAAGATTAAAAAAATAAGAAAAAATAAAAATGGAATCAGATTCAGAAGAGAACCTGCTAATAGGCCTAGCACTCTCCTGCTTCTACTCACTAGTCCCTGACTCTGGGCTTCGTGTGACCATGCGAAATTTTCCTACAACCCGACTAGGCGGCGACGGTGGTAAATTGACGGCAACAACGTGGTAGGAGGCAGTCGCAATTAGCTACTGGCTCACCGCATAGGTTGTCCCTTACCTCCATCGAGTGGATTGGGGTTCCACCTAGACGTGTTGTCCCTCACCTCCATCGAGTGGCGTGTTGTCACTTACCTCCAACGAGTGGATTAGAGATAGTACTGTTTGGTTCTTCTTGATGAGTAGACCTTAGGTTGTTTGATGTTGTTGGGAACTTAGGATAGACTCCTCGTCGTAGCGTTTTGCCCCCGATCACGGGAGAATTTCCTCCACTATGCTCGTGTTCAGTTTGGTTATTGTGGATTTAGGATCGGTTGATCCATTCGGGGTCGAATTAGGTTCCGGCGCGTTTGGATCGTTAGAAACGGGCCGAATTGGAATCGGTTTCCAGGCCGGCCTGTTTGGCTGCCGCAGGAAACGGAAAGCGATCCCACTTCCCCTCCGACCGCCCCGCTCCTCATCCCCTACTCCTCTCCGCCCGCCTCTCCCGAAGACATGGCGATGGGGGCTAGGGTTTCCTAGTGCCGCCCCCTCCATCGCCCCCTTCTGCTCCTCCCGGCCGGTAGATCGGGTCTTCTCCAAGTCGTGCATCTGTATCTCTAGGCGTGCGCGAGGAGACAAGGGGTGAGCAGATCAGCACCGCGCCTGCTCCTGGGCAGCGGCGAGCAGATTGACAGCCTCCTCCCCATCGGCGACCTCCATCTCCATCGAGCATCAGCGAGTAGGGCCGTCCCCGTCCGCAGCTTCACTCCCCACCAGGGATTCGACACCGTCTGCGCCTCCTTCCCGTTCTGGTGTGAGCGTCACTGCAACAGCAAGATCGGTGCCCCGACGTCCCCATCGAAGACCTCCCTCAACCGCACGGTCGCAGCTTCGTTTCCACAACGTCAGGAAACCCTGCTGCCTGAATCTTTTTTCTGTGTGTGAACGGTTCTTCCATGTCCGGTTTGAGAGATAGTAATAGAGGTAGCAGTTGCAGGTACTTGCTCTCCGATGTATGGTACAGATAGTAGTAGAGGTGCAAATTGTTCAGATGTGCTATTTAGCTTTTTTTAATCTAGTTCAGATGTTCAGATAGTAGTAGAGGTTCAGATGTGCCAGCTTATAACACTAGTAGTCATCTCTTTTTTTTTTCAGCTTGGTGAATTCTTTGCTGATCATTCCTTGCTGTCTGATCATTGTTTTTTATGGATAAATGCATAACTTGCGTGTTGTCTCTGAAAACTTGTGTGTTACTCTGATTCATTTGAGCTACCTGAATATATACTTCTACATTTTTTTAGCTAAGTGCAAGGTTCAGTCGGATCAACAAACTCATCTTGTTATGTAATTTAAGATACATAGAAGCTTGCCATAATTTAAGATGACAATTTAATACTTTTAGGCTGTGCAGAATTTATGTATGGTCTCCTGCTATGTATACTTAAAGCATTTCTTTTGCATATGTGCTTTGCAGACATGATGCAAAGCAGACCTTTAGGTTTTGATACTGTAGGTGTACTTCTCTTTGTGACAGTGAACTAGTGATTATTTTCGATACTTGATATATAGAGCCATAATCTGATACTTGGTGCCTTTTTCTCCTTGGCATGTTTATAGAACGCCTAGTTTGTGCATCTGACAATATCTTATAACTGCTGATGATAGAAACATGGTGCAGGATTATCTGCCACATATCAAGTAATTGTGCAGTTGTGTTTGCTGATTGATTATGTTGGGTCTGCAGCAATATTTTCCTTTATTATTTAGCATGCCATGTTACTGCAGGCATATCTGCACATATGAAGTAGTTGTGTTCACTGCTCTAATTGCGTTTCAACAGGAGAGGCCAAGGCTTGGTCTGAGAGAATGCAAGACCCTAATGGCGACGATTTCTCTGCCCCAAAGTTGCACAAGAAGAAGGTTGTATACCGGCCGCTTCCATCAGGCATGCTGAAGGGTGAACCTGAACTGCTGCGGAGAGAGGTTCGGCATTCATCAGGCATGGTCCATAAGCCGCCCAAAAGAAGCTTGAAGAGTGAGCGCCCTGCCACACCTCCATCAGACAGAGGGACTCCTGATTTCCTGCCGGACTCCGGTCCTACTGATGAATACCGTGCGCTGCGGAGGAAATATATGATGCTAGAGGAAGAGAACTTTGCTCTGGACCAAGAACGGAGCATGGAAGATGAGGAAATCAAGGCACTTGAGGAGGAAAAGCTTGCGCTTCTTGATGAGCTCGTTGTCTTGGAAGGCCTTGTGGAGCCGTCGCAGCTGCAGTCTCACGGTAGGCCATGAGTGTAGTATTTTGGTTTCTGTGATCGTTGTCGTTCAGTGTAATTCAGTAATCTGTTACTGTTAATACTTTCTGGATGTAAACATTGTAGTTGAAACAGCATAAACCTGTTATGAATGGAAACCCCTTAGATGAATGCTTGCAGGGTCAGCGACTTGTGTTTGTGTAAGATGATAGGGCATTACAATCAGATGAAAATTTGGTTGCGAGGGTAATTCAATGCTTATGAAGCCTGCTTGGCTGACGTTGAGCTCATGATGCAGAACAGAAATATCTGGGTGGTGACTACAGGGAAACATCATGGTTTTGATACTACTGTCACAATCTGAGTTACAGTGAATTAGTGAAAGTTTTAGATGGATGATCACGGGATAATTTGTTTCATAGGGAATGAGATGATTAGGGTGGGCACAAAGAACAAACACTATCAGTGATTACGGGAAATGTCTTTAGTCAAGCACACAGAATGGAGAAACAATCTCATGCTCTATTGTTCCGCAAATTAAGCAGTTCTTGATGTTTAATCTAATGGATGTTTATTATGGTTGTTTATTATGGTTGTTTAATTCTGTATGTTCCAGATGGAAAGATCGGAAAAAGTTCATTTTACTCCCTTCAACAATTCACTTTGTCCGCTTAACCCTCTGAGGAAAATTTTGGCTTAATTTACTCCCCCAACAATTCCAGTTAGTACAATCTACCTCCTAATGCTATTTTTCTTTTTTTTCTCCGCATATAAATTGAATTTTAAGTTCAAATTTTATGAGTGGGTAGAGAACATGATGCCCTATATTAAAAAAATACATTAAGAAATTTTTATGGTTATTTTCATAAGTTGGAAACATTTAGCACAAAATTTATCAAAAAAAATACAATTATGCATAAAAAATATTCATGAAAAAATCATAATGTATTTTTCTAGCATAGAGCATCATATTATAAGTTACATTGCAAAATTTGAAGTTCAAATTCCACTTGTATGCGGAGAAATAAAAGAGAGAAATCTCAGTAGGGGTAGATTGGACCAATTGGAATAGTTTGGGGAAGTAAATTGAGCCTAAATTTTGTTTAAGGGGTTTAATGGATAAAGTGAATTGTTGAGGGGAGTAAAATGAATTTTTTCCAGAAAGATCTAATCAATCTTTTCCAAACTTTAGCTGGGCTATCGTGGGCACAAACCAGCCCAAACAAACTACAGGTCGGACTATTTAAGAGCCCACGGCCCGAACTGAAGCCCGAACTTTTCGCAAGCCCTTGCCGTATAAAACCTGACCCAAAGCTGCATCTCCTCCTAAACGCAACGGACGAATCCCCTCGAGTTAGAATTGCAGCCGGAGCAACACCCCCACCCATCTCACATGGCGGCGGCGGTGGTGCTGGAAGAGATGGTGCGCGCTGCTAGACAACGAGATGCTGGCGTTGATGGGTCAGCAACAAACGCCACGTCGGCGCTGGTGGCTGTGGGGGCCAAGTGGGAGACGTTCAAGGAGAACGTGCGGCCGCTTAAGCACCGGCGTGACGTGTCCAAGCTCAACCGCACGCTCAAGACGTAGATCGATCCCGCCTAGCGCGCCGCCCTCCTCGAAGCCCGCAGGTATGGGTATATTTAATTATTTGCTATTGTTACAAATGACCACACACATAAAAAAATGCAAAATTTATAGGGAGCATGCTAAAAGAATTTGGTAACTGCAATAAGCTTTCCCTTGTACATCTGTCCTTTAATACCCCCACTAGCTGTATCCCCAAAGAACTTGTACGTTTAGAAGCTATTGCTTATTTTGAATTGGAAGATTACAAACTGTCAGGTCGTATAATGATTTGATTCAAAACCGGAGAAATATTGTATATATAAATCTGGCAAATAACAAGTTTGGTGGTTCTACACTTCTTGCCATATGTCAAACCAACTCGCTACGGTTATTCAACTTGCATTGCAATGATCTGACTGGGAGTATCAAGGAGATATTTAAAGGACGCAGAAAACTTGTTCAATTGAATTTTTAAGGAAACCTTTTCCATGATGATATACCAGAATATTTGGCTGAGCTACCGCTCACAATACTGAAATTTTCCTACAACAATTTTGCAGGAGTGCTGCCTGACAAGCTGTTGGAGTGATCAAATGCATGCAATTGCCTTCTGTTAGTCCTCGATGCAAGATAACTTCTGATCCATGAATGCAACTACTCCATTTTGTATAGAGGCAGAGAGGTATGGGCGTGCGCGCAGAGAGAGGGAGAGAGAGGGAGGGAGGGAGAGAGGGAGGGAGAGAGCGCTAATAGCAAATAGAAGTACCAAAAGTTTCTGAAGTATGGTACAAACAATGTGACAACCTTACTTGTAGTGTTTCAGATGTAGTCATTTGTGTTTACAATAAATTGGTGGAGTGGTAAAATTTGCTTGGAGAGGGATCAACGGAAACAATTGGTAACCCAAGAGGTCAATGGCAAACAAGTATATATATCCTGCTGCTTACGTACTGAAGCTATAGACTACTACTGAGAAGAGAAGAAAACTGAAAATATCACAACTTCACATGGTTCGACTTGCTGCGACGCTGCTCAGGAGATCGATGAGCTTGTTCAAAAATGAGACAAATGTATGGAGGAGGCGAATGGGGATCTCGCATCCCCTTCTTCCTTCAATTTCGTTTTGAAACAACAGGGTTGATTTTGTTGTTTAGACCTTAGAGATATAAAGTTGTGCCTGATGAGAACAATTAAAGTAATTACGTGGGAGGTTTCTGAGGCCCAAGAACTAGAAGGTCACATTGTTAGGCTTAGTGGATCATCTAGAAGTAGATCTATGGGTTCTTTACTTGAACTTGGATAAACAACAACGGTTTTGGGTTACATCGAGAGAGAGAGGGGGGGCGAGAGAGAGAGGAGCGACCATTGGTGTTGGTGGTGGAATTTGACATGGCAGCGGTGGTGAAGTTGCCAACGGTGGTGGCGGCGGCCGCTGGCGTGCGTTGGAGTCAAGGGCGTGGTGTCGTCGGAGACGGTGTCGACGGCGATGGCAGTGGAACCTTCCCTTCGCTTCTACACTCTCGAGATCGGGTCGCTAGGGTTATGTGGGGGCACTGTGGGCACGACAAACGTTGTATTGCGTGCCTCGGCGTGCCCCTCTCCTTTTATTGTTGCGCAGAGCGAAGGGGGCCCACTGCCAGTTGAAGGCAGGCGCCTCCCCCGATCAGGGCACGTGGGAGCGGAGAAGGAATCGGTCCTCCGACCGATTCGGAGATCATACTAACATTCTCCCCTTGCTCCGACCGATTCGGAGATCATACTAACATTCTCCCCTTTGATCTCCACCTTTCTTACTTCTTGTACTTCACATTTATTTCTCAATGAATCAATATGCAGGGCACGTTCCATCATGACAGTTACTTCCGTACCATCAGCGCAACGACCACAGTACACCTATCCATATCAAAACAAACACTAGGCCCCTTTATGATCCAGGAATCATAGGCTTTCCCGCAAAACCATGCCGGCTAAGTGTTCTCTGAACACATTGGGTGGTAAGTGTTTTGTAAGCGGATCCACAAGCATTTCCTTTGTTCTTACATGCTTGAGACTAATGGTATGATCCTGGATCTTCTCTTTCACAACATAAAACTTTTTGTCAATGTGTTTGGCAGCACCACTTTACTTGTTGTTGTGAGCATAGAATAATGTTGGCTCATTGTCGCAGTACATCTTGATGAGTGGTCTTTCAATGCTTTCAACCACTTTCAACCTGGGTACAAATTTCTTTAACCATTTCACCTGCCCTGTGGCCTCATAACAAGCTATAAACTCAGCATACATCATCAACGATGCAGTGACAATTTGCTTGGAGCTTTTCCACAGTATTGCTCCTCCTGCGAGAGTGAATACATAACCTGACGTGGACTTTCTATCATCTACGTCTCCTGTAAATCTGAATCTGAATACCCTTCTATCTCTAGGGAATCAGATCTTCTGTACGTTAGCATGAGGCCTTTTTTGCCTTGCACATAACGCAAAGCTTTCTTTACCATTCTGGAGTGTTCTATTCCTAGATTATCCTGATATCTGCCAAGTATCCCGGTAACCAAAGCTAAGTCAGGACGTGTACATACTTGAGCATACTGTAAGCTTCCGACAGCTGAAGCATATGGAACTGCTTTCATTTGATTGATCTCATATATTGTTCCTGGGGTATTGGAATTTCCCAAAACTATCACCCTTACCTACAGGAGCAGGCGTAGGCTTACTCACATGCATACTATATTTCTTTAGAACCTTTTCTAAGTATGCCTTCTGCAATAATCCTAAAACCCTTTTCTTCTATCCCGGTGAATTTTTATTCCTAAAAAAAATAAAGCTTCACCGAGATCTTTCATATCAAAATTTGAGGACAAGAACTTCTACGTCTCCAACAGCAGATTAACATCACTACTAGCGAGTAAGATGCCATCCACATTCAGGATTAGGAAAATGAATTTCCCATTCTTGAACTTTGCATAAACGCAATTGTCCTCCTCATTCTCTTTAAACCCAAATTTCCTTATTGTTTCATCAACCTTTAAATACCACTGTCTAGAGGCTTATTTTAATCCATAAATAGATTTCTTCAGGTGGCATCCCATATGTTCTTTTCCTTCCATGACAAAACCTTTGGGTTGTGCCATGTAAATGTTTTCATACAAATCCCAGTTGAGAGATGTCATCTTAACATCCATTTGATGTAACTCTAAATCGTAATGTGCCACTAACGCCATTGTGATTTTAAAAGAATCCTTGCATGAGACTGGAGAAGATGTCTCATTATAATCTATTCCTTCTCTTTGCGTGAAGCCTTTCACCACAAGTCGCGCTTTATATCTTCTACATTCCCTTTGGAGTCATATTTTGTTTTGTAGACCCATTTGCAGCCTACTGTCTTGGCTCCTTTAGGGATTTCTTCTAAGTCCCAAACTTTGTTGGTACTCATTGATCTCATCTCATATTGCATGGCTTTAAGCCACTTCTATGAGTGAGCACTTCTCATGGCTTCTTCAAATGAGGTGGGATCACCCTCCATTTGAATTTCTTCGTTAACATAGACTTCGTAGTCTTTAGAGATAGCTGGTTTTCTAGTTCTTTGAGACTTTCTGGGGCCTTTGTCAACTGGTACTTCTTCCACTTGGGGCTGTTGTTGCTCTTCCTCATGTGCGACGACGGGTTCTATAGAATCATGAATGACAGGTTTCTCATCTTCATTCATTGTTGCCACAGGAGAACTAACAACAGGTGTTGTCACTGCAGTATCCTATACTATCGGTGCAGCACCAACAGGTATCGAGAAGAATGGTTCCTGAATCATCGGAGTAGGTGCATGTACCCGCTTCTCCTCAAGCTAATTTCTCATGCTACCATGCTCCCCCTGACTATCTCGTCCTACTTCTACTTCTGAAGTGTAAGGAGTTGACCTTCCCGAAGAAGATAGCATGTCTCGTAGAAACGAGACATGCTGTCTTCTTCTCCTCAAGAAGACAACATGTCTTGTTTCTACGAACTTCGTATGTCTGTTAGGACAATAGAAACGGTAGCCTTTTAAGTTATTTGGATAGCCAATGAAATGACAACTCACTATCTTGGAATCTAGCCTCCCGATGTTTGGGTTAAATACTTTGACCTCAGCCGGACAGCCCCACACACGTAAATAGTTAAGCGAGGGTTCCCTTCCTGTCCACAACTCATATGGTGTTTTGGGCACCGACTTACTTGGTACTCGATTAAGAATATGAATGGCGGTTTTTAACGCCTCCATCCACAAACTTATCAGTAACGTGGAGTAGCTTATCATACTTCTCACCATATCCATTAAGGTACGGTTGCATCTTTCAGCTACTCCGTTCTACTGAGGCTCGCCCGGTGTAGAGTACTAGGTGACTATAACATTTTCCTGTAAGAACCTTGCAAAAGGTCTAGGAAATTGTCCATATGGGGTAGGAAATTGTCCATATGGGGTATGTCGACCATAGTACTCTCCCCACGGTCGGATCTTACTATCTTAATCTTTAAATTATGCTGATTTTCTACTTCAGCCTTAAACATCTTGAATTTATCCAACGCTTTCGATCTTTCCTTAATTGTATAATATAGCCATAACGAGAATAATCATCTATGAATGTTATAAATGAATTGTAATCATCCACAGATGTCAAAGGAAATGGGCCACATATATCTGTGTGAATTATTTCTAAAATTCTTGTGCTTCGTTTGACATCTTTATTTATTTTCTTGACGTACTTTCCTTTAATGCAATCGATGCATTGTTCTAAATCTGAAAATTCTAAAGGCGGAAGAATTGATGTCTTAATCAATTGTTCGATTCTCCCACTCAAACTATGGCCTAAATGACAGCGCCATAATTTTGAAGATACATCTTCAATCCTCTTCTGCTTATTTCTTTTGTTTGTAGACGAGGAAGGCTCATTTTTGCACGCAATTATGGATAGTTGCACCTAATGAATTTGCAACATGAATAGTTGCACCTGAGTCAATCCACCAAATAGATTTTGCATAACTTAAATACAAGGACTCATCTACGAACGTAACAAAATCCTCACCCTTTTTAAACATATGCTTCATGAACTCCGGACAATCCTTCTGGTAATATCCCTTCTGCTTGCACCACCTGCAAGCATCCTTGTCAACCTCATCATGGTGAGAATTCTGATGGTGATTATTCTGTGGGGCCTTTCCATATGCTTTAGAAGAGAAGCCATTTTCCTAGTGAGGTCTCCCTTGTGGTTTAGCATTCTTGTTAGGAAAGCTCCTTTTCTTGTTTTACTTCACATAGTTGATGGAATCACCACGTGAGCCCTTAAGCCTTTGTTCTTCTTGCACGCACATGGCAATCAACTTTTCAATGTCCCACTTCTTTAGCTGTGAATTGTAATTAACAACAAAAGACTTATACTCTTTAGGCAGGGAGGCAAAAACCAAGTGAACTAGGAACTCAGTCTTGAGCTCCATGTCCATAGGCTTGAGCTTGGATGCCATGTTGCTCATCCTCAATATGTGCTCTCTTATCCCTCCACCAGTGTATTTCTCAGTTACTAATTTCTTAATGAGAGTGCTTGCATAAGCCTTTGAAGAGCTAGTGAAGTGGTTCTCCACCTTCCTGTGATACTCGCTAGCGGTGGTGCATTCTGGGATTGCTCCCCTTATTGCCTCCACTATGGAGCTCTTGATCACCATCAAACACTTGCGGTTCGATTGATCCCACTTTGCCTTTTCAAGGCCATACTACATTACTATCGTGCATGCTGACTTGTCCGAGCGGTGAATGCTACATCGGTGTCATTTTCTTCCCTCAGTCCACAGGTTTAGTGGGATAGGGTGCGGTCAGTGCTAGATCAATGTCGGACAATGCAAGTGCCATCTCAACCTTCTCTCGCCATGAGACATAGTTCCCTCCATTGAGGGGCTCGATGGACGAGATAAACGTCATTGGATTAGATCCTGAAAATAAAATTCAGAAAGGATTGAGAAAAATTTAAAATAACACTTGCATGCCTCAATTTGATGTTGGTCAAAATTAAAACATACAATGTTCTGCTATATTAATTCTACATCACCATTGGGCAAAAATAGAACTAATGCAAGGAAAAACTCATGAATAAAACTATAATATTGCTATCATAGACTTTTGTCAGAAAATAACAATATCATAATTAACTTGAAAATAATAACTACTCTTCCAATTAAACTTTCTCGTTGGTTCTAGTTTATAATTAGAAAATAAACTTAAGCTTGGCAGCGGAAACATGAAAATAAAATATTCTTATTCAGAAGCAATTTTGGTGTTCTTACTACTCTCTAAACAATATTCACGTTGGTGCAAAAATGTTAGCGATTAAAAACTAACCAAGAAAGCACTAAAAAACTGCGTCTAAAAAAGACAAACTGTATACTCTTTTCTATCTAACATGTGGCCCAGCAGGGAAATGAGCCAACGACCCAGCTGCACGCACCCGCTCTGGAATGGCCGCTGAGCCCAGCTCGCTCCTGTGCGTGCGGCCCAGCTAAAAACAGCTCAGCTCGGCGGCGTAGCGCCTCAGCGCGCCAGCCCGCGGCCCAATTGCGCGCAGCGTGCGCCCCGCGTCCCAGGCCACAACCTGGGCCTGGGCCGGGAAACCTCCTTCCCACCTGGGTCAGATCTGGTCTAGCAAGCTCTGGCCGTCGGATGCGATCCGATGGTCGGCCATTGATCTCGCCGAGGCAAAACCCCCGCCAGGCCGTCGGCCTCCCAAACCCTAGCTCTGTCTTCTCTACTCCCCTTTCTTTGCCGCAAGGAGGCGGTGCACCGAGCGGCAGTAGCCACGCGTGGGGGCCGGAGGAGGATGGCATCGTCGCAGGCCCCCTCGCCGGAGGGTGAGCGCGCCGCCATCGAGTGGCTCTGTGATGGTGCCCTGCGCGCACGTACGTGTCGTGACGGAGCGCCCGCTAGCGGTGGCCCAGGCTTTGCTTCCCCACGGTCGATTGACAGCCGGCGGCTCAGCTTCCCGCGCGGCATCAACGACGGCTTGCTTTTGTGCGGGCGATGAGAAACCGAGGTAGGTCTCACCGGTTCTTCACTTAGCTAGGGTTAGGGTTTTGTTTTTTTGCTTCTTTTCGATTTTGAACCAAAATTCTTTCTTTCTTTTCTTCTTCCCAATCTAGATCTACTTGCTAGTTTGGCTCTGATACCATCGTTAGGCTTAGTGGATCATCTAGGAGTAGATCTACGGGTTCTTTACTTGAACTTGGATAAACAACAACGGTTTTGGGTTACACCGGGAGAGAGGGAGAGAGAGAGGAGCGACCATCGGTGTTGGTGGTGGAGTTCGACATGGCGGCGGTGGTGAAGTAGCCGACAATAGTGGTGGTGGCCTGTGGCGTGCGTTGGAGTCGAGGGCGCGGTTTTGTCGGGGACGGTGTCGATGGCTACGGTGATGGGACCTTCCCTTCGCTTCTGCACTCTCGAGATTGGGTCGCTAGGGTTATGTGGGGGCACTGTGGGCATCGCAAACGTTGGATTGCATGCCCCGGCATGCCCCTCTCCTTTTATTGTTGCGCAACCCGAAGGGGGGCCCACTGCCAGTGGAAGGCAGGTGCGCCCCCGATCAGGGCACGTGGGAGCAGAGAAGGAATCGGTCCTCCGACCGATTCAGAGATCATACTAACACACATCACCCAATTGTGGGTCCATGCACGACACTCTATGTAGCGCACGCTATTTGTAGTTTTTAAATATGAGTAAAATATGTGTTCCCTATCTTTATTTAATTTCTTTTGTACTTAGGACACTGGCACTCCACACTCTCTACTTTCTCATAGAGAAATTCATGTGTATTTTTTCTCTCCAAAACACTCACAAAAATTTCATTTAGCACCGATGTACCTTGTTTCTCTTGTGCTTCTTTGTCTAATTAAAACTATATTTTGTACTCAATGAAATACACAAGTTAAGTGGGAGGGACCAGGTACGAACTGATCTTGATCTAAGGAACTATAGCTTGCACTTAAAAAGGAGACAAGCCCAACCAAATGCCTAAATTAACTTTTGGTCCTCTTGATATGGTACGTCTCCTCACAGTTCTGATGAGGTATGTCTGCACCATCCACATGCTCATGTGACACCTAGTCCAGTTTGAATGTGGTCCAATAGTGACACATGAGTGTTGAGCAAGGGTGGAGCCAACTTATGAGGCTTTATCCTCCAACCATAACACTTTCGGATTAACCCTTTTACATGGAGTCAGAACAAAAGTGTAAGTAGGGTACTATGTGTAAGTAGCTGGGCAGTGCGGTTTTGAAGGATGGGATGTTACAGCTCAGTAGGTGCTCTAGCTCCACCACATTCATCAAGTTGTGCCAAGGCAACTTTCGGACCACCAACATCAGATAGTGCGAGTGTTAAAGTGTACATGGATAACTTGGTGTTGGTGAAGAACATGGTCGGAGAGCTAGGCAGCCCTAGCAGAGAGCACGACCGGCGCAGTGTGGATGCATCAGAAGTTACAGCTGGCATTCCACATCCTACAGCTCAAGGCACTCTTAGAAGAACTTGGTCTTCAGCAGCGGACACCACCATGTTCTAGACCATATAGCTGTGGCCTCTCTGGATCAAAACTTAATGAAAGTAACCACAACGGCAAACAAGTAACATACTGTATGCGCTAGAATGCACGGATCGCAAACGATCATCACCGGCGGTGCTCCTGCGCAGGCCGGTCAGACCGGTTCTGCAGACCGGTCAGACTGGTTCTTCCAAGGGCAGCACGAAGACCTAGAACCACAAGCCCGGGAGGGACCCCATTAGGGATAATGGAGCTAGGGTTGCTCTAAGGTCGGCAGTCCACTCAGAGCGCTCTCGAACGCCATAGAGACGCAAGAAGAACAAAATTAGGGTTCGGCAAAGAGATGGGTTTGGATAGTAAAAAGTAAGTGCAATAATGGTTGAATCGATTGAGATTACCCTCAATCAGCCTTAGCCTTCATATATATAGGCCAGGGAAGTCGTACCCCTTCACGAATCGGTTTACAAAGATCACGATTTACAAAATCTAAACCTATTCGAACTACAGCAGACCCAACCGGTCTGACCGGTCAGCCTCGGTCCTTGCCAATTTTGGCTGTCAACATATGCCCCCCTGCCTTTTTGGAGAGCTTTGCACGCCAAAAAGCAATAACCAACACTAGGACTACTCTATGGGCGATGTTTAATACAGAATATACCAGCCAAAAATATTTTTAAGGACGATAATCATATATCGGCCATCTTCCTCTTCAAGCGTCTTGACATACGCTAGGATAATATTTCTTCAAGTATCTTCCATTGAGAGCTCTGAGTAAGTGTTCTCCTTGCAGCATCTCCACCATATATGAATTCCCGAAGATAACATTGACGATCTTGTATGGACCTTCCCAACTTGGTGACCACTTGCTGAACTTGTTGCTCTTCATCCCAAGAGGCAGAATTGTCTTCCAAACCAGCTCACCAATCTTAAAAGATTTATTTTTTACCTTTTTAGTTGTAAGCTCTAGCCACCTGAAGTTTGTCCTTCTCAATCTCCTTCAAAGCCTTCAAACGCTTGTCGGTCACCTCATCAATATTGTCCATCATCAAATCATGGTAATCAACAGCGAAGAGATCATTTTGCTTGGCCAACCTATAAGCGTCCAGATTCATCTCAATAGGTAAAACGGCCTCTTGACCATACACAAGCTCAAAAGGAGTAACTTTAGTAGTACCATGTCTAGATATACGATGAGCCCATATAGCTTCAGATAAAACCTCATGCCACCTCCTAGGATTCTCTTCTATCTTTTTCTTGATAAGTTTGATCAAAATCGTATTACTGGACCCGGCTTGACCATTGGCCTGAGCATAATATGGAGACAAATTGAGCAATTTAATCTTATAAGATTCGGTGAATTCACGCACCTCCTTTGATATGAATGAAGTCCCCTGATCAGTTGTCAAGGTCTGAGGAATACCAAACCTATGGATAATATGCTCTGTAATGAACTTAATCACCTCTCTATGTGTCATATTCTTTAAGGGAACTGCTTCGGTCCACTTGGTAAAATAATCTGTAGCCACCAACACAAAGCGATGCCCTTTTGATGAAGGGGGATTAATTTGTCCAATGAAATCTAATCCCCAACCTTGGAACGGCCATGGTTTGATAATAGGATGCATCAACGCAGCAGGCACCAGTTGCAAATTACCAAATCGCTGACATTCCTCACATCCTTTATAATACTTGAAACAATCGACTATCATGATAGGCCAATAGAAACTGACCCTTCTGAGTAACCACTTCATCTTAGGAGCCGATTGACGTGTTCCACAGATGCTTTCATGAACCTCTCCCATTGCAACTCTGGCCTGATCCGAATCCAAACACTTGAGAAGCAAATCTTCGGCGGTTCGTCGATAAAGCTCATCATCAAGTAATACATGCTTAAACGTCAAACGCCGAATACTTCTTTCTGCATCACGACCAGGATCTTTCAAATATATCACAATAGGTGTCCTCCAGTCTCCACCTTCGGCCTTAACAATTTTATCAACTTTCTCGGCCAAATCGCTGCTTTCAGCAGACACATCGGTCGGACCGGTCTCATGACCGGTCAGCCCGGTCTGGGCGGTCAGACCGGAAATGTCAACCGGTCAGACCGGTTCGTCCAGAACCTGTAACTCGGCATTTACACGCATCGGTTTTCGAATGTGAAAATATTTCTTCACGACCGCATAACCAGATGCTTCCTGAGCCAGAGCATTAGCCCATCCATTATCTTCTATCGGTTTATGTCGTATCACAAATTCATCAAAGCAAGAGATAATATCAAGGCATTTTTCAAGATATGCATTCAAAGAGCCATTATAACACTGGCATACCTTGGATACTTGTTGCACTACTAGAAGTGAATCACCAAAGGCCTCAACATGTTTCACGCCCAAAGATTGCGAAACCTTCAAGCCAAATAGAAGTGCTTCATACTCAACTTGATTATTAGTGCGATCCTCATCCAATCGGTTAGACATATCAAAAATAGCCCCATTCGGAGAAATAAGAACAGTACCAATCGCTTGACCATCATAACAAACAGATCCATCGAAATACAACTTCCATGGTGTGCAAGTGCATAGCCAACTTCCAAATTATGCCCATCATCAAGCTGATGTTCAACAATAAAATCTGCTACAATTTGGCCTTTTATGGATTTCAAAGGTTGAGAAGCCAAATCATATTCAACAAGTGCATATGCCCACTTGCCGATTCTACCGCTCAAAATCGGCTTATGTAACATATGTTTAATCACATCGGTTTGACATGCCACTATGCAGGTACTTGATAATAAATAATGTCTCAACTTAGTACAAGCATAGTACAAAGACAAGCATAACTTCTTAATAAATATATACCTTGTCTCTGCATCAATATGTCGTCGGCTGACATAGGTGATAATATGCTCCTTTCCCTCAGTTTCTTGAGTTAAAACAGCACCAATAACCATATCCTCAGCCACCCCATAAAGCCTGAAAGGAACCCCTCTCCTAGGCGCCTTGAGCACCGGTGGTGAAGAAAAATAAAACTTGATCTTCTCAAATGCCTCTTGCAGTTTTGCCCCCCAAGTAAATTCGGCTTCATCTTTTAACCGAAGAATAGGAGTAAAAGCATCAATCTTTCCAGACAAATTAGATATAAATCTTCTCAGGAAATTCACCTTGCCTAGAGACTTCCGTAAATCTTTCTTACATGTAGGAGCTTGCACATTCCTCATAGCTTCAATCCTTTTTGGATCAATCTCTATGCCTTTCTCATGAACAATGAAACCCAAGAACTTCCCAGCTGATAAACCAAAAGCACATTTAAGTGGATTCATCTTCAAACCGTACCGACGCATTCTCTCAAGAGCAAATCTCAAATCAGCCAAGTGATGATCCAATCCGACGTATTTAATCACAATATCATCAATATAGACTTCCAAGATAACACCAAGCAAGTCATGAAAAATCAAGTTCATAGCTCTTTGATAAGTTGCACCAGCATTTTACAATCCAAAAGTCATGACAATCCACTCAAACAAACCAACAAATCCTGGACATCTAAAGGCCGTTTTAGACATATCTTCTTCAGCCATGAAAATCTGATTATAACCAGCGTTACAATCAAGAAAACTAATGACTTTGTGTCCAGAAGCTTCATTAATCAATATATCGGCTATAGGCATAGGATATTCATCTTTGGGCGTAGCTTTATTGAGATCTCTAAAATCAATGCACACTCTTATTTTTCCTGAATGTTTCTTCTCAACAGGCACGATATTAGAAATCCAATCAGCATAACAACAAGACCGAATAAACCCAGCTTCTAGTAAAAGATTAATTTCCTCTTTAATTCGGTCATACATAATAGGATTAAATTGCCTAGGAGGTTGCTTGTAAGGTCTAAAACTGGCTTTAATAGGTAGCCGATGCTCAAACAAGTCACGACACAAACCAAGCATTTCATGCTAATTCCATGCAAAGAAACCAATATATTCTTTTAAGAATTTAATCAAATCAGCTTTATATTCAGCCGATAAATTCTTGTTTACAAAAGTCGGCCTAGGAATAGAGCCATCTCCAAGATCTACCTTTTCTAAAGAATCAGCCGACGTAAACCCTTGCCCCAACTTATCTATATCATCAAAATTTTCAATAGCTTCACATGTATCGTTCGCATGCGCCCGATAGTGTTCAATACTTTGCTGCAACCATTCTGAATCCGACTGGTCTGACTGGTCGAGCAATTCGGTCTGACCGGTTGCACCTGGTCGGCTGATCTGACTCATTTTGATCACATCAAATGGTTTAGCTAATTTTCAATCGACTTCAATACAGCAGGAACAAAGCCATCTTTAGTGCAACTAATAAGCTCATAATCGGACAGATCCAAGCCCGACAAACACTTAATGTTGTCATGAATACTCGTAGAAGTTGAATCGGCTGTAGCAATAAAGGATGAAGTGTCTCCATGGACTACCTCTATCTCATTGCCGATCCATTGAATTAAAATCTGATGCAAGGTAGAAGGAACACACTGATTCGCATGTATCCAATCACGTTTCAGAATCAAATTGAAGTTGCCTTGTACCTCGGAGACGAAGAAGGCTATAGCAAGTGTTTTACTCCCCACAGTCAGCTCCATGGAAGCAACTCCCTTAGCGCCAATAGGATCACCTCCTCCCACGCCGCTGACCGTCATATTTGTCTTGATCAGTTCCTCGTTCATCCCTCCAAACATCTTGAACAATGAATATAGAAAGTTCACAATAGTTCCACCGTCAACAAGCATTCGAGAAATTGGTCTTCCATTGATATGCCCCCTCATGTAGAGGGCTTTCAGATGGTTATCCAATTCCTTCGGCTTCTGGAACACAGTTTTTAGGACTGGTCTGACTGATTCTGCTGGGCGGTCAGACCGGTCCTCCGTACCGGTCAGACCGGTCGGCTGGGGCGGTTCAACCGGTCCTACTGGCTGGTCAATTGTTTTGACCTTCTACACCTTATTCTGAGAGACCATAGCCTGTACTGGTTGAACTGCTCGTCCCTCAGCTTCTCTGCTTCTTGCTCCTTCTTCTCTTGAAAGCACAGGCGCTGTAGCTTCCTCTTTTGAGTACGAGTCAACCCCGGAGGACACCACCTTGGTTGAAAGTACTTCGCTATTGAACTGCTGCTGCTAGCTTCATGATCATTTGCCATGACAGTTTTCTAGACAGAAGACTTGACCGAATTACCGGAAACCATCGGTCCCTTGCCTACGTACTTGACAACCACATTCACATCACCAATCTACATGATTTTATCATCTGTGGTTTTTTCTGAGTCCATCTGCACGGGCTGCAACTCCTCTTTCCTCTCCTTGACACGATATTCCTGCCTTGGAGATCGAGAACGACCTGGCCCCTGGTGGGACCGATCTGTAATCGGTCTGGCCGGTGCAAGCTGCTGCCTTGGACCTGATTGGTGAGATCCCAATCGGTCATGCACCGGTCGTGACAACCTGTCAAACACAGGCCTTCTGTGCTCTTCCTGGCGAGATGGTGGATTCGGCATTGGATAACATTGCATCCAAATGCCTTCATGCTCCCATGTCGGGCAAGAAGAATTTGAAGCTGGAGGTGCCCATGGCATCGTAGCGTATACCTTTTGCGGAGGGAACAAAGTAGTGACATCACCCCTGCGCTTGCTGGATTCTCCCCTAGGAGATGATGGCTTATCTTGGCGTGGAGGCGACCTTGGTCTTTTTTTTTAATGGCCGATCTCTTGAAACGGCCTTTTGATTTGTGTACTTGTTCAGAAGCTGATCAAAGGTAGGCTTCTGGTTTGCAAATCTCCCCTGCACCTTTGACTCATTAACCTTCCAAGTACCAACTTCTAGGCGCTTAGGTTTGATAATCTTGGGTCGGCTCTGGGTTGGACCGGTCTGACCGGTAGGGGAAACTGGTCTGACCGGTCGCACCTGGGCAGCAGGCTGACTCGAGTCTCATGAGGAATTGGCTTGCCCCCTGAGTCCAAAAGCTCTTATAGTAATTTTTAGAGACTCCTTCCCATCAGGAGTCTTCTCAAGCACCACTTCCCTGGCCAGAATCTTCTGTTCTAAAGTTTTCGGCCTCTCCTTACTAATGATCACATTCTTCCCTTTGGCTCCTTTGGCTTGCTCTGGCCAAATGAGTACTTTGGCATTATTCAGATCAATGGTGTGAACTGGAAACGATGCTTATCAATCTGCATCTCAAGCAAGACCAATCGTCCTTCATTAATGGCCGATTGTACCTTTCAACAAAAAACATTACAATCATTAGTTGCATGAGATGAAGAATTATGCCACTTGCAGTATGCACGCCGCTTCAACTCCTCAAGCGGCGGTATGGCATGAGACAACTTGATGTTTCCGTTTTTAAGCAACTCATCAAATATACGATCGCATTTAGAAACATCAAAGGTAAATCGCACTTCCTCTTGCCGACTCTTTTGAGTCGGCTTAAGTGATGAGCATGAATATGATTTGGCCTTAGATGACCAAACAAACTTGGCGGCGTAAACTTCTTTATCCTCATCGTTCGAAGAGTTGGATTCGCAATCAACAACGTGTGTGTTGGACCGATGAGTTTTATAAGTATGTTTTGAATTTTTAAATTTATATTCCAAACTCAAGGCTCTAACTTGCACTTGATTAATTGAAAGGAAATCAAAGCCCTCAAGTTTCTCTTTATAATGCGAACGCAAACCACCAAAAGCCAAATCCGCCGAATCCTTTTCAGAAATTGATAAACTAAAACAACGGTTTTTTATATCTTTGAATCTCGTAAAATAATCAGTCACAGATTCATCTCTACCTTGCTTAACCAATGTTAAGTCAGTCAATTCGCTTCATTATCCCCACTATAAAAATGATCATGAAACTTACATTCCAATTGATTCCAAGACTGGATAGAATTTGGGGCCAATGAAGAAAACCAAGAAAAAGCAGTTCCGGTTAATGAAAAAGAAAATAATCGAACACGTAAAGCATCACTGAAACTCGCTTCCCCAAGTTGAGCAATGTATTGGTTAATGTGTTTCCAAGTAGTTCTATTATCATCGCCGTTAAACTTCACAAAATCAGGAACACGCCAACCAGTGGGGTAAGAAACCAAATCAAATTCAGCAGCATATGGTTTTTGATACAAACGAGAGTTACCCATATCTACCCCAAGTTTGGTTTTAATCATATTAGCCACATCTTCTTTAAATCTAGAAAAATCGGCTTCGTAACTACCACTTGACGATGTTTGTGCTGCAGAAGTGAGATGATGTGTAGTAGAGCTAGCAGGTGCCATTATCTGTACTGAGCTTACAGGCGCACGCTTCAAAATTTCATCATAAACATTATCAGGAATTAGTCCGCGAGGGACACCGGATCCCTGTGGGGGAATAGGCAGTATGCTGTACGCTACTGTGGTATAAGGCGGCATGAAATTGGCCAATTCATTCGTTCGGCTAGGGCCTACCAAACAAGGAATTGACGCAAGCGGTGCAGGCGTTGGTGGACTGACTACCATCGCACCGGTCTGACTGATCTATTGGACCGGTTTGACCGGCCCAACCGTACTCGGCTGTACCAGTTGTGGTGGCGGCATTTGCCCTGCAAAATAGCCTGGCGGCATGCCATAGATTAGTTCCTGGAGGGGTGCTGGCGTAGCCAATGAGCTAGTTTTCATGATTTCCAAGGAATAGCTACCATCTATCGACTTGCCCTTCTTTAAAACATCTATTTCATCAGTTAGGTTAATGATCAAATCGCTTGTGGACTTATGCGCATTAGCAATTTTCCGGTCCATCAAGGATGATAATTGACTAAGCAAGTCAGAGGATGAAGTGCTTACATTGCCTATTACCTCGACTTGCTTGTTCTTGAGCGTGAAGGAGGGCATCATGAAATCTTGCACCCTCTTCACCTCACCGGGCCGATCCTTCTTGAATCCCTTCAAGAACTGCGCCTTGAAGTGTTCCTCGGCCACCAGGTAATCTTGGCACTCCTCCTCGCTGAGCTCCTCGATGGTTGCGGATATGATGTTGTCCTTGTCGAGCTCGCTAGTGGCGCCCATCTTGCTTGAGTAGATTAGATCGGTTTTGGAACCAAGATCTTTCTTCCCCAGCGGAGTTGCCAAAAATTATGTTGACGCAAATCTGGTCAACACACCAAATACGCTAGAACGCACGGATCACAAACGATCGGCACTGGCGGTGCTTCTGCGCAGGCCGGTCAGACCGGTTCTGCAGACCGGTCAGACCGGTTCTTCCAGGGGCAGCACGAAGACCAAGAACCACAAGCCCGGGAGGGACCCCGTCAGGGCTAATGGAGCTAGGGTTGCTCTAAGGTCGGCAGGCCACTCAGAACGCCCTCGAACGCCGTAGAGACGCAAGAAGAACAAAATTAGGATTTAGCAAGAGATGGGTTTGGAGAGTAAAAAGTAAGTGCAATAATGGTTGAATCGATTGGGATTACCCTCAATCAGCCTTAGCCTTCATATATATAGGCCGGGGAAGTCGCACCCCTTCACAAGTTGGTTTAAAAAATCACGATTTACAAAATCTAAACCTACTCGGACTACAACAGACCCAACCGGTCTGACCGGTCGGGCAAACCGGTCAGCCTCGGTCCTTGCCAATTTTGGCTGTCAACAATAATATAGCATGCTTTTGTACTGAAGCTATGGACTACTACCGACAAGCAAAGAAAAAACAAAAAGATCACAACTTCACAAGGTATATACTTGACCTGCTGTGCTGCTCAGGAGAGTGATGGGCTTGTTCAAAAAGGAGATCGATGGATGGGGGAGGCAAATGGGGATCTCGAATCCCCTTTTTCCTTCAAGTTTGTTTTGCAACCACGGAATTGATTTTGGTGCTCATATCTCAGGGATATATATAAAGTTGTGCCTGAAGAGAACAGGTAAGTAAATATTTACCTTTTAAGCGACACAGTAGTAGATTATTGTGGGCAAACGTGATGGTAAGTTTTATTTGAAATAATTGAAGATGAGGAAATTTGAATTTCAATCTCGCTAGCTTGAAAGGGGGAGAACAAAAATGTGGCAGCAACAATGGATAAATATATGGTGAGTACACAGGAGGAGTTGCAGCAATTGTTTGCTTGTGTCCTAGCTACATTTTTCCTTGCCATTAACATAGTGCGCGCGCGTGTTGTGGACACGAATCAAACTGACACTTTTTTCTCTAGTTTCGGCTGCAGCCACACCATAGGGACATGCTCGGCTTTGGCTCGGGCCATGGCCTTCATGCTGGGCATATATACTTGTGTTGTCACTTAGGACCGAGATTACAGTAACCACGACAATCCACATCGAGCCCATATATACTACTCGGTACACAAACCACCGAGAGGCAGAGTAGGATCACGAGCTATGTATATATGTATACTCTTCAGATGGCGTGCAGAGGCTAAATGATGATTTAGAGACTTTTTTCTTTCAAAATATTTTGAAACGGATGGATTTGGGAGTAATTTATATTACAGATTTGAAATAGGGTGAAATGATGCACATGCAAATTTGCATGTGAAATGCCTAAGAGGACAAAAGCCCGGGAAAGAGAGTAAATAAATTGAAAACAATCGAATGTTGGAGGCTGGGGGTCTGAAAGTGTGACCGTGGGATATACATATGCACGAGCAAAATTGGTAATTCCTTCCATGTAGACAGCCAGAACTCCGGTGATCGAGGTCACTCCAAGGACTCCTTTCGCTCCCGAGCATAATACGTGCCATAAAGGGCCTAAAGGTGCTCCGTGCCAGACGAGAGAGCTCGAGATTTCAATTAATTCTTTTCTTCTTCTCTCTATTTGGGCGCCTAGTCTTAGTTACAATGCCTAATCTATGACAGTTATCTGTGGCTTTGAAGAAAAACTAATGACCGCAAAAACGTCAAGAAATGAATTGGATGCATAATACTAGAACAATACCAAACTTTATAAACTGAATTAAAAAGATTCCACAAAAATAATAACTTAAAACCATACGTACGTATTCCCAATTTCACTGTTCTCATGCATGTCTGGACCACATGATCCATGGGTCCAATATGCAGAAACTGCATAACCAAGAAACATCTACATAGCGCCCCAACGCCGAAATCTCCGGAGTGGGAAAAGATCGGAGCCAGCCTTCTTCTGAATAACCTGTTGCCAGACAATGAGTGATCCGTTGCCTGGGGAGGCTATGGCTTCTTTGTGCTGGTCTCGACCTCCTACTTAGACCGGTGTCCTCTGGCGGCAACCTGCCTTGATCTCGATAAGTCTTGAAGCCTCTAGAACTTCGTCAGGTGGCATGAATCACTGTCATCTCATTCTGATGAATCCTCTTCTGAGCTGTCGCTTTTTTGGATCGACAACGAATGACACGTCCGCTATTTGTTTAGACTAACAACAAGATAAGATGAAAGAAATCAGCAATCACACGCACGCGCGGAGAGAGAGAGAGAGAGAGAGAGAGAGAGAGAGAGAGAAAGACCTGATTTCGGAACTACTGTGCAGAAAATGTGCTAAGCAACCTTGAATCATTTCACATGAAGTCATTTACGTTTACTAAACAATCAATGATGGATGGTAAAATTAATTTGGTTGGACAGGGGTCAATGGTAGCACTAGGATCATTACCAAATGTTGAGGTTCCGTGAATACTATGAAATGTGTCAGCATAGGTAACCTAAGAGGTCATAGAAATCTAGAACAGCCATCGATCTCATGTTCGTCACAAAATCTTCTATTAGTACACACGAACCATGTAATTAAACTATCTTGCCTACTTAATGAAATACATATATGCACATAGAGTAGGAGGGGCACATACATAGCAGGGAATGAATTGATCTTGATCTAATAGCTTCGAAAAGTGATTGAAAACTAGGGGCAATACCACCTGGTAAAAAGTAAAAATGTGCTAGGAAACTCTTTTTTGCACTTTTTATAAGAGTGTACGGCCAAATGACCAAATTAACGCCCAGTCCTTATATGCATGCATGAGCTATGAGGTGAATTTACCCCCATTTCCTTTCTCCTAAAAAAATGCCATTTGTAGTATTCGGAATGTAATAATAAGTAGGCAAAACAAAAGGAAAACACCTAGAGACATAAATAGTAACACAAAACTGGTTAAAATGATGTCAATTTTAGTTCTTGATCAGCAACTATACCCACAAGAGATGGATTGATGCGCCTAGTCACAATTGTCTGGCTAGTTAGTTATAATCATTCTCTATAGATATAGACCACAATCATTCCATAGCAATAGCATGATAAAGTTATCATGAAACATTGTGCTGCCAAGTTGTCTAGATAAATTAAATTTGACCATATGAAAAATGTGTTCTATAGAATGCTTTCCAAAAGTAGAAAATTGTGGGAATAAAAAGAACCAAAAAAGGTGGGGTTTGTCCGAGATTGTGTGCCCCCATCTTTTGGTGGGTGCGGGAAGTCGTATGCCTCAGCGAGAGTGTCGCAACTAACCCTAGCAACAACTCAAGAAGGCTACGGGCTCAAGCTCAAGTCGCTCTCATGGTGGCTCCGGCTCGCACCACTCCACCAGCTATGTGCCGAGCCCGAGGAGACGTCGTACCAATTGCCCGAGCCTCAGGTCCAAGAGCAGCAGCCCGAGGAGGAGAAAAAATAACATGATGACTCCCACCTTGACATCTCAGGTGACTGCAAGCTCCAGGGGTACAACTTGCTGAGGAACTGCAGTTCCGTCACACGAGGATCTTCGACCCCAAGCTCCTTCAGAAAACATGTATGGACATTGATTTTGCCAATGTTTGGAGGGTTGTTGGGTGGACAGACTTCGCGAGTATTTTTGAGATGGGCTCTCGAGATTTGACTATTCAGTTCCTCTGCACTCTTGTTGATGAAAATGATGGCATTTCCTTCCATTTGTTTGGCAATGAGTTCTCTATTTCTTGGAAAGTTCTCAGCACACTTTTAGGTTTTTATCGTTGTTGTGCTCTTGATGTAGAAAAAGTTACTTACAGTTTCGAGAAACAAAGCTTTTGGCAATCCATTTCTGGTGAAACCACCCTTGGGAAACCACGATGTAACAACATTCAGAATCCAACTTTGCGCCTAATGCATAAATGGGTAGCCATCACGTGTTTTTCCAGGGAGGATGTTAGACCCATTTGACTTGATGAACTCTGAATTCTTTTTTGCCATGGTCAAAATGATTAAGATTTCCCCCGTTGTTGGTATTTCTTAATGTTCACGAATAAATCCGCAAGCGCACGAATATACCGGTGTAGCATTTCACGCAGAGAGTATTCATGGTATCCTTTTTTCTCAGGGGATGGAGGTGTAACGGTCTTCTAACTAGTTTACCCCTAAGAACAAGAGATAGAATGGCCTTGGGTAGTATGTTTTATCTAAGGGAAATGGTCAAGGAAGGATACACTCTGCTGCTATCCATTTACTTCGGGCATTGGCTCACACCTGGTCTGAGAAGTAGCTCCGGCCAACAGCTCTACACTGAAACCCGAACGTGGGGGGATGCACAAACCATGCCAGAACATGGCGGACGGACAGGGCTGTCACCACCTGCCGCCTACCCCTACAATGCCGTGGGGCTCGAGGCAAACAAAGGTAATCTAAGGCCTAGGCACCATGTCTATGACGTCGACTACTACTCTAGCGTCATACAAGGTTTATCCATCTTTATCAGTGGCCCTCTACTAGAGCATCTGCTACAAGAATGGACGATGATCCCATAAACAAATAACAACAAAAGTATAACCTTACCAAGAACTTTACCACTATAGATAAACTCAGATACTTACTCAAATGATTCGTACCAGACCAGGTACAAGGTAGAAGAGAGGCCAACACATCCGGCTCTTCTCCACACTTCTCCTCACACACTCCCTATCCTAATCCTACAAGTAGGCACAAGGTGGAGTCCCTCTACATCTCTTCTTCTTCACTTGTATCTTCGTGTGTTGAATGGGGGGCTCTCCTCCTCCTTATATAGTCTCCAAGGTCGGTTTCTGGCCGGATTATACATGGAAACCTTGTGAACTTCCTTGGGGAGAGCGCGAGATTCTTCCCGCCAAAACAGGTCGAGACCAGATGCCGTCCATGTTCGGGCGACCCTATGAGTCGGCCGACCCCTGGGTGCCGCCTCTCGCGCCGCCTTTCGTCCGGGACACTGCCAGGTGGGTCCCCAAGTGGGTACAGGGTGGTTGGTCGTAAGTTTATGTGGTTTCCTCCTGTTTGTGGGCCCTTGAATCCATGTGCCGGCCTCTGAGTGGTCGAAGGTGTGTTTCTTGGCCTCTTGGGTTGATTTGCTTTAGGAAGTGGGCCCTCCAATTCTCATGCTCGCATAGAATGTTCTGAAATGTACATTTTCCTTTGTTTGGGCATGGTTTTCCTCCATATGCAGGTGTGGTCTCCTACAAACAATGATTCACCAAAACTCGTGGAATGATTAGATATAAACTCCTGTCTCTAAGTTGGTGCTTGTTATTCCACTATTTTCTGCAGGAGCTGATGGTCAGATATGACATTTAAGGACCGTCAACAACACCCCCACACTTAGTCCTTTGCTTGTCCTCGAGTAAAGGTTTGAGGACTAAGGTGGACCATCTCCTCAAATGGTATGATGCATGCATATAAGTTATTCCAAGCCTCACCTTTACTTATTGTCAGACTCGGGCCCATGGGACTGCGCACAATGCCTACATCTTACAGGATAAGGGGTGGGACATGGCCCACGCCCTACACTAGTTGTAACTACTCGTAGCGTAGTAGAACTACCCATACAGTAGTAAAACTAGTCGGAATAGAAGGAAACTACCCGAATACTACTCAGGTAGGACTCATGAGCTCGTATCTGACTAGGACTCCCATATAATCCTATCCCCCCAAACTATATAAGGACGGCAGGGACCCCCTTCAAACAACAGACACAATGTCAACACCTAAGGCAATACAAACCACACACAGGACGTAGGGTATTATGCTCTCAGTGGCCCGAACATGTCTAAACTTTGTGTTCTTTGCACCTTCGAGTTCATGATCTCGGCGACACCCTACCTACAAACTCACCACTTCGGGGGTATCGCTCAGTGGGCATGGAGGTAAAACACCAACAGCTAGCGCGCCAGGTAGGGGTGTTCATCGAGCATCCACCGAAGAACTCGATGGCATCTTTCAGCTTCACTAGCACCATGCTCGATAAGGGCATAACTTTCATCTTTGGCTCCTAGATCTACGTCGGCAACGGCTCGGGTGGCTTCAACAGCCACCTAGCCGACTCCAGAAAGCCGGAGGCTTTTGCAGCAACCTGATGCAGGAACCTCGACGAGTTGCTGCTCCCCGATCTCGTCGGGGAGATCGAGAGGATGTCCGTTTTCGACGCGACTTCTACTCGTGCTATGCCAGGACTGCTCAGATCGGATTCAAACCGATCTGAGGAGACTACACAGTCCGAGTCCCTCTCCGACTTGGAGGAGGACTAGATCGTCTGCTCAAACTCGAGGACGCGGGAGCCACCGCCTATCGGGGGCCCCCCCGTTTTCGACGACTACTCGGACTCGAACGAAGAGTACTCATTGACTAGTACTACACCTTCAAGTCAGAGCCGAGGAGGACTTGAGGATAGGGGAGCCACCGCTTGTCGGGAGGCCCCTGTTCTCGATAACCACTCGCAACATGATGGCCACCCGGAATCCTTTTCAGGTAGTCACCTGGGTTTGACCATAACATCTACGCTGCAAGGCTGTTTCGTGTACTGGAAGGGCTTAGAGCCCTCTGAACTATTCGAGTACGACTCTCGCCTTGTGGCCTTCATGCAGGAACTACCCTTCCAGGAGGGCAAACCCCTCTCTCCCATCTCCGAAATGGGAGAGGGCAGCACAAAGCTAGTCGAGTACAGCCATATGGCTGAGAACTCGCCGAATCATCAAGTCTACGTGGCTTCCCTTCGCAATGCAGATGACGACGAGCCGGGTCCCGAGTACGACGCTGAACTACTCGATGATGACCAACCGGAGTTTTCGTCCACGAGTTGCACCACCCCTCCATCAAGCTACCAGATCAAGGCACAATCACTCAGGATCCACTGGAACCTGACCGAGATGTCTTCATGATCGAGGTCGACTGGCGGGTGACGTTTCTCGACTACATCAAGGAGCACAAACTACCCCCCGGCGTCGACTCAAAAAGCGTTGAGGCCACACGCATCCTAAGGCGCAGCAAAGGGTACGTTCTAGTCGGGGACAACTTATAAAAGCGTGGATCTGGCATCAGGCATACTCATGAAGTGTGTCCGTACGGAGGAAGGCAGAGGAATACTCCAGGAGATTCACAAAGGAGTGTGCGGGAACCATGCTACTTCTCATACACTAGTCAGCAAAGCTTTCCGATCCGGGTTCTATTGGTAGATTGCTTTGGCAGACGCCGAAGCACTCGTTCACCAGTGCACTAACTGCCAGTTCTCCAGCAAGCAGCCCCATGTCTCGGCCCATAACCATATTACCATACCTCTTTCATGGTCGTTTGCATGCTGGGGCCTGGACATGATAGGGCCTTTGACAACTGCGCTAGGTGGTTTTACTCATGTGTTGGTAGCCATCGAGAAGTTCACGAAGTGGATCGAGTACAAGCCAATTACAAAGCTCTCTTCAAATTGAGTGGTTAGCTTCATCTGTGACATCTTGCACCAATTCGGCTTCCCCAACACCATCATCACGGACCTGGGATCCAATTTTCACTCGCATCAGTTCTGGGATTTTTGTAAACTCAGTGCCATTGAGGTCAAGTATGTTTCATTGGCTCACCTGCGGGCCAACGGCCAGGTTGAGCGCGCCAACAGCTTGATTCTTGATGGCTTGAAGAAAAGATTCTACGACAAGAACAGCAAAAAGGGTGGCAAGTGGATCAATGAGATCTTGTCAGTAATCTGGGGGCTTCGCACACAACCAAGCAAAGCCACAGGGCAGTCACTTTTCTTTCTCGTCTATGGGTCTGAATCTATATTACCGGCTGACGTCATGCGACAATCTCCTCGACTGGAGATGTACGAAGAAGGCGAGGCTGATGATGCAAGACATCTCGAACTTGACTCGGCAGAAGAAGTCAGGTGCAATGTTTTGCTTCAGTCGACCCGCTACTTACAAAGAGTCCATCGTTACCACGACCGGAGCGTTCAACGACGATCTTTCAACGTTGGTGATTTGGTCAATCGCCGTATCCAGGAAAAACCAGGCTGCACAAGCTTAATTCGCGATGGGAGGGACCTTTCATCGTGCACAAGGTTACAGGACAAGGGTCGTATCGCTTACAGTATCCTAATGGCCAGGAGGTCCCAAACTCCTGGAATATCGAGCATCTACGCGATTTTCATCCTTAGCCAACCAAGACATCTTCGTATGGCAACATACAACCTGTCGCGACTCGACCAAGGAACTAATCAAACCCACATGAAGGACCTCGCCGTCACTTCCTTCGGGCCAACAGTGACGTTTTCACATGGCACCATGTGAATTCTCATGTCCCGCCCAAGGAATCGTCTTCAGTAGGCGACGTGAGATCAACACTTCTAGTACTACTCCGTTCTACTGGTTCACGACTGGTACTACGTGCAAGTTTACTGAAGGGGCCTCACTCCCATACTTCCAGTAACGTTCAGATTACTAGTTTCCGACTAGTATTCTATGTTACTGAAGGGGCATTGCTCCCATACTTCCAGTTGCACTCAGACTACTTGTTCTCGACTAGCACTCAATGTTAATGAAGGGGCCTCACTCCCATACTTCCAGTAACGCTCAGACTACTAGTTTCTGACTAGTATTCTATGTTATTGAAGGGGCATTACACCCATACTTTCAGTAATGCCCAGACTACTAGTTTCCGACTAGTATTCTATGTTACTGAAGGGGCCTCGCTCCCATACTTCCAGTAATGCCCTGACTACTAGTTTCCAACTAGTATTCTATGTTACTAAAGGGGCCTCGCTCTCATACTTCCAGTATTACTACGTTCTACTGGTTCATGACTGGTACTACGTGCAAGTTTACTGAAGGGGCCTCGCTCCCATACTCCTAGTAACGCTCAGATTACTAGTTTCCGACTTGTATTCTATGTTACTGAAGGGGCCTCGCTCCCAAACTTCTAGTATTACTCCATTTACTAGTTCACGACTGCTACTGCGTGGAAGTTTACTGAAGGGGCCTCGCTCCCATACTTCCAGTAACGCTTAGATTACTAGCTTTCGACTAGTATTCTATGTTACTGAAGGGACCTTGCTGCCATACTTCCACTACTACTCCGTTTACTGGTTCACGACTGGTACTACGTGCAAGTTTACTGAAGGGGCCTCGTTCCCATACTTGAAGTAATGCTTAGATTAGTAGTTTTCGACTAGTATTCTATGTTATTGAAGGGACCTCGCTCCCATACTTCCAGTACTACTCGGTTCTACTGGTTCAGGACTGGTACTACGTGCAAGTTTACTAAAAGGGTCTCGCTCCCATACTTCCAGTAATGTTCAGATTACTAGTTTCTGACTAGTATTCTATGTTACTGAAGGGGCATTGCTCCCATACTTCCAGTGACACTCAGACTACTTGTTCTCGACTAGCACTCAATGTTAATGAAGGGGCCTCGCTCCCATACTTCCAGTAACGCTCAGACTACTAGTTTCCGACTAGTATTCTATGTTACTGAAGGGGCCTCGCTCCCATACTTCCAGTACTACTCCATTTACTAGTTCTCAACTAAATATACATGGAGTTTACTGTAAGGGCATTGCCCCCATACACTACGTTTACTAGTTCCCGACTAGTTTTACGCACCGTCAGCTACTTTGACTACTCGTCTCGCCTACAAAACTAGTCGAAATCAACTCCGACTAGTTGGCTTAATTGACAGTTCAAGATCCAGCGGCAATTCGGCCAATGCCTAGGCTCGGGGGCTGGCGCCACTGACTACTAGGTGTATCTCGTGCAACTCATCTAGCTCCCAGGCTCGGGGGCTGGATACGAAACGACACTTAGGGAACAAGGCTTGATTTGTGCGGTAATTTAGGGCGCTTTTTGGAGAAGTTATTCGTTTAACCATTTTTTCATGGAATTCATCCCGAAAAAAGCGGTTTTCAAATTTTTGAACCAATTTGCCCATCTTAAACATCAAATCTTTACCATCATATATTGCATGCCATGATTCTTTGGATCCTTTATTCCAAACCTTGAGAATTTGGATTCAAGGCTCGAGGGCTGCGGGGCACATGTCATCAGTGACTTATTTTTCAAATCTTTTGGAAGATAAGGGCAGAAGACTCAAGACTAAATTGACCCTCAGCCTGATTCTACAAGTCAACCTAAGGCTCGGGGGATACTCCATATGGAGTGCGAGTTCAATCGCACCCCATATAAAGAAAGACTTGACAACTACTCAGGGCATGAGCTCCTCACAGCCTCGATGCAGCTAAGGAAGTACTCGGAAGACACCTTCAAGATGGAGTTCGGGAGAACTCGAAGACACCTTCAGAAGTACTCAAAAGCCTGCAGTACTCGACTACGAAAAGCTGGGGGTTTGTCAGACACTGCCCATGGGACTGCGCACATGGCCTACATCTTACAGGATAAGGGGTGGGACATGGCCCACGCCCTACACCAGTTGTAACTACTCATAGCGTAGTAGAACTACTCATACAGTAGTAAAACTAGTGAGAACAGAAATAAACTACCCGAATACGACTCGGGTAGGACTCCTGAGCTCGTATCTGACTAGGACTCCCATGTAACCCTCTCCCCCCAAACTATATATGGGTGGGCAGGGATCCCCTCCTAACAACAGATACAATGTCAACGTCTAAGGCAATACAAACCACACAAAGGACATAGGGTATTACGCTCTCGACGGTCTGAACCTGTCTAAACTTTGTGTTCCTTGCACCTTCGAGTTCCTGATCTCAGCGACACCCTACCTACAAACTCACCACTTCAGGGGTATCCCTTAGTGGGCGTGGCAGTAAAACACCGACACTTATGAACTTTGAAGTGTCTACCATGTCATCTTGGGTAGTTTAGGAATGAAATGGATTAGAATCAAGTCATCTTTACTTCCCCTGCTCAGGTAACTTGGGTTTTTGAAAGTTTTTTTTTGAAACATAATGTAGACTTGCTCCTTGAATGATTCTCTCTGATCACTCAATTTGTATGGTTCCTTACCAAGGCATTGTTTTGCCTCTTTTCATCTTACTTCTAAAAAGGCTTTTGTGGAGCTTAGGGTATGGAATGAAAAGGAGGCATACTTGCATTCCACATGTTGCTGAATCAAAATCCGAATCCGAGGAGAAGCAAGTCATGCAATCAGATCAAGATGTGCAAGTGTGCGGGATTTGAAAAACTTGAACTCCCTTTGTATGACTCTCTCTCTCTCTCTCTGCTTTATTTTTTTTTGGATATGGGCTATCTTTTTCTTTTCTCCCTCTTTTTTTCTTTTTTTTAGTGTCATGCTTTTGAGAATGTACTCATTTTTCTTTTCTTTTTTTTGCATAGCCCATGTCTTTTTGCAAAGGTGAATGGAGAGTCATAACACACATGAAGCATTTATTTAATAGATGGATGACATGTTTTTGCGTAACTTCCAGTGTAGAAGTCAGCACATGAAGGTGGTGTGTACCTATTCTTGATCATGAAAGCATGAAATGAACCTCACAAGGATCACAAACAATTTGAGAAAGCTCAATGCAAAAATAAGTAGCATATGTATAAGGTTTCCAATGGGATCAACATATGGCTTTGGTAGGAATTTAACATCATTGAGGAGTCAGGCTATTGATTTAAAAATTCTTTTTCTTTTCTTTTGAAAGATAAATTTCCCAAGTACTTGGAAGAGAGAAGCAAGGTTTCTTTCATCATACCATATCTCATTCGTCAACTACTTAGATGTCATGTTTTCCCTATGATAGATTATTCACAAGAAAAAGGATTATAAGCAAGGAATAAAGAATATGCAAGCCAACCATAGGGAAGGTATGTTCAACATGAAGAGATTGGCAAGGTTCATCAAGTTTTAATCATAAAATTTAAAACTGAGGGGAGTCAGAGGTGGTTTGGTTGAAGAGGAAGAAGAGGAAACTGAGGGGAGTTAGAGGTGGTTTGGTCGAACCAGAAGTTCAGCCATCCCTCTCTGGATCCCATCCATCCTGTTCTTCGGTGTGTTGGACCGTTCGATGTTGTGCGACATGTTGGGGAGATCTTGAATGAGAGGGTATGAGCTTGAGAGATCTCCCCCACACTTATTCTTGTACCTTTTTTTACAACAAAACAAAGGTGGAAACAAGCAAGGACTCTACCGGTTGTAAACACCGAGGAGTCTAAATTTTATTGAATCAAGATGCATGAAGTGTTGAAGCACCTAAATTTCTTTTTATTTTTTTGTTATTTATTTTTATATTATTTTTATCACGGCATATAGGGCATAATGGGTAATTTAACAGGATGGAAACATGGGGAAAGAATGCACGAGGTTTGGGATACTTCCATGATGGACAACTCAGAAAAAAATGCAAAAGTTGTGAATACAACAAAGCTTTGTATTTGTTCTGCTTGGTTCCTCGTGCATCTTTCTTCCCGTGGGACCAAGGAGCATTGTGTTAGTGTTGGAATTATTGTACACTGCTCCTTGATTGTTTATTTTATTTCCTGCAAAAGGTTAGTGGACAACAATACTCAAGGGATGCTTAAAGAATTCATAAAGGATTTCATTATTGCCTCGAGATTAGTTGTTCACATCCATACTTAAGGAAAATCAAATTTAAAGATTCAAGTAGCATGGATCCCAAAATGCTTGCCATCATTTTATTTCATCATTTTTTTGTTTTCAAGAGACTCTTTTATTTTGAAAAGGGTTTTCTTATTCACCAATTTTATCTTTTGAGCAAGAGTCAAGTAAGTTGGGATAGAAAATTGCATGAACACAACAAAGGGGCATTTGGCAGTACGCACACAGTGCACATTGAAATGTGACTTATGCCTCCTTTGCATGTCATGCAAATTTTATTGTTGAAGTGTATCTCGAGCCTTGGGTCATCTCCAGCATGAACTTGAGGACTTTCCCATCAAATTTGAACACTTCCCTATAGGGGTTAGTCCACAAACAAGGGTATGCGTCTAAAATCTATCAAGCATAAACTCTGACGGTTCATTAATCAAACTCGATACCATGTCTAATTTGATTATAGAAGGCTATTTAACCTAAGCACCATGCTTAATTAAAAAGCCCATGGATGCATTACTGTTGGTACATCAAAACCAGAGCATGCGAGATAGACAAAAGAAGCATGAACTTGAATGATCAAGCTATGTTTATATGGAGATAAATATGAGTAAAAGATTGGTGAATCTTACCTTCGCATCCTTGAGTATACTGACCGCCAGCATATAGGATGGATGTCTCGAAATTGTTGCAGCAGTGGCGTGTAATGCTCATGCCTCGTGTGTGAGACCCATGTTCCTTGGAGGCATGATCCGTTGGCACAATGCTTTATGATTGGAGGCGCAAAGTACGCGTCTCCTCTCGTGCATGTGAGCATGCCAATAAGAGAGAAGCACCAAAAGCTTAGAAAGGAAGAGGGGCATTCGTCTTGCATGTATGCGTGCAGGAGCTGCTAGAGCGAAGCTATGCAAAGCCGGAAGCGGATGAGGATTATACCAAGGTTTTGCAAGCATAAGCGAGAGCAAGGCTGGGTGGAGCCAGGCAGTGAAATGATATCTATCAAGCTGTGATGCCATGGCTTGGAGGCATGCCCATAATGCGGCCTTTGATCCCTAGCTCACTCTCATTCTCTTCTTGTCCCTCTTATTTTCAATCTCTCTTTCTCTCTCTCTCTCTCTCTCTCTCTCTCTTTATATTATTTTCATTTTTTTTCTTTTCTCCTTTTTTCCTCTCCTTTTTTCTTTTCCCTTTCTTTCTCTCTTTTTTCATTCATTTTTTCATCTCCCCTTTTCTCTCTTCTTTTTTTCTATTTTCTTTCTTTTTGTTCATTTTTTTCATCTCCCCTTTTATCTCCTTTTTTTCTTCTCTTTATTTTATTTTTTTGGTAAAGCAGAACCAACACCATCCTTGGTATGGATGGATCCTGTTGCGGGGTGCTCACCGATCTTATGACACCAAAAGCCAAGTGTGCGATGTCGGTGTCTCCTTTAGAGTGTTCTCCATCACCAGGGGGTACCAAGTGTGCAGTTGGTGTAGCTCTCATATTACTGGGCATTGCACGCCCCTCATTCTTTTTAGTCTCAACCTGAAAATGATTAGCGACCAAAAATACCCGAGGGTGCATACTATCCAGACAACATGTTCTTGCTTTTATTGTTTAGAAGAGAGAATTTTTTTTATTTTTTTGTTTTTAATGATAATCCGGACTATCTCCCGGCAATGCTTTCTTTATGGTCACAAACTCGACCATGGGTTTCTTTATTTTTTGGAACCAAGATTAGTGATGTAATCCCCATCTTAACCACCAATTGTTGATCCATCGTCAAAATTTCAGCTGCAAGGTTAGTGCCATAGCGCAACAAGTTGTGCAAGTTTTGCAATAACCATAAGCATTTACATCTGTCCATAAGAAGCATGATCTTGGGTTTTTCTAAGGAAAAGGATCTCATTTTTTTGGGACTCCAGATTAGATCGCTTAGGTTGTTCATGGCCCATGAGTTCTTTGAAGAACATCAAAAAGAAGTTTGAGGGCAAGAGGAATAAGAGTTAGACTTTAACGAGGGGGATGATGGTTCAACGAACAAGGATATCATCTCCTCAAGTCTTCGCAGTTGGAATTTTTGGTTGAGATTGGGGCGGCACCTTTTTGCAAGATCTTTATTCCTTCTAAGATTGGACTTAAGAGGCTAATGAAGGTTTTGTTAGTTGGTGCTAAGGGCTCATCACCTAAGAAGGTGAATGCAAAGGGTTTGGACAAGAAACTAGCACCAACAATGAGATTGCAGAAAACATCCACTGCAGTTCCTTGAATGCGGCATTGAATGGTTTAAAAAAACGGTGCCAATCTGAATTTCTTCAAAAGAAAAGCTTCTCCTCTTTTGACCACTCATTGCGCAAGATGATTGTTAATCCCCTCAAGGTTTTCTTCATGAAGCGTTCTTTGATAGGATCAAGAGGGGTTTCAAGAACTGGTGGTTACTTTTGGCAAAGATAATTCAAGGTACTCCCTAAATTTTTGAAAAGAGTTATCCTCGAATTCAAAAGGGGAACTCCGGAGGTTGAATTTCTTCTTCCTCCGGTGTTCATGGTTCGGGTGATTGTTCTGGGGTTGAATCTGACAAGGTATGAAGAAAGGATTCAGGTTTCACTGTAGAGCTTCCTCATGGCTTGACAGGGCTTCTACCTGGAGGGATTCGGTAGGGGAAGAATTTTCTAGAACATGGTCTAGAATTTACTCCCCTATGGAAATGATTTTAGGGCAGAGATTTCAAGGTATAGGGCTGACTCCTTGCTAAGCCCTAACCAGAAGTGTTGCAGCAACACGTGGTGGGGAATAGATAAGTCTAGGCTAGCATAGGTTAACTTTGAAAATCCTGGCCCAGGCTGCTCCTATGGTTTCCTTCTTGTTCTACTGAAAGTTGAGAATCTCTTTTCATAGGGAAGCAATGCGAGAAATAGGGAAGAAGGCAAGACAGAACCTATCCCTAAGTTCATCCCATTCTCCGTTTACCTTCCCTACGGTATGGGCGTACCATTTTTTCACTCTCTCATCAAGGGAGAAAGGATACAAATTCCACTGAAGTGTTTCTTTTGCAATGCCTGCGATTGTCAGGCATGAGCACAATTACTCGAACTCTTGCAGATGGTGATAGGCGTTTTCACCATTGAAACCAGAGATGGGTTGTTCCCAAACCATGGCAATGAAACTAGGGCAGAGTTCATAGCCAGAAGCTGTGATGGGCTTGGAGGATTGTGGTGGCTCTAAGAACTCGCCCTATGGAGCAGGTAGGCTTTTGGATAGAGATAATTTTTTCGGTAAAACGGTAAAACAAATAGAAAGGTAAAACAAAGGATACACAGGAAAATTAGGTTCAAAGACAATTACAACAACCATTCCCCAACAATGGCGCTAGAAATGCTTGTTGGTATTTCTTAACGTTCACGAATAAATCCACAAGCGCACGGATATACCCCTGTAGCATTTCACCCAGAGAGTATTTGGGGTATCGTATTTTCTTAGGAAACGAAGGCGTAACGGTCTTCTAACTAGTTTAACCTAAAGATCAAAAGATAGAATGGCCTTGGGTAGTGTGTTTTATCTAAGGGAAAGGGTCAAGGAAGGATACACTATGCTGCTATTCATTAACTTCCAGCACCGACTCACACCTGGTCTGCCAAGCGAATCCGGCAAACAGCTCTACACTGAATCCCGAACTTGGGGGGTTCACAAACCACGCTAGAACATGGCGGACGAACAGGGTTGTCACCACCTGCCACCTACCCCTACAACACAGTGGGGCTCGAGGCAAACAAAGGTAATCTAAGCCTAGACACCACGTCTATGTCGTTGACTACTACTCTAGCGTTGTATAGGGTTTATCCGTCTTTATCAGGGGTCCTCTACTAGAGCATCCGCTACAAGAATGGACGATGATCCCGTAAACGAATAACAACAAAAGTTTTGAATGGGGGAGTCCTATCCTAATCCTACATGTAGGCACAAGGTGGAGTCCCTCTACATCTCTTCTTCTTCACTTGTATCTTCATGTCTTGAATGGGGGCTCTCCTCCTCCTTATATAGTCCTCTGTCAGTGTTTTACCGCCACACCCACTGAGGGATACCCCCGAGATGGTGAGTTTGTAGGTAGGGTGTTGCCGAGATCAAGAACTCGAAGGTGCAAGGAACACAAAGTTTAGACAGGTTCGGGCCATCGAGAGCGTAATACCCTACGTCCTGTGTGTTGTTTGTATTGCCTTAGGTGTTGACCGGGGTGATCCTGGGTGATCCTGTTTAGAGGGGGTCCTTGCCCGCCCTTATATAGTTTGGGGGACAGGGTTACATAGAAATCCTAACCGGATACGAGCTCAGGAGTCCTACCCGAATACTTTTTGGATAGTTTCCTTCTGTTCCGACTAGTTCTACTACGGTACGAGTAGTTCTACTATGTTACGAGTAGTTACAACAGGTGTAGGGCATGGGCCATGTCCCACCCTCTATCCTGTAAGATGTACGCCATGTGGACAGTCCCGTGGGCCCGGGTCTAACAAGCCCCCGAGCTCTTCATAGTCGAGTATTGCAGGCTTCCAAGTACTCCTTAAGGCATCTTCAAGTTTTCCCAAACTCTATCTTGAAGGTGTCTTCCGAGTACTTCCTTGGCTGCACCGAGGTTGTGTGGTGCTCATGCCCCGAGTAGTTGCCGAGTCTTCTTTTATATGGGGTGCGATTAAACTCGCACTCCATATGGATTAGCCCCCGAGCCTTAGGTTGACTCGTAGAATCAGGCTGAGGGTAAATTTAGTCTTGAGTCTTCTGTCCTTATCTTGCAAAAGATTTGAAAAAAATAAGTTGCTGATGACTAGTGTTCCGTAGCCCTCGAGCCTTGAATCTAAATCCCCAAGGTTTCGAATAAAGGATCCAAAGAATCGTGGCATGCAATATAAAGCGGTAAAGATTTGATGGTTAAGATGGGCAAATTGGTTCGAAAATTCAAAAACCTCTTTTTAAGGAATAAATTCCGTGAAAAAATGGTTAAACAAATAACTTCTCCAAAAAGTGCCCAAAATTACCGCTCAAATCAAACCTTGTTCCCTGAGTGCCGTGTCGTATCCAGCCCCCGAGCCTTGGAGCTAGATGAGTCGCACGAGATACACCAAGTAGTCGGTGGCACCAGCCCGCGAGCCTAGGCTTTGGCCAAGCTGCCGCTGGATCGTGAACTGTCGACGAAGCCGACTAGTCGGAGTCGATTCCGCCTAGTTTTGTAGGCAAGACGAGTAGTCGAATTAGCTGACGACGTGTAAAACTAGTCGGGAACTAGTAAATGCAGTGTTATGGGAGTGAGGCCCCTTCAGTAAACTTGCACGTAGTACTAGTCGTGAACTAGTAAACGGAGTAGTACTGAAAGTATGGGAGCGAGGCCCGTGTAGTAAACTACACGTAGTACCAGTCGTGAACTAGTAAACGGAGTAGTACTGAAAGTATGGGAGCGAGGCACCTTTAGTAAAATTGCACGTAGTACTAGTCGTAAACTAGTAAACAGAGTGTTACTGGAAGTATGGAAGCGAGGCCCCTTCAGTAAACTTGCACGTAATACCAGTCGTGGACCAGTAAACGGAGTAGTACTAGAAGTATAGGAGTGAGGCCCATGCAGTAAACTACACATTGTATTAGTCGTGAACCAGTAAACAGAGTAGTACTGGAAGTATGGGAGCGAGACCCATGCAGTAAACTACACGTAGTACTTGTCGTAAACTAGTAAACGGAGTGTTACTGGAAGTATGGGAGCGAGGCCCCTTCAGTAAACTTGCACCTAGTACCAGTCGTGAACTAGTAAACGGAGTAGTACTGAAAGTATGGGAGCGAGGCACCTTCAGTAAACTTGCACGTAGTACTAGTCGTAAACTAGTAAACGGAGTGTTATTGCAAGTATGGGAATGAGGTCCCTTCAGTAAACTTGCACGTAATACCAGTCGTGAACCAGTAAACGGAGTAGTACTGGAAGTATGGGAGCGAGGCCCTTCAGTAAACTTGCATGTAGTACTAGTCGTAAACTAGTAAACGGAGTGTTACTGGAAGTATGGGAGCGAGGCCCCTTCAGTAAACTTGCACGTAATACCAGTCGAAAACTAGTAAACGGAGTATTACTGGAAGTTTGGGAGCCAGACCCCTTCAGTAACATAGAATACTAGTCGAGAACTAGTAATCTGAGCGTTACTAGAAGCATTGGATAGATAATCACGTAGATGCTTTATTTGGCTAATTAATGGGTTCCACTAGTCATTGCCAAACGAGGCGACCACTTTTGGCAGTCGCATGGCTCGGCTGTGACAGGGTTCCCGGAGCTTAGCCTTGAAGAAATTGAATAATTTTTTCTTTACCGAGCCGATCCCCACTGGCCCTATCCTTAGCCCCCGAGCGTTGATAAAAAAGGCTCGTGACATGAGGAATAGGTGACAAGAGATCAGCTGGAAAAAGGTTGCACTAATTAGGCTGGCCGTTCATTGGGCACGTGTCAGAGTACTATAGCGAGGAAGTCATGATTGACCCGAATAATAAACATAAATGGGGACCCTGACTAAGTGGTAAAAAGGGGTGCTTTTAGGTTTATGGAACCCCTTGTTTTGAGATATAGTCCCAAAACAATGGTTTAAACAAACGAAACACCTAAAAGACCCTCAGAAAATCTCCTTGAATCGGGTACTTAATTTATGAATAAATCATTATTCGGGTAGTCCCGTTGCCTTTTTTCGTAGTCTTTGTTGAGCGGCGGAGCTCGCTGGGCCCTCTGAAGGTTTTGACATTCGAAGGTGGAATGCTTGCTCTTCGGGTGCCATACGCATCGCTTTTGGAGAGCCTCCTCGAGTCGTTCCTTCGAGCTGAGGGTCTTCTTCCTATGGGTGGATTGTTCCCCAGCTTCTGGCTTGCGCTTTCCAGTTGTCTCAAGGTAGTCGAGAGGGATTTGATAGTGGGTGGGGCTATAGGCCTCCACCTCGTCGCACTCCTGCTGCATGGCGATGATGACGTTGTGGGCGTCCCGGCCGACGTTGATGATAGTGCGGAGGTCGCCCGTGGAGGAGTCGTAGAGGTTGCCACTCCCCTGCTAGTTCGTCTCGACCGTGCGGTGCCTATGTTTGGCGTGCTTTGTATTGATGAGGTTATGGCATTCTTTCTGGGTGTCATCTGCATCTTCTACCTTGATGTTGTTGGAAAATTAATACCCATTGTTGCATCCATGTCTTCATCGAGTGGATCAAGGAGGTAGTCGTCGTAGTCGTCTAGCTGGACCCGCTCTAGGCCTTCACAATCCTCGCCGGCGTGAATCATGAACACTTCTCGATTGGGGGTGAAGCGTTTGGCACTCCGCACCACCTAGCCCTCGTCTTCATCATCGGAAGGAGGGAGGGGTCTGCCATATTGAAAAGGGAGTTCGCCAGGTGTGGTAATGGATCATGGTGGACTTTATTTGAGAAACCTGGAGGGTTTCATGCCCTTCCGATGCTCAAACCTGCCCGACCAATCTTATCCCCTTACCAAGCTTCGGGTGTTACTTATTATAGGTGTCATATGTGCAGCCGAATCCGAGTGGTTGTCAGAAATAGTAGCCCCCCGACGCGTGGTGGCTTCTCCTTTTTGGAGTGGTAGCCGATGATCCAAATCCTCTTCCAATACGGAGAGGGTCCTGGGTTGAACTGCCTCAGACCGGACTGGATATGGCTTGGGGGTTTCAAGTTTGCCAATGGAGAGAATATGCGTTGCGCAAAAAGTAGGCAGTGATGTGTAGCTTTGATTTGTGGGTGATTTGTCGACGAAGCCGACTAGTCGGAGCTGATTTCGACTAGACCATGCGGAGCTAGTCACCAAGTAGTTTAAGATTGTCCCCGACTAGTTTCTATTCGAGATGAGTAGTTGAAGTAATTGTTGGCATTGTGGATTTGTCAAAGTAGTCGTAGCTGCGGCGCGAGCCGAGTAGTCGAGGTCATCGCTGCAGCGCGTCGATGTTGTGACGCGAGCTGAAGTTGAGCGGAGTAGTCAAAATCTTCCGGCTCCGTTGGGTTGATACGCTGAAGGGTTGATTCAGCCAGATTAATGCAATCTGCAATACCTTTGTCTTCCTGAAAAGGTAGTTCCTGCATAAAGGCCACAAGGCAGGAGTCATACTCAAGTAGTTCAGAGGGCTCTAAGCCCTTCTAGTACACGAAACGGCCTTGTGGCATAGACGTTATGGTCAAACCCAGGTGATTACCGGAAAAGGATTCAGGGATCGTCATCAGGCTGTGAGTGGTTGTGGAGAACACGGGCCTCCCGACAAGTGGTGGCTCCTCGAGTCCTCCCGAGCTCTGACTTGAAGGTGTAGTACTAGTTGACAAGTACTTTTCGTCTGAGTCCGAGTAGTTGTCAAAAACGCCCCCCCCCCCCCCCCCGATAGGCAGTGGCCCCCTCATCTCCGAGCTTGAGAAGACGATCTAAGTCCTCCTCCAGGTTAGAGAGGGACTCAGACCATGTAGCCTCCTTAGATCGGTTTGAGTCCAATCCGAGTAGTTCTGGTGCAACACGAGTTGAAGTCGTGTCAAAAACGGATGCCGTCTCGATCTCTCCCACGTGATCGGGGAGCAGCAACTCGTCGAGGTTGTCGACAAACTTGTCGAGGTCGCTACATCAACTTGGTGTAGAGACCTCCGGCTTCCTGGAGTTGGGTAGGTGGTAGTTGAAGCCACCCGAGCCATTGGCGACACAGATCCAGGAGCCGAAAACGAACGTTGTGCCCTCATCAAGCACGATGCTAGTGAAGCTGAAAGATGCCATCGAGTTCTCCGATGGATGCTCGATGAACACCCCTACCTGGCGCGCTAGCTGTCGGTGTTTTACCGCCACGCCCACTGAGGGATACCCCCGAGGTGGTGAGTTTGTAGGTAGGGTGTCGCCGAGATCAGGAACTCGAAGGTGCAAGGAACACAAAGTTTAGACAGGTTCGAACTGCTGAGAGCGTAATACCCTATGTCCTGTGTGTTGTTTGTATTGCCTTAGGTGTTGATCGGGGTGATCTTGTGTGAACCTAGGTGATCCTGTTTGGAGGGGGTCCCTGCCCGCCCTTATATAGTTTGGGGGAACAGGGTTACATGGAAATCCTAACTGGATACGAGCTCAGGAGTCCTACCCGAATACTTTTCGAGTAGTTTCCTTCTGTTCCGACTAGTTCTACTACAGTACAAGTAGTTCTACTACATTACGAGTAGTTACAACTGGTGTAGGGCGTGGGCCATGTGCACAGTCTCGTGGGCTCGGGTCTGACATCCTCCAAGGTCGGTTTCTAGCCATGTTATACATGGAAACCTTGTGAACCACCTTGGGGAGAGAGCGAGAGATCTTCTCAGCAAAACTGAGCGACACGAGATGCCATCCAGGTTCGGGTGACCATGCGGGTCGGCCAACCCCTGGGTGCCGCCTCTCGCGCCGTCTTTCGTCCAGGACACTGCCAGGTGGGTTCCCAAGTGGGTACAGGGTAGTTGGCGGTAAGTTTAAGCGGTTTCCTCCTGCTTGTGGGCCCTTGAATCCGTGTGCCTACCTCTGATTGGACACATGAATGTCCAGGAAAAGATAAATAGCCATGTTTAATATAAATTAAAGGAGAGAGAGCATACAAAAAGGAGTTTCCATTTTCCATTCTACATATAATCCATATGCCACACACATGCACATATTGATCAAGGTTGTATGACTTGCTTACTCTTTGGGTTTGGTTTTTGACTTTGCAAAATATTTGATGCAAGTATGCCTTCTCACTTTTCGCTGCATGAGCTCCACATATACCTTTATAAAAGTATGAGGAAAAGAGGCATCAAAATACCTTGGTGAGAAATCATACACAATGAGCGGTTTGAGAGTACCATTTGAGGAACTATATTTTCATTGCAAAATCCTTTGGAAACTTCCAGATGAAAGGTTGAGTAAGGAATAGGTAAGTGGTGCTTTATGAATCGTTCTACCTCCCAACAGCCCACGGAAAGGAGAAAGCTGAATGTCCCATGGAGATTAAGGTAAAATGGGTCAGTTCATCATGGCCAACTTATTCAAATCAAGGTAGAATATTTCATTGTAAGTTTGGTATTAGAAAGAGATGAGATATTGTAGCAACTCTTGATCAATAAACTAAGTCCAACTTTGCTCGGGACGAGCAAAGAGCAGCTTGGGGGATCTTGTTGACGCTCATTATAGACTAATTTCGAGTGTCAATTTGACCACAAATAAGGAGGAACTTGCATTTCTTACACACATCATGCTAATAAAAATACCATATTACACATATCCTTGGAGAAATCTATGCATGTAGGATTTTGGCTGAAAATGAAGGAGAAACACACCATTTGATCCAAGGAGAAAAACTCCGACAATCACGTGCCGCCACGCAAGCATCACATGGATTGGAGGGCCCACAACCGAGGAAAAACACCTTAACTTCGGTGAAAGCACCGACATACAGCACAAGGACCCACTCATCAGCGGCTCAACCAAATATTAAGGCGATTGGGGGATAGGTCCAGTTCGGCCGAACCCCCAGGTCGGCCGAAACGACCTTGCCTCCCCTCGCCTCCAGCCACCACGTGGTGTCCCCTGGTGAAGTCTCCAAGTCGGTTGTGGCTGCCCCAACGCATTTACCGGCCAGGAAATGACTTAAAAAGGCTTATAAATATGAGGGGAGGGGCTCCAAATAGAGCACACCAAGATGTAGCCTCATTCTCACTTGTAAAGCTTTCTAGGCTAGTGGAGTGTAGGTGGAGAGTAGTTCTTCAAGGTCTTCTAGTCTTCATGAAGAGTTTGGTATGGTCTTGTATCATACTTGAATCATATACCTTGCATGTTTAGTCGGGTAACACATCTAGTGCCACGGCAACGGTTTCATCCTCCTAACTGGACGCTCTAGAACTAAGGCTCCTGATAGAGATGGATGTCATTATGCAAGGCTAGAGTGGTAATCATTAATGTAGACGTGGTGTCTGGGTTAAAGGTTACATTTGAATGCGATTCTATTCCCATGGTTAGTTGAGGTAGGTGGCAGGTGGTGACAACCGTGTCCGTCCATCGTAATCCTCCCAGTTCGGGTAGGGCGGTAGGATGTCCATAAAGTAGCCGAGTTGGCTGGCAACTCCTTTGCCAGTTATGTGCGGTTCTCCTAGTAGTGACTGAGAGCCTAGAGGCCTGATCCTAAACATGTGTATGTGTATACAAGTATGAGCTATGCTTGCTTAGATAGGAATAAATTTTTATAGCCCTTGAATGCTCCCTTCTCTCTCTCTAATCCTAGTTCCTTCTATCTGAGCTGATATATCTTGTGTCACACTACCTCTCTAGCCTATTATTATTACCCTGCTTATACTTCAGATATTTAATCAGGATATTCCCATAAACTTAATAATTCTTTGAACCACCGCCTTCCCTGCGGAAATATAAATACGACACTCGAGATTACTCACGGGTAAAATGCTACAACGGTATTCCGTGCGCTTGCGGATTTATCTATGACGTAAGAAATACTAACAACGTGGCACTCATCCGATCTGCCAAGTAACAGCAGACCCTCCGCTGGTACCACAGTAGGAACATCCGAGGTCGGGCACTCCAGGTGGGTGACCTGGTGCTCCGACACATGCAGTCAACCAAGGACAAGCACAAGTTGTGCCCTCCGTGGGAAGGACCCTTCATCGTAGGATCCTCAATCATTGCTCAAGTGCTACGCCTAGGGGCTTACAAGCTAAAGAACAAGAAGGGCAAAGTCTACACCAATGCCTAGAACATTGAATAGCTACGTTGCTTTTACCCTTAGTTTTCTCGCTTTCTAGATCACCCTCTGGCTAGATTTTGCCTAAGTTCGATGCAGAGGCATCGCTGAAACTTTCTTTTGTACTCTTTTATGTACGTTCCTTGAGTGGTTCATGCCGACCCGCGCTGGCAGCCGGCACGACCCGCCCGCGGGGGCAGCCGGCACGACCCGCCTGCAGGGGCTACATCCATGTCCATGTGCATACTCTCAAGTAATTTTCAGTAATCGCATTTGCTCTAAGTGAATCGTTTACCGTTTCAAAACCTTTTCGTTGTCTGAGTTGCGAAAGTACTTCTATCGTTTACCTTTGACCCATGCTGGCGCTGCGTGAAAGCAAGTCCAGCGGGCCAGCCCCCAGACTTCAACACGCACACAACAAAGAAAAATAGGCAAAATGACAAAATAAACCAAGTGCGCTCGACCAACAACTTAAGAAACGAAAAACATAAAGACGTAGTTCAGCAAGCAACGGCACATTATTGTTCATCACGATCAACCAAGAAAGGAACGAAGCCCTCGCAGGAGCCAACTTCTAAGGTAATTCGTTGCGACGGTCGATGACGACAGATGGTTCGATCTCGTCGGCCAGCCAAAAAAGCGTGCGGAGCGGTGGCGGCGCCAAGCGCAAGGAAGTCGCTGTCAGATCGTTGGGGAGTGCAACCATCCCCTACGACCGCAAGATTCACACCATCATAGTGAGAAGTAGCGGAGGTGAGGGCAACGTGGGAACCCAAGTAGAGTCCATTGGAGATGAGCTCGTCGACTCGATCGGGAGCTGCGCGAAGACGCACGGACAGCTCTTCATCATCATCCCATCCCATGCCGAACAGGTGATCGCAGAGCGCCCAGGTGGCCCCCCGCAGTTCCACGAGCTCATCCTTCATGTCCAGGAGCTCCTCTTTCATCAGCGTGCAATTGTCATAGGCGGTGCCAACCCTCTGCTGCCACGCTGACGGGGAAAAGGAAGCGTGATAAGAGGCCGACTCCGAGGGGCTAGTAGGAAGTACGGGGCTCAGGGGCTCACCGTCACACGTACACTGAAGGCTCTAAAGGTGCACCCTGGCAGCCTCAGCATGACGCGCTGAGTCTTCCGCACGGCGTGTCACGAGCCGAGCCATGGTCAGCTCCTCCAAAGTCCCACGGATCCGACCGCCTGGCGGCGGTGCAGCTCCCGCAGAAATAGAGACTTTCGCTGGGAGACCTCCACAAGCTCCTGAGCAAGCCAAGCATCGCACACGTTCAGCGCATGCCCTAGAACCGGAACCAAAGCATGGAAAGGGCGAAACACGACTTACCCTGCCAACGGGGATCACCTCATGAGACAAAGCCGTGAATGCTCCAGCAACCGACGCTTCGGCCGATGACAGCGCTTCTTGTACCTGGCCCTCTGCGAAATTGCCCTAGCCATGGAGGAGGTCCCAACAGCTGTGCTCTGGTCCATCATCCAACTAAAGTAGGGTACACTTAGCATCTTTCAGGGTTATGCCACTCCACCGCCGTAGGAACCTCGAAATCCGTGCCTATGCGCACCACGGTCGATTGGCCTCCTTGATCCGACACGGGGCTCGGCGCTGCCGGCGGCGATGAAGCCCCCAGCTCGGCTGATGCGCGTGCAAGCACTGGAGGCAAGGGAGTCACCGGCGCGGCCGCGGGAGGGGGATCCAACGCATCATGGGGCCGCAACGTAGGGGCAGCCGTGGCGATCTCAGCCGCGCCCGGAGGAGTTGGCCTCCTAATGAAAGGATGGTGACCGACGGCTCAGAGCTTTGGCTCCAAAGCGGCACGACGAGGAATCAACAAGATTGGGCCACCTACCTCCCCTGGCGCTCCGACGTGGGTGAGGCTAGGGGAGCGACATATCCAACGGGAGCGGCCGCGTCAGCAAGTATCAGAAACACCTGGGAGGTCGCGGTAACACCAGAGGCACGCGCGACCGCCGTGATCCCCTCAGATGACAACGCTTGAGCCACATCGGCATCACTTGCTGGCACCAATGTTGGTATTTCTTAACGTTGATGAATAAATCCGCAAGCGCACAGATATACCATTGTAGCATTTCACCCGGAGAGTATCAGGGTATCCTTATTTATATTATCCCAAAGGATGACATGGTGAAAAGAGTTTACTAGGCACATAATCAGGATAATATGATTAAGATGTAGACTACATTTCATAAGAGGGTAAGACATGATAAATGATATGAATGGGGTAATGTGACACACACATAAGCCAATCTCAAGAATAAAGAATAATGAATAAACCTACAGTTAGTGGGAGCATGGGTATACAAACAAGGTCCTAATGGAATTTATCCAGGTTAGCAAGGGTTAAACAAACATATGGTTCGGACTAGACTTAAGCCTCCAGCAAACGGGAGGACTAACCAACACTGGTCTGCCAGCAAGCTGAAGTAGTATTTTAGACTCCTACACCATACCCGAACGTGGGGGAGTGCACAAACCATGCCGGAACGTGGTGGACGGAAAGGGTTGTCAGCACCTGCCGCCTACTCGTAAAACACCGTGGGGCATGTTCATATTCGATGGATCTCATCTTACCCGAGGACCACGCTCGTGTATGAGGAACCTGCTCTAGTCCCCGTGGGTCACGCGAACCCAGTGGAAAATACCTGACCCGACGCGTCACGCCGGGGAGAGCAAGATGAAAACGGAGTAGAGCCTCCATGCAGCACTCCGAGTCGCAAACAGGCTCTGGGGCTACAGTCAGGGTTAGCTACCATGGGTACCCCAAAGGAAGGCCCTCACAGGCCAGGATGGAACCGGACCGCCGTAATCACATAAGACGGCCTGCAAAGCAAGCAGCACGTATGGCGCTAGCCTGTACGGCAGGATGGCCATTCGGAAGCCTAACCGGCGATTCCCAGACACATGGCGTCATCCCAACTCCTGGCAGGCCGCACAAGGTCGGGGAACCAGCGCTGGTCCAACGGCCGACTTCGACCCCTCGGGGAGGATGTGATGAGGACAAGTCGATGGGAGCATTAAATGCGCCGGACCGACGTGATGCGCACGCGAGCCCACACACCTCGTCTGACAAACGGGGCAGGGGCGCCGCCTCCGGACCGGGGGTCTGGTGGGCGCGCCCCTGGTGAGCCGGGCCATCATGACACCGCAGACTCACGCTCATGCCGCCTGCGCTCTCCCCATCTGAGTGACGGGATGGACCGTAATCAGTCACCATCCACTATCAGGTGTAGGGTGAGGCAGGCACGCCGACCTAGCAGGCCCCACAGCGCACTATCAGGACCAGGGGGAGGGAGACCCGACCTCTGGTAGGAGAGTTGACCCTACCATAGGGACAAGGAAAAGCGCCCAGGCGGACCATGGCGGCCGTACTATGAGCACGCATTCACCACGCCCTATCAGAGGGATGGTGGACATGACCGAGGCCATGACAGGCTGTGCCGCGCGACGGGTGGACAGGACTTGGCTTCGGGACGAGACGTAACGTAGCTAACCGAGGGCCCTAGATAGGACACGTGTAGGGCTCTTGACCTCCTCGCTGGGATGTCAACCCTCCATTCTTCTCGCACTGTAGCCTAGGCCATCGAGCTATATAAATGGGAGTTGGGCCTTCTTTCTCTCTCTTGGAACACCTTCGACTCACACACTGACACCCGTTTGCAAGCGCCTCGTTGTAAGCACCTAGCACTCGAACGCAAGTAACAGAAACCACTACACCCACACTAGATGTAGGGTAGTTGCCTAAACAAGTCTAAACCCTTATCTTTGAGTCTTAGCCATTGAACAACGGAGAAGCACGACGCAAATTTACTAGCTGGTGTACGAAATACCAACAAATTCTCCCTACGCAAACACGTCGCAGAGGAGATGCCATCCTTTACACTATAGATCGAGCTATGGCTACCCAGTCCTCTCCTCCCTCTCACCATATCTCTCGCCCCCATCCAGATCTACAATTCGCGCCCGAGGCTGCTCATCCACCCCCCTCCCCTCCCGCCAGCAACAACTCACCCTCCTCCCCACCCATTGGTGACCACTCGCCTACCTCTCCTCCCACAGTCCCGCTGGTGACAAATCACCTACCTCCTCATCTGGTTTCCACTCGCGTCCCTCCCCTACAACCGAGACCTCCTCGTCTTTTGCCATAGGGCAAGCCTTAGAGGCGGAGACGGGCGACATCATCACAAACAACTAGGAAGGATAAGTTTCCCTCATTCTCCTTTCTGCATAGAAATTCGGTGATTCTCTCTTCACTTTTCCTGCTATGTCTATAGTTTCGTGTACAACCTATGATCTATATATTAGATTGTGATATATGCATGCTGAAACCCTAGTGCTTTGCTACTATTGTATCATCACCTTTGGAGATTTTTGCTTCTTGTTACGATTGGCATTCATCAAATCTATAGATTTGTGTAGCCTAGTAGGAATCATCTGTTTAAGGGTTTGGTCTTTTAGGTACAATCTGTTTTTTTTCTTTTTGATAGGGATATTCTTTAACTTTTAAAGGAGCGATTTGCATTTTTAGGAATGATTCATATCTATTTGTATTTGTAGGTACGGATCCTGGCGGAATCCTAAAACACCTAGTGTACTCCCTTGTGGCCAAGTTCAACACCATTGGTCGACTCGATCCTAGACTCGATCATATGTCGGGTTCAGGTTGGGACAAAAGAAACTTGATGTGTTCTTTTGCTGGCCCGCGTCCAACCTGTCCCAAACATCAAGCTAAAAATCGTTGTCCATGCCATGCCCACTCGACGCATGGCCCGATGCCCTGCGGCTCAACCTGATGGTCAGGGTTACTAACACAATAGCTATAGCTTGTTTAATAGAGCTTAGTGCACGTAATTAAATCAGTAGATTAAAAATTCAAAATAGGGATACAATACGCATGACAAATAAAAAATCAGAAACTATAGTTCTCAAATTGTCCATACAGCCTCAGTGCCTCACCGAGAAACAAGGCACAGCAACTCACGAGTCACAAGTCACGACATTACATAGCTGTTAAGTCTCCAACTTGTAAATAGTCCATACACTCATATAGGAGTACAAGAGATGGAAGTTTTAACACAAAATAACATAAGTACATAAAAACACAAAAGTCACACATATAGACTAGCACAACTCTTCTTGAGGCTTACCTCTGTCATTCGTAGCGGCCACTAGGTGGGAGCGTGCGAGGCGGCGGAGGAGGGTGGGGCTCTGCGAGAGGAATGGCGTGTTTTAGGGTTAGGGTGTGGTATTAATTTTTCTTGTTATTGGGTTGGGTCTAAGGTCGGGTCGTCGGGCCATCCTGCAGGCTAACCTATTTTCTCATTCTTCCCTTCCTTCATATAGCTATAGGTTTATTTTAGAACTCTTTTAAACCATGGTGCTATTTAGAATCAATGAAATGTCCATTTTCTATCAAAGTCTACAATTTAAATATACTATTTCAACATTTGAATATACTATTTTAACACATTTGCAAAAATAGTTCATTTATTTTTTAGATTAGTTTTTCAATGTTCTAATCATGTTTTGTAAATTGTTGAATCAACAGATGTTAGTGAAAACGTGTTTGGACCATGGTGTATATGAAACAGGTTTGATCAAATTATACAACATAGCACACTAACTCATGAACTAAGTGTAATAATTAGTTTAATTAAAATCATTGAGTGCATATTAAAGTCGTAGACTCATGAATTTTTATGATAATGAGTTAATGAAAAAGGATTAAGATTAAAAAACGAAAAAATGAGAGAAAATGGAAACAGAAACAAACACAGAAGAGAACCTGTTAATGGGCCTAGCACTCTCCTGCTTCTGCTTAATATTCCCTGGCTCTAGGCTTCGTGGGCCGTGTGAAACTTTCGCAGAAACCGACTAGGCGGCGCGCCGTTGGTGACAGACTGACGTCGGCAGTGCGGTAGGAGGCGGTCTCATTAGCTAATAGCTCACCACGCAGGCTCTCCCTCACCTCCATCGAGTGTCAATTTCAACCATTTGAAGAAGTGTTTAGATAGCCTTGTAATTTGTAAACGAAGCAGATATGGTTCTGTTATTTTTGCTGTGTTATCTTTTAGGAAGCAGCTAGAGCTCTATCTTTTTTGTTATCTGTATCTGTTCAGAAGCAGGCTTTCGGTACCTGCAACTTTTGCCCAGCACAGAGTAGGAAGTAGGAACTATGCAAAACTATTCGGTAAGAGATGTTGCCAAACAACTGCAAACTTTATTAGAACATAATCCACCAAAAAGATCCTAGTAAAAATAAATAAGATCGAAAAAAGATTGTTGTGAAATAAGGCACCAAAATCAACTGTAGATGTTCTTTTCTGACCCTGCAAATACAATGTTTCTTAGTTAAGAGTATAAATAGAAAATGAAGACAACTCAGTGAATACCACATGTTGTGTAAATATTAAGGAGCAACTTAGATCATTAGTAAATTTTGTCTTGCAGAAATAGGTGCATGCAATGTGTGCTAGATATAAACCTTTGTTGCTCTTGATCCTTTTTTCCTTCTTGCTTTTTTGTTTCTCTTGCACTTTCTTTTTCAGATTGCTCTTCCAACATCCACAAGAATATTCAAACAATCAATTCATCACTTTGTAGGAGAGTATTCAAACGCTTCAAACAATCAATTCCTTGTGTCGCTACACTGCACCTCTCGTCTCCTCGAGAGGGAAGCGACGAGGTGCTCTTACTTGGTGCCGCCGTCCCGTCGATCTGCAGCTCTTGTGGCTCCATGGCCGCGGTGGAGATTCAGGGGCAGCCTAGGAGGCGGAGAAGTACGCTAGCATCCTATCTAGGAGGCGGGATCCACGGAGAGCACGACTCGAGCCTCACCAGGCCGTGACATCCGCGAGCCCAGGGCCAAGCTCAACTTCCCCTCGCCCGCCGACCCCGCTCCTGCCACTGGGCACACATGCGGCCGCGCCGCCTAGTGTCGGTGTTTAACCTCCAAGCCCACCGAGGGATACCCCCGAGGTGGTAGATTGTAGGTTGGGTGTCGCCGAGATCAGGAACTCGAAGGTGCAAGGAACATGAAACTTTAGAAAGGTTTGGGCCGCAGTATGCGTAATACCCTACATCCTGTGTGGTGGTTTGTATTGTCTTAGATGATATTGGTGGTTGATGCTTTGGAGGGGGTCCCTGCCCGCCCTTATATAGTCTAGGGGGCAGGGTTACATGGAAATCCTAGCTCGATACTAGCTTAGGAGTCCTACTCGAGTACTACTTGGGTAGTTTCCTTCTGTTCCAACTAGTCCTACTCCTGTACGAGTAGTTACAATTGGTGTAGGGTCTGGGCCATGTCCCATCACTTATCCTAGAAAATGTACGCTATCTGCACAGTCCCGTGGCGCCGGGTCTGACAAGCCCCCGAGCTCTTCAGAAGGCTTAGGTTGAATCAAAGAATCAGGCTGAGGGTCAAATTAGTATTGAATCTTCTGCTTTTATCTTCCAAAAAATTTGAAAATAAGCCATCGATGACACATGCCCCGCAGCCCCCGTAGCCTTGAATCCAAATCCAAAGGATTGGAAAAAGGATCCAAAGAGTCGTGGCATGGATTGTGGAAATTATTAAGTATTTGATTTGATGGTAAAAATGAATAAATAGGTTCAGAAATTCGAAAACCCCTTTTTTCGGGATAGCAACCCTAAAAAAATGGTTAAGCAAATACTTTTCCAAAGTAACCCGAAATTACCGCTCAAAACAAATCTTATCTCGAGAAAAAAGCCCTTTGCATTCCACACAGTAATTGCGGGGCCACCGCTGGTCATTTAACCGCGCGGTAACTTAAGGTTTACTCACCCTTTCGCTTGCACTCTCACTGCCTTGGCCTTTCGTCTTTCTCCGTCTCGCAGCCGCCGCCGCCTCTAGATTCAGATCTAGGCCAATCACAATTGATCCTCTCTTGTTAGGAGTAGTCGACGAGACCTCCCTCCTCCTCTATAGTGCTGCTTCTGTGCCCCAATCCTAAGCCCCCGAGCGCATGCGAGTGAAGCAGCTCATGACAACAAGAATGGTGAGAAAGAAAGGCGTCACTAAGTCGAAGGGGATGGATTCCAAATCCACCTCCACTGCCGGCGATGGGTGGAGAACGAGTTAGTGTTCTGAGGCTGACCTCAAAATGCTGGTACATGAATGCCTCCTGCAGCCCAAGGAGATTATCCAGTGGCACTCTGCCATTGGTGATAAGAGACCAGATGAAGGGGCTGGGGAGATTTTGTTTCAATATTTTGTTGAGCGCGGATTGACCCTCCCAGCTTTTGGTTTCTTTCACGGTCTTCTCTTCTATTGTGGCATCCAACTCCATCACCTCAATCCTAACTCTATTCTCCACATCTCCATCTTTGTTCATTTCTGTGAAGCCTTCTTGGGGATAGAACCCCACTTTGAGGTCTTCTGCTACCTCTTCCATCTCAAGCCACATCCCAACGAGAGTACCATGTATGAAGTCGGTGGTGCCGGGTTCCAATTGAGTTAGGGGATAGAAAAGAAGTACATCCCCTACCCGACTAGTTTGTCTAGGTGGAGGGAGCGGTGGTTCTACATTGGAAACCATCATCTCTCACTTCCCGAAAGGACCATTGGGGCACTCAGGATCCGTGGCGAGTGGATGATGCCATGCTGTGACATGAGACAAATCGAGGAGCTGTTCGAAATGATCAAGAAGCACAGGGATGCAGGAGTTACTGGTGTATCAGTGATGTACACGTGGCTGGGCAGGCGGATCCAACCTTTGGAGAAGCGCACGCACTTTGGCTTTGAAAACATTGGCATCTCATATCCGTCTCGATTTTTTGCAGAGCATATTGAGAAAGGTGAAGCCTGCTGCGAGTAAGCCGGGTACTCATGGGCGCTGAAACCGTCCCATATGTGCCAAGCATGTACTCGGCGAATAATCCTCCCAAACAGGTAGGGGTAAGTAGTCATGTCATTCTGTCGAGTACTTCTGATATCCATTAATATGTTTTTGTAGTGACAAATCTTGGAATATTACTACAGGATGATATATATATGTATATAGGAGCATGGCTTCGATGCCAGACATTGCACGTCCGAGCCACCTGATGTCGTCCCGTCCTGTTATTTGTTCAGAGTGTGGGGAAGACGAGGAAGGTACCGATGATGACTGTACCTTGGCGGAGGTTATAAAGGGCAAGAAAACGAAGACCGCCCAGGAAGGCCAGAGTTCTCCTGGTGGTGATCCTTTGCCTAGTCACCCTAAGGGACCGAGGGCCGCCACCCGGAAGAGCAGGGCTAGTCCTTCGCCAGGTGGCGCTGAAGATGAGATACCCAAGTGAGCGCTCTTCCTTGACCTTACTAGTGTTTTTGGTTGCTTTCTCGTGTTGATTTTGAGTAAGTTTTTCCCTTTCTTGAATCTTCAATTCAAGCTCCCCTAACCCGAAGCATGCCAAGCAAACGGTTGGGGAAGCAATCGGGGATGATACTATGAAGGGACAAGATATGCCCTCCGTCACAGTGGACCCGTCAACAAGTCTTGCTGAAGACACGCCGGGGCAAATACCTTCCTCGGTAGGCACCACAGCAATGGTGGCCGTCACGGTTGCCTTGTCGAAGCAGACCTTGCCTATGACTGGTACAACGGTTTTGGCGAGTGCTTTAGGTGCTGCCCCAGCACCCAGACCACTCAAAAAGAAGAAGTTAGAAGTAAAGAAGTCCACACTGTAAGTATCCGAGTGCTTTCACTTGTATATTGTAGGTTCGTTGTCCTAAGGAACAAATCTCATTGTTTTTCTTCTTGTGTGTAGGCCATCCTCTGCTCTAGGCTTGGAGCAGCCTGATGATGCCTTGGAGGCTCCAGCCCCCGAGCCAGAGAGGGCATTTGATGCTGCTGTTCCTGATACGCCATCGAATTCTCCTATTGATGTTGAAACCAGCCAGACCAAAACAGGGGCCAAAGATGCATCCCCGGAGATGCTTGCAGGTGAGTCCATTATGCCGCCTCCTCCTGCGGGTAACAATCCACCTGTCACCTTACTGCTTACGAGGTGCAAGGTGAGAGGTAACCCGCAGCGGCAGCTTGCCCTTAGAGATCAAGGTGTTGCGGGTTTTTCCTCAGGTGCAATCCTGGTGACTCCTCCTAAGTGGCAGTATGCCATCCCGACTGATCTTATTGAAGATCCAATGCTGTCGTCGTCAACCTTGATGGAGTTTCAGAATACTTTCAATGATAAATTTTCCACGGTAAGTGTCCTGTACTGATGATATCCGACTTTGCCGACTGGTATTTGGTTTTCTGACCGCTTTTTTCTGTCGCTAGACCTTGTCCAATCGATCCAGAATCAAGTTGGACAAACTCAGGGCAGTAGAAGATGTAGCTTGTTAGTTGCAGGAAAAAGACCGTCGGATTGGTGAGCAAACCATGAAAAATGTTGTGCTCCGGAATGAATTGGACACCCTTAAGCAGGAGCACACCCAGGAAGTCTGGCTTATGAAGCAAGAGATACAGAATCTGTCAAATAAGAACAAAGCTCTGGCCAAAACACGCAATCTCACAATTGTAAAAATAGTTGAAGCAAATCACAAGAAGGGTTCAAGCACTCGGTTCGAAAGGACTAATCGCCACAGTCGAGGAGAACAAGAACAGGGGCCCTGGATCACAATAAAAGGACTTGTCGCCATAGTTACAATGATCAATCTTAGTTTCTTTACAGAAAACTAGAACTCAACAAAACCAACCCTAAACGGCGGCGGCTACTGAGTTCTTATGCAAAGAGGGACGTCCTAGGGTTGGGGCGACCAGGGGGGACGCCCACAACTTGGGCTTAAGGCCCGACACGATACAAGGCCTGAAAAGGCCGAAAACTGGTGACACTGCACCTTGTCGTGGTCACACAGAATGATCCACGAGGCTTCTTGTGGCAGAACCACCTGAATTAATCCGGCTCAAGTGTATTAACCATCACCATTAGGGTAATCTCGGTTAAGCCTTCACTTCAAACGGAGTAATCCACTGGTCTGTCGGGTAACCTCCCGATACAACCACGGTAAAGCGGATCAAAGCCATACATACAAAATGCTCATGCGAAGATGAGCCCAGAGAATACCACATTCCAGCAGATATTACAAAATTATCATAAGTGAATATTACAAACCATGTTTGAGTTTAGTAACCAAGTACTTCAGTGATCATAACCAATAAGTTCCTCAGAGTTTAAGTTGCAGCGGAAAAGATAACGACAACTACTTGACGATAAAGGATGTCTCGATGAAGCCCGTACGAGACATCACTCGACATTATCTCCATTGGCCGGGGGCGTATCCCATTCCACCGACCAACCAGGGGGAAGAGTACACGGCCAGGTCAAGCTAGCAATCATATCTTCGAAGGTCTCACCTGAAAACGAGCCACAAGCAAGGCTGAGTATACTAATACTCAGCAAGACTTACCCGTGTAGTGGAATCTACTCCACCGACTCTAGACATGCAAGGCTTTTTGGCTCAGGGGTTTGTTTTGCCGACAAAAAGCATATACGAGTGGGTCCTTACTTTCAACTTTTAGCTCAAGATTCTAGTTTCATTAATCATTCTAGATAAGCAGCTATCCAATATCATTCATGGTGAAGCATTAAATTTCATCCAACAAGTTTATTCATCATCCTTGTTCCTCTTCTTACTCTGCACGGTAAAAGGTATTAAGCAGTCTTAATAGCCGTGAGAAACGGACGATTCGAATCGAATTTCTTAACCTTGCAAGGGAAACCTAAACACACGTCACGTGGTTACTCCCAGAGTCACACGTGCAACTTTTCCCCTTTCTTTCCGGGTTGTGGATCGGAGCTACCCTCCGAGAGTACAAGAGCCCCACGCCACGATTCGGCGCCGGGTCGTGACCACTCTCTGCACTCGCCATATGCACATGGGACCAAAGTTCAAAGGGTAGGTTGTCGTCCACTTGCCGGGCCAATCAGGTACTTAAGCTTACCGATTACCATATTCTCGGCATGTGGTTAGTACGTTCAAAGACTTAACCACCACTACCACACACTGTGGCCTTAGCATTTTTCACTAAATAGACGGGCCTTAATCATAAGCATCGTACCATAGCCCGTCCGTTGTCCTTATGATTGCAGCGTGTAATAAACATTCAACTCCTATTTTCTCGCGAGCGACAGGAAATCACTCGGCTTTTACCGGAGTCCTATTAGCACAGCATTCTATCAAACCTTACATCTAGTTTTCAAGCATGGGTTCCTAACATCATGCAACTAAGTTTTCATTCAACTCCTATAAACTTTATCATTCGTGGGCAATCGTTAATAGAGTAGAATTAGTACAATAAGTAATTTCGTTAAGCAAGGTGGGGTGGGTGTTCATGGGATCTTATGTTCCTCATGGAAACATGATTTAAGTGTAACTACTACAGGGAGTAGTTTCTGGTCATGAAACCTTGGATCTAGGCACATTAGGGAAAGATAAGCTTACTGTAAAATTTTCAGATATTTTTATGCAGCAGATTAATTATGAAAAATATAATACATGGTTGCTGCTAGATTATTATTCTTTTTGTATAGAACAAAAGGTGCAAAAACTGAGTCTAAGATTTTTACAGAGCTTTCATTTAATCATGCAGGAGCTACTGTAATTTTTATAGGATTTATTATGCAGTTTTCAGAGCATAGTAAATATGATATTACACTCCTAGGTTATTCAAGAATTTATTTTTACAGGATCGTACACAGGGTTTTTGTCCATGAAACTTTTTACAAAGCATCCTCTACCACTGTGTATCTGCTAGTAAAAATATGAGAATTTTCCAAGCTAAGATACTATTTTATTGATTTAATGTATGTTATTAGCACATAAATCAAATAAATAGGTTCCTGTAAGATAAAAAGCCTCTAAATTTTTCTATGGCATCTAGGTACCATTACACCAAAATAGAAAATGTTTCATTAGGTGATTCATAACCTAACTGCAGGGACAATTAATTCTATCCAAACATGGTATGAAACTAAGTTTAATAAACAGTGTAGATAGAGATGGAATTTGGGCCTGATCTTTTTACATTGGCTTATCTAACAAGTAAATCTCCTACTGTAAAATTTTTAGGACCAGTACTTGTCTACAACAATGGTTGTGAATAAAGGTCATTAAACAGCCTATTTAATTTAGAGCATAAATTAGCTAGAATCTGAGGAGATGCATGTAACAAAAGTTGTGGAGTTTATCCTAAAGGTTCCGGAACAGTTGAGTTTGCATTTTTCTGAATTTTTTACGATTTTATACGAATTTTACAATTTCACTGATTTTGAATCTAGGTTTGAATCTTTTTCTTACATCTGGGTCCTTGGAATCTTACGTGCAGACCCTTCTAAAGATTTCAATTACTGCAATTGGGTCCTTGGGTGGCTCGGGTACGGTGGCCGGCCAAAATTCCGGCGAGGGGCTCGCCGGCGGCGAGGAGTGAGGGCCGGGGAAGGATCAGGGGTGTGAGGGCTACCTCGTGGGGGTCTTGGTCGGGGTGGGGGACGGCCGGGAGTAGCTCGTCGGCGTTGGAGCAGGGGCGGCGGTGGCGGTACGCATCGACGGCGGTGCTCCGGCGGGCTTGGGGCGGTCTGGTCTGGACGGGGAGCTTCAGTGGCGCGTGGGGAAGCTGCTCCGGTGCTTGGCTTGGGCGGAGGGGGTCGGCGTCGAGCTGTCCCCGGAGACCAGAGGCGGCGGCGGCGGTGACAGCGCGGGCGGCGGTGCTCCGGCGGTCCTGGGCGGCGTTGAGGGGGGTCGGTGAGCTCCGGTGGGATGATGTGGTGGTGGGTGGCACTTCAATTTGGGCAGGAGGCGGCTGTGGAAGGCTGTCCACGAGCGGGTGGAGCTCGGCGGCGACAATGGCGGCGGCGGTGTGCTCTGGTTGCTGGCAGCTCGCGCGAGCGGCCTGGAGCGCCTTTTATAGGGGCAGGAGGGAGGTAGGGGTGCCAGGCGATGCGCGGGGGTGATGGCACGGCAATGGCGCGGGGTTGGCCGCGGTGGGCGGCTCGGTTCACCGGCGAGGCGTGCAGAGGGCGGAGGCGCGCGACTGGCGGCCGGGGATTTGCGTGGGGAAGCGAGGAGATAGTGCGGCACGGGATTGGGGGACAGCCGCAGCAGCGGCTCGGGCGGGAGGCGAGCTCAGCGGCGGGTGGGTCGCGGCGGGTTGTTCTAATTCTTTTCACCCTTTATTTAGTTGGTTAAGCATAGGGTTGGGCTAATGACATTGCTTTAAAAATGTAATTTATCAGGGTTGTTACAGCCTTCCCCCCTTAACAAGAATCTCGCCCCGAGATTCAGTAAATCTTAGTGTGGACAGGGGTGCACATACCAGTGGTTGAGATAACAAAACCAGGGAAATTTTGGTTTAGGTAGCTCTCGGTTTCCCAGGTGGCTTCTTCTTCAGTGTGATGATTCCATTGAACTTTATACATTTTAATCACTTTCCTCCTGGTCCCTCTTTCTTTTCAATCCAAAATTTTAACCGGGTGTTCGACATACGAGAGGTCGGGTTCTACCAATATTTCTTGTTGTTCCACAATCTCGGTAGGGACTCGAATACACTTCTTGAGTTGAGATACGTGGAAGACATCATGGGTGGCCGTAAGCTGAGGGGGCAGTCGTAATTTGTAGGCTACGGGTCCGCAGCTCTCAATGATTTCGTAAGGACCAACATAACGGGGAGCTAGTTTGCCTTTGATTCCGAATCTTTGCACTCCCTTGGTTGGTGAAACTCGAAGATAGACATGATCACCAACTTCGAATTTTAGGGGCTTTCTCCTTTTGTCGGAATAGCTCTTTTGCCGGGCTTGTGCGGCTTTAAGATTTGCTTGTATTACTTTTACTTTCTCCTCTGCCTCGATTACCAGGTCGGGTCCAATTATTTTACGTTCTCCGGTTTGTGACCAGCTCAAAGGAGTTCGACACCTTCGTCCGTACAGGGCCTCAAATGGTGCCATTTTCAAACTCGTTTGATAGCTATTGTTGTACGAGAACTCTGCTAGGGGTAGGCATTTGTCCCAATTCTTGTCATAGTGAATGACGCAAGCTCTCAGCATGTCTTCTAGAATTTGGTTTACTCTTTCCGTTTGTTCGTCAATCTGAGGATGGTATGCTGAGCTGCGAATCAGTTTAGTACCAAGAGATGTTTGCAGTTGTTCCCAAAAGCGTGTTATAAACTGAGTACCACGATCAGAAATAATTGTCTTAGGTATTCCATGGAGGCAAACAATACGATCGAGGTAAATCTCGGCATATTTCTTGGCAGAATAGGTGGTGTGTACCGGAAGGAAATGTGCCGTCTTTGTGAGTCTATCAACGATAACCCATATGGAATCATGTTTCTGGGAAGTGTTTGGTAGTCCAACGATGAAGTCCATACTTATGTCTTCCCACTTCCAGGATGGTATAGGTAACGGTTGAAGTGTACCGGCTACTTTCAAGTGGCTAGCTTTTACTCTCTGGCATGTGTCACATTCGGAGACATACGTAGCAATTTCTCTTTTCATTCTAGTCCACCAGAAGTTATGCCTTAGGTCTTGATACATTTTGCTACTGCCGGGGTGGATAGAGAATTTGGAAAGATGTGCCTCATCGAGAATTTGCTTGCGGAGTTCATGATTCTTCGGAACGACTATACGACTTTCGAACCATAGAACTCCCTTATGGTCCTGGCGGAAACATTTATACTTCTCCTCACCTAGAGAGAGTTTTTGTTTGATGATCTTAATTCCTTCATCATGTAGTTGTGCCATGACGATTTGGTCGTGAAGAGTGGGCTCAATTGAGATGTGATTTAGAGTGCCTTGGGAAACCATTTCCATGTTAAGCTTCCTCATTTCTGCACACAATGTCTCGTTGTAGGATTCCATGGATAAGCAATGGCAATGGGACTTGCGGCTTAGTGCGTCCGCGACTACATTAGCCTTGCCGGGGTGATAGTGCACTTCAAGGTCATAATCCTTGATTAATTCTAGCCATCTTCGTTGTCTCATATTCAGATCGGCTTGTGTGAAGATATACTTGAGACTCTTATGATCAGTGTAGATATTGCACTGTGTACCCATGAGATAGTGCCTCCATATTTTCAGAGCGTGAATGACAGCTGCAAGCTCAAGATCATGAGTGGGATAATTCTGCTCGTGGGGCCGAAGGGCTCATGAGGCATATGCAATCACTCGATTCTCTTGCATAAGCACACATCCTAGACCAGTACCCGATGCGTCACAATACACATCGAACGACTTGGTATTATCGGGTTGAGCTAACACAGGTGCAGTAGTCAGATGCTCTCTGAGAGTGTGGAAAGCTTCTTCACATTTCTCATTCCATACAAACTTTACTTCCTTCTTTAACAGTTCAGTCATGGGCTTAGCAATTCGAGAGAAATCCGGGATGAAGCGACGGTAGTAACCGGCTAAGCCGAGAAAACTGCGAATCTGATGAACAGAGGTAGGGGGTTTCCAATCCATCACTTCTTGTACCTTGCTGGGGTCAACAGCTATGCCTTCGCTGGAGATCGTGTGACCCAAGAACTTTACAGTATCCAACCAGAATTCACACTTAGAAAACTTAGCATAGAGCTGATGGTCTCTGAGTCGCTGAAGAACAATGTGAAGGTGCTTGGCATGCTCTTCCTCATCCTTGGAATAGATAAGGATGTCGTCGATGAACACTACGACGAATTTGTCAAGTTCGGGCATGAATACCGAATTCATGAGATACATGAAGTAGGCAGGGGCATTTTTGAGTCCAAAGGACATGACCAAGAATTCATATAGTCCATATCGCGTGGAGAAGGCAGTCTTAGGAATATCGCACGGGCGAATCTTGATCTGATGATATCCCGAACGAAGATCAATTTTTGAGAAGACTCTGGCTCCAGCTAATTGATCGAAGAGTACATCGCTACGAGGAAGTGGGTATTTATTCTTAATGGTTACTGTGTTGAGAGGCCGGTAGTCAACGTATAACATCAAACTGTCATCCTTCTTCTTTACGAATAGGGCTGGACATCCCCAAGGTGACGCGCTAGGGCGAATGAAACCTTTGTCCAGTAGTTCTTGGAGTTGAATTTTCAGCTCTGCCAATTCTTTAGGGGGCATCCTATATGGTCTTTTGGATATAGGTGCAGTGCCCGGTTGCAGTTCGATGATGAACTCAATATCCCTATCCGGTGGCATTCCTGGTAAGTCATCCGGAAAAACGTCGGCATACTCATTTACTACAGGAATATTCTCTAGCTTAAGTCCTTCCATCATGTAAGCACAGGAATTCGTGCAATCCAGGAATGGTAGGTAAAGGGTGGTGGCTCCATGACTAGGCGAATTTATTTCCACAGCTCGGGACGAGGGGTCCAGTGTGACTTTGTGCAAAATCATCCAATTCATACCCAAAATAAGATCTATGCCATCAAGGGGTAAAAGAACCAAGTTTGTGTTGATGGTTTTACTACCCAACTTGACTGGTACTTGTCTGATCATTTGATTTGAAGCAATTTTACCACCCGGTGTTGATATCATATATGACCCTTTTGTGTGACAAACATCCAAGCCTACTTTTGCACCGTATTTTGCACTTATGAAACTATGCGATGCACCAGAATCAAACAATATAACTGCAGGCTTGTTATGGATAGAGAATGTACCCGACATCACTGGGGCTCCTTCAGGAAGCTCTGCAAGCGTGGTGAAGTTAATCCGTCCTTGCTTGACCTACAGGGTCTGTCTCTTGCCCCTGCTCTTGTTGTTCGGGTTGGATCCCTGACCTTGGTTGGGCTGCCCAGACTGAGGGCATTCTCGTGCAAAGTGGTTGGAACTCCCGCATTTGAAACAACGATTCGCGGGGCTGGGTCGAAGAAACTGTTGAAGAGTGGGCCTCGGACCATTCTGTGGAGGCATCGGGGGTCGTACCATGCCTGGCTGCTGTGGGTCCATCCAAAACATCTCATACTTTGGCAGTAGTTAGAGAACTTAGGGATGCACCACTTTGGTATTTAACTCAGGTGCTAGAACTATAGCTAAGATGGTCGAAAGGCTCGTCCTTTGCCTTACTGTCTCAGCTGTTTTTCAGCAGATCGATAGGTGATGTTTTGCCTATAACTCAAACTAGCGAGGTCCAATGATGCTGAATTTCTGTGAGAACCACGATCACAAAATTCCTGACAGGTTTGGTATTCAACTCACAGCTCAGAAATGTAAGGAGACATGGATAAAATTTCCGACAAGTTTCAGCGATTGTGGATTTCATCGTTTACCAACTTACAACGAAATCACCCAAGTTTATCGCCGTTCCTTACATGCTGAGGGTATCCACATGGTTCAGGTGTACCCATCACAAAAGAGTTACTCAACTCCTAGTTAGCCTATTACAACACTTGCCAAAAGTTAGGCTACCCTATCGAGGAGTATGTGCAAAAGTCCTTCTAGGTCATCATCTAGAAGTCATCCAAGTCGTTGACGGACGACGCGCTACTGGTAGGACAGTGAGCTCCCATATGAGGTGCCTGTGGTACCTCACCCTCGAAATCCATACCTGAAATACCATCAATCTCTTGTGGCTCCTCCTCATCTTCCTCCATAGCCACCACGCCAGGAGGGGCATTCTGATCATGGTGCCACTGAATGTGCTCATTAGCATCCTCCAACTCAAGGTTCAGATCATGGAGCTGCTCCTCCAAGTGTGCTATCATGTCATCTCTCTCACCCATGAGAGTGTTCTGCTCCTGAATTTGGCCCTCAAGTTGGCCAATCTGAGCATCTCTGTCCTCAAGATCCTTACTGAGCTCTTGGATTTGCTCATCCCTGGTATCTGCCATCATGTGGTAGGCCTGTGCAAGATCAGTGAGCTGCACAAGCGCCTGACTCTGGAGTGCCTGCAGTCGGTACAGCGCATTCATGCATCGTACGGAGGTCTGGATAGTCTCCTGGGCGTGAAAGTCTACCAGGTACTGTGAATGCTGCACCCTGTCAAGCCAAAAAGGGTCGTTGTCCTGGGCAGCAGAAAACAAACCAATGGGAGCGAGTGTGACAACCTCGGGACGCTGCGCACAAAAAGTGGTGAGCGCCCTCATGGCTGCAAGCTCCCAAGTATCGGCCAAACGGCGACCAACAGTCTCAATCTCCAAGGCGGGCCACTCCGGGTGTAGCGGGTGCGGAAAAATGGTCACGTTGACACGACACTGGGTAACTCCATTCTCTGCAAACTCCAGTCCGGCGTAACGTGGGGGAATTGGATAGCCCACGGTGCGCAGAACATCCCACAAAATAGAGGGAAAGCCCTCCCAGTGGAGACACTGCGAGTGAACGCATCCATCCTCATCCACCATCATGGCAATAGGCTCGGCCATCTGAACAAAAGATCAAATGGGTGAGGCCAAGAAAAAGTGTGAAAAGCTCAGGGACAGATTCTGTATAGAGTGCAAAAATAACCATAACTTCCACAGTTCATATCCAAAAATTCTCAAATTTCACCAGAACACTCCTAAGGTATTTGTGCACCACTTTTCTATTCAACACTTTGGCTGGATTAGGCTCTAAGATGGCTGTTCCCTTAAGGTCTGACTTCTCTGTCTACCCAGAATTTTTAGTGAACAGAGGGCTAGAGTTTCGTGCATCAGGGAAAATCTACCCGGCCAAAAGTTACCAAATTTTAACAGCAGCTACCTGGGTAAATTTGGAACAAGTTTTGTGTTGTACTCTTTTGCAGAAAACTGTAGGAAGGGGGCCTAAAAATTTAAGGGGCAGAAGTGCTTATTCTGGACAGAATTCTGACATTCCATGGTTTCTGTTATTTCTTACTATCCATAAGTTCAGAATTTTTCATTTTTGAACAGGAGATAGAACACAAAATTTGGAACAATTCTTTCAACATGAACTTTACCAGAAAAGGTCATTTTCTCTGACCAATAAATCTCTCTTTTCGGTCATGGCAGATTTGTGACAGATTCGCTAGATAGTCCTTATGCAAAATCACGCTTAGATACGCAAAAACCTTACCACTCTCATACAACGCATTTTCAGTTTCAGATATATATGGTCATGATGCATGCACGTCCTATTCGTCCTCACAAAATAAAATAATTACCAAATAACTTTTGGTCTTACGAGATAGTTTCGGTGGCATACATGATACGCCTCTCACTATATTAGCTAGTCGAGATTTTCTAACCGTTTTTTTTAACTTATCGTAATCGCGGTTAGTGTACATGCAGAAGATTGACAAAGCATATATATTTCATGAACCTTTCATTCCAGCACTCATGAAAGCGTCCGTATTCATTACCGTTTACTTATAGAAACGATATCTGTACAATTTCCGTCGTACAGACGACGTTAACATACGCTATGGAGATAGCGTATTCACGGGGGTACCGTCATGAGACGGGGGTATGAACAGCGATCGCCATACCCTGCGCCAAACCTTCTACTCCCAATATATTCAACTAACAGTTGGCATATTGGCAGCACCTCAAGTAAGCCACTGCTTGAGGGCAGCGTTCGGTTCGCATCACCGACAGGAAGGCCAAACTCTCTCAGTTGGCTGAGGATTCTTACCTTCTTACCTTAACGATGAGTGCGTCGTTACAGAATTTAAGGTCGGTTGTGCATGAAAGTAAGTTTTGACAGAAAGTAATGTGCTGGAAGTCAGTTGATAATATAGAAGTTAGATACCCACCTAGTAACTTTCCCATAATCCCTTAGGGCTTTACGAACTAGGCACCATCCTTAACGAACCAACGCATTTTCCAACACAATTTTTGTGGTCAAGTTTTAGGAAAACGAGTTTTTAAGGCTTGTCGCATTCTCTGGCGTATGCATTTCGGCTCTGGTGCCAGCTGTTACCAGCTGTGGCACCAGCTACGGCTCTGATACCAGCTGTGGCAGAACCACCTGAATTAATCCGGCTCAAGTGTATTAACCATCACCATTAGGGCAATCTCGGTTAAGCCTTCACTTCAAACAGAGTAATCCACTGGTCTGTCGGGTAACCTCCCGATACAACCACGGTAAAGCGGATCAAAGCCATACATACAAAATGCTCATGCGAAGATGAGCCCAGAGAATACCACATTCCAGCAGATATTACAAAATTATCATAAGTGAATATTACAAACCATGTTTGAGTTTAGTAACCAAGTACTTCAGTGATCATAACCAATAAGTTCTTCAGAGTTTAAGTTGCAGCGGAAAAGATAACGACAACTACTCGACGATAAAGGATATCTTGATGAAGCCCGTACGAGACATCACTCGGCATTATCTCCATTGGCCGGGGGCGTATCCCATTCCACCGACCAACCAGGGGGAAGAGTACATGGCCAGGTCAAGCTAGCAATCATATCTTCGAAGGTCTCACCTGAAAACGAGCCACAAGCAAGGCTGAGTATACTAATACTCAGCAAGACTTACCCGTGTAGTGGAATCTACTCCACCGACTCTAGACATGCAAGGCTTTTTGGCTCAGGGGTTTGTTTTGCCGACAAAAAGCATATACGAGTGGGTCCTTACTTTCAACTTTTAGCTCAAGATTCTAGTTTCATTAATCATTCTAGATAAGCAGCTATCCAATATCATTCATGGTGAAGCATTAAATTTCATCCAACAAGTTTATTCATCATCCTTGTTCCTCTTCTTACTCTGTGCGGTAAAAGGGATTAAGCAGTCTCAATAGCCGTGAGAAACGGACGATTCGAATCGAATTTCTTAACCTTGCAAGGGAAACCTAAACACACGTCACGTGGTTACTCCCAGAGTCACACGTGCAACTTTTCCCCTTTCTTTCCGGGTTGTGGATCGGAGCTACCCTCCGAGAGTACCAGAGTCCTATTAACACAGCATTCTATCGAACCTTACATCTAGTTTTCAAGCATGGGTTCCTAACATCATGCAACTAAGTTTTCATTCAACTCCTATAAACTTAATGCACAAGCAAAAGAGTAGTGAGTTGCATTATTTAGGAAAAGAATAGGGTTATGCTCCGGGGCTTGCCTTCTTGTGCAAAGTTAGTCCGGGGATCGTCTGAACGTTGACCCGGGTCTTCAACTGCTTCAGTTAAATTTGCCTGGGCTTCTCGCTGCTCACTCTCGGACTCGGGCACCAGCTCGTAAGTTACGTCGGCGAGAGTAGTCGTTTCTATATGAATGCACAAGTGTAAGTAGTGGTGATGGTAAACGACATGATTTCCTTCACGATAATGTTGCAGTCTGTAAGACATGAGTTTTGTTGTGAGGTGAGTTACTTTATCATTCGTGGGCAATCGTTAATAGAGTAGAATTAGTACAATAAGTAATTTCGTTAAGGAAGGTGGGGTGGGTGTTCATGGGATCTTATGTTCCTCATGGAAACATGATTTAAGTGTAACTACTACAGCGAGTAGTTGCTGGTCATGAAACCTTGGATCCAGGCACATCAGGGAAAGATAAGCTTACTGTAAAATTTTCAGATATTTTTATGCAACAGATTAATTATGAAAAATATAATACATGGTTGCTGCTAGATTCTTGTTCTTTTGTACAGAACAAAAGGTGCAAAAACTGAGTCTAAGATTTTTACAGGGCTTTCATTTAATCATGCAGGAGCTACTGTAATTTTTATAGGATTTATTATGCAGTTTTCAGGGCATAGTAAATATGATATTACACTCCTAGGTTATTCAAGGATTTATTTTTACAGGATCCTACATAGGGTTTTTGTCCATGAAACGTTTTACACAGCATCCCCTACCACTGGGTATCGGCTAGTAAAAATATGAGAATTTTCCAAGCTAAGATACTATTTTCTTGATTTAATGTATGTTATTAGCACATAAATCAAATAAATAGGTTCCTGTAAGATAAAAAGCCTCTAAATTTTTCTATGGCATCTAAGTACCATTACACCAGTATAGAAAATTTTTCATTAGGTGATTCATAACCTAACTGCAGGGACAATTAATTCTATCCAAACATGGTATGAAACTAAGTTTAATAAACAGTGTAGATAGATATGGAATTTGGGCCTGATCTTTTTACATTGGCTTATCTAACAAGTAAATCTCCTACTGTAAAATTTTTAGGACCAGTACTTGTCTACAACAATGGTTGTGAATAAAGGTCATTAAACAGCCTATTTAATTTAGAGCATAAATTAGCTAGAATCTGAGGAGATGCATGTAACAAAAGTTGTGGAGTTTATCCTAAAGGTTCCAGAACAGTTGAGTTTGCATTTTTCTGAATTTTTTACGATTTTATACGAATTTTACAATTTCACTGATTTTGAATCTAGGTTTGAATCTTTTTCTTACATCTGGGTCCTTGGAATCTTACGTGCAGACCCTTCTAAAGATTTCAATTACTGCAATTGGGTCCTTGGGTGGCTCGGGTACGGTGGCCGGCCAAAATTCCGGCGAGGGGCTCGCCGGCGGCGAGGAGTGAGGGCCGGGGAAGGATCAGGGGTGTGAGGGCTACCTCGTGGGGGTCTTGGTCGGGGTGGGGGACGGCCGGGAGTAGCTCGTCGGCGTTGGAGCAGGGGCGGCGGTGGCGGTACGCATCGACGGCGGTGCTCCGGCGGGCTTGGGGCGGTCTGGTCTGGACGGGGAGCTTCAGTGGCGCGTGGGAAAGCTGCTCCGGTGCTTGGCTTGGGCGGAGGGGGTCGGCGTCGAGCTGTCCGCGGTGACCAGAGGCGGCGGCGGCGGTGACAGCGCGGGCGGCGGTGCTCCGGCGGTCCTGGGCGGCGTTGAGCGGGTCGGTGAGCTCCGGTGGGATGATGTGGTGGTGGCTGGCACTTCAATTTGGGCAGGAGGCGGCTGTGGAAGGCTGTCCACGAGCGGGTGGAGCTCGGCGGCGACAATGGCGGCGGCGGTGTGCTCTGGTTGCTGGCAGCTCGCGCGGGCGGCTTGGAGCGCCTTTTATAGGGGCAGGAGGGAGGTAGGGGTGCCAGGCGACGCGCGGGGGTGATGGCACGGCAATGGCGCGGGGTTGGCCGCGGTGGGCGGCTCGGTTCACCGGCGCGGCGTGCGGAGGGCGGAGGCGCGCGACTGGCGGCCGGGGATTTTCGTGGGGGAGCGAGGAGATAGCGCGGCACGGGATTGGGGGACAGCCGCAGCAGCGGCTCGGGCGGGAGGCGAGCTCAGTGACGGGCGGGTCGCGGCGGGCGGTGCGGCACGGCGCGGCGCGGCCGTTGGGCGCGGCGGGTGGCGAGCAGAGGCGCGGCTGGTCGTGGCGCGCGTGACGAGCGCGGGCTGTGCAGCGCGGCGGTGGGGGGGGGGCAAAGCCGGGCTTGGGGGCGAGGGCCAGCGGCCACTGGCCTGGCGGCTTGCGCCGGTCAGGCATCGCCGGCCACCTGGCCGGTGTGTCGGGCGGGGAGGGAAGAGAGAGAGAGGAGGAAGGGCCTATTTGCGAGAATTTGAAAAGTACCAAGGGGCTGGTTGCAAACAGGATGTTTTCTCCACTTTCTAATTTGAATTTCAAAAACTTTTGAACATGAAAGTTGTTCAGAATAAAAAGTTCTACAAGTTTGGTTTCAGGCAACACCTCATTTGGTTTGTGGTTTGAAAGTTAATTTAAAAATTCAAAGGTATTCATATGTGCCCAATTTCAATTTGAATTTCAACTTAACTTGTTCTAATTCTTTTCACCCTTTTATTAGTTGGTTAAGCATAGGGTTGGGCTAATGACATTGCTTTAAAAATGTAATTTATCAGGGTTGTTACACTTCTGGAGCTAGACCCAGAACCAAAAGAAGTGTCTCGTCGTCAGATTTCCAACGCATCCAAGAACGCCTTATTTGGACGCCTTATGAGGGACATATCGTCGTTTTGGTGGAGGGTGGTCGGCTGAATCCGAACTGAACTCGCAGTCCAAGTTGGCGACGACTTGTAGCTTGGTGATGAGGCCGGCTCATGCATGTCCAGCATGGTGATGTCCACATCATTTTCGACTTGTACTATGCGTAGTTTACTGAAGGGGCCTCGCTCCTACACTTCCAGTAATACTCCGTTTACTAGTTCTTGAACTAGTACTACGCGAAGTTTACTGAAGGGGCCTCGCTCTCATACTTCCAGTATCACTCCGTTTACTACTTGTTGACTAGTACTACGTGTTGTTTACTGAAGGGCCTCGCTCCCATACTTCCAGTAATACTCCGTTTACTAGTTCTCGACTAGTACTATGCGTAGTTTACTGAAGGGGCCTTGCTCCCATGCTTCCAGCATCACTCCGTTTACTAGTTCTCGACTAGTACTACGCATAGTTTACTGAAGGGGCCTCGCTCTCAACTTCCAGTAACACTCCGTTTACTAGTTCTCGACTAGTACTACGTGTAGTTTACTGAATGGGCCTCACTCCCACGCTTCCAGTAACACTCCATTTACTTGTTCCCGATTTTTCTAATTTTTTTGAGAATGCCAAACAGATGTTGTCAGTTTGGGGTATATCCAACTTTGAGTCATGACTCTGCTGTAAAATATTGAGCTCAAACGGAGCACCAAGCCAAAAGTTATCCCTATTTTACTGAAGGTATCTCAAGTCAGTGTTTTGAGAGAGCAGAACTCGGCAGATAGAACGGCGGCGGCGGTGAGGGCAAAGCTTCCGTGAACCGCAACAAAGATCACGGCTGAGCAAAGCTTCTCAGCTAGGGCAAAGTATCCCTGGTATATGCAGCAAAAGGATAAGCAAGATGAATCAAGAAGGCTGTAGTGCAAGGCGATGAACACAAGGCAGCTCGCAACCTATCTAGGGCTTGCACGACGAGTAATGGTGTGGATCGACTTGTTGTTTGGGAAAAGGTGGATGGGATAGCGGCGGAAACAAACACACAACAACGGGCGATTGAACTACGACGATGAACACACTAAACCAGCAACAAGACTCGACCACGGACACAAACTCAACAAAGTGAATCTGAAACGAAACTGCAAAGGCCAAAAAGGTTATAGGACAGCGGAACATTTTTTTTGTAGGGTTTTTGTGGACAGTAGGTATATGACACAAAACGAATCTGAGGGGGAAAACGAAGGGTAATACCTCACGGGAAACCTAAATATCTGATACCACTTGATGAGGACAAGGCCCGATCTTCCGAGAGGTAGGACAAGTTCGATTGGTGGAGGACTCGACATTGACGATCCGGCTTCAAATCAGCAAGATTCGAACCCTGCAACCGCTACACCACTGCGCCGGTGGTTATCAACCAAGCACAACTTGATTGACCTCGCCGAGAAGGCTTTTCCTGCAAGCGAATCGAATGACCCAAGCAAGAACGTATAAATACGCAATCCCACAATTGCAAAAATAGTTGAAGAAAATCACAAGAAGGGTTCAAGCACTTGGTTCGAAAGGACCAATCGCCACAGTCGAGGAGAACAAGAACAGGGGCCCTGGATCACAATAAAAGGACTTGTCGCCATAGTTATAATGATCAATCTTAGTTTCTTTACAGAAAACTAGAACTAAAAAAAACTCAATCATAAACAGTGGCGGCTACTGAGTTCTTATGCAAAGAGGGACATCCTAGGGTTGGGGCGACCAGGGGGGACGCGCACAACTTGGGCTTAAGGCCCGACACGATACAAGACCTGAAAAAGCCCAAAACTTGTGACGTTTTCGTGGTCACACAGAATGATCCACGAGGCTTCTAGAGCTAGGACCAGAACCAAAAGAAGCGTCTCGTCGTCACATTTCCAACGCATCCAAGAACGTCTTATTTGGACGCAGTATGAGGGACATATCGTCATTTTGGTGTAGGGTGGTCGGCTGAATCCGAACCAAACTCGCAGTCCAAGTTGGCGACGACTTGTAGCTTGGTGATAAGGCTGGCTCATGCATGTCCAGCATGGTGATGTCCATATCATTCTTGACTTGTACTACACATAGTTTACTGAAGGGCCTCGCTCCCACACTTCCAGTAATACTCCGTTTACTGGTTCTTGAACTAGTACTACGCGAAGTTTACTGAAGGGGCCTCGCTCTCATACTTCCAGTATCACTCCGTTTACTAGTTCCTGACTAGTACTACATGTACTTTACTGAAGGGCTTCGCTCCCATACTTCTAGTAATACTCCGTTTACTAGTTCTCGACTAGTACTATGCGTAGTTTACTGAATGGGCCTTGCTCCCATGCTTCCCGAGTATCACTCCGTTTACTAGTTCTCGACTAGTACTACGCGTAGTTTACTGAAGGAGCCTCGCTCTCATACTTCGAGTAACACTCCGTTTACTAGTTCTCGACTAGTACTATGCGTAGTTAACTGAATTGGCCTCGCTCCCTCGCTTCCAGTAACACTCCATTTACTAGTTCCCGATTTTTTTGATTTTTTGAGAATGCCAAACCGATGTTGTCAGTTTGGGATATATCCAACTTTGAGTCACGACTCTGCTGTAAAAAATTGAGCTCAAACGGAGCACTGAGCCAAAAGTTATGCCTATTTTACTGAAGGTATCTCAAGTCAGTGTTTTGAGAGAGCACAACTCGGCAAATAGGACGGTGGCGGCGGTTAGGGCAAAGCTTCCCTGAACCGCAACAAAGATCACGGCTGAGCAAAGCTTCTCAGCTAGGGCAAAGTATCCCTGGTATATGCAGCAAAAGGATAAGCAAGATGAATCAAGAAGGCTGCAGTGCAAGGCGATGAACACAAGGCGGCTCGCAACCTATCTAGCGCTGCACGACGAGAGTTCACGCAAGGCGGCTACTGAGAGCAAGTCGAGTAATGGTGTTGATCGACTTGTTGTTTGGGTAAAGGTGGATGGGATAGCGGCGGAAACTGTGGCAGAACCACCTAAATTAATCCGGCTCAAGCGCGCTAACCATCACTTTGAGGGCAATCAGGGCTAACTCGCACATCAAATGGAATAATCCATTGGTCTGTCGGGTAACCTCCCGATACAACCACGGTTTTTGCCGATCGAAACCACACATACATGTACTCACACGAAGGTGAGCCCAGGGGATACAACACTCCACAAGATTTTACACCATAGGGTTCATCATAAATTATTATTGCAATTGAGTTTGAATTCGTAAAACAAGGTAATTCAGAGTTCAAAATAATTGCGTTCTTCAGAGTTCAATGCAGCGGAAAAATAATGATAAACTACTAGACGATACAGAATGTCTTGATGAAGCCCGTACGAGACATCACTCGGCATTATCATCGTTGGCCGGGGGCGCATCCCATTCCACCGACCAACCAAGAGGAAGGGTACACGGCCAAGTCAAACTAGCGATCATATCCTCGAAAGTCTAACCTGAAAACAAGCCACAAGCAAGGCTGAGTATACTAATACTCAGCAAGGCTTACACGACTAGTGGAATATACTTAGCCGACTTCTAGACATGCAAGGCTTTTGGCTTGAGGGGTTTGTTTTGCCGAAAAAGATATACGAGTAGGAGTTTACTTTCAAGTTTTAGCTCCAAGTTCTAGTTTTCTTTAACTATTCTTGGTAAGCAACTATCCAATATCATACATGGTGAAAGAATTAATTTTTCATCCAACAAGATTAATCATCATCATTGTTCCTCTTCTTACTCTATGTGGTAAAAGGGTCAAGCAGTCTCAATAATCGCGAGAAACGGACGATTCGAATTGAATTTCTTAACCTTGCAAGGGAAAACTAAACATACGTCACGTGGTTACTCCAAGAGTCACATGTGCAACTTTTCCCCTTTCTTCCTGGGTTGTGGATCAGGGCCACCATCCGAGACTACAGAGCCAAGCTCTGCACCCACCATGCGCGCGCATGGAACCGAAGTTGAGAGGGTGGGATGCTGTCCACTTGCCGGTCCGATTAGGTACTTAAGCTTACCGATTATCATATTCTCAGCATGTGGTTAGTACGTTCAAAGACTTAACCATCACTACCACACACTGCGGCCTTAGCATTTTTCACTAAACAGACAGGGCCTCAATCATCAACATATACATCGTACCATAGCCCCGTCCGTCGACCTTATGATTGCAGCATGTAGTAAACATTCAACTCCTATATTCTCGCGAGTGACAGGAAATCACTCGACTTTTACCAGAGTCCTATTAGCATAGCATTCTATTGCACCTTACATCTAGTGTTCAGAGCATGGGTACCTAGGATCATGCGACTAAGTTTTCATTCAACTCCTATAAACTTATTGCACAAGTAAAGTAGAGTAATAAGTTGCATAAGTTTAGGAAAATAGGGTTCATGCTCCGGGGTTTGCCTTCTTGGGTAAAGTTAGTTTCGGGGTCGTCCGAACTCGGGCTCGGGTCTTCGAAAGCTTCGGTTAGATTCACTTGGGCTTCACGCTGCTCACTCTCGGACGCGGGCACCAGCTCGTACGTTCCGTCGGCGAGAGTAGTCGATTCTATATGAATGCACAAGTGTAAGTTGTAGCGATGGTATATGACGATTATTTTCCTTCACGATAAAGTTGCAGTCCACAATAACATAGGTTTGTTGTAAGGTTACTTAGTTACGATTTCTTGGGCAATCTTTAACAGAAGGGGTGGTGTTGTATTGAAATTTTAATTTTTTGCAGTATAAGCATGGATTAAACACAACTTTTGGACTAGGTAACTTCTGATGATGAAATTTTTATTTTGAGCACACTATGCAGAGACAAAAGCACTGTAAAAATTTTAGACATTTTCATGCAGCAGAAAAATTATGAAAAATGCAATACACAGCCACTGCTAGAACCTAGTTATTTTTATACAGGACGAACTATGCAAGTGTTGATGCCAAAAAATTTTACATGGGGTTAACCTGTCCATATATGTGTTACTGTAAATTTTTCAGATTTTACTGTGCAAGATACAAAGCATAATAAATAGGACAAGATACACCTATTTTAATAAAGAATAATTTCTACAGGATGTTTTACAGGATTCTGTGTATGAAACTTTTTATACAGCAATTGCCACTATAAAAGGTCCCACAATAAAACGTTGAACATTTTCCAAGCACAGAAACTAATTATTTGAATTAGTGCATTTTTCCTACCACAAAATTATATAAATAGGTTACAGAGAGGAAAAAGGTTCTAAACTTTTTCTGTGGTATTTAGGCATCACTATAACAGATCTGTAAAAGTTTCACAACATGAATCACAATATAACAGCAGGTAAAAATTAGTTCTATTATTTCATGGCATGAACAAAGTTTAACAATAAGTTTAGCTAGAGATGGGTTCTGGTCCTAATATTTTTACACTGATTTACACATCAAGCAACAAATCTACTGTCCAAAAGTCACGTTCAGAACTGGTCTACAACAGTGGGTACAATTAAAGTCTATTAAACCTTCCATTTAATTTAGAGCAAGATTTAGAAGGCAACTGAAGAAACACATGTATTTTTCTGATTTTTCTATGATTTTATACGAATTTTACAAGTTCGCTGGTCTTGAATTCAAAGTTTAAATACAGGTTTACAGTTATGCCCCTGGAAACTCTCGTGCAGACTCTTTTAAAGATTTGAATCGTTGCAATTGGGTCCCTGGGCGGCGCTGGCATGGCGGCCGGCCAGTTTCGGCGAGGGGGCTTGTCGGCGGCGAGGGGAAAAGGGTCGTGGAGATCCAGGGAGGTGAGAGCTACCTTGGGATGGCCTTGGTCGGGGTTGGGGGTGGTCGGAGGTGGCTCGGCGGCTTGGAGCAGAGGGGCGGCGGCGGTGCGGAGCGTCGGTGACGGTGCTCCGGCGAGGAGGGAAGGGTGTGGGCTGGTCGATGAGCTTCGCGGCGTCGAGGGAAACCTGTTTCGAGGCTTGGCTTGGATGGAGGAGCTTTGGAGTGGGCTGTCCATGGAGCAGCAGGGGAGCGGCGGCGGCGAGGGCGGCGCTGGCGGTGCTCCGGTGGTCGAGATGGTCGGGGGGAAGTGGCCGGTGAGCTTCCATGGAGGGAGGGCAAGCTCGCTGGGCGATGGGTTTGGGCAGTGGGAGGCTGGAGAATGGGACTCCACGGGCGGGTGGTGCACGGCGGCGGCAATGGCAGTGGCGGCGGCGTTCTGGGGGTTGAGGCGCGCGCGAGTGGCCTGGTGTCGCCTTTTATAGGCTGCAGGAGGGTGTGAGAGGACCGGGCAACGCTGGGGAGGGGCGGCACGACGGGGGCGCGTTACTGGTCGTGGTGGGCGGCGAGCAGAGCCGGCGCGGCGTGCGGCGGGCGCGGGCAGGGATTGGGCACCAGGGAGCTGCAGCAGCTGGCTTGCCAGGCGGCGAGCGCGGCGACTGGCGGGACGCGGCTGGGACACGTGCACGACGCGGCTTGTCCATTGGGCGCGGCGGGCGGCGAGCAGCGGGGCGCGTCGCCGGCATGCGTGGGGTGTGCGCGGACTGGGGAGGAGCGCGGCGTGGGGAGGAGCACGTGCGAGCAGAGCACGGCCAGGTATTGGCGTGGCGCCTAGCGCCGGTCAGGCATCGCCGGCCAGGTGGCCAGTGGCGACTGTGCAGCGGGCGGAGGGTCGGGTGAGCGGAGGGTCGGGCAAAGCGTAGGGTCGGGCGAAGCGGAGGGTCGGGCGAGCGGAGGGTCGGGCGGGGCGGAGAAAGAAGAGTCTGCAGTGGAAATAGAAGAAAAGGCAGGGGCTGGTTTGCAAATTCAATTGTATCTCAAATTTCGTGTTGCAACTCAAAAATCCTTGAACATGAAAGTTGCTCAAAATGAAAAGTTACACAAGTTTTGTTTCAGGCCCAAGTTCATTTGAGTTTTAGTTTAGCAGTTATTTTAAAAACTCAAAAAGTATGACTCGGAGGGCACGTCATTTCGTGGGCAAAAATTTGCATTCACTCCTAGGCTTCAACTAGACTTTTGTTTATCATGTCAAAGACGATGTGCCTATTCAAATTTTGTAGCCATGTTTGCATCGATGTGAAAGTTATTTAATTTGTTTGATTAACGTACATGTACTTATGCACATATACATATCTATTTTTAATTCAAAGCAAAACCAATTTATAATTCTTTTCTTTTAAACTTTTCTTAGTTATTTGTGCATCGTGTTAAGCTAATGAGGCTTATTCAGCAATTTAAACACCTGAGGTGTTACAGCCTTCCCCCCTTAAAAAGAATCTCGCCCCGAGATTCGGACGATAGGCTTAGTGTGGATAGTGTGTGTACCTTCGGTAGAGTTGAGAAAACCGGGGAAATTTTGGTTTAGAAAGCTTTCAGTTTCCCACGTGGCTTCTTCCTCAGTGTGATGATTCCATTGAATTTTATATATTTTAACCACTTTCCTCCTAGTGCTTCTTTCTTTTTGATCCATGATTTTGGTAGGATACTCAACATATGAGAGGTCGGGCTCCACCACTACTTCTAGTTGTTTAATAACCTCGGTAGGGACTTGAACACACTTCTTGAGTTGAGATACGTGAAAGACGTCATGGATGACTACGGGTCCACAGCTCTCGATGATTTCGTAGGGACCAACATAATGGGGAGATAGTTTTCCTTTGACTCCGAATCGTTGTACACCCTTGGTTGGTGAAACTCGAAGGTAGATGTGGTCACCAACTTCAAATTTTAGTGGCTTTCTCCTTCTGTCAAAATAGCTCTTTTCTTGTATTACTCTCACTTTTTCTTCTACCTCGATTACCAAGTCTAGTCCAAGTATTTTGTGTTCTCTGGTCTCTGACCAACTCAAAGGGGTTCGACACCTTCGTCCGTATAAGGCCTCAAATGGTGCCATTTTCAAACTCGCTTGATAGCTATTGTTATATGAGAACTCTGCTAGGGATAAGCATTTGTCCCAATTCTTGCCATAGTGAATGACGGAAGCTCTAAGCATGTCTTCAAGAATTTGGTTCACTCTTTCAGTCTGAGGATGATAGGCTGAGCTTTGAATCAATTTAGTACCAAGAGAAGCTTGCAATTGTTCCCAAAAGCGCGCTACAAACTGAGTACCACGATCGGAAATAATAGTCTTTGGTACTCCATGTAGGCAAACGATACGATCGAGATAAATCTCGGCATATTTCTTGGCGGTATAGGTGGTGTGTACCGGAAGAAAATGTGCCATCTTTGTGAGTCTATCAACGATAACCCATATGGAATCATGTTTCTGTGCGGTACTTGGCAATCTGTGACAACCCTGGTAATTAAAATTCCAAAATCAATGTCATTAGCCTAACTCTATGTTTTAAACCAACTAATGAGAGGGTGGAAAGAATTAAAACGAGTTCAGTTGGAATTCAAATTTAATTTGAGCACTTTGGGTTACTTTTGAACTTTTAAATTTAACTTTCAAACCATAAGCCAAATGAGATTTTGCCTGAAACCAAAATTGTAGAACTTTTTATTTTGAACAACTTTCGTGTTCAAAAGTTTTTGAAATTCAAATCAGAAAGAGGAGAAAACGCCCTGTTTGCACCCAGCCCCCTGAAGTTTTTCAAATTCTTGCACTTCGGTCCCTCGCTCACCCCTCCCTCCTCTGCTGCGCCGCGCGCTCGCCCGACCGCCGCCGGCCACCTGGCCCTCGACGCCTGCGCAGCACCAGACGCCGAGCCAACCCCCGACGCCCTGCCTGCTGCCGCCCCCGCTGCCCAACCGCGGCCGCGCCTTTTCTTCTCCCTCCCGCACGGCATGCCCCTGCCCAACCCGCGGCTCTGCTGCACCGCCGCGCCGCCCAGCCACTGGCCGCCGCCCCGCCACCCAACGGCGTGCCCCCGTCGTGCCGCCCGAGCTCCCCAACCGCCCGCCAGCGTCGCCTACACGCGACGTCGCGCCCCGGACGCGCCCAGCGCACGCACGCCACGCGCACGACGCGCCTCTGGCCACTGGTCACCGCCGGCCGCCCCCAATGGCGCCCAGCCTCGCCGGTCCCTCCACCTCGCGCCCCGGCCGTGCCACGCCCACCCCCACGAGCTCCACCGGCTATAAAGCCCGGCGCAGCGCCCCTCCCTCCTCTCCCTGTTCCTCCTTCTTCCCCGCAGAGCAGAGCCGAGCTCCGCCCCACGCCGCCGCCGTGGAACTCCCTCCTCCGCCCCTCCTCGACCCGAGCTAGGCCCCAAAATCGCTCTCCTACCTCCGCGCGAAGCTTCCCAGCCCGAGCCCCACCGCCCTCCTCGCCGGAGCGCCGCAGTCCGCGCCGCCCCTCCGCCGCCGCCCCTGCTCTCCGCGGCCAGCCCGCCACCGGCCATCCCAAGCCACTCCAAGACCACCAATAGGTGCGCCCTGGTTCCCTCTCCGTTCTCCCCCACCTTGCCCTCGCCGCCGGCGACCCAGCTCGCCGGAATTCGGCCGGACAGGATGCTCCCCGCCGTGATTTGCGACCAGGGACTACATTGCAAACGCCCAAATCTTTCTAGGGGGTTTTCTGCTAGTTTTCAGGGACCCCTCTGTAAAGAAAGTTTTAACCAAATCAGTGAACTTGTAAAATTCGTATAAAATCGTAGAAAATTCAGAAAAATGCAAACTCAACTGTTCTGGAATCCTTATAAGAAACTCTACAACTTTTGTTACATAAAGTTTCTCAGATTCTCAATATATTTTGCTCTAGATTAAATGGAAGGTTTAATGGACTTCTTTTGTACCCACTGTTGTAGATCATAGCTGACTCTAATTTTTGGGCAGTGAGTTACTTGCTTAATGTTTAGGACTGTGTAAAAAGATCAGGACCAAAAGCCATCTCTAGATACACTTTTTGTCCAACATTGCTTTATGCCATAAAGTGATAGAACTAATTATTCCTGCTGTTCTGTGATGTTTAATGTCATGAAACTTTTTCTGTGTTGTTGTAGTGATACCTAGAGGCCATAGAAAAATTTAGAAACATTTTTACTATATGTAACCTGTTCACATGAATTTGTGGTAGGAAAACTTCACTAATTCAAAATAATTAGTAAAGCCCTTAAAAAATGTTCATCTTTTTACTATGAAACACCATAGAGTAGATCAACCTGTACAATAAGTTTCAAAGATAGAAACCCTGTATAACATCCTGTAGAAAATAATCTTTTATAACATGAGCGTAGCTTGTCCCATTTATTATGCTCTAAATAATGTACAATAAAATCTGAAAAATTTACAGTAGCACAAATATGGTTATAGCAACACCCTGTAAAATTTGTAGCATCAATACTTGCATGGTTTGTTCTGTATAAAAATAACTAGATTCTAGCAGTGGCTGTGTATTACATTTTTCATATTTAACATGCTACACAAAAATGTCTGAAATTTTTACAGTGATCTTACCTCTGCATAATGTACTTTGAATAAAAATTTTATTACCAGAAGCTAACTAGATTAGTAATTGTGTTCAACTCATGTTTGTGTTTAAAAAGAAGCTAAGTTTTCAATATAACACAACCCCTTCTTCTTTAACGAAGTTAAATAGATTAAGATAAACTCTATTAACGATTGCCCAGGAAATGTTAAAGTAAATAACTTCACAGCAAAACTTATGTCTTATGAACTGCAACCTTATCGTGAAGGAAATCATGTCGTTTAACTTAAACTTGTGCATTCATGTAGAAACGACGACTCTCGCCGACGGAACGTACGAGTTGGTGCCCGCGTCCGAGAGTGAGCAGCGTGAAGCTCAAGTGAATCTAACTGAAGTTGCCGAAGACCCGAGCCCAAGTTCGGAAGAGCCCCGGACTAACTTTTCGCAAGAAGGCAAGCCCCGGAGCATGAACCCTATTTTCTAAACTTATGCAACTTATTACTCTACTTTACTTGTGCATCAAGTTTATAGGAGTTGGATGAAAATTTAGTTGCATGATCCTAGGTACCCATGCTCTGAACACTAGATGCAAGGTCCGATAGAATGCTATGCTAATAGGACTCGGTAAAAGTCGAGTGATTTCCTGTCACTCGCGAGAAATTAGGAGTTGATTATTTACTACACGCTGCAATCATAAGGACGACGGACGGGCTGTGGTACGATGCTTATGTTGATGATTGAGGCCCGTCTGTCTAGTGAAAAATGCTAAGGCCGCAGTGTGTGGTAAGTGATGGTTAAGTCTTTGAACGTACTAACCACATGCCGAGAATATGGTAATCGGTAAGCTTAGTACTGGATTGAACCGAGGCCGGAATATACTCCCCACTGTCTTGAATTCGTTCACATCTAGCTAATGGCGGGTGCATCGGCCGCCATGGCCCGGCTGCGTCCGTGGTCCATGGGGAGGTGTAGTCGAGGGCGGTGGGCCTGTTCCGTGAAGCGGGAATTGAAGGGAAAGGTTGCACGTGTGACTCTAGGGAGTAACCACGTGACGTGTGTTTAGGTTTCCCTTGCAAGGTTAAGAAATTCGATTCGAATCGTCCGTTTCTCACGGCTATTGAGACTGCTTAACCACTTTTACCCACAGAGTAAGAAGAGCAACAATGATGGTGAATAAACTTGTTGGATAAAATGCTTCACCATGAATGCTAGGGAATAGCCGCATATCTAGAATGGTTAATGAAACTAGAATTTTGAGCTAAAAGTTGAAAGTAAGGACCCACTTGTAGATGCTTTTTGGCAAAACAAACCCCTCAAGCCAAAAGCCTCGCATGTCTAGGAGTCGGCTAAGTATACCCCATTAGTCGGGTAAGCCTTGCTGAGTATTAGTATACTCAGCCTTGCTTGTGGCTTGTTTTCAGGTGAAACCTTCGAAGACTTGATTGCTAGGTTGACTTGGCCTTGTACTCTTCCCCCTGGTTGGTCGGTGGAATGGGATACGCCCCCGTCCAACGAAGATAATACCGAGTGACGTCTCGTACGGGCTTCATCGAGACATCCCTTATCGTCGAGTAGCTTTCGTTATTTTATTTTCCGCTGCAACTTAAACTCTGAAGAACTTCTTAGTTATGATCACTGAAGCACTTGTTTCTAAACTCAAACTTGGTCTGTAATTTTCACTTATGGTAATTTTGTAATATTGCTGGAATGTGGTATTCTCTGGGCTCATCGTCGCGTGAGCATTTGTATGTATGGCGCTCGATCCGATTACCGTGGTGTATCGGGAGGTTATACCCGACAGACCCGTGGATTACTCCGTTTGAAGTGTAAGGTTAACCGAAATTGCCCTAATGGTGATGGTTAATACACTTGAGCCGGATTAATTCAGGTGGTTCTGCCACAGCTGGTATCAGAGCCGTAACTGGTGCCACAGCTGGCAACAGCTGGCGCCAGAGCCAAAATACATACGCCAGAGAATGCGGCAAGCCGTAAAAACTTATTTCATAAAACTTGACTAGAAGGATGTGTTGCGAAATACGTTGGTACGTTAAGGATGGTGCCTAGTTCGTAAAGCCCTAAGGGATTATGGGAAAGTTTACTAGGTGGCTATCTAACTTCTATATATATTATCAATTGACTTCCAGCACATTACTTTCTGTCAAAACTTACTTTAATGCACAACCGACTTTAAATTCTGTAACGACGCACTCGTCGCTAAGGTAAGAAGGTAAGGATCCTCAGCCAACTGAGAGAGCTTGGCCTTCCTGTCGGTGATGCGAACCGAACGCTGCCCTCAAGCAGTGGCTTACTTGAGGTGCTGCCAATATGCCAACTGTTAGTTGAACATATTGGGAGTAGAAGGTTCGGCGCAGGGTATGGCGATCGCTGTTCATACCCCCGTCTCATGACGGTACCCCCGTGAATACGCTATCTCGATAGCGTATGTTAACGTCGTCTGTACGGCGGAAATTGTACAGATATCGTTTCTATAAGTAAACGGTAATGATTACGGACGCTTTCATGAGTGCTGGCATGAAAGGTTCATGATATATATATGCTTGTCGATTTTCTGCAGGTACACTAACCGCGATTACGATAAGTTAAGGGACGAGTAGAAAGACTCGACTAGCTATTATAGCGAGAGCCGTATGGTGTAAGCCACCGAAACTATCTTCGTAAGACCAAAGCTATTTGGCGATTATTTTATTTTGTGAGGACGAATAGGACGTGCATACATCATGAACATGTGTATCTGAAATCAAAAATGCGTTGTATAAGAGTGGTAAGGTTCTTGCGTATCTAAGGGAGGTTTGCATAAGGACTATCTAGCGAATCTATCACAAATCTGCCATGACCGAAAAGAAAGATTTATTGACCCAAGAAAATGACCTTTTCTGGTAAAGTTCATGTGGAAAGAATTGTTCAAAATTTCGTGTTCTATCCCCTGTTCAAAAATCAAAAATTCTGAACTCATGGATAGTAAGAAATAACAGAAACCACGGAATGTCAGATTTCTGTCCAGAATAAGCACTTCTGCCTCTTAAATTTTTAGGCCCCCTTCCTACAGTTTTCTGTAAAAGAGTACAACACAAAACTTGTTCCAAATTTATCCCAGTAGCTGCTGTTAAAATTTGGTAAATTTTGGCTGGGTAGATTTTCCCTGGTGCACGAAATATTGGCCCCCTGTTCACTGAAAATTCTGGGTAGACCGAGAAGTAAGACCTTAAGGGAACAGCCATCTTAGAGCCTAATCCAGCCAAAGTGTTGAATAGAAAAGTGGTGCACAAATACCTTAGAAATGCTCTGGTAAAAGTTGAGAATTTTTGGACCAGAACTTTTGAAGTTATAGGCCAGATACTATAACTCGTTCTGCTGAAAAACAGCCAACCAGCGAAGCGAAGAGCGAATCGTTTGACCATCTTAGCCATCAATTTAGCATCTTAACTGAATATCAAAGTTGTACATCCCTAAATTCCCTATCCACTGCCAAAATATGAGGAACTTTGGATGAACCTACCAGGAGTTATAAGGTTCTTATGGCAGACAGTTTTTATGCCCGTGATTCCATCCAGGACCTTTGGAAGTCTACTATTCCGCGTTAGATCTTTTTGAGTCATGGAAGCAACATGGATCACGTTGCTAATGAAGAACCTTCGCCTTTTCAGATGGTTGGAGCAACCCGTGGTAACCCGGATGGTTTTGGTGCTAGCGCAAGTGGATCACAACCACAGCCGCCACCACCCAGCTTGGTTGAAGTAATGGCCGCTCAAACCGAGTTGCTTCGCCAGCTCGTGCAAGGACAGCCACACAACCCGCGGGGTGGGCAAAATGCCCACCACCCCCAAGTTGCAGGATACACGGATTTCCTAGGGACCCAGCCTCCCTTGTTTCACGAGACGGAGGAACCCTTGGATGCGGATGCTTGGATTCACACAATCGAGTCCAAGTTTTCTCTACTTGTGGCCCCATGTTCGGATGAAAACAAGGCCCGCTTTGCCGCGCAGCAGCTTCGCGGTACGGCTCGTCTATGGTGGGACCACTATTTTGCTATGCTCCCCGCTGATCACATTGTCACCTGGGATGAATTCAAGACTGCGTTCCGGGCACACCATATTCCCGAAGGTCTCATAGAAAGAAAGCTAAACGAGTTTTTAGCTCTCACTCAGGATAACCACACTGTACTTCAGTATGCTCAGGCCTTCAACAATCTGTGCCAATACGCGGGCTATCACGCAGACACAGATGCCAAGAAGCGTGATCGTTTCCGTAGAGGTCTGAGTACTAAACTCAAGGAACGACTGAATCTTGTCAAAGCCGACACATATAATGAGCTAGTCAACATGGCCATCACTCAAGAGGACTGTATTGAGGCTCGTCGTGCTGAAAAGAAGAGGAAGGCTCTAGCTGGACCCTCGGGCGCTCAGCCACTGAGGTATCGCTTGGTGCGAAATGCTGCGCCTACAGCTCCACCGAAGGCCCCTCAGCCAGGGCGTTGGATTATCAGGCCCCCACAACAGCCAGGCATGGTACGACCCCCGATGCCTCCACAGAATGGTCCGAGGCCCACTCTGCAACAGCCTCTTCGACCCAGCCCCGCGAATCGTTGTTTCAAATGCGGGAGTTCCGGTCATTTCGCTCGCGAATGCCCTCAACCCAGGCTGCCAAATCAGGGCCAGGACTCTAACCAGAACAATAAGAACAAAGGCAAGAAGCAGACCCTCCAGGTCAAACAAGGACAGATCAACTTCACCACCCTTGCAGAACTTCCTGAAGGAGCACCTGTAATGACGGGTACATTCTCCATCCATAACAAGCCTGCAATCATGTTGTTTGATTCTGGTGCATCACATAGTTTCATTAGTGCAAAGTTTGGTGCAAAAGTAGGCTTGAATATTTGGCACACCAAAGGGTCGTATATGATATCAACACCGGGTGGAAAAATTGCTTCCAACCAAATAATAAGGCTGGTACCGATAAAATTGGGAAGTAAAGTCATCAACACAGATCTCGTACTTTTACCCCTTGACGGCATGGATATTATTTTGGGAATGAACTGGATGACTAGGCATGGAGTCACATTGGACCTTTCTTCCCGAGCCGTTGAAATAAATTCACCTAGTCACGGAGCCACTACCCTTTACCTACCGTTACGAGAGTGCACAAATTCTTGCGCTTTCGTGATGGAAGGGACCAACCTAGAGAATATTCCAGTGGTATGCGAGTATGCCGATGTCTTTCCGGATGACTTACCCGGAATGCCACCGGATAGGGATATTGAGTTCGTTATTGAACTACAACCAGGCACTGCACCTATATCCAAAAGACCGTATAGGATGCCCCCTAAAGAATTGGCCGAGCTGAAACTTCAACTCCAAGAACTACTGGACAAAGGTTTTATTCGCCCTAGCGCGTCACCTTGGGGATGTCCAGCCCTATTCGTAAAGAAGAAGGATGACAGTTTGAGATTATGTGTGGACTACCGACCTCTCAATGCGGTAACAGTTAAAAATAAATACCCCCTTCCTCGCATCGATGTACTCTTCGATCAATTAGCTGGAGCCAGAGTCTTCTCCAAGATTGATCTTCGTTCGGGATATCATCAGATCAAGATTCGCCCATGTGATATTCCTAAGACTGCCTTCTCCACACGATATGGACTATATGAATTCTTGGTCATGTCCTTTGGACTCACAAATGCCCCTGCCTACTTCATGTATCTCATGAATTCGGTATTCATGCCCGAACTGGACAAATTCGTCGTAGTGTTCATCGACGACATTCTTATCTATTCCAAGGATGAGGAAGAGCATGCCAACCACCTTCGCATTGTTCTTCAGCGACTCAGAGACCATCAGCTCTATGCTAAGTTTTCTAAGTGTGAGTTTTGGTTGGATACTGTAAAGTTCTTAGGTCACACGATCTCCAGTGAAGGCATAGCTGTTGACCCCAGCAAGGTACAAGAGGTGATGGATTGGAAACCCCCTACCTCTGTTCATCAGATTCGCAGTTTTCTCGGCTTAGCCGGTTACTACCGTCGCTTCATCCCGGATTTCTCTCGAATTGCTAAGCCTATGACGGAACTATTGAAGAAGGAAGTAAAGTTTGTATGGAATGAGAAGTGTGAAGAAGCCTTCCACACTCTCAGAGAGCATCTGACTACTGCACCTGTGTTAGCTCAACCCGATAATACCAAGTCATTCGATGTGTATTGTGACGCATCGGGTACTGGTCTAGGATGTGTGCTTATGCAAGAGAATCGAGTGATTGCATATGCCTCACGAGCCCTTCGGCCCCACGAACAGAATTATCCCACGCATGACCTTGAGCTCGCAGCCGTCATTCACGCTCTAAAGATATGGAGGCACTATCTCATGGGTACACAGTGCAATATCTACACGGATCATAAGAGTCTCAAGTACATCTTCACACAAGCCGATCTGAATATGAGACAACGAAGATGGCTAGAATTAATCAAAGATTATGACCTGGAAATGCACTATCACCCCGGTAAGGCTAATGTAGTCGCGGATGCACTAAGCCGCAAGTCCCATTGCCATTGCTTATCCATGGAGTCCTACCATGGGACATTATGTGCAGACATGAGGAAGCTTAACTTGGAAATGGTTTCCCAAGGCGCTCTAAATCACACCTCAGTTGAGCCCACTCTTCACGACCAAATCGTCATGGCACAACTACATGATGAAGGAATCAAGATCATCAAACAAAAACTCTCTCTAGGTGAGGAGAAGTATAAGTGTTTCCGCCAGGACCATAAGGGAGTTCTATGGTTCGAAAGTCGTATAGTCGTTCCGAAGAATCGTGAACTCCGCAAGCAAATTCTTGATGAGGCACACCTTTCCAAATTCTCTATCCACCCCGGCAGTAGCAAAATGTATCAAGACCTAAGGCAAAACTTCTGGTGGACTAGAATGAAAAGGGAAATTGCTACGTATGTCTCGGAATGTGACACGTGCCAGAGAGTAAAAGCTAGCCACTTGAAAGTAGCCGGTACACTTCAACCATTACCTATACCATCATGGAAATGGGAAGACATAAGTATGGACTTCATCGTTGGACTACCAAACACTTCCCAGAAACATGATTCCATATGGGTTATCGTGGACAGACTCACGAAGACGGCACATTTTCTTCCGGTACACACCACCTATACCGCCAAGAAATATGCCGAGATTTACCTCGATCGTATTGTTTGCCTACATGGAATACCTAAGACAATTATTTCTGATCGTGGTCCTCAGTTTGTAGCACGCTTTTGGGAACAACTGCAAACATCTCTTGGTACCAAACTAATTCGCAGCTCAGCATACCATCCTCAGACTGACGGACAAACGGAAAGGGTAAACCAAATTCTTGAAGACATGCTGAGAGCTTGCGTCATTCACTATGACAAGAATTGGGACAAATGTCTACCCCTAGCAGAGTTCTCGTACAACAACAGCTATCAAACGAGTTTGAAAATGGCACCATTTGAGGCCCTGTACGGACGAAGGTGTCGAACTCCTTTGAGCTGGTCACAAACCGGAGAACGTCAAATAATTGGACCCGACCTGGTAATCGAGGCAGAGGAGAAAGTAAAAGTAATACAAGCAAATCTTAAAGCCGCACAAGCCCGACAAAAGAGCTATTCTGACAAAAGGAGAAAGCCCCTAAAGTTCGAAGTTGGCGATCATGTCTATCTTCGAGTATCACCCACCAAGGGAGTGCGAAGATTTGGAATCAAAGGCAAACTAGCTCCCCGTTATATTGGTCCTTACGAAATCATTGAGAGCTGCGGACCCGTAGCCTACAAATTACGACTGCCCCCTCAGCTCACGGCTACCCATGATGTCTTCCACGTATCTCAACTCAAGAAGTGTATTCGAGTCCCTACTGAGATTGTGGAACAACAAGAAATATCGTTAGAGCCCGACCTCTCGTATGTCGAACACCCAGTTAAGATTTTGGATCAAAAAGAAAGAGAGACCAGGAGGAAAGTGATTAGAATGTATAAAATACAATGGAATCGCCACACGGAAGAAGAAGCCACCTGGGAAACGGAGAGCTACCTGAACCAACATTTCCCCGGGTTTCTTATCTCAACCACTGGTAGGTGCACCCACGCCCACACTAAGAATTACCGAATCTCGGGGCGAGATTCTTGTTAAGGGGGGAAGGCTGTGACAACCCTGGTAATTAAAATTCCAAAATCAATGTCATTAGCCTAACTCTATGTTTTAAACCAACTAATGAGAGGGTGGAAAGAATTAAAACGAGTTCAGTTGGAATTCAAATTTAATTTGAGCACTTTGGGTTACTTTTGAACTTTTAAATTTAACTTTCAAACCATAAGCCAAATGAGATTTTGCCTGAAACCAAAATTGTAGAACTTTTTATTTTGAACAACTTTCGTGTTCAAAAGTTTTTGAAATTCAAATCAGAAAGAGGAGAAAACGCCCTGTTTGCACCCAGCCCCCTGAAGTTTTTCAAATTCTTGCACTTCGGTCCCTCGCTCACCCCTCCCTCCTCTGCTGCGCCGCGCGCTCGCCCGACCGCCGCCGGCCACCTGGCCCTCGACGCCTGCGCAGCACCAGACGCCGAGCCAACCCCCGACGCCCTGCCTGCTGCCGCCCCCGCTGCCCAACCGCGGCCGCGCCTTTTCTTCTCCCTCCCGCACGGCATGCCCCTGCCCAACCCGCGGCTCTGCTGCACCGCCGCGCCGCCCAGCCACTGGCCGCCGCCCCGCCACCCAACGGCGTGCCCCCGTCGTGCCGCCCGAGCTCCCCAACCGCCCGCCAGCGTCGCCTACACGCGACGTCGCGCCCCGGACGCGCCCAGCGCACGCACGCCACGCGCACGACGCGCCTCTGGCCACTGGTCACCGCCGGCCGCCCCCAATGGCGCCCAGCCTCGCCGGTCCCTCCACCTCGCGCCCCGGCCGTGCCACGCCCACCCCCACGAGCTCCACCGGCTATAAAGCCCGGCGCAGCGCCCCTCCCTCCTCTCCCTGTTCCTCCTTCTTCCCCGCAGAGCAGAGCCGAGCTCCGCCCCACGCCGCCGCCGTGGAACTCCCTCCTCCGCCCCTCCTCGACCCGAGCTAGGCCCCAAAATCGCTCTCCTACCTCCGCGCGAAGCTTCCCAGCCCGAGCCCCACCGCCCTCCTCGCCGGAGCGCCGCAGTCCGCGCCGCCCCTCCGCCGCCGCCCCTGCTCTCCGCGGCCAGCCCGCCACCGGCCATCCCAAGCCACTCCAAGACCACCAATAGGTGCGCCCTGGTTCCCTCTCCGTTCTCCCCCACCTTGCCCTCGCCGCCGGCGACCCAGCTCGCCGGAATTCGGCCGGACAGGATGCTCCCCGCCGTGATTTGCGACCAGGGACTACATTGCAAACGCCCAAATCTTTCTAGGGGGTTTTCTGCTAGTTTTCAGGGACCCCTCTGTAAAGAAAGTTTTAACCAAATCAGTGAACTTGTAAAATTCGTATAAAATCGTAGAAAATTCAGAAAAATGCAAACTCAACTGTTCTGGAATCCTTATAAGAAACTCTACAACTTTTGTTACATAAAGTTTCTCAGATTCTCAATATATTTTGCTCTAGATTAAATGGAAGGTTTAATGGACTTCTTTTGTACCCACTGTTGTAGATCATAGCTGACTCTAATTTTTGGGCAGTGAGTTACTTGCTTAATGTTTAGGACTGTGTAAAAAGATCAGGACCAAAAGCCATCTCTAGATACACTTTTTGTCCAACATTGCTTTATGCCATAAAGTGATAGAACTAATTATTCCTGCTGTTCTGTGATGTTTAATGTCATGAAACTTTTTCTGTGTTGTTGTAGTGATACCTAGAGGCCATAGAAAAATTTAGAAACATTTTTACTATATGTAACCTGTTCACATGAATTTGTGGTAGGAAAACTTCACTAATTCAAAATAATTAGTAAAGCCCTTAAAAAATGTTCATCTTTTTACTATGCAACACCATAGAGTAGATCAACCTGTACAATAAGTTTCAAAGATAGAAACCCTGTATAACATCCTGTAGAAAATAATCTTTTATAACATGAGCGTAGCTTGTCCCATTTATTATGCTCTAAATAATGTACAATAAAATCTGAAAAATTTACAGTAGCACAAATATGGTTATAGCAACACCCTGTAAAATTTGTAGCATCAATACTTGCATGGTTTGTTCTGTATAAAAATAACTAGATTCTAGCAGTGGCTGTGTATTACATTTTTCATATTTAACATGCTACACAAAAATGTCTGAAATTTTTACAGTGATCTTACCTCTGCATAATGTACTTTGAATAAAAATTTTATTACCAGAAGCTAACTAGATTAGTAATTGTGTTCAACTCATGTTTGTGTTTAAAAAGAAACTAAGTTTTCAATATAACACAACCCCTTCTTCTTTAACGAAGTTAAATAGATTAAGATAAACTCTATTAACGATTGCCCAGGAAATGTTAAAGTAAATAACTTCACAGCAAAACTTATGTCTTATGAACTGCAACCTTATCGTGAAGGAAATCATGTCGTTTAACTTAAACTTGTGCATTCATGTAGAAACGACGACTCTCGCCGACGGAACGTACGAGTTGGTGCCCGCGTCCGAGAGTGAGCAGCGTGAAGCTCAAGTGAATCTAACTGAAGTTGCCGAAGACCCGAGCCCAAGTTCGGAAGAGCCCCGGACTAACTTTTCGCAAGAAGGCAAGCCCCGGAGCATGAACCCTATTTTCTAAACTTATGCAACTTATTACTCTACTTTACTTGTGCATCAAGTTTATAGGAGTTGGATGAAAATTTAGTTGCATGATCCTAGGTACCCATGCTCTGAACACTAGATGCAAGGTCCGATAGAATGCTATGCTAATAGGACTCGGTAAAAGTCGAGTGATTTCCTGTCACTCGCGAGAAATTAGGAGTTGATTATTTACTACACGCTGCAATCATAAGGACGACGGACGGGCTGTGGTACGATGCTTATGTTGATGATTGAGGCCCGTCTGTCTAGTGAAAAATGCTAAGGCCGCAGTGTGTGGTAAGTGATGGTTAAGTCTTTGAACGTACTAACCACATGCCGAGAATATGGTAATCGGTAAGCTTAGTACTGGATTGAACCGAGGCCGGAATATACTCCCCACTGTCTTGAATTCGTTCACATCTAGCTAATGGCGGGTGCATCGGCCGCCATGGCCCGGCTGCGTCCGTGGTCCATGGGGAGGTGTAGTCGAGGGCGGTGGGCCTGTTCCGTGAAGCGGGAATTGAAGGGAAAGGTTGCACGTGTGACTCTAGGGAGTAACCACGTGACGTGTGTTTAGGTTTCCCTTGCAAGGTTAAGAAATTCGATTCGAATCGTCCGTTTCTCACGGCTATTGAGACTGCTTAACCACTTTTACCCACAGAGTAAGAAGAGCAACAATGATGGTGAATAAACTTGTTGGATAAAATGCTTCACCATGAATGCTAGGGAATAGCCGCATATCTAGAATGGTTAATGAAACTAGAATTTTGAGCTAAAAGTTGAAAGTAAGGACCCACTTGTAGATGCTTTTTGGCAAAACAAACCCCTCAAGCCAAAAGCCTCGCATGTCTAGGAGTCGGCTAAGTATACCCCATTAGTCGGGTAAGCCTTGCTGAGTATTAGTATACTCAGCCTTGCTTGTGGCTTGTTTTCAGGTGAAACCTTCGAAGACTTGATTGCTAGGTTGACTTGGCCTTGTACTCTTCCCCCTGGTTGGTCGGTGGAATGGGATACGCCCCCGTCCAACGAAGATAATACCGAGTGACGTCTCGTACGGGCTTCATCGAGACATCCCTTATCGTCGAGTAGCTTTCGTTATTTTATTTTCCGCTGCAACTTAAACTCTGAAGAACTTCTTAGTTATGATCACTGAAGCACTTGTTTCTAAACTCAAACTTGGTCTGTAATTTTCACTTATGGTAATTTTGTAATATTGCTGGAATGTGGTATTCTCTGGGCTCATCGTCGCGTGAGCATTTGTATGTATGGCGCTCGATCCGATTACCGTGGTGTATCGGGAGGTTATACCCGACAGACCCGTGGATTACTCCGTTTGAAGTGTAAGGTTAACCGAAATTGCCCTAATGGTGATGGTTAATACACTTGAGCCGGATTAATTCAGGTGGTTCTGCCACACAATCCAACAATGAAATCCATACTTATGTCCTCCCATTTCCATGAGGGTATAGGCAAAGGTTGAAGTGTACCGGCTACTTTCAAGTGGCTGGCTTTTACTCTTTGGCATGTGTCGCATTCTGAGACATATTTAGCGATTTCTCTTTTCATTCTAGTCCACCAGAAATTTTGCCTAAGGTCTTGATACATTTTGTTACTGCCGGGGTGAATAGAAAATTTGGAAAGGTGTGCCTCATCCAGAATTTGTTTACGGAGCTCATGATTCTTCGAAACGACTATGCGACTTTCGAACCATAGAACTCCCTTATGGTCTTGGAGGAAACATTTGTATTTCTCTTCTCCTAGAGAGAGTTTTTGTTTGATGATCTTAACTCCTTCATCATGTAGTTGTGCCTTGATGATTTGATCTTGGAGAGTGGGCTCAACTGAGATGTGATGCAAGGTGCCTTGAGGAATCATTTCCAAACTAAGCTTTCTCATTTCCGAACATAATGTCTCATTATAGATTTCCACTGATAGGCAATAGCAATGGGCCTTACGGCTGAGTGCATCCGCGACTACATTGGCCTTGCCGGGGTGATAGTGCACCTCAAGATCATAATCCTTGATTAATTCTAGCCATCTTCTTTGTCTCATATTCAGATCAGCTTGGGTGAAGATATATTTGAGACTCTTGTGATCGGTGTAGATATTACAATGAGTGCCCATGAGATAATGTCTCCATATTTTTAGAACATGAACGACTGCTGCTAACTCGAGATCATGGGTCGGATAATTCTGCTCATGGGGCCGAAGGGCTCGTGATGTATAGGCGATAACTCGATTTTCTTGCATAAGCACACAACCAAGACCAGTGCCAGATGCGTCACAGTAAACATCGAACGGCTTGGTGTTATCGGGTTGAGCTAACACAGGGGCTGTAGTCAAATGTTCTCTGAGAGTGTGAAAAGCTTCTTCACATTTCTCATCCCACACAAACTTTACTCTCTTTTTCAATAGTTCAGTCATAGGCTTAGCAATCCTGGAGAAATTCGGAATGAAACGACGATAGTAACCGGCTAAACCAAGAAAACTGCGAATCCGATGAACAGAGGTAGGAGGTTTCCAATCCATCACTTCTTGTACCATGCTGGGGTCAACGGCTATGCCTTCACTGGAAATGGTGTGACCCAAGAATTTCAAACTATCCAACTAGAATTCACACTTAGAAAATTTAGCATAGAGCTGATGGTCTCTGAGACACTGAAGAACAATGTGTAGGTGCTTAGCATGCTCTTCCTCATTCTTGGAATAGATCAGGATGTCATCAATGAAAACTACGACGAATTTGTTGAGCTTGGGCATGAATACCGAATTCATGAGATACATGAAGTAGGCAGGGGCATTGGTGAGACCAAAGGACATGACCAAGAATTCATATAGTCCATATCGTGTGGAAAAGGCAGTCTTAGGAATATCGCATGGGCGAATCTTTATCTGATGATATCCCGAATGAAGATCAATCTTGGAGAAAACTCTAGCTCCAGTTAATTGATCAAAGAGAACGTCGATGCGGGGAAGTGGGTATTTATTCTTAACGGTCACCGCATTGAGAGGTCGGTAGTCCACACATAATCTTAAACTGTCATCCTTTTTCTTTACAAATAGGGCTGGACATCCCCAAGGTGATGCGCTAGGACGAATGAAGCCTTTGTCCAATAGTTCTTGGAGTTGTGTTTTCAGTTCGGCCAATTCCTTAGGTGGCATTCTATAGGGTCTTTTGGAGATTGGTGCGGTGCCTGGTTGCAGTTCAGTAACGAACTCAATATCCCTATCTGGTGGCATTCCTGGTAAGTCATCCAGAAAAACATCGGCATACTCGCCTACCACTGGAATATCCTCTAGGTTGATTCCTTCCATCACGAAAGCACAAGAATTCGTGCACTCCCGGAACGGTAGGTAAAGGGTAGTGGTTCCGTGACTAGGTGAATTTATTTCAACAGCTCGGGAAGAAAGGTCCAGTGTGACTCCGTGTAGAGCCATCCAATTCATACCCAAAATAACGTCCATGCCGTCAAGGGGTAAAAGTACAAGGTCCGTGTTGATGTTTTTACTACCCATCTGGATTGGTACTTGCCTTATCATTTGATTTGAAGCAATTTTACCACCCGGTGTTGATATCATATATGACCCTTTTGTGTGACAAACATCCAAGCCTACTTTTGCACCAAACTTTGAACTAATGAAACTATGTGATGCACCAGAATCAAACAATATAACTGCAGGCTTGTTATGGATAGGGAATGTACCCGTCATCACTGGTGCACCTTTAGGGAGCGCTTCAAGCTGATCAATTTGTCTTTTGCTCTTGTTCCTCTGTCTTTTACGCTTGTTCTGATGGGTTTGGCTAGAACCTTGGCCCTGCCTTGGCTGTCTAGGCTGAGGGCATTCTCAAGCAAAATGGTTAGCACTTCTACAAATGAAGCAACGGTTTTTGTCACTTGGACGACCGGGCTGTTTGTTATCTAAAGATATCGCTACTAGCATACCTAATTAACCTTTCTTGGGTGTGGTGCATTTGGCATGGTCTATCTTTTCCTGAACAGGTGAGCGAGTTCGTGTTCGTAGGACTGTGCCGGCGTCAGTAGTTCTGCTAACTTGACGTCGACCTCGTGGGATGAATTCTGTGCAGGTAATTTCCCATCCGGTCAAGTCTATGCCGCATGGGTCATGCTTGAGAGTCCGACACTTTACTTGGTGATCCTTAAGTTTCATTGGAAGTTGTGATGGGGGCAATAAGGAGTCTGAGTAAACGTCTCTTGTGTCCATCATCTTGTTATTGAGCTCTGGATAGCCTGCAACCTGAGGATGGTGGACATTACACCCACCCCCTTGATGGTGTTGTTGCTGCAGGTATTGAAAAATCGCTTGCTGCCCCTGCACGAGCTGACGAAGCAACTCGGTTTGAGTGGCCATTACTTCCACTAAACTGGGTGGTGGTGGTGGCTGTTGTTGTGATTCACTAGCGCTAGCACCAAAATCTTCCGGGTTACCACGGGTTGCTCCAACCATCTGAAATGTGAATGTTTATCATCAGCAACGTGATCCATATTGCTTCCACGATTAACAAGGATTAGGGCGGAAAAGAGTAGACTTCCGAAAGATCATGGATCGAATCATGGACAGAATATTGTTCGCTACAAGAAAAGTCATAGCTCTCCGTAGGTTCATCCAAAACAGCTCATATTTTGGCACTAAGTAGGAATTTTAAAGATGCAAAACTTTGGTATTCAGCTCAGATGCTAAATCGATGGCCAAGATGGTCGAAAGATTCATTCTTTGCTTCTCTGTCTCGACTGTTTTTCAGCAGAACGAGTTATAGTATCTTGCCTATAACTCAAACTAGCAAGATCCAATAGTGCTGAAATTTTGTGAGGACCCAGATCAAAAAATTTGTGACAATTTTGGTATTCAACACTCAGTCCAGAAATATAAGAGACATGGGTAAAAATTCTGACAAGTTTCTGCAATCGCAGATTCAACTGCTTTCCAACATCATAATCAAACCACCAAGTTTTTAGCCATGGCCTACATGATTAGAGTATCCAATGGTCGAGTTGTACCCGTCACAAAAGAGGTAATCAGCTCTTAGTTAGCCTATTACAACACTTGCCAAAAGTTAGGCTACACTATCGAGGAGTATATGCAAAAGTCCTCCTAGGTCATCAACTAGAAATCGTCAAGGTTGTTGATGGACGACTCGCTGCGAGTAGGAGAGTGAGCTCCCATCGGAGGTGGCTGCGGTGCCTCACCCTCAAAGTCCTTGCCTAAAACACCGTCAATCTCCTCTGGATCCCCATCATCTTCCTCCATAGCCACCATGTCGGGAGGGGCATTCTGATCATGGTGCCACTGAATGTGCTCATTAGCATCCTCCAACTCAAGGTTCAGATCATGGAGCTGCTCCTCCAAGTGTGCTATCATGTCATCTCTCTCACCCATGAGAGTGTCGTGCTCCTGAACTTGGCCCTCAAGTTGGCCAATCCGGGTGTCTCTGTCCTCAAGTTTCTCACTGAGCTCCTCAATCTGCTCATCTCTAGTATCTGCCATCATGTGGTAGGCCTGTGCAAGATGAGCTAGCTGCACAAGCGCCTGACTCTGGAGAGCCTGAAGTCAGTACAGTGCATTCATGCATCGCACGGAGGTCTCGATGGTCTCCTGGCCGTGAAAGTCCACTAAATAATGTGAGTGCTGCACCCTGTTGAGCAAAAATGGGTCGTTGTCCTGGGCAGCAGGAAACAAACCAATAGGAGTGAGCGTGACGGCCTCGGGGCACTGCGCACAGAAAGTGGTGAGCGCTCTTATGGCAGCAAGCTCCGAAGTATCGGCCAAACGGCGACCAACAGCCTCAATCACCAAGGCGGGAAACTCCGGGTGTAGTGGGTGCGGAAAGATGGTCACGTTAACACGGCACTGGGTAACTCCATTCTCTGCAAACTCCAGTCCGGTGTAACGTGGGGGAATTGGATAACCCGCGGTGCGCTGAACATCCCACAAGATAGAGGGAAAGCCCTCCCAGTGGAGACACTGCGAGTGAATGTGTCCATCCTCATCCACCATCATGGCAATAGGCTCGGCCATTTGAACAAAAGATCGAATGGGTGAGATAGTGAAAAACTGTGAACAGCATAGTGAATAGGTTTTGGACAGTGCACTAAAATAGCCATAACTTCAACAGTTCTTGTCCAAAAATTTTCAACTTTTACCAGAACATTCCTAAGGTATTGGTGAACAACTTTGCTAGTCAACTCCAGAGCTAGATCAGGGTCTAAGATGTTCTTTCTCATAAGGTTTTACTTTACTGTCTACCCAGAAATTTCAGTGAACCGTGGACCAAGATTTTGTGCACCAGGGAAAATCTACCCAGCCACAAATTACCAAATTTTAATAGTTGCTGCCTGGGTAAATTTAAAACAAGTTTTGTGTTGAACACTTTTGTAGAAAACTGTAGTAAGAAGGCATAAAAATTTATGTGGAAGAACTGCTTATTTTGGACAGAAAACTGACACCTCAAGGTCTTTGTTGTTTCTCATTATCCATATGTCCAGAATTTTTCAAATTTAGACAAGACGTAGAATACAAATTTTGAAACAAAACTTTCAACATGAGTTTCTTCAGAAAGGATCATTTTATAAGCTTAATAAATCTATCGTTTCAGATATGGCAGAAATATGACAGATTTGCTAGATAATCCTTATGCAAAGACAATTGTGTGGGTGCATAAACCTTACCGCTTTCATGCATCGTATTTTCAATTTCAGATTTATGTAGTCATGATGCACGTCCTATTCATCCTCACAAAATAAAATAATTGCCAAATAGCTTTGGTCTTACGAAGTTAGTTTCGGTGGCATACACAATACGTCTCTCACTATAATAGCTAGTCGAGAATTCTCTAACCGTTTTTAAACTTATCGTAATCGCGGTTAGTGTACCTGCAGAAGATTGATATAGCATATATATATCCATTGAACCTTTCATGCCAGCACTCATGAAAGCGTCCGTATTCATTACCGTTCACTATAGAAACGGCATCCGTACAATTCCCGCCGTACAGACGACGTTAACATACGCTATCGAGATAGCGTAATAGCGTATTCACGGGGGTACCGTCTTGAGACGGGGGTATGAACAGCGATCGCCATACCCTGCGCCAAACCTTCTACTCCTAATATAATCAACTAATAGTTGGTATATTGGCAGCACCTCAAGTAAGCCACTGCTTGAGGGCACCGTTCGGCTCGCATCACCGACAGGAAGGCCAAGCTCTATCAGTTGGCTGAGGATTCTTACCTTCTTACCTTCTTCCTCGGTTGTGGATCAGGGCCACCATTCGAGACTACAAAGCCAAGCTCTGCACCCACCATGTGCGGGCATGGAACCAAAGTTGAGAGGGTGGGATGCTGTCCACTTGCCGGTCCGATTAGGTACTTAAGCTTACCGATTATCATATTCTCGGCATGTGGTTAGTACGTTCAAAGACTTAACCACCACTACCACACACTGCGGCCTTAGCATTTTTCACTAAACAGATGGGGCCTCAATCATCAACATATACATCGTACCATAGCCCCGTCCGTCGACCTTATGATTGCAGCATGTAGTAAACATTCAACTCCTATATTCTCGCGAGTGACAGGAAATCACTCGACTTTTACCGGAGTCCTATTAGCATAGCATTCTATCGCACCTTACATCTAGTGTTCAGAGCATGGGTACCTGGGATCATGCGACTAAGTTTTCATTCAACTCCTATAAACTTAATGCACAAGTAAAGTAGAGTAATAAGTTGCATAAGTTTAGGAAAATAGGGTTCACGCTCCGGGGCTTGCCTTCTTGGGTAAAGTTAGTTTGGGGCTCGTCCGAACTCGGGTTCGGGTCTTCGAAAGCTTCGGTTAGATTCACTTGGGCTTCACGCTGCTCACTCTTGGACACGGGCACCAGCTCGTACGTTCCGTCGGCGAGAGTAGTCGATTCTATATGAATGCACAAGTGTAAGTTGTAGCGATGGTATATGACGATTATTTTTCTTCACGATAAAGTTGCAGTCCATAATAACATAGGTTTGTTGTAAGGTTACTTACTTACGATTTCTTGGGCAATCTTTAACAGAAGGGGTGGTGTTGTATTGAAAGTTTAATTTTTTGCAGTATAAGCATGGATTAAACACAACTTCTGGACTAGGTAACTTCTGGTGATGAAATTTTTATTTCGAGCAGATTATGCAGAGACAAAAGCACTGTAAAAATTTTAGACATTTTCATGCAGCAGAAAAATTATGAAACATGTAATACACAGCCACTACTAGAACTTAGTTATTTTTATACTGGACGAACCATGCAAGTGTTGATGCCAAAAATTTTTACCGTGGGTTAATATGTCCATATATGTGTTACTGTAAATTTTTCAGATTTTACTGTACAGGATACAAAGCATAATAAATAGGACAAGATACACCTATTTTAATAAAAATTAATTTCTATAGGATGTTTTACAGGATTTCTGTGTATGAAACTTTTTATACAGCAAGAGCCACTCTAAAGGGTCCCACAGTAAAAAGTTGAACATTTTCCAAGCACAGAAACTAATTATTTGAATTAGTGTATTTTTCCTACCACAAAATTATATAAATAGCTTACAGAGAGGAAAAAGGTTCTAAACTTTTTCTGTGATATTTAGGCATCACCATAACAGCTCTGTAAAAGTTTCACAATATGAATCACAATATAACAGCAGGTACAAATTAGTTCTATTATTTCATGGCATGAACAAAGTTTAACAAAAAGTTTAGCTAGAGATGGGTTCTGGTCCTAATATTTTTACACTGGTTTACACATCAAGCAACAAATCTACTGTCCAAAAGTCAGGTTCAGAACTGGTCTACAACAGTGGGTACAATTAAAGTCTATTGAACCTTCCATTTAATTTAGAGCAAGATTTAGCAGGCAACTGAAGAAACACATGTAACAAAAGTTGTAGATTTTCTTCTAATGATTCCAAAACAGTTGAGTTTGTATTTTTCTGATTTTTCTAATGATTTTATACGAATTTTACAAGTTTGCTGGTTTTGAATTCAAAGTTTAAATACAGGTTTACAGTTATGCCTCTGGAAACTTGCGTGCAGACTTTTTTAAAGATTTCAATCATTTGCAATTGGGTCCCTCGGCGGCGCTGGCATGGCGGCCGGCCAGATTCCGGCGAGGGGGCTCGTCGGCGGCGAGGGGAAAAGGGTCGTGGAGATCCAGGGAGGTGAGAGCTACCTTGGGATGGCCTTGGTCGGGGTTGGGGGTGGCCGGAGGTGGCTCGTCGGCGCGGAGCAGAGGGGCGGCGGCGGTGCGGAGCGTCGGCAACGGTGCTCCAGCGAGGAGGGGAGGGTGTGGGCTGGTCGATGAGCTTCGCGGCGTCGAGGGAAACCCATTTCGAGGCTTGGCTTGGACGGAGGAGCTTCGGAGTGGGCTGTCCACGGAGCAGCAGGGGAGGGGCGGCGGCGCGGGCAGCGCTGGCGGTGCTCCGGTGGTCGAGATGGCCGGGGAAGAGGCCGGTGAGCTTCCGTGGAGGGAGGGCAAGCTCGCTGGGCGATGGGTTTGGACAGTGGGTGGCTGGAGGATGGGACTCCATGGGCAGGTGGTGCACGGCGGCGGCAATGGCAGCGGCGGCAGCGTTCAAGGGGTTGAGGCGCGCGCGAGTGGCCTGGTGTCGCCTTTTATAGGCTGCAGGAGGGAGGGAGAGGACCGAGCAACGCTGGGGAGGGGCGGCACGATGAGGGCATGTTACTGGTCACGGTGGGCATCGAGCAGAGCCTGCGCGGAGTGCGGCGGGCGCGAGTAGGGATTGGGCGCCGGGGATTTGGCATGGGGGAGGGGGAGATCACGCGGCACACGGGTTGGGCGAGGAACTGCAACAGTTGGCTTGCCGGGCGGCGAGCGCGGCGACTGGCGGGACGCGGCGGGGACACGAGCACGGCGCGGCTTTTCCATTGGGCGCGGTGGGCGGCGAGCAGAGGCGCGCGTCGCCAGCGTGCGCGTGGCGTGTGCGGACTGTGGAGGAGCACGACGTGGGGAGGAGTGCGTGTGAGCAGAGCACGGCCAGGTATTGGCGTGGCGCCTAGCGCCAGTCAAGCATCGCCGGCTAGGTGGCCAGCGGCGACTGCGCGGCGGGCGGAGGGTCGGGCGAGCGTAGGGTCGCGCAAGCGGAGGGTCAGGTGAAGCGTAGGGTCGGGTGAAGCGTACGGTCGGGCGAAGCGGAGGGTCGGGCGAGCGGAGGGTCGGGCGGGGCGGAGAAAGAAGGGTCTGCATTGGAAATAACAGAAAAGGCAGGGGCTGGTTTGCAAATTCAAGTGTTTCTCAAATTTTTGTGTTGCAACTCAAAAATCCTTGAACTTGAAAGTTGTTCAAAATGAAAATTTACACAAGTTTTGTTTCAGGCCCAAGTTCATTTGAGTTTTAGTTTAGCATTTGTTTTAAAAACTAAAAAAGTATGACTCGCAGCACACGCCATTTCCTGGGCAAAAATTTGCATTCACTCCTAGGCTTCAACTAGACTTTTGTTTATCATGTCAAAAACGATGTGCCTATTCAAATTTCGTAGCCATGTTTGCATCGATGTGAAAGTTATTTAATTTGTTTGATTAACGTACATGTACTTATGCACATATACACATCTATTTTTAATTCAAAGATAAACCAATTTATAATTCTTTTCTTTTAAACTTTTCTTAGTTATTTGTGCATCGTGTTAAGCTAATGAGGCTTATTCAGCAATTTAAACAACTGAGGTGTTACAGAAACAAACACACATCAACGGGCGATTGAACTACGACGACGAACACACTAAACCAGCAACAAGACTCGACAACGGACACAAACTCAACAAAGCGAATCTGAAACGAAATTGCAAAGGCCAAAAAGGTTCTAGCACAGTGGAACATTTTTTTTGTAGGGCTTTTGTGGACTGTAGGTATATGACACCAAACGAATCTGAGGGGGGAAAATGAAGGGTAATACTTCACGGGAAACCTTAATATCTGATACCACTTGATAAGGACAAGGCCCAATCTTCCGAGAGGTAGGACAAGTTCGATTGGTGGAGGACTCGATGTTGACAATCCGGCTTCAAATCAGCAAGATTCGAACCCTGCAACCGCTACACCACTGCTCCGGTGGTTATCAACCAAGCACAACTTGATTGACTTCGCTGAGAAGGCTTTTGCTGCAAGCGAATCGAATGACGCAAGCAAGAAGGTATAAACACGCAATCTGACAATTGCAAATATAGTTGAAGCAAATCACGAGAAGGGATCAAGCACTCGGTTCGAAAATAATAATCGCCACAGTCGAGGAGAAAAAGAATAGGGGCCCTGGATCACAATAAAAGGACTTGTCGCCACAATTACAATGATCAATCTTAGTTTCTTGACAGAAAACTAGAACTAAACAAAATCCAATCAGAAACGGCAGCGGCTACTGAGTTCTTAGGCAAAGAGGGACGTCCTAGGGTTGGGGCGACCAGGGGGGACGCCCACAACTTGGGCTTAAGGCCCGACACGATACAAGGCCTGAAAAGGCCCAAAACTGGTGATGCAACACCTTTTCATGGTCACACAGAATGATCCACGAGGCTTCTGGAGCTAGGACCAGAACCAAAAGGAGCGTCTCGTCGTCACATTTCCAACGCATCCAAGAACGTCTTATTTGGACGCCCTATGAGGGACATATCATCATTTTGGTGCAGGGTGGTCGGCTGAATCCGAACCCAACTCGCAGTCCAAGTTGGCAACGACTTGTAGCTTGGTGATGAGGCCGGCTCGTGCATGTCCAGCATGGTGATGTCCACATCATTCTCAACTTGTACTACGTATTGAAGGGGCCTCGCTCCCACACTTCCAGTAATACTTCGTTTACTGGTTCTTGAACAAGAACTACGCGAAGTTTACTGAAGGGGCCTCGCTCTCATACTTCTAGTATCACTCCATTTACTAGTTCTTGACTAGTACTACGTGTAGCTTACTGAAGCGCCTCGCTCCCATACTTTCAGTAATACTTGGTTTACTATTTCTCGACTAGTACTACGCGTAGTTTACTGAAGGGGCCTTACTCCCATGCTTCTAGTATCCCTCTGTTTACTAGTTGTCGACTAGTACTACGCGTAGTTTACTGAAGGAGCCTCGCTCTCATACTTCCAGTAACACTCCGTTTACTAGTTCTCGACTAGTACTACGCGTAGTTTACGGAATGGGCCTCGCTCCCTCGCTTCCAGTAACACTCCATTTACTAGTTTCTGATTTTTTTGATGTTTTGAGAATGCCAAACCGATGTTGTCAGTTTGGGGTATATCCAACTTTGAGTCATGATTGTGATATAAAATATTGAGCTCAAACGGAGCACCGAGCCAAAAGTTATCCCTATTTTACTGAAGGTATCTCAAGTCAGTGTTTTGAGAGAGCAGAACTCGGCAGATAGGACGGCGGCGGCGGTTAGGGCAAAGCTTCCGTGAACCGCAACAAAGATCACGGCTGAGCAAAGCTTCTCAGCTAGGGCAAAGTATCCCTGGTATATGCAGCAAAAGGATAAGCTAGATGAATCAAGAAGGCTGCAGTGCAAGGCCATGAACACAAGGCGGCTCGCAACCTATCTAGGGCTTGCACGGCGAGAGTTCACGCAAGGCGGCTACCGAGGGCAAGTCGAGTAATGGTGTGGATCGACTTGTTGTTCGGGTAAAGGTGGGTGGGATAGCGGCGGAAACAAACACACACCAACGGGCCATTGAACTACGACGACGAACACACTAAACCAGCAAAAAAACTCGACCACGGACACAAACTCAACAAAGCCAATCTCAAACGAAATATCAAAGACCAAAAAGGTTCTAGGATAGCGGAACTTTTTTTGTAGGGTTTTTGTGGACTGTAGGTATATGACACAAAACGAATTTGAGGCAGAATAGGAAGGGTAATACCTCACAGGAAACCTGAATATCTGATACCACTTGATGAGGACAAGGCCCGATCTTCCGAGAGGTAGGACAAGTTCGATTGGTGGAGGACTCGACGTTGACAATCCGGCTTCAAATCAGCAAGATTCGAACCCTGCAACCGCTACACCACTGCTCCGGTGGTTATCAACCAAGCACAACTTGATTGACTTCGCTGAGAAGGCTTTTGCTGCAAGCGAATCGAATGACGCAAGCAAGAAGGTATAAACACGCAATCTGACAATTGCAAATATAGTTGAAGAAAATCACGAGAAGGGATCAAGCACTCGGTTCGAAAAGAATAATCGCCACAGTCGAGGAGAAAAAGAATAGGGGCCCTGGATCACAATAAAAGGACTTGTCGCCACAGTTACAATGATCAATCTTAGTTTCTTGACAGAAAACTAGAACTAAACAAAATCCAATCAGAAACGGCAGCGGCTACTGAGTTCTTAGGCAAAGAGGGACGTCCTAGGGTTGGGGCGACCAGGGGGGACGCCCACAACTTGGGCTTAAGGCCCGACACGATACAAGGCCTGAAAAGGCCCAAAACTGGTGATGCAACACCTTTTCATGGTCACACAGAATGATCCACGAGGCTTCTGGAGCTAGGACCAGAACCAAAAGGAGCGTCTCGTCGTCACATTTCCAACGCATCCAAGAACGTCTTATTTGGACGCCCTATGAGGGACATATCATCATTTTGGTGCAGGGTGGTCGGCTGAATCCGAACCGAACTCGCAGTCCAAGTTGGCAACGACTTGTAGCTTGGTGATGAGGCCGGCTCGTGCATGTCCAGCATGGTGATGTCCACATCATTCTCAACTTGTACTACGCATTGAAGGGTCCTCGCTCCCACACTTCCAGTAATACTTCGTTTACTGGTTCTTGAACAAGAACTACGCGAAGTTTACTGAAGGGGCCTCGCTCTCATACTTCTAGTATCACTCCATTTACTAGTTCTTGACTAGTACTACGTGTAGCTTACTGAAGCGCCTCGCTCCCATACTTCCAGTAATACTTGGTTTACTATTTCTCGACTAGTACTACGCGTAGTTTACTAAAGGGGCCTTACTCCCATGCTTCTAGTATCCCTCTGTTTACTAGTTGTCGACTAGTACTACGCGTAGTTTACTGAAGGAGCCTCGCTCTCATACTTCCAGTAACACTCCGTTTACTAGTTCTCGACTAGTACTACGCGTAGTTTACGGAACGGGCCTCGCTCCCTCGCTTCCAGTAACACTCCATTTACTAGTTTCTGATTTTTTTGATGTTTTGAGAATGCCAAACCGATGTTGTCAGTTTGGGGTATATCCAACTTTGAGTCATGATTGTGATATAAAATATTGAGCTCAAACGGAGCACCGAGCCAAAAGTTATCCCTATTTTACTGAAGGTATCTCAAGTCAGTGTTTTGAGAGAGCAGAACTCGGCAGATAGGACGGCGGCGGCGGTTAGGGCAAAGCTTCCGTGAACCGCAACAAAGATCACGGCTGAGCAAAGCTTCTCAGCTAGGGCAAAGTATCCCTGGTATATGCAGCAAAAGGATAAGCTAGATGAATCAAGAAGGCTGCAGTGCAAGGCCATGAACACAAGGCGGCTCGCAACCTATCTAGGGCTTGCACGGCGAGAGTTCACGCAAGGCGGCTACCGAGGGCAAGTCGAGTAATGGTGTGGATCGACTTGTTGTTCGGGTAAAGGTGGGTGGGATAGCGGCGGAAACAAACACACACCAACGGGCCATTGAACTACGACGACGAACACACTAAACCAGCAAAAAAACTCGACCACGGACACAAACTCAACAAAGCCAATCTCAAACGAAATATCAAAGACCAAAAAGGTTCTAGGATAGCGGAACTTTTTTTGTAGGGTTTTTGTGGACTGTAGGTATATGACACAAAACGAATCTGAGGCAGAATAGGAAGGGTAATACCTCACAGGAAACCTGAATATCTGATACCACTTGATGAGGACAAGGCCCGATCTTCGTAGGACAAGTTCGATTGGTGGAGGACTCGACGTTGACAATCCGGCTTCAAATCAGCAAGATTCAAACCCTGCAACCGCTACACCACTGCTCCGGTGGTTATCAACCAAGCACAACTTGATTGACTTCGCTGAGAAGGCTTTTCCTGCAAGCAAATCGAATGACGCAAGCAAGAAGGTATAAACACGCAATCTGACAATTGCAAATATAGTTGAAGCAAATCACGAGAATGGATCAAGCACTCGGTTCGAAAGGAATAATCGCCACAGTCGAGGAGAAAAAGAACAGGGGCCCTGGATCACAATAAAAGGACTTGTCGCCACAGTTACAATGATCAATCTTAGTTTCTTGACAGAAAACTAGAACTAAACAAAATCCAATCATAAACGGCAGCGGCTACTGAGTTCTTAGGCAAAGAGGGACGTCCTAGGGTTGGGGCGACCAGGGGGGACGCCCACAACTTGGGCTTAAGGCCCGACACGATACAAGGCCTGAAAAGGCCCAAAACTGGTGATGCAACACCTTTTCATGGTCACACAGAATGATCCACGAGGCTTCTGGAGCTAGGACCAGAACCAAAAGGAGCGTCTCGTCGTCACATTTCCAACACATCCAAGAACGTCTTATTTGGACGCCGTATGAGGGACATATCATCATTTTGGTGCAGGGTGGTCGGCTGAATCCGAACCGAACTCGAAGTCCAAGTTGGCAACAACTTGTAGCTTGGTGATGAGGCCGGCTCGTGCATGTCCAGCATGGTGATGTCCACATCATTCTCAACTTGTACTACACATTGAAGGGGCCTCGCTCCCACACTTCCAGTAATACTCCGTTTACTGGTTCTTGAACAAGAACTACGCAAAGTTTACTGAAGGGGCCTCGCTCTCATACTTCTAGTATCACTCCATTTACTAGTTCTTGACTAGTACTACGTGTAGCTTACTGAAGCGCCTCGCTCCCATACTTCCAGTAATACTTGGTTTACTATTTCTCGACTAGTACTACGCGTAGTTTACTGAAGGGGCCTTACTCCCATGCTTCTAGTATCCCTCTGTTTACTAGTTGTCGACTAGTACTACGCGTAGTTTACTGAAGGAGCCTCGCTCTCATACTTCCAGTAACACTCCGTTTACTAGTTCTCGACTAGTACTACGCGTAGTTTACGGAATGGGCCTCGCTCCCTCGCTTCCAGTAACACTCCATTTACTAGTTTCTGATTTTTTTGATGTTTTGAGAATGCTAAACCGATGTTGTCAGTTTGGGGTATATCCAACTTTGAGTCATGACTGTGATATAAAATATTGAGCTCAAACGGAGCAGCTAGCGAAATGTTATGCCTATTTTACTAAAGGTATCTGAAGTCAGTGTTTTGAGAGAGCACAATTCGGCAGACAGGACGGCGGCGGCGGTTAGGGCAAAGCTTCCGTGAACCGCAACAAAGATCACGGTTGAGCAAAGCTTCTCAGCTAGGGCAAAGTATCCCTGGTATATGCAGCAAAAGGATAAGCTAGATGAATCAAGAAGGCTGCAGTGCAAGGCCATGAACACAAGGCGGCTCGCAACCTATCTAGGGCTTGCACGGCGAGAGTTCACGCAAGGCGGCTACCAAGGGCAAGTCGAGTAATGGTGTGGATCGACTTGTGGTTCGGGTAAAGGTGGATGGGATAGCGGCGGAAACATACACACACCAACGGGCCATTGAACTACGACGATGAACACACTAAACCAGCAAAAAAACTCGATCACGGACACAAACTCAACGAAGCCAATCTGAAACAAAATTGCAAAGACCAAAAAGGTTCTAGGACAGCGAAACTATTGACGCCAGATTTTGACACATGTTGAATCGGCGTGAAGAGAAGAGATTGGCCGATGCGGCAGATCTAAAGGCTACAGTAAAGAATCGGCCGATTGAGGTTACAGTTGGGAATCGGCCGATTGGCGATGCAACTTGCGCCAACAGATTGGGACCACAACAGAGGATCCCGGTTAAAAGTGGCCTAATGTTGGTCAACGGAGTAATGCTGATTCGGTCAAGAGGCAAAAGAAAAGAGTCCTGATTGGATTAGGAGACGGCGGCATAAGATTCTGTGGGAGTCCGTTTCCTTTATAAGAATATTATAGATATAGCAGTTTTTCTGTTTAAAATAAGATTGTAACAAGTCGTAATCGACCAGGAGTCCTGGTTTTAGGGTATAAATAGGAGTCGTCAGGGCTTTGTGAACAACAACACATCAATCAACAAAACACATCTATTTTTTCATAGCACTTTACTTTCAAGTCGGCGACTTCGCCAATACTTTTTTCTTTCACGAGTTCGTACGGATTGGCAGGGCTGCATCGACATCGATCTCCGACCAATTGGTAGGTTCTGCTATATCGAATAACATCTGAGCTTTAACCTCGGGCGCATCGCTGTGGTTTCGTTTGGATTTATTAACCAGTTATCGATATTTACTAGAATTATAGGTTTTACCTGTTGTTCTAGTATTATCACCAGTTATCCAGCTTGAGATTGGAACTATCAGCTTTATCATCGCTCTTCCTCGCTCATCGTTATATAGCCGATTAGATCTATTTCAAGTGTTGCATCTGTAATAATTGTTTAAGTCGCTCCAGCAGTTTTCTTTGCAATTATTACGTGATTATCGGCTGATCCATAGCCGGTTATCTTCATAGCAAATCGGCTGATTCGCCGACGCGCTTTAAGGGACAGATCGGAACCCCAGCCGATCGGAATGTCCGGAATTTAATACTCTTATTTCCTTGTCAATCAACAGGTCAGATTGACTGGCATGCCGCGCGAACCGCACCAGGGCAATAACCCGAACAGGAGTTAAGCAGATTCTCCCGGGTCGTGTGTCCGACGCTGAAGATCATCGGCTGATTCCTAGCCGATTTTTAGCGCCAACACACTTTTGGCACGCCCTGTGGGACCAACTTCAAGACCCAATATGTCAAAGAACGCAAAAATTTCCGAGAACAATATCATTGAGGTTACAGAAGCAGATCTCAAGGACGACCAGAAAGAAGAATTGGCTAAACATCTGGAAGATTACAAAAGGATGTATCTGCAGTCGTTCAGTCGTACCAGAAGCGGGGAGGTAGTCAAGAAAGCTCCTCTTCCTGTTCCCCGCCACATCACCATCGCTGAGGATTCGGGCAAGATGTCCGATATGATCCAACAGCCCGTCTATCAGGCTTTCATCGACCAATCCTCGGTGATGACCAACACGGTGTATAACGCCGTCATTAGCTCTCTGGTCAGCGGAGCAGCCCAAGGGTATCAGGGGCTAGCGTATGCCCCGCCTATTGCACCTCCAGCCAGAAGCTCACCAAGCACGTCCCACTCAGCTCCTCAGCCGATGTCGACGCAACGCGAGGGATACAATACTCTGTTGCCTCCAGTGTCTCCAAGGTATAATGGTGCACTATGTTTCCCATCGCAAGCACCGCTTCAGCCTATCCAGATTGCTTCAGTGCAATCGTTGCCCACAAACTTAGTACCCTAGGGGGCATCGGCAACGACGGCTTTCCCGGATCAGTCAACCGGACATGGGAGCTATCCAATCCAGGCGCCGTTCCATTCGGCCGTCCGGCCGACGGTCCCTCACTATCAACCAGCCCCGTCAGAAATCGGCAGGGGGGCAGGCGCTGTGGAGGTACTCCGAAGCACGGCACCGATGACGATGTACGATGGTGCGGCGGATTCGCTTCGCCGTCAACTGTCAACTGCTCAGACGGCCATGACGCAACAGAATTCGCCGCATGCTTTGATCCATCACCCGGCCGTACCACCGCCAATCCTCCAACATATGCCGGCACCTCGAACGGCTGTTCATCAGCAGCAGGTGGATTGGACGGCAAGAATAGCGGAGGTAATTCAGGACCAATTTGGGTTGAAGCCAAAAATGCAGACTTATACATACAAGACGCCATACCTATCGGCCTACGACCTGCTGCCGTTTCCCCACCGGTATAAGGTTCCTGATTTTACCAAGTTTTCGGGACTGGACGACACATCTACCGTGGAGCACATTAATAGATTCATCATCCAGTACGGGGAAGCCGCCACGCAAGATGCTCTTAGGGTGCGTCTATTTTCATCGTCTTTGTCTGGATCGGCATTCCAGTGGTTCACCATTTTACCACCTAATTCCATTGTTACTTGGGCCGATCTAGAAAAGCAGTTCCATAAGTACTTCTACGCAGGAGTACATGAGATGAAGCTCTCAGATTTGACCAGCCTCAGGCAGAGGAGCGACGAACCAGTAACTGGATACATACAGAGGTTCAGAGAAATCAGGAACAAATGCTATAGTCTGGCTCTGACCGATGCCCAGTTGGCCGATACGCTTTCCAAGGCCTCTTGCCACAAATCAAGGTAAGGTATGCCTCACAAGAATTTGAAAGCCTAAGCTAGATCGTTCACCGATTGGCAGGTCAGGAAGTCCGTCCGTTTGAACAGCGGAGGAATTTCCAGAAGAAGGTGGCATATCTGGAAGGGTCTGAATCGGAGGGAGAGGAAGAAATCGGCCTAGCAGAATGGGTAAAAGGCAAGAAGCCAATATCGTGCCCCTTCGGAAAGAAAGAACCAGAGACATTCGGCTTTGATACGACAAAGGCTGATAAGATTTTTGACTTACTACATCAGGAGGGGCAAATCAAGCTATCACCATACCATACCATTCCTTCGGCCGATCAGCTCAAAAAGATGAAATACTGCAAGTGGCACAACGCCACATCTCATGACATGAATGAATGCAAGATTTTTCGTCAGCAGATACAGTCGGCCATCGAGCAGGGAAGACTCAAATTTGAAACCCCAGCAAAGCCGGCGAAGCCGATGAAGATTGACCAGCATCCTTTCCCAGCCAACATGGTTGACACGGGAAGAAACTCACTTCAAACCAAGGTGCTGATGTCGGAATCGGCAAGAAGAAGCGGCACCGTAGATCCCAGGAAGCAGGTCATGGTGGGTGAAGTCAAAGGGAAAAGGCGGGCTGAAGACAAGGGCGAAGGATCGGGACGATCACATAGACCCATCACTTCCCAATTCTTGCTCAGCCAATATCGGCGACAGCAGGAACAGTCAAGATGCCACGAAGAGATGATACGCCGACACGAGGATCATTGGCAATGTCCGTTCTTCATCCATTGCTGGGAAAACGACCTCCGATTGCCATCAGCCGATAACTGTCCTGAGTGCAATGGATTAAGCTGCAACGATCGCCCGTTCAAAAGATCACGCTCCAGAGATAGAGAATCAGAGCCGATTAGCAGAAATCGGCGCGAACAAGAAGGACGGCGCCTTTCAGTGCATGATTGGCTGGGGGGCAGAGTTGACCGGTATCACCGGTCAAAAGGCAGGATCAACCAGTAGGAGCGACTGGGGGGTAGGACCAGCGTACACGATCGACTGGAAGAGATGGCTGATGACAGGGTGTCGGACGAAAACCTCCTAGGAAGGGAGCCAAATTGGGAGCACGCCAAATCGTCAGCTAGACCAGTGAACCCCAGATGGTGCCCTGAAGGATTGTCTAAATCTCAGAAGTGGAGAGTCCAACGCCTGCGCCAATGGGAGCAACAAGAAGAAGAGCAGAGGCAGGCGCTGGAAAAGAGAAACGTCAAGTCTCGGGTATGGCGCCCCAAGAATCGGCAGCTGATATCAACATGGTGTTCATATTGCCGATGGAGTTCATGGCGCCTGCCGATCGAGACAAGGCGACAGGAGTGGAAGAGCAGATGGCGCAATTGGTATTAGAGCCGATGACGGCCACCTTTGAGAAACCAGAAGACGAAAAACGGCAACATCTCAAGGCGTTATTTCTCAAAGGGTACGTTAACGGACGACCCGTTACCAGGCTACTAGTGGATGGAGGCGCCACAGTCAACATCATGCCATATGCCATGTTTCGGAATTTAGGCAAAAGTGATGAAGACCTGACCAAGATGGACATGATGCTCAAGGACTTCGAGGGCAACGTGTCTCCCACTCGTGGAGCGCTCTGCGTCGACCTCACCATCGGCAGTAAGACCCTTCCTACTACCTTTTTCGTTATTAATGGTAAGGGGTCCTACAACATGCTGCTCGGTCACGACTGGATACATGCGAATTGCTGTGTCCCATCTACAATGCACCAATGCCTCGTGCAATGGGTCGGCGACAATACAGAGATAGTCATCGCCGATTCCGCCTACAGCGTTGCAGCAGCCGACATGCAACAGTGGAGCTGTGAACACGTCAGGTGTATATCCGGCAGGACTTGGGACACCGATTTCTTGAAGGTGTTAGATTTTGGTCTACGGCCGATCCAAGCAGTCGGCTCTGAAGATTCAGAATAGATGGATCAGTTCGTCCGTGAAGACGGAAAGCTTGGGCATGGGTTCACGTCGGCTGATTCATTAGAGATGGTGGATTTGGGAGATGGTAGCAAACCAAGGCCGACGTATATTAGTGCTAACTTGGATCCGGGATATAAGTGTAAATTGATAAGTTTATTAAAAGAATTCAAGGATTGCTTTGCTTGGGAATACCATGATATGCCTGGTCTAGACCGGTCCATTGTTGAACACCGGTTACCTATAAAATCAGGATATCGGCCATATCAGCAGCCTGCACGACGGTGCAATCCCAAAATTCTACCCGATATAAAGGCTGAGATCACAAGGTTGATTGAGGCAGGATTTATTCGGCAGTGCCGTTACGCCGAATGGATTTCTAATATTGTGCCCGTGTATAAGAAAAATGGAAAACTGCACGTATGCATCGACTTCAGGAACCTAAATCAGGCTACACCAATGGACGGATATCCAATGCCGACGGCCGATGTCTTGATAGATGCTGCCACAGGACACAAAGTCATCAGTTTCATGGATGGTAACGCTAGGTACAATAAGATTTTAATGGCCGAAGAAGATATCTCAAAATCGGCTTTCAGGTGTCCGGGTCACCTTGGTCTATTCGAGTGGGTTGTAATGACCTTTGGGTTAAAGAACGCCGGTGCTACATATCAGCGGGCCATGAACTATATCTTTCACAAGCTCATTGGTGCATCGGTGGAAATTTACATCGATGATGTTGTGGTCAAGTCAAAAGGTCATCAGGAACATCTAGCTGATTTACAAGAAGCACTGGAGTGCACAAGGAAGCATGGGTTGAAAATGAACCCGAACAAGTGTGCATTCGGTGTATCGGCCGGGCAATTCTTAGGATTCATGGTCCATGAGCGCGGGATAGAGGTTAGCCGGAAGACCATAAACGCCATCAACAAAGTTGTAGCCCCACAGAATAAGACTGAGCTGCAATCCCTCATCGGCAAGGTCAATTTTATCAGAAGATTCAAATCCAACCTGTCCGGGCGTATTCGAGCTTTTACCCCTTTGTTGAAATTGAAGCCCGACCAGGAATTCGTGTGGGGAGAAGAACAACACAGAACGTTAGAAGATATCAAGCAATATCTGATTTCACCTCCGGTGTTAGTCCCGCCATAGCCTGGTAAGCCGTTCAAATTATACTTATCGGCTGATGAATAAGCTATTGGATCGGCGTTGGTACAAGAGTTCGAAGGGAAAGAACGAGTGGTATATTATGTCAGCAGAAGACTCCTGGACGCCGAAACAAGATATTCCCCGGTGGAACGGCTGTGCCTGTGTTTATACTTCTCGTGTACCAAGCTCAGGCACTATTTGTTATCGGCAGAGTGCATAGTCGTATGCAAAGATGATGTGGTGAAGTATATGCTATCACTGTCGATTTTGAAAGGGCGGATTGGAAAATGGATCCTCGCTCTGTCAAAGTGTGACTTAAGGTACGAATCGGCCAAAGTTGTCAAAGGTCAAGTCATGGCTGATTTCGTAGCCCAACATTGTGGACCGGAAATTGCTATCGTTGAACCGGTTCCATGGACTCTGTATTTCGATGGTTCTTCGTGTGGGGCCGGATCGGGAATCGGCATCGTTCTTGTATCGCCTCGGGGGGCAAGTTATGATTTCTCTCTGCCGATAGAAGCGTCTACAACTGATAACCAGGCGGAATACCGAGCCGTCCTAAAGGGTATCCAATTATTAAGGGATGTCAAGGCTGATGCAGTCGAAATTTTTGGGGATTCCATGCTCATTGTAGATGAGTTAACGGGGAAATCTGAATGCAAAGATGATATCTTGAGGATTTATTATGAAGATTGCCTCCAGCTGTTAAAGGAATTCAAGTCTGCAACAATTGAGCATATACCCAGAAATTATAATGGAGAGGCCAATAGGCTGGCCCAACACGCGTCCGGATATCGGCCGATTCAAGGAGCTTTGATTTTAGAGCTCGTGGCCGATGATTGGCGAAAGGAGATCGCCGATTACTTGAGGGATCCGTCCCAGAAGGTGGATCGGCGAGTACGTTTCCAGGCCACAAAATATGTGTTACTTAAAGACGATTTGTTTTACCGGATGATTGATGGGGTTCTTCTCAGATGCCTGGGAACAGAAGAAGCAAAGGTCCTGATGGGGAAAATCCATGAAGGCGTATGTGGAGCCCATCAATCGGCTCACAAGATGAAATGGATGATCAGAAACAATGGGTATTACTGGCCAACGATTCTTGAAGACTGTTTCAAATATTATAAAGGCTGCCAAGACTGTCAGAAGTTTGGCAATGTGCAGCGCGCACCAGCTTCGGCTATGAATCCAGTAATCAAGCCGTGCCCATGCAGAGGTTGGGGAATAGATCTCATCGGACAGATTCACCCTCCATCGAGCAAAGGGCATAAGTTTATATTGGTAGCCACCGATTATTTTACTAAATGGCTGGAGGCAGTTCCTTTAAGGAACGTGACATCGGCCGATATGATCGAGTTCCTTAAGAACCATATCGTTTATCGATTCGGTATTCCTCAGACTATCACAACTGATCAAGGAACGATGTTCACCTCTGGAGAATTTGGAGAATTCGCCGCCGATATGGGGATTAAATTATTAAATTCTTCTCCGTACTATGCTCAAGCCAATGGCCAGGCCGAATCGTCCAATAAGGGGATAATCAAGTTGATCAAGAGGAAGATAGAGGAACAACCCAAAAAGTGGCACATGTCTTTGGCTGAATCTCTATGGGCTTATAGGATGGCTTGCCATGGAGCCACTAAGATATCTCCTTATCAGCTGGTATATGGTCACGAGGCAGTCTTGCCTTGGGAATTAAGGACGGGGTCAAGGCGTATATCGCTTCAAGATCAGTTGACGGCCGATGACTATTCTTTCCTCATGAAGGATGAGCTCGATGACTTTGCGGGTCAGCGGTTGAGGGCCCTGATTAGCATCAAAGAAAACAAGAAAAGGGTGGCCAGATGGTATGACAAAAAGGTCAAAGTTAAACAATTCTCCCAAGGAGATTTGGTATGGAAGTTGGTACTGCCGATAGGGTCTAAGGATCCCAAATTCGGTAAATGGTCGCCCACTTGGGAAGGGCCGTATAGAATCGGCCGATGTGCTCCGGGAAATGCATATATTCTAGAAACTATCGAAGGGGAAGAATTCCCGAGAGCTTTAAATGGAAGATATCTGAAGAGGTACTATCCAAGCATTTGGGTAGATGCATAACTTGCAGTAAGATACATCAAGAACACATGGCCGACTCCTATCAGCTTTTGTCTACGTAGCCGATGTAGAAATGACATCGCCTTAAGGAGGAAACATTTTGGTTTGGTCGGACCAATCCATTATTCGATGAAAAAATAGAGTACATGGCCGACATGGTATAAGTCGCCCTTAGAATAAAAAATACCAATATATCTATTGATTAGACCTTCTCTTGATTTCTCTTTCGATCCGGCCCAGTTCTATCAGAAGGCGGTTGGTCTCCTTTTTCAGATTCTCCATGGTGGCTTCAGTCTCAACTTGATGAGGGAGTGGAGTACTCTTTTCAGTTGGCAGTCGCTTGGGGCAGTGAGCGTTTATACGGTCCCAATACTTCTGGACATCAGCAGGAACATGACCTTTAAGTTCTTCAGAGTGAGCTCTTATCAGATCTATGTCTGCCTGCGACAGTGGTTCATCTGAATGCATAACTTCGATCGTTCGTTCCAGACTGGCACTGAGACGTTTTGGCTAAAGAGAGACAAAAGCTACCCAGCATCAGAACGATTGAGATGTCAAGGGGAGAAATAGAAGAGGGATCATACCTGGTTGACAGAGGAGGAGGAGGATAAAGAAGACATCTTGACATCCAGCTTGGGAGGATGAAGATCCAATTATTGGAGGGGGAGAAGATGGGTAATGTATATGCCTCTGGAGACGGTGTGGGATCTCGTACTTATAGAAAGAAAAAGGTAAAGAGATAGTGGGACACGTCCTATCAGAATAAAAGCGTTCATAAATGCAAAGCTGCCAAAGGAAGCGGTCCAAGATTGAATCGGCGCATCAACATTAAGGAAGCATTAAATGTTTACAAGATTCTTTACAACCCAAGGAGGGCATCTATAGTCGTAATAGCTCGTTGCCTAATCTGATCGGCCGAGTCTAATACTCTTTGATCGTCGTCGGCCGATCCAGGAACTTCTGGCATACGACGAGGGAGTCTTATCGCTTCACAGGCCAGGTTCTGTCTTTCTTGTTTTAGCCCGGCGATGACGGATGGGAGCTCTTGAAGTTTCTGTTCTTTAGCAGCTATGTCTTTGGTTACCTGCTCCATCTCTTTGGCTAGCTCTGCTCTCCTCCGTTTGAGGCAATCTATTGTGCCGATGATATCCGGGCGGGAACTCTCGAGGAAATTGATCCGTTGGTGTACTTCTTGGGCTCGGTGCTTGTAGGAATTGGCTTCCTCCCGGGTCTTTGCTAGCTGGGCACAATCGGCCATATGACGCAGGTCCCTGAACACCGGAATCTGCATCCACTCTATGAATGCAGTAGGGTGTATACTCTCTGTCGCTTCCTCCGGAATTCAGCCCCTGATGTCATTGTGAAGCCACCGAATCGGCGAAGCATCTTCCACTAATCGGCCAATGTCATCCTGGAGGAGAACCCGCATGCTCTCGAGCTTGGCGCGGACATCATCAGAAATTGAGCTCGACGAAACTTGGCGTGAAGCGACTTCTTCATCGTCAGGCAAGGAAACCGCGAAGGAGAAAAGGCTATTATTGGGAGTGTCTTGTTCCTGCGGAAGAATAAAGACAAGGATTAGCAAACAGTAAAAGGGGATCGGCCGATTCCGGTGATAAGTTTATTACCTCCTTGAAGCGGATGTCTCTTGCTTGCGCTAATGGGAGTGCCTCCCTCGTCTCAGGAGCCGGTACGATCGGCTTATCAGAAGAAGAAGACTCGACCACTATCAGTGCTCTGCTTGGGCCAGCTTCCTGAAAAGGTATGGGGAATAGATTCTGTGAGTATACTGTGGATAATTGAATAGGATGATATGAGATATTTGCCATACCTCTGTTGATCTTTCGGCCGATGTTTGTTGAGGAAGTGCAGTCGATGCACCCAGATCGGTCTGCATCAGAGTCAGTTAGTTTTCTGAATGTCAAGAAGTTAAGTTAAGAGATTATCTACCTCGATGAGGAGGGTTGATGGTGTTTCGGCCTCCGCTTGGGATGTGGCCGATTGCTGTGGGGATTGCGCTGGAGCAGCCTGTGCAGCCTGGCAGAAGGAAGAAGTTAATATTGGTAGAGCACTTAAAGATATGTGAAGTATGCAAGGTTACCTAAACAGCTTCAACTAGCAGTGATGCAGCGGCCGACTTCTGCGGCAGTTTAGGGATCGACCATCTCGGTAGTCGGCAAGGCTGGAGGAGTTGGTGTTTCTGCCGATACTACCGCCGATTGGTCAGTCGGTCCTATGCGGGCTTGCACTCGATGGCTTGTTTTCTTCAAGTTTGGTTTTCTTGATGTTTGTTTCCATCAGCCGCTAGTGATGTCCTTGATGGTCGGAGCGTGGTAGCCGATAAGTGGGTATGATGTATATGGACGATCGCTCTCTATCGGCCTACCGCTTCGACTCCGCATCGGAGGGACTTGGCTTTCAGACTGAAGAGATAAACACAAGTTAACGGTAAGATTGTAGCATGGAAAGAGACAATATTGAAATCGGTTAGAAGAAAGGCCATACCGCTGCACTTGGATCAATGTTTTCTGGGTCTAGACTGTTGCAATATGTTGATGGAGATAGACAGAAGAGGTATTGCTTCCACTCTGCCCACCACAATTTGAATTGTTGAACGGCAAAAGGGGCCACCGTCCAGTTGTTCAAGTTGATAGTACTGGAGTCTGGCACTAAGTTGCACAGCCGATTGTAGTCGAGGCTCTTGGTCAGTTCATCTCAAAATTTTGCTTTACCGGCAAAGTAAACCTGAATCGGCAGTTGACCAAAGCCCAGTTGCCTTGCTGCGGTCGATGGATTATAAAACTCATATGTGGGAGAATCCTTTCCAGAGAAGAAATTGGCCGGTAAAATCCCTGGCTTGACCAGGGTATCCATAAGTTCACTATCAAAAGTATGGGTGGATGAATCGTAGCAGACAGGAAGCTCAAAAATCGGCCCTACTGTCTGATATGGATACCAACTGATAGTCTCTTCACTAAAGCCGTTGTAGAAGCATCTAAAGTATTCGGCCGTTCAAGTGGCAGTGAATTGACAGCCAGGGAAGGCCGATGCCGCTTTTCCGAAAGATGTGCAGCGTCGTCGAATGGTGGGGTTTTCCTCTGACTCAATGTTGGGAAAAGTCTTGGTCTCTATTTGTTGCTGGGAGACCTTGCTCATATATAAGTTGAGCCAGAGTGTGATAAACCACCAGGGACCACCAGGATTGCCGATCGGCTCCCCTTTTGACAGTCTCGTGCCGATTTGGTGCATCATGTGATAGGCCGATCCCAACAGATGCTTCCCAAGGGGGACAGCCGATCCTAGTGACAGAGCTTCTGCCAGGGCTTGGGTATTAGATGAAGGACCAACTGCTCCGCCACAAAAAAAATGTTTCTCCAGCCACATCATCAGAAACGCCGTATGTTCTCTCTCTGAAATTGTCCCAGTCCTCATATTCTTGCTGATATACCGCTTCCATCCGCCGATTCCTTTGGTTTCTAGCCGATGAGATGGTTTGATCAGATAATCAAAGCGGGTGTCAGAAGAGGAGATATCAAGGCCGGTCAACAACAGGATATCGGCCAAGGTTGGAGTCATGGGTCCATGTCCAAAAAGGAACGCGTTGAGTGCGTCGGACCAGAAGTAAGAAGCCGCTATTACTAAGGGCTCATTTTTCTCCATCTGGGACAGAGAGAGATCAATGCACTGGCCGATTTTCAGTTCATCCCAGTGAACTCTCCTAGACTTGGCTACTCTATGGTACCATTCTCTCCAGCCAGGGGTCTCGTTCGGCCAAGATCTAAAGGCACCTACCCACTGACCTAAATCCATGGGCGATTGCTTGAACGGAATTCTGTGAGTCTCCAGGTTGATCAAGTTGGTTGGATCTGGATTCCCCATGGGGCCTAGGCAGATGAGTTCGGAGGATTCAGAAAGAGGAATAGTAATCTGGTGCCTAAATGCCTAAAAAGAAGGAAAAAGGAAAAAAACTGAGAATGGGTCTAGAAAATACTTGAGCAGTAAAAGAGTAAAAGGGGAAAGTTTCGGATGGTTACCTCCGGGATGAAGCTCATCGTCGCCAATGGAGCCGCCAATGGAGCTGCCGATGGAGCGGCTGATGCTGAAGGGGTTGCCGGCGGAACCTCCGTAGTTGGAGAAGTTGCCGATGGCGCCGCCATTAGAAGGGTGGAGCAGGTCGCGGGCGAGATCGCCGGAAGGAGTGGTTGGAGATCGAGAGGGCTTAGGAAGAAGATGAACAGTGGTTCGCAGGAGGAAAATACTAGGCTCGTGGAGAAAAGTAGGCGGAGAATGCCATTACTTAAGGATAATCCGAGAGAGAAAGGGCAAAGACGGGATTTTTGCCGCACCGTCTACACGAATTCCAGGGGAACAGTTGTCTCGAGCGCCTAGTCCGAGGAAATTGCAATCATTATGCAGAAGACCACGAAATGGAAGGAGATTTTTACTGCACCCGTTCGGAGAAAAAGATTAAAGAAAAAGAGTTTTGAAGTAAAAATTATGTTTTACTCCGAAACTGGGGGGGCATGTGTTGACGCCAGATTTTGACACGTGTTGAATCGGCGTCAGGAGAAGAGATTGGCCGATGCGGCAGATCTAAAGGCTACAGTAAAGAATTGGCCGATTGAGGTTACAGTTGGGAATCGGCCGATTGGCGATGCAACTTGCGCCAACAGATTGGGACCACAACAGAGGATCCCGGTTAAAAGTGGCCTAATGTTGGTCAACGGAGTAATGCTGATTCGGTCAAGGGGCAAAAGAAAAGAGTCCTGATTGGATTAGGAGACGGCGGCAGACGATTCTGTGGGAGTCCAGTAATACTCGGTTTACTATTTCTCGACTAGTACTACGCGTAGTTTACTGAAGGGGCCTTACTCCCATGCTTCTAGTATCCCTCCATTTACTAGTTGTCGATTAGTACTACGCGTAGTTTACTGAAGGAGCCTCGCTCTCATACTTCCAGTAACACTCCGTTTACTAGTTCTCGACTAGTACTACGCGTAGTTTACTGAATGGGCCTCGCTCCCTCGCTTCCAGTAACACTCCATTTACTAGTTTCTGATTTTTTTGATGTTTTGAGAATGCCAAACCGATGTTGTCAGTTTGGGGTATATCCAACTTTGAGTCATGACTCTGATATAAAATATTGAGATCAAACGGAGCACCGACCGAAATGTTATGCCTATTTTACTAAAGGTATCTCAAGTCAGTGTTTTGAGAGAGCACAATTCGGCAGACCGGACGGCGGCGGCGGTTAGGGCAAAGCTTCCCTGAACCGCAACAAAGAGCACGACTGAGCAAAGCTTCTCAGCTAGGGGAAAGTATCCCTGGTATATGCAGCAAAAGGATAAGCAAGATGAATCAAGAAGGCTGCAGTGCAAGGCGATGAACACAAGGCAGCTCGCAACCTATCTAGGGCTTGCACAGCGAGTAATGGTGTGGATCGACTTGTTGTTTGGGAAAAGGTGGATGGGATAGCGGCGGAAACAAACACACACCAACGGGCCATTGAACTACGACGACGAACACACTAAACTAGCAAAAAAACTCGACCACGGACACAAACTCAACAAAGCCAATCTGAAACAAAATTGCAAAGACCAAAAAGGTTCTAGGACAGCGAAACTGTTGACGCCAGATTTTGACACATGTTGAATCGGCGTCAGGAGAAGAGATTGGCCGATGCGGCAGATCTAAAGGCTACAGTAAAGAATCGGCCGATTGAGGTTACAGTTGGGAATCGGCCGATTGGCGATGCAACTTGCGCCAACAGATTGGGACCACAACAGAGGATCCTGGTTAAAAGTGGCCTAATGTTGGTCAACGGAGTAATGCTGATTCGGTCAAGAGGCAAAAGAAAAGAGTACTGATTGGATTAGGAGACGGCGGCAGAAGATTCTGCGGGAGTCCGTTTCCTTTATAAGAATATTATAGATATAGCAGTTTTTCTGTTTAAAATAAGATTGTAACAAGTCGTAATCGACCAGGAGTCCTGGTTTTAGGGTATAAATAGGAGTCGTCAGGGCTTTGTGAACAACAACACATCAATCAACAAAACACATCTATTTTTTCATAGCACTTTACTTTCAAGTCGGCGACTTCGCCAATACTTTTTTCTTTCACGAGTTCGTACGGATTGGCAGGGCTGCATCGACATCGATCTCCGACCAATTGGTAGGTTCCGCTATATCGAATAACATCTGAGCTTTAACCTCGGGCGCATCGCTGTGGTTTCGTTTGGATTTATTAACCAGTTATCGATATTTACTAGAATTATAGGTTTACCTGTTGTTCTAGTATTATCACCAGTTATCCAGCTTGAGATTGGAACTATCAGCTTTATCATCGCTCTTCCTCGCTCATCGTCATATAGCCGATTAGATCTATTTCAAGTGTTGCATGTGTAATAATTGTTTAAGTCGCTCTAGTAGTTTTCTTTGCAATTATTACGTGATTATCGGCTGATCCATAGCCTGATCGGGTGCAATCGTTGCGAAAAATTCCGATGCAACTTAGTATAGCGAACTTGTGCGTTAATGGTACAAGTTCGGCCAGTTTTGCATCAACTTTCGTGTAGTAATGAGTTTTGGGTCCAATTGACTCGATCGGATGCGTTCGTCGAGAAAAATTCCGACGCAACTTCGTTTAGTGAACTTGTGCGTTAATGGCAGCAGTTCGGCCAGTATTGCATCGACATTCGTGCAGTAACGAACGCATCCGATCGACATTCGTGCAGTAACGAACGCATCCGATCGACATTCGTGCAGTAACATGAGTTTTGGGTCTAATGGAGTGGATCGGGAGCGTTCGTTGTGAAGAATTGCGATGCAACTTCGTTTAGCAAACTTGTGCTTTATTGGCTCTAGTTCGGCCAGTTTTGCATCGACTTTGGTGAAATAACAAAATGGTCCGAAACGCTCCAAAACATGAGTTTTCGTTGCTATGGAGGGGATCGGGTGCGTTCGTTGCGAAACATTCCGATGCCACTTAGTATAGCGAACTTGTGCATTGATGGCACCAGTTCGGCCAGTTTTGCATCAACTTTCGTGTAGTAACGAAATATTCCAAAACGCCCCAAAACATGAGTTTTGGGTCCAATGGACTCAATCGGATGCGTTCATCGCGAAAAATTCCGACGCAACTTCGTTTAGCAAACTTGTGTGTTAATGGCACCAGTTCGGCCAGTTTTGCATCGACTTCCGTGCAATATCGAAATGGTCCGAAACACCCCAAAACATGAGTTTCGGGTCCAATGGAGCGGATTGGGTGCGTTCGTTGCAAAAAATTCTTATGCAACTTCGTTTAGCAAACTTGTGCGTTAATGGCAGCAGTTCGGCCAGTTCTGCATCGAATTTCATGCAGTAACGAAACGGTCTGAAACACCCCAAAACAAAAGTTTTGTGTCCAATGGAGTGGATCAGGTGCATTCGTTGCGAAAAATTCCGATGCAACTTCGTTTAGTGAACTTGTGTGTTAGTGGCACTAGCTCGGTCAGTTTTGCATCGACTTTCGTGTAGTAACAAAATTTTGAAAAAGCCCCAAAACATGAGTTTTGGGTCCACTGGACTCGATCGGATGCGTTCGTCGCGGAAAATTCTGATGCAACTTCGTTTAGCGAACTTGTGCATTGATGGCACCAGTTCAGCCAGTTTTGCATCGACTTTCGTGCAGTATCGAAACGGTCCAAAACACCCCAAAACATGAGTTTCGGGTCCAATGGAGCGGATCGGATGCGTTCCTTGCGAATAATTCTGCATCGAATTTCATGCAGTAATGAAACGGTCCGAAATGCCCCAAAAATGAGTTTTGGGTCCAATAGATGTGATCGGGTGCGTTCGTTGCGAAAAATTCCGATGCAACTTAGTATAGCGGACTTGTGCGTTAATGGCAGCAGTTCCGCCAATTCTGCATCGAATTTCATGTAGTAACAAAATGTTCCAAAACGCCCCAAAACATGAGTTTTGGGTCCACTGGACTCGATCGGATGCGTTCATCGTGAAAAATTCCGACGCAACTACGTTTAGCGAACTTGTTCGTTAATGGCACCAGTTCGACCAATTTTGCATCGACTTTCGTGCTGTAACGAAACGGTACGAAACGCCCCAAAACATAAGTTTTGGGCCCAATGGAGTGGATCGGGAGCGTTCGTTGCGAAGAATTCCGATGCAACTTCGTTTAGCGAACTTGTGCTTTAATGGCTCCAGTTCGGCCAGTTTTGCATCGACTTTGGTGCAGTAACAAAACGGTCCGAAGCGCTCCAAAACATGAGTTTTCGGTCCAATGGAGTGGATCGGGTGCGTTCGTTGCGAAAAATTCCGATGCAACTTAGTATAGCGAACTTGTGCGTTAATGGTACCAGTTCGGCCAGTTTTGCATCAACTTTCGTGTAGTAACGAAATATTACAAAACGCCCCAAAACATGAGTTTTGGGTCCAATTGACTCGATCGGATGCGTTCGTCGAGAAAAATTCCGACGCAACTTTGTTTAGTGAACTTGTGCGTTAATTGCAGCAGTTCGGCCAGTTTTGCATCGACTTTGGTGAAGTAACAAAACGGTCCGAAACGGTCCAAAACATGAGTTTTCGGTCCTATGGAGGGGATCGGGTGCGTTCGTCGCGAAACATTCCGATGCAACTTAGTATAGCGAACTTGTGCGTTGATGGCACCAGTTCGGCCAGTTTTGCATCAACTTTCGTGTAGTAACGAAATATTCCAAAACGCCCCAAAACATGAGTTTTGGGTCCAATGGACTCAATCGGATGCGTTCGTCGCGAAAAATTCCGACGCAACTTCGTTTAGCGAACTTGTGCGTTAATGGCACCAGTTCGGCCAGTTTTGCATCGACTTTCATGCAGTATCGAAACGGTCTAAAACACCCCAAAACATGAGTTTCGGGTCCAATGGAGCGGATCGGGTGCGTTCGTTGCAAAAAATTATTATGCAGCTTCATTTAGCAAACTTGTGCATTAATGGCAGCAGTTCGGCCAGTTCTGCATCGAATTTCATGCAGTAACGAAACGGTCTGAGACACCCCAAAACAAGAGTTTTGTGTCCAATGGAGTGGATCAGGTGCATTCGTTGCGAAAAATTCCGACGCAACTTCGTTTAGTGAACTTGTGCGTTAGTGGCACTAGCTCGGCCAGTTTTGCATCGACTTTCGTGTAGTAACGAAAATTTGAAAAAGCCCCAAAACATGAGTTTTAGGTCCACTGGACTCGATCGGATGCGTTCGTCGCGGAAAATTCCGACGCAACTTCGTTTAGCGAACTTGTGCATTAATGACACCAGTTCGGCCAGTTCTGCATCGAATTTCATGCAGTAACGAAACGGTCCGAAATGCCGTAAAAACTGAGTTTTGGGTCCAATAGATGTGATCGGGTGCGTTCGTTGCGAAAAATTCCGATGCAACTTAGTATAGCGAACTTGTGCGTTAATGGCACCAGTTCGGCCAGTTCTGCATCGAATTTCGTGTAGCAACAAAATGTTCCAAAATGCCCCAAAACATGAGTTTTGGGTCCACTGGACTCGATCGGATGCGTTCATCGCGAAAAATTCTGACGCAACTACATTTAGCAAACTTGTTCGTTAATGGCACCAGTTCGACCAGTTTTGCATCGACTTTCGTGCAGTAACGAAACGGTACAAAACGCCCCAAAACATAAGTTTTGCGCCCAATGGAGTGGATCGGGAGCGTTCGTTGCGAAGAATTCCGATGCAACTTCGTTTAGCGAACTTGTGCTTTAATGGCTCCAGTTCGGCCAGTTTTGCATCGACTTTGGTGCAGTAACAAAACGGTCCGAAACGCTCCAAAACATGAGTTTTCGGTCCAATGCAGTGGATCGGGTGCGTTTATTGCGAAAAATTCCGATGCAACTTATTATAGCGAACTTGTGCGTTGATGGGACCAGTTCGGCCAGTTCTGCATCAACTTTCCTGTAGTAACAAAATATTCCAAAACGCCACAAAACATGAGTTTTGGGTCCAATGGACTCGATCGGATGCGTTCGTCGCGAAAAATTCCGATGCAACTTTGTTTAGCGAACTTGTGCATTAATGGCACCATTTCGGCCAGTTTTGCATCCACTTTCGTGGAGTACCGAAACGGTCCGAAACACACCAAAACTTGAGTTTCGGGTTCAATGGAGCGGATCCGGTACGTTCGTTGCGAAAAATTCTTACATAACTTCATTTAGCAAACTTGTGCGTTAATGGTAGCAGTTCGGCCAGTTCTGCATCGAATTTCATGCAGTAACAAAACGGTCCGAAACGCCCCAAAACATGAGTTTTGGGTCAGATAGATTTGATCGGGTGCATTCGTTGCGAAAAATTCTGATGCAACTTTGTATAGCGAACTTGTGCGTTAATGGTACCAGTTCGGCCAGTTTTGCATCCACTTTCGTGTAGTAACGAAATAATGAAAAATGCCCCAAAACATGAGTTTTGCATCGACTTTCGTGCAGTATCGAAACGGTCCGAAACACCCCAAAACATGAGTTTCGGGTCCAATGGAGCGGATCGGGTGGGTTTGTTGCGAAAAATTCATAAGCAACTTCGTTTAGCGAACTTGTGCTTTAATGGCTCTAGTTCGGCCAGTTTTGCATCGACTTTGGTGCAGTAAAAAAACGGTCCCAAATGCTCCAAAACATGAGTTTTCGGTCCAATGGGGGGGGGGGGATCGGGTGCGTTCGTTGCGAAAAATTCCGATGCAACTTAGTATAGCGAACTTGTGCGTTGATGGCGCCAGTTCGGCCAGTTTTGCATCAACTTTCGAGTAGTAACGAAATATTCCAAAACGCCCCAAAACATGAGTTCTGGGTCCAATGGACTCGATCACATGCGTTCGTCGCGAAAAATTCCGACGCAACTACGTTTAGCGAACTTGTTCGTTAATGGCACCAGTTCGGCAAGTTTTGCATCGACTTTGGTGAAGTAACGAAATGGTACGAAAGGCCCCTAAACATAAGTTTTGGGTCCAATTGAGTGGATCGGGAGCGTTCGTTGCGAAGAATTCCGATGCAACTTCTTTTAGCGAAATTGTGCTTTAATGGCTCCAGTTCGGCCAGTTCTGCATCGACTTTGGTGCAGTAACAAAACAGTCCGAAACGCACCAAAACATGAGTTTTGGGTCCAATAGATTTGATCGGGTGCGTTCGTTGCGAAAAATTCCGATGCAACTTAGTATAGCGAACTTGTGCGTTAATGGCACCAGTTCGGCCAGTTTTCCACAACTTTCGTGTAGTAACGAAATATTGCAAAACGCTGCAAAACATGAGTTTTGGGTCCAACTGACTCGATCGGATGCATTCGTCGAGAAAAATTCCGACGCAACTTTGTTTAGCGAACTTGTGCGTTAATGGCACCAGTTCGGCTAGTTTTGGATCGACTTTGGTGCAAAAACAAAACGGTCTGAAACGCTCCAAAACATGAGTTTCCGGTACAATGGAGTGGATCGGGTGCGTTCGTTGCGAAAAATTCTTATGCAACTACGTTTAGCAAACTTGTGCGTTAATGGCAGCAGCTCAGCCAGTTCTACATCGAATTTCATGCAGTAACGAAACGGTCCGAAACGCCCAAAAACATGAGTTTTGGGTCCAATAGATTTGATCGGGTGCGTTCGTTGCGAAAAATTCCAATGCAACTTAGTATAGCGAACTTGTGCCTTAATGGCGCCAGTTCGGCCAGTTTTGCATCAACTTTCGTGTAGTAACGAAATATTCCAAAACGCCCCAAAATATGAGTTTTGGGTCCAATGGACTCGATCGGATGCGTTCGTCGCGAAAAATTCCGACGCACATTTAGCGAACTTGTTCGTTAATGGCACCAGTTCGGCAAGTTTTGTATCGACTTTGGTGAAGTAACAAAACAGTACGAAAAGCCCCAAAACATAAGTTTCGGGCCCAATGGAGTGGATCGGGAGCGTTCGTTGCGAAGAATTCCGATGCAACTTCTTTTAGCGAACTTGTGCTTTAATGGCTCTAGTTCGGCCAGTTTTGCATCGACTTTGGTGCAGTAACAAAACGGTCCGAAATGCTCCAAAACATGAGTTTTCGGTCTAATGGAGTGGATCGGGTGCGTTCGTTGCGAAAAATTCCGATGCAACTTAGTATAGCGAACTTGTACGTTGATGGCGCCAGTTCGGCCAGTTTTGCATCAACTTTCGTGTAGTAACGAAATATTCCAAAACGCCCCAAAACATGAGTTCTGGGTCCAATGGACTCGATCAGATGCGTTCGTCGCGAAAAATTCCGACGCAACTACGTTTAGCGAACTTGTTCGTTAATGGCACCAGTTCGGCAAGTTTTGCATCGACTTTGGTGAAGTAACGAAACAGTACGAAAGGCCCCTAAACATAAGTTTTGGGCCCAATGGAGTGGATCGGGAGCGTTCGTTGCGAAGAATTCCGATGCAACTTCTTTTAGCGAAATTGTGCTTTAATGGCTCCAGTACGGCCAGTTCTGCATCGACTTTGGTGCAGTAACAAAACGGTCCAAAACGCACCAAAACATGAGTTTTGGGTCCAATAGATTTGATCGGGTGCGTTCGTTGCGAAAAATTCCGATGCAACTTAGTATAGCGAACTTGTGCGTTAATGGCACCAGTTCGGCCAGTTTTCCACAACTTTCGTGTAGTAACGAATTATTGCAAAACGCCGCAAAACATGAGTTTTGGGTCCAACTGACTCGATCGGATGCATTCGTCGAGAAAAATTCCGACGCAACCTTGTTTAGCGAACTTGTGCGTTAGTGGCACCAGTTCGGCTAGTTTTGGATCGACTTTGGTGCAAAAACAAAACGGTCTGAAACGCACCAAAACATGAGTTTCCGGTACAATGGAGTGGATCGGGTGCGTTCGTTGCGAAAAATTCTTATGCAACTTCGTTTAGCAAACTTGTGCGTTAATGGCGGCAGCTCAGCCAGTTCTACATCGAATTTCATGCAGTAACGAAACGGTCCGAAACGCCCCAAAACATGAGTTTTGGGTCCAATAGATTTGATCGGGTGCGTTCGTTGCGAAAAATTCCAATGCAACTTAGTATAGCGAACTTGTGCGTTAATGGCGCCAGTTCGGCCAGTTTTGCATCAACTTTCGTGTAGTAACGAAATATTCCAAAACGCCCCAAAATATGAGTTTTGGGTCCAATGGACTCGATCGGATGCGTTCGTCGCGAAAAATTCCGACGCAACTACGTTTAGCGAACTTGTTCGTTAATGGCACCAGTTCGACAAGTTTTGCATCGACTTTGGTGAAGTAGCAAAACAGTACGAAATGCCCCAAAACATAAGTTTCGGGCCCAATGGAGTGGATCGGGAGCGTTCGTTGCGAAGAATTCTGATGCAACTTCTTTTAGCGAACTTGTGCTTTAATGGCTCCAGTTCGGCCAGTTCTGCATCGACTTTGGTGCAGTAACAAAACGGTCCGAAACGCACCAAAACTTGAGTTTTGGGTCCAATAGATTTGATCAGGTGCGTTCGTCACGAAAAATTCCGATGCAACTTAGTATAGCGAACTTGTGCGTTAATGGCACCAGTTCGGCCAGTTTTCCACAACTTTCATGTAGTAACGAAATATTGCAAAACGCCGCAAAACATGAGTTTTGGGTCCAATTGACTCGATCGGATGCGTTCATCGAGAAAAATTCTGACGCAACTTCGTTTAGCGAACTTGTGCGTTAATGGCACCAGTTCGGCCAGTTTAGCATCGGCTTTTGTGCAGTAATGAAATAGTACGAAACGCCCCAAAATATAAGTTTTGGGCCCAATGGTATGGATCAGGTGCGTTCGTTGCGAAAAATTCTTACGCAACTTCATTTAGTGAACTTGTGCGTTAATGGCAGCAGTTCGGCTAGTTTTGCATCAACATTCATGCAGTAACAAAATGGTCCGAAACGCCCCAAAATATGAATTTTGGGTCTAATGGAGTGGATCGGGAGCGTTCGTTGCGAAGAATTCCGAAGCAAGTTCGTTTAGCAAACTTGTGCTTTAATGGCTCTAGTTCGGCCAGTTTTGTATCGACTTTGGTGCAGTAACAAAACGGTCCGAAACGCTCCAAAACATGAGTTTTCGGTCCAATGCAGTGGATCGGGGGCGTTCGTTGCGAAAAATTCTTATGCAACTTCGTTTAGCAAACTTGTGCGTTAATGGCGGCAGCTCAGCCAGTTCTACATCGAATTTCATGCAGTAACGAAACGGTCCGAAACGCCCCAAAACATGAGTTTTGGGTCCAATAGATTTGATCGGGTGCGTTCGTTGCGAAAAATTCCGATGCAACTTAGTATAGCGAACTTGTGCGTTAATGGCGCCAGTTCGGCCAGTTTTGCATCAACTTTCGTGTAGTAACGAAATATTCCAAAACGCCCCAAAATATGAGTTTTGGGTCCAATGGACTCGATCGGATGCGTTCGTCGCGAAAAATTCCGACGCAACTACGTTTAGCGAACTTGTTCGTTAATGGCACCAGTTCGACAAGTTTTGCATCGACTTTGGTGAAGTAGCAAAACAGTACGAAATGCCCCAAAACATAAGTTTCGGGCCCAATGGAGTGGATCGGGAGCGTTCGTTGCGAAGAATTCTGATGCAACTTCTTTTAGCGAACTTGTGCTTTAATGGCTCCAGTTCGGCCAGTTCTGCATCGACTTTGGTGCAGTAACAAAACGGTCCGAAACGCACCAAAACTTGAGTTTTGGGTCCAATAGATTTGATCAGGTGCGTTCGTCACGAAAAATTCCGATGCAACTTAGTATAGCGAACTTGTGCGTTAATGGCACCAGTTCGGCCAGTTTTCCACAACTTTCATGTAGTAACGAAATATTGCAAAACGCCGCAAAACATGAGTTTTGGGTCCAATTGACTCGATCGGATGCGTTCATCGAGAAAAATTCTGACGCAACTTCGTTTAGCGAACTTGTGCGTTAATGGCACCAGTTCGGCCAGTTTAGCATCGGCTTTTGTGCAGTAATGAAATAGTACGAAACGCCCCAAAATATAAGTTTTGGGCCCAATGGTATGGATCAGGTGCGTTCGTTGCGAAAAATTCTTACGCAACTTCATTTAGTGAACTTGTGCGTTAATGGCAGCAGTTCGGCTAGTTTTGCATCAACATTCATGCAGTAACAAAATGGTCCGAAACGCCCCAAAATATGAGTTTTGGGTCTAATGGAGTGGATCGGGAGCGTTCGTTGCGAAGAATTCCGAAGCAAGTTCGTTTAGCAAACTTGTGCTTTAATGGCTCTAGTTCGGCCAGTTTTGTATCGACTTTGGTGCAGTAACAAAACGGTCCGAAACGCTCCAAAACATGAGTTTTCGGTCCAATGCAGTGGATCGGGTGCGTTCGTTGCGAAAAATTCCGATGCAACTTAGTATAGCAAACTTGTGCGTTAATGGCACCTGTTCGGCCAGTTTTGCATCAACTTTCGTGTAGTAACGAAATATTCCAAAACGACCCAAAATATGAGTTTTGGGTCCAATGGACTTGATCAGATGCGTTCGTCGCGAAAAATTCCGACGTAACTTCGTTTAGTGAACTTGTGCGTTAATGGCACCACTTCGGCCAGTTTTGCAACGACTTTCGTGCAGTATCGAAACAGTCCGGAACACCCCAAAACATAAGTTTTGGGTCCAATGGAGCGGATCGGGTGCGTTCGCTGCGAAAAATTCTTACGCAACTTCGTTTAGCAAACTTGTGAGTTAATGGCAGCAGTTCGTCCAGTTCTGCATCAAATTTCATGCAGTAAAGAAACGGTCCGGAACACCCCAAAACATGAGTTTTGTGTCCAATGGAGTGGATCGGGTGCATTCGTTGTGAAAAATTCCCACGCGACTTCAATTAGTGAACTTGTGCGTTAATGGCACTAGTTCGGCCAGTTTTGCATCGACTTTCGTGCAGTAACAAAACGGTCTGAAGCGCCCCAAAACATGAGTATTGGATCCACTGGAGTGGATCGGGTACGTTCGTTGCGAAAATTTACGACGCAACTTCGTTGAGCGAACTTGTGCAGTAATGGCACCATTTCAACCAGTTTTGCATAGACCTTCGTGCAGTAACGAAACGGTCCGAAACGCCCCAAAAAATGAGTTTTGGGTCAAGTAGATTTGATTGGGTGGGTTAGTTGCAAAAAATTCGAATGCAACTTAGTATAGCGAACTTGTGCGTTAATGGCACCAGTTCGGCCAGTTTTGCATCAACTTTCGTATGGTAACGAAATATTCCAAAACGCCCCAAAACATGAGTTTTGGGTCCAACAGACTCGATCGGATGCGTTCGTCGTGAAAAATTCCGACGTAACTTCGTTTAGTGAACTTGTGCGTTAATGGCACCACTTCGGCCAGTTTTGCAACGACTTTCGTGCAGTATCGAATCAGTCCGAAACACCCCAAAACAAAAGTTTTGGGTCCAATGGAGTGGATCGGGTGCGTTCGCTGCAAAAAATTCTTACGCAACTTCGTTTAGCAAACTTGTGAGTTAATGGCAGCAGTTCGTCCAGTTCTGCATCGAATTTCATGCAGTAACAAAATGGTCCGAAACGCCCCAAAACATGAGTTTCGGGTCCAATGGAGCGGATCGGGTGCGTTCGTTGCGAAAAATTCTGATGCAACTTCATTTAGCAAACTTGTGCGTTAATGGCAGCAGTTCGGCTAGTTTTGCGTCGAATTTCATGTAGTAAGGAAACGGATCGAAACGCTCCAAAACATGAGTTTTGGGTCCACTAGAGCGGATCAGGTGCGTTCGTTGCGAAAAATTTTGACGCAACTTCGTTTAGCGAACTTGCGCGATAATGATACCTGTTTGGCTAGTTTTGCATTGACTTTCGTGCAGTAACCAAATGGTCCGAAACACCCCAAAACATGAGTTTTGGGTCAAATGGAGTGAATCAGGTGCTTTCGTTGCGAAAAATTCCGATGCAATTTCGTTTAGCGAACTTGTGCTTTAATGGCTCCAGTTCGGACAGTTTTGCATCCACTTTCGTGCAGTAACGAAACGGTCCGAAACGCCCCAAAACATGAGTTTTGGGTCAAATGGAGTGAATCGGGTGCTTTCCTTCCGAAATATTCCGATGCAATTTCGTTTAGCGAACTTGTGCTTTAATGGCTCCAGTTCGGACAGTTTTGCATCCACTTTTGTGCAGTAACAAAACAGTCCGTAACGCTCCAAAACATGAGTTTTGGGTCTAATGGAGTTAATCGGGTGCGTTCGTTGCGAAAAATTCTGATGCAACTTAGTATAGCGACTTGTGCGTTGATGGCACCAGTTCGGCCAATTTTGCATCAACTTTCGTGTAGTAACAAAATGTTCCAAAACGCCCCAAACATGAGTTTTGGGTCCACTGCACTCGATCGGATGGGTTCGTCGCGAAAATTTCCGACGCAACTTCCTTGAGCGAACTTGTGCAGTAATGGCACCAGTTCGGCTAGTTTTGCATTGACTTTCCTGCAGTAACGAAACGGTCCAAAACGCCCCAAAACATGAGTTTTGGGGCCAATGTAGTGGATCTGGTGCGTTCGTTGCGAAAAATTCCGATGCAGCTTCATCTAGCGAACTTATGCGATAATGAGACCTGTTCGGCCAGTTTTGCATTGACTTTCGTGTAGTAACGAAATGGTCCGAAATGCCCCAAAACATGAGTTTTGGGTCGAATGGATTGGATCGGCTGCGTCGTTGTGAAAAATTCCCACGCGACTTCAATTAGTGAACTTGTGCGTTAATGGCACTAGTTCGGCCAGTTTTGTATCGACTTTTGTGCAGTAATGGCACCATTTCGACCAGTTTTGCATAGACCTTCGTACAGTAACGAAACGGTCCGAAACGCCCCAAAACATGAGTTTTGGGTCAAATAGATTTGATTGGGTTGGTTCGTTGCGAAAAATTGCAATGCAACTTAGTATAGCGAACTTGTGCGTTAATGGCACCAGTTCGGCCAGTTTTGCATCAACTTTCGTGTGGTAACGAAATATTCCAAAACGCCCCAAAACATGAGTTTTGGGTCCAACAGACTCGATCGAATGCAATCGTCGCGAAAAATTCCGACGCAACATCGTTTAGTGAACTTGTGCGTTAATGGCACCACTTCGGCGAGTTTTGCAATGACTTTCGTGCAGTATCGAAACAGTCCGAAACACCCCAAAACATAAGTTTCGGGTCCAATGGAGCGGATCGGGTGCGTTCGCTGCGAAAAATTCTTACGCAACTTCGTTTAGCAAACTTGTGCGTTAATGGCAGCAGTTCGACCAGTTCTGCATCGAATTTCATGCAGTAACGAAACGGTCCGAAACGGCCCAAAACAAGAGTTTTGTGTCCAATGGAGTGGATCAGGTGCGTTCGTTGCAAAAATTTCCGACGCAACTTCGTTTAGTGAACTTGTGCGTTACTGGCACTAGCTTGGCCAGTTTTGCATCGACTTTCGTGCAGTAACAAAACTGTCCGAACCGCCCCAAAACATGAGTTTTGGGTCCAATGGACTGGATCGGGTGTGTTCGCTGCGAAATATTCCGGTGCAACTTCCTTCAGCGAACTTGTGCAGTAATGGCACCAGTTCGGCAAGTTTTGCATCGACCTTCGTGCAGTAACGAAACGGTTCGAAACGCCCGAAAACATAAGTTTTGTTCCCAATGGAGTGGATCCGGTGGGTTCGTTGCGAAAAATTCCGACGTAACTTCGTTCAGTGAACTTGTTCGTTAATGGCACTAGTTCGGCCAGTTTTGCATCGACTTTCGTGTAGTAACGAAATGGTCTGAAATGCCCCAAAACATTAGTTTTGGGTCCAATGGAGTGGATCGGGAGCGTTCGTTGCCTAAAATTCCGATGCAACTTCATTTAGCGAACTTGTGCTTTAATGGCACCAAGTCGGCAAGTTTTGCATTGACTTTGGTGCAGTAACAAAACTATCCGAAAAGCTCCAAAATATGAGTTTCCGGTACAATGGAGTGGATCGGGTGCGTTCGTTGCAAAAAGTTCCGAAGCAACTTAGTATAGGGAACTAGTGCGTTGATGGCACCAGTTCGGCCAGTTTTGCATCAACTTTCGTGTAGTAACGAAATATTCCAAAACGCCCCAAAACATGAGTTTTGGGTCCAATGGACTCGATCGGAAGCGTTCGTCGCGAAAAATTCCGACGCAACTTCGTTTAGCGAACTTGTGCGTTAATGGCACCAGTTCGGCCAGTTTTGCATCAACTTTCGTGCAGTATCGAAACGGTCCGAAACACCCCAAAACATGAGTTCCGGGTCCAATGGAGCGGATCGGGTGCGTTCATTGCGAAAAATTATTTTGCAACTTCGTTTAGCAAACTTGTGCGTTAATGGCAGCAATTCGGCCAGTTCTGCATCAAATTTCATGCAATAAAGAAACTGTCCGAAACACCCCAAAACATGAGTTTTGTGTCCAATGGAGTGGATCAGGTGCATTCGTTTCAAAAAATTCCAACGCAACTTCGTTTAGTGAACTTGTGCGTTAGTGGCACTAGCTCGGCCAGTTTTGCATCGACTTTCGTGCAGTAACAAAATGTTCCAAAACGCCCCAAAACATGAGTTTTGGGTTCACTGGACTCGATCGGATATGTTCGTCGTGATAAATTCCCACGCAACTTCGTTTGTTAAACTTGAGCGTTAATGGCACCAGTTCGGCCAGTTTTGCATCGACTTTCGTGTAGTATCGAAACGGTCCGAAACACCCCAAAACATGAGTTTCGGGTCCAATGGAGCCGATCGGGTGCGTTCGTTGCGAAAATTCTTACGCAACTTCGTTTAGCACACTTGTGCATTAATGGCAGCAGTTCGGCCAGTTCTGCATCGAATTTCATGCAGTAACGAAACGGTCCGAAACGCCCCAAAACATTAGTTTTGGGTCCAATAGATTTAATCGGGTGCGTTCGTTGCGAAAAATTCTGATGCAACTTAGTATAGCGAACTTGTGCGTTAATGCCACCAGTTCAGCAAGTTTTGCATCAAATTCGTGTACTAACGAAATATTCCAAAACGCCCAAAACATGAGTTTTGGGTCCACTGGACTCGATCGGATGCGTTAGTCGCGAAAAATTCCGACGCAACTTCATTTAGCGAACTTGTGCATTAATGGCATCAGTTCGGCCAGTTTTGAATTGACTTTCTTGCAGTATCGAAACGGTCCGAAACACCCCAAAACATGAGGTTTGGGTCCAATGGACTGGATCGGGTGTGTTCGCTGCGAAATATTCCGATGCAACTTCCTTCAGCGAACTTCTGCAGTAATGGCACCAGTTCGGCAAGTTTTGGATCGACCTTCGTGCAGTATCGAAATGGTCTGAAACACCCCAAAACATGAGTTTCGGGTCCAATGGAGCGGATCGGGTGCGTTCCTTGCGAAAAATTCTTACGCAACTTCGTTTAGCAAACTTGTGCGTTAATGGCAGCAGCTCGGCCAGTTCTACATCGAATTTCATGCAGTAACGAAACGGTCCAAAACGCCCCAAAACATGAGTTTTGGGTCCAATAGATTTGATCGGGTGCGTTCGTTGCGAAAAATTCCCATGCAACGTAGTATAGCGAACTTGTGCGTTAATGGCACCAGTTCGGCAAGTTTTGCATCAACTTCGTGTAGTAACAAAATATTCCAAAACGCCCCAAAACATGAGTTTTGGGTCCAATGGACTCGATCGGATGCGTTCGTCGCAAAAAAATTCCGACGCAACTTCGTTTAGCGAACTTGTGCGTTAATGGCACCAGTTCGGCCAGTTTTGCATCGACTTTCTTGCAGTATCGAAACGGTTCGAAACACCCCAAAACATGAGTTTCGGGTCCAATGGAGCGGATCGGGTGGGTTTGTTGCGAAAAATTCTTAAGCAACTTCGTTTAGCGAACTTGTGCTTTAATGGCTCTAGTTCGGCTAGTTTTGCATCGACTTTGGTGCAGTAACAAAACGGTCCGAAACGCTCCAAAACATGAGTTTTCGGTCCAATGGAGTGGATCGGGTGCGTTCGTTGCGAAAAATTCCGATGCAACTTATATAGCGAACTTGTGCGTTGATGGCGCCAGTTCGGCCAGTTTTGCATCAACTTTCGTGTAGTAACGAAATATTCCAAAACGCCCCAAAACATGAGTTTTGGGTCCAATAGACTCGATCAGATGCGTTCGTCGCGAAACATTCCCACGCAACTACGTTTAGCGAACTTGTTCGTTAATGACACCAGTTCGGCAAGTTTTGCATCGACTTTGATGAAGTAACGAAACGGTACGAAAGGCCCCAAAACATAAGTTTTGGGCCCAATGGAGTTGATCAGGAGTGTTCGTTGCGAAGAATTCTGATGCAACTTCTTTTAGCGAACCGGTGCTTTAATGGCTCCAGTTCGGCCCAGTTTTGCATCGACTTTGGTGCAGTAACAAAACGGTCCGAAACGCACCAAAACATGAGTTTTGGGTCCAATAGATTTAGTCGGGTGCGTTCGTAGCGAAAAATTCCGATGCAACTAGGTATAGCGAACTTGTGCGTTAATGGCACCAGTTCGGCCAGTTTTCCACTACTTTCGTGTAGTAACGAAATATTGCAAAACGCCGCAAAACATGAGTTTTGGGTCCAACTGACTCGATCGGATGCATTCATCGAGAAAAATTCCAACGCAACTTCGTTTAGCGAACTTGTGCGTTAATGGCACCAGTTCGGCTAGTTTTGCATCGACTTTGGTGCAGTAATAAAACGGTCCGAAACGCTCCAAAACATGAGTTTCCGGTACAATGGAGTGGATCGGGTGCGTTCGTTGCGAAAAATTCTTATGCAACTTCGTTTAGCAAACTTGTGCGTAAATGGCAGCAGCTCAGCCAGTTCTGCATCGAATTTCATGCAGTAACGAAACGGTCTGAAACGCCCCAAAACATGAGTTTTGGGTCCAATAGATTTGATCGGGTGCGTTTGTTGCGAAAAATTCCGATGCAACTTAGTATAGCGAACTTGTGCGTTAATGGCGCCAGTTCAGCCAGTTTTGCATCAACTTTCGTGTAGTAACGAAAAATTCCAAAACGCCCCAAAATATGAGTTTTGGGTCCAATGGACTCGATCGGATGCGTTCATCGCGGAAAATTCCGACGCAACTACGTTTAGTGAACTTGTTCGTTAATGGCACCAGTTCGGCAAGTTTTGCATCAACTTTGGTGAAGTAACAAAACGGTCTTAAACACACCAAAACATGAGTTTCGGGTCAAATGCAGCGGATCGGGTGCGTTCATTGCGAAAAATTCTTATGCAACTTCGTTTAGCAAACTTGTGCGTTAATGGCAGCAATTCGGCCAGTTCTGCATCAAATTTCATGCAGTACAGAAACGGTCCGAAACACCCCAAAACATGAGTTTTGTATCCAATGGAGTGGATCGGGTGCATTCGTTTCGAAAAATTCCGACGAAACTTCGTTTAGTGAACTTGTGCGTTAGTGGCATTAGTTCGGCCAGTTTTGCATCGACTTTCGTGCAGTAACAAAATGTTCCAAAACGCCCCAAAACATGAGTTTTGGGTTCAGTGGACTCGATCAGATATGTTCGTCGTGAAAAATTCCCACGCAACTTTGTTTGGCTAACTTGAGCGTTAATGGCACCAGTTCGGCCAGTTTTGCATCGACTTTCGTGTAGTATTGAAACGGTCCGAAACACCCCAAAACATGAGTCTCGGGTCCAATGGAGCGGATCGGGTGCGTTCGTTACGAAAAATTCTTACGCAACTTCGTTTAGCAAACTTGTGCATTAATGGCAGGAGTTCGGCCAGTTCTGCATCGAATTTCATGCAGTAACGAAACGGTCCGAAACACCCCGAAACATGAGTTTTGGGTCCAATAGATTTGATCAGGTGCGTTCGTTCTGAAAAATTCCGATGCAACTTAGTATAGCGAACTTGTGCGTAAATGGCACAAGTTCGGCCAGTTTTGCATCAACTTCGTGTAGTAACGAAATATTTCAAAACGCCCCAAAACATGAGTTTTAGGTCTAATGGACTCGATCGGATGCGTTCGTCGCGAAAATTTCTTACGCAACTTCGTTTAGCGAACTTGTGCGTTAATGGCACCAGTTCGGCTAGTTTTGCATCGACTTTCTTGCAGTATCGAAACGGTCCGAAACACCCCAAAACATGAGTTTTGGGTCCAATGAAGCGGATCGGGTGCGTTCGTTGCGAAAAATTCCTACGCAACTTCATTTAGCAAACTTGTGCGTTAATGGCAGCAGTTCGGCCAGTTTTGCATCGACTTTCATGCACTAACGAAATGATCCGAAACGCCCCAAAAGAAGAGTTTTGGGTCCAATGGAGTGGATCGGGTGTGTTCGCTGCAAAAATTTTCGACGCAACTTTCTTGAGCGAACTTGTGCAGTAATGGCACCAATTCAGCCAGTTTTGCATCGACTTTCGTGCAGTAACGAAATGGTCCGAAACGCCCCAAAACATGAGTTTTGGGTCCAATGGAGTGGATCGGGAGTGTTCGTTGCGAAAAATTCCGATGCAACTTCGTTTAGCGAACTTGTGCTTTAAAGGCACCAGTTCGGCCAGTTTTGCATCGACCTTCGTGCAGTAACGAAACGGTACGAAACACACCAAAACATAAGTTTTGGGCCTAATGGAGTGGATCGGGTGCGTTCGTTGCGAAAAATTCTGACGTAACTTCGTTTAGTGAACTTGTTCGTTAATGGCACTAGTTCGGCCAATTTTGCATCGACTTCCGTGCAGTAACGAAATGGTCCGAAACGCCCCAAAACATGAGTTTTGGGTCCAATGGAGTGGATCGGGTGCGTTCATTGCGAAAAGTTCCAATGCAACTTAGTATAGCGAACTTGTGCGTTAATGGCACTAGTTCGGCAAGTTTTGCATCGACTTTCGTGCAGTAACGAAATAGTACGAAACGCCCCAAAATATAAGTTTTGGGCCCAATGGTGTGGATCGGGTGCTTTCGTTGCGAAAAATTCTTACGTAACTTCATTTAGCGAACTTGTGCTTTAATGGCTCCAGTTCTGACAGTTTTGCATCCACTTTCGTGCAGTAACAAAACGGCCCGAAACGCTCCAAAACATGAGTTTTGGGTCCAATGGAGTTGATTGGGTGCGTTCGTTGCGAAAAATTCTTTTGCAACTTAGTATAGCGACTTGTGCGTTGATGGCACCAGTTCGGCCAGTTTTGCATCAACTTTCGTGTAGTAACGAAATGTTCCAAAACGCCCAAAAACATGAGTTTTGGGTCCACTGGACTCGATTGGATGGGTTCGTCGCGAAAAATTCTGACGCAACTTCGTTTAGCGAACTTGTGCGTTAATGGCACCAGTTCAGCCAATTTTGCATCGACTTTCGTGCAGTATCGAAATGGTCCGAAACACCCCAAAACATGAGTTTCGGGTCCAATGGAGCGAATCGGGTGCGTTCGTTGCGAAAAATTCTTACGCAACTTCGTTTAGCAAACTTGTGCGTTAATGGCAGCAGTTCGTCCAGTTCTGCATCGAATTTCATGCAGGAATGAAACGGTCCGAAATGCCCCAAAACATGAGTTTTTGGGTCCAATGGAGTTGATCGGGTGCGTTCGTCGCGAAAAATTCTGATGCAACTTAGTATAGCGACTTGTGCGTTGATGGCACCAGTTCGGTCAGTTTTGCATCAACTTTCGTGTAGTAACGAAATGTTCCAAAACGCCCCAAAACATGAGTTTTGGGTCCACTGGACTCAATCGGATGGGTTCGTCGCGAAAAATTCCGACGCAACTTCTTTGAGCGAACTTGTGCAGTAATTGCAGCAGTTCGGCTAGTTTTGCATTGACTTTCCTGCAGTAATGAAACGGTCCGAATGTTTTGGGGCCAATGTAGTGGATCGGGTGCGTTTGTTGCGAAAAATTCCAACGCAACTTCGTTTAGCGAACTTGTGAGATAATGACATCTGTTAAGCCAGTTTTGCATCGACTTTCGTGTAGTAACGAAATGGTCCAAAATGCCCCAAAACATGAGTTGTGGTCGAATGGATTGGATCGGGTGCGTTCGTTGTGAAAAATTCCCACGCGACTTCAATTAGTGAACTTGTGCGTTAATGGCACTTGTTCGGTCAGTTTTGCATCGACTTTCGTGCAGTAACGAAACGGTCCGAAGCGCCCCAAAACATGAGTCTTGGATCCAATGGAGTGGATCGGGTGCGTTCGTTGCGAAAATTTCCGGCGCAACTTCGTTGAGCGAACTTGTGCAGTAATGGCACCATTTCAGCCAGTTTTGCATAGACCTTTGTGCAGTAATGAAACGGTCCGAAACGCCCCAAAACATGAGTTTTGGGTCAAATAGATTTGATTGGGTGGGTTCGTTGCAAAAAATTCCAATGCAACTTAGTATAGCGAACTTATGCATTAATGGCACCAGTTCGGCCAGTTTTGCATCAACTTTCGTGTGGTAACGAAATATTCCAAAACACCCCAAAACATGAGTTTTGGGTCCAACGGACTCGATCGGATGCGTTTGTCGCGAAAAATTCCGACGTAACTTCGTTTAGTGAACTTGTGCGTTAATGGCACCACTTCGGCCTGTTTTGCAATGACTTTCGTGCAGTATCGAAACAGTCCGAAACACCCCAAAACATAAGTTTTGGGTCCAATGGAGCGGATCGGGTGCGTTCCCTGCGAAAAATTCTTACGCAACTTCGTTTAGCAAACTTGTGTGTCAATGGCAGCAGTTCGTCCAGTTCTGCATCGAATTTCATGCAGTAACGAAACGGTCCGGAACGCCCCAAAACATGAGTTTCGGGTCCAATGGAGCGGATCGGGTGCGTTCGTTGCGAAAAATTCCGATGCAACTTCATTTAGAAAACTTGTGCGTTAATGGCAGCAGTTCGGCCAGTTTTGCATCGAATTTCATGTAGTAAGGAAACGGACCGAAACGCTCCAAAACATGAGTTTTGGGTCCACTAGAGCGGATCGGGTGCGTTCGTTGCGAAAACTTTTGACGCAACTTCGTTTAGCGAACTTGTGCGATCATGATACCTGTTTGGCTAGTTTTGCATTGACTTTCGTGCAGTAACCAAATGGTCCGAAACACCCCAAAACATGAGTTTTGGGTCAAATAGAGTGAATCAGATGCTTTCGTTGCGAAAGAATTCCGATGCAATTTCGTTTAGCGAACTTGTGCTTTAACGGCTCCAGTTCGGATAGTTTTGCATCCACTTTCGTGCAGTAACGAAACGGTCCGAAACGCCCCAAAACATGAGTGTTGGGTCAAATGGAGTGAATCGGGTGCTTTCGTAGCGAAAAATTCCGATGCAATTTCGTTTAGCGAACTTGTGCTTTAATGGCTCCAGTTCGGACAGTTTTGCATCCACTTTTGTGCAGTAACAAAACAGTCCGAAACACTCCAAAACATGTGTTTTGGGTCCAATGGAGTTGATCGGGTGCGTTCGTTGGGAAAAATTCTGATGCAACTTAGTATAGCGACTTGTGCGTTGATGGCACCAGTTCGGCCAGTTTTGCATCAACTTTCGTGTAGTAACGAAATGTTCCAAAACGCCCCAAACATGAGTTTTGGGTCCACTGGACTTGATCGGATGGGTTCGTCGTGAAAAATTCTTACGCAACCTCGTTTAGCAAACTTGTGCGTTAATGGCAGCAGTTCGTCCAGTTCTGCATCGAATTTCCTGCAGTAACGAAACGGTCTGAAACGCCCCAAAACATGAGTTTTGGGTCTAATGGAGTGGATCGGGTGTGTTTGCTGCAAAAATTTCCGACGCAACTTCCTTGAGCGAACTTGTACAGTAATGGCACCAGTTCGCCTAGTTTTGCATTGACTTTCATGCAGTAACGAAACTGTCTGAAACGCCCCAAAACATGAGTTTTGGGGCCAATGTAGTGGATCTGGTGCGTTCGTTGTGAAAAATTCGCACGCGACTTCAATTAGTGAACTTGTGCGTTAATGGCAATAGCTCGGCCAGTTTTGTATCGACTTTCGTGCAGTAACGAAACGGTCCGAAGCGCAACTTCGTTGAGCGAACTTGTGCAGTAATGGCACCATTTCGACCAGTTTTGCATAGACCTTCGTGCAGTTACGAAACGGTCCGAAACGCCCAAAAACATGAGTTTTGGGTCAAATAGATTTGATTGGGTTGGTTCGTTGCGAAAAATTCCAATGCAACTTAGTATAGAGAACTTGAGCGTTAATGGCACCAGTTCGGCCAGTTTTGCATCAACTTTCGTGTGGTAATGAAATATTCCAAAACGCCCCAAAACATGAGTTTTTGGTCCAACGGACTCGATCGGATGCGTTCGTCGCGAAAAATTCCGACGCAACTTCGTTTAGTGAACTTGTGCGTTAATGACACCACTTCGGCCAGTTTTGCAACGACTTTCGTGCAGTATCGAAGCAGTCCGAAACACCCCAAAACATAAGTTTCGGGTCCAATGGAGCGGATCGGGTGCCTTCTCTGCGAAAAATTCTTACGGAACTTCCTTTAGCAAACTTGTGCGTTAATGGCAGCAGTTCGGCCAGTTCTGCATCGAATTTCATGCAGTAACGAAACGGTCCGAAACGCCCCAAAACAAGAGTTTTGTGTCTAATGGAGTGGATCAGGTGCGTTCGTTGCGAAAAATTCCGACGCAACTTCGTTTAGTGAACTTGTGCGTTACTGGCACTAGCTCGGCCAGTTTTGCATCGACTTTCGTGCAGTAACAAAACTGTCCGAGACGCCCCAAAACATGAGTTTTGGGTCCAATGGAGTGGATCGGGTGTGTTCGCTGCGAAATATTCCGATGCAACTTCCTTCAGCGAACTTGTGCAGTAATGGCACCAGTTCGGCAAGTTTTGCATCGACCTTCGTGCAGTAACGAAACGGTACGAAACGCCCCAAAACATAAGTTTTGGGCCCAATGGAGTGGATCGGGTGGGTTCGTTGCGAAAATTCTGACGTAACTTCGTTTAGTGAACTTGTTTGTTAATGGCACTAGTTTCGGCCAGTTTTGCATCGACTTTCGTGCAATAACGAAATGGTCTGAAATGCCCCAAAACATGAGATTTTGGGTCCAATGGAGTGGATCGGGAGCGTTGGTTGCCAAAAATTCCGATGCAACATCATTTAGCGAACTTGTGCTTTAATGGAACCAGTTCGACAAGTTTTGCATCGACTTTGGTGCAGTAACAAAACGGTCCGAAACGCTCCAAAACATGAGTTTCCGGTACAATGGAGTGGATCGGGTGCGTTCGTTGCGAAACATTCCGAAGCAACTTAGTATAGGGAACTTGTGCGTTGATGGCACCAGTTCGGCCAGTTTTGCATCAACTTTCGTGTAGTAACGAAATATTCCAAAACGCCCCAAAACATGAGTTTTGGATCGAACGGACTCGATCGGATGCGTTCGTCGCGAAATTCCGACGCAACTTCGTTTAGCGAACTTGTGCGTTAATGGCACCAGTTCGGCCAGTTTTGCATCTACTTTCGTGCAGTATCGAAACGTTCCGAAACACCCCAAAACATGAGTTTCGGGTCCAATGGAGTGGATCGGGTGCATTCGTTGCGAAAAATTCTGATGAAACTTCATTTAGCAAACTTGTGCGTTAATGGCAGCAGTTCGGCCAGTTTTGCATTGACTTTCGTGCAGTAACCAAATGGTCCGAAACGCCCCAAAACATGAGTTTTCGGTCAAATGGAGTGAATCGGGTGCTTTCGTTGCGAAAAATTCCGATGCCATTTAGTTTAGCGAACTTGTGATTTAATGGCTCCAGTTCGGACAGTTTTGCATCCACTTTCGTGCAGTAACAAAACGGTCCGAAACGCTCCAAAACATGAGTTTTGGGTCCAGTGGAGTTGATCGGGTGCGTTCGTTGCGAAAAATTCTGATGCAACTTAGTATAGCGACTTGTGCGTTGATGGCATCAGTTCGGCCAGTTTTTGCATCAACTTTCGTGTGGTAACGAAATGTTCCAAAACGCCCCAAAACATGAGTTTTGGGTCCACTAGACTCGATCGGATGGGTTCGTCGCGAAAAATTCTGACGCAACTTCGTTTACTCAACATGTGCGTTAATGGCACCAGTCCGGCCAATTTTGCATCGACTTTCGTGCAGTATCGAAACGGTCCGAAACACCCCAAAACATGAGTTTCGGGTGCAATGGAGCTAATCGGGTGCGTTCGTTGCGAAAAATTCTTACGCAACTTCGTTTAGCAAACTTTTGCGTTAATGGCAGCAGTTCGTCCAGTTCTACATCGAATTTCATGCAGTAACGAAACGGTCCGAAACACCCCAAAACATGAGTTTCGGGTCCAATAGAGCGGATCGGGTGCGTTCGTTGCGAAAAATTCTGATGCAACTTCATTTAGCAAACTTGTGCGTTAATGGCAGCAGTTCGGCCAGTTTTGCGTCGAATTTCATGTAGTAAGGAAATGGACCGAAACACTCCAAAACATGAGTTTTGGGTCCACTGGAGCGGATCGGGTGCGTTCATTGGGAAAAATTTTGACGCAACTTCATTTAGCGAACTTTTGCGATAATGATACCTGTTTGGCTAGTTTTGCATTGACTTTCGTGCAATAACCAAATGGTCCGAAACACCCCAAAACATGAGTTTTGGGTCAAATGGAGTGAATCAGGTGCTTTCTTTGCGAAAAATTCCGATGCAATTTCGTTTAGCGAACTTGTGCTTTAATGGCTCCAGTTCGGACAGTTTTGCATCCACTTTCGTGCAGTAATGAAACGGTCCGAAACGCCCCAAAACATGAGTTTTGGGTCAAATGGAGTTGATCGGGTGCGTTCGTTGCGAAAAATTCCGAAGCAACTTAGTATAGGGAACTTGTGCGTTGATGGCACTAGTTCGGCCAGTTTTGCATCAACTTTCGTGTAGTAACGAAATGTTCCAAAACGCCCCAAAACATGAGTTTTGGGTCCACGGGACTCAATCGGATGGGTTCGTCGCGAAAAATTCCGACGCAACTTCGTTTAGCGAACATATGCGTTAATGGCACCAGTCCGGCTTTTTTTGCATCGACTTTCGTGCAGTATCGAAACGGTCCGAAATACCCCAAAACATGAGTTTCGGGTCAAATGGAGCGAATCGGGTGCGTTCGTTGCGAAAAATTCTTACGCAACTTCGTTTAGCAAACTTGTGCGTTAATGGCAGCAGTTCGTCCAGTTCTGCATCGAATTTCATGCAGTAACGAAATTGTCCGAAACGCCCCAAAATATGAGTTTTGGGTCCAATATAGTGGATCGTGTGTGTTCGCTGCGAAAATTTCTGACGCAACTTCCTTGAGCGAACTTGTGCAGTAATGGCACCAGTTCGGCTAGTTCTGCATTGACTTTCCTGCAGTAACGAAACGGTTCGAAACGCCCCAAAACATGAGTTTTGCGGCCAATGTAGTGGATCTGGTGCGTTCGTTGCGAAAAATTCCGACGCAACTTCGTTTAGCGAACTTAGTCGATAATGACACCTGTTCAGCCAGTATTGCATCGACTTTCGTGCAGTAACAAAACTGTCCGAAACGCCCCAAAACATGAGTTTTGGGTCGAATGGATTGGATCGGGTGCGTTCGTTGTGAAAAATTCATACGCGACTTCTATTAGTGAACTTGTTCGTTAATGGCACTAGTTCGGCCAGTTTTGTATCGACTTTCGTGCAGTAACGAAACGGTCCGAAGCGCCCCAAAACATGAGTCTTGGATCCAATGGAGTGGATCGGGTGCGTTCGTTGCGAAAATTTCCGGCGCAACTTCGTTGAGCGAACTTGTGCAGTAATGGCACCATTTCGACCAGTTTTGCATAGACCTTCGTGTAGTTACGAAACGGTCCGAAACGCCCCAAAATATGAGTTTTGGGTCAAATACATTTGATTGGGTTGGTTCGTTGCGAAAAATTCCAATGCAACTTAGTATAGCGAACTTGTGCGTTAATGGCACACGTTCGACCAGTTTTGCATCAACTTTCGTGAGGTAACGAAATATTCCAAAACGCCCCAAAACATGAGTTTTTGGTCCAACGGACTCGATCGGATGCGTTCGTCGCGAAAAATTCCGACGCAACTTCGTTTAGTGAACTTGTGCGTTAATGGCACCACTTCGGCCAGTTTTGCAACGGCTTTCGTGCATTATCGAAACAGTCCGAAACACCCCAAAACATAAGTTTCGGGTCCAATGGAGCGGATCGGGTGCTTTCGCTGCGAAAAATTCTTACGGAACTTCCTTTAGCAAACTTGTGCGTTAATGGCAGCAGTTCGGCCAGTTCTGCATCGAATTTCATGCAGTAATGAAACGGTCCGAAACGCCCCAAAACAAGAGTTTTGTGTCCAATGGAGTGGATCAGGTGCGTTCGTTGCGAAAAATTCCGACGCAACTTCGTTTAGTGAACTTGTGCGTTACTGGCACTAGCTCGGCCAGTTTTGCATCGACTTTCGTGCAGTAACAAAACTGTCCGAGACGCCCCAAAACATGAGTTTTGGGTCCAATGGAGTGGATCGGGTGTGTTCGCTCCGAAATATTCCGATGCAACTTGCTTCAGCGAACTTGTGCAGTAATGGCACCAGTTCGGCAAGTTTTGCATCGACCTTCGTGCAGTAACGAAACGGTACGAAACGCCCCAAAACATAAGTTTTGGGCCCAATGGAGTGGATCGGGTGGGTTCGTTGCGAAAAATTCTGACGTAACTTCGTTTAGTGAACTTGTTTGTTAATGGCACTAGTTCGGCCAGTTTTGCATCGACTTTCGTGCAGTAACGAAATGGTCTGAAATGCCCCAAAACATGAGTTTTGGGTCCAATGGAGTGGATCGGGAGCGTTGGTTGCCAAAAATTCCGATGCAACATCATTTAGCGAAGTTGTGCTTTAATGGAACCAGTTCGACAAGTTTTGCATCGACTTTGGTGCAGTAACAAAACGGTCCGAAACGCTCCAAAACATGAGTTTCCGGTACAATGGAGTGGATCGGGTGCGTTTGTTGCGAAACATTCCGAAGCAACTTAGTATAGGGAACTTGTGCGTTGATGGCACCAGTTCGGCCAGTTTTGCATCAACTTTCGTGTAGTAACGAAATATTCCAAAACGCCCCAAAACATGAGTTTTGGATCCAACGGACTCGATCGGATGCGTTCGTCGCGAAAATTCCGACGCAACTTCGTTTAGCGAACTTGTGCGTTAATGGCACCAGTTCGGCCAGTTTTGCATCTACTTTCGTGCAGTATCGAAACGTTCCGAAACACCCCAAAACATGAGTTTCGGGTCCAATGGAGCGGATCGGTTGCATTCGTTGCGAAAAATTCTGATGAAACTTCATTTAGCAAACTTGTGCGTTAATGGCAGCAGTTCGGCCAGTTTTGCATTGACTTTCGTGCAGTAACCAAATGGTCCGAAACGCCCCAAAACATGAGTTTTCGGTCAAATGGAGTGAATCGGGTGCTTTCGTTGCGAAAAATTCCGATGCAATTTAGTTTAGCGAACTTGTGATTTAATGGCTCCAGTTCGGACAGTTTTGCATCCACTTTCGTGCAGTAACAAAACGGTCCGAAACGCTCCAAAACATGAGTTTTGGGTCCAGTGGAGTTGATCGGGTGCGTTCGTTGCGAAAAATTCTGATGCAACTTAGTATAGCGACTTGTGCGTTGATGGCATCAGTTCGGCCAGTTTTGCATCAACTTTCGTGTGGTAACGAAATGTTCCAAAACGCCCCAAAACATGAGTTTTGGGTCCACTAGACTCGATCGGATGGGTTCGTCGCGAAAAATTCTGACGCAACTTCGTTTAGCGAACATGTGCGTTATTGGCACCAGTCCGGCCAATTTTGCATCGACTTTCGTGCAGTATCGAAACGGTCCGAAACACCCCAAAACATGAGTTTCGGGTGCAATGGAGCTAATCGGGTGCGTTCGTTGCGAAAAATTCTTACGCAACTTCGTTTAGCAAACTTGTGCGTTAATGGCAGCAGTTCGTCCAGTTCTGCATCGAATTTCATGCAGTAACGAAACGATCCGAAACACCCCAAAACATGAGTTTCGGGTCCAATGGAGCGGATCGGGTGCGTTCGTTGTGAAAAATTCCGACGCAACTTCGTTTAGCGAACATGTGCGTTAATGGCACCTGTTCGGCCAGTTTTGCATCGACTTTCGTGCAGTAACGAAACGGTCCGAAGCGCCCCAAAACATGAGTCTTGGATCCAATGGAGTGGATCGGGTGCGTTCGTTGCGAAAATTTCCGGCGCAACTTCGTTGAGCGAACTTGTGCAGTAATGGCACCATTTCGACCAGTTTTGCATAGACCTTCGTGCAGTTACGAAACGGTCCGAAACGCCCCAAAATATGAGTTTTGGGTCAAATACATTTGATTGGGTTGGTTCGTTGCGAAAAATTCCAATGCAACTTAGTATAGCGAACTTGTGCGTTAATGGCACACGTTCGGCCAGTTTTGCATCAACTTTCGTGAGGTAACGAAATATTCCAAAACGCCCCAAAACATGAGTTTTTGGTCCAACGGACTCGATCGGATGCGTTCGTCGCGAAAAAATTCCGACGCAACTTCGTTTAGTGAACTTGTGCGTTAATGGCACCACTTCGGCAAGTTTTGCAACGGCTTTCGTGCATTATCGAAACAGTCCGAAACACCCCAAAACATAAGTTTCGGGTCCAATGGAGCGGATCGGGTGCTTTCGCTGCGAAAAATTCTTACGGAACTTCCTTTAGCAAACTTGTGCGTTAATGGCAGCAGTTCGGCCAGTTCTGCATCGAATTTCATGCAGTAACGAAACGGTCCGAAACGCCCCAAAACAAGAGTTTTGTGTCCAATGGAGTGGATCAGGTGCGTTCGTTGCGAAAAATTCCGACGCAACTTCGTTTAGTGAACTTGTGCGTTACTGGCACTAGCTCGGCCAGTTTTGCATCGACTTTCGTGCAGTAACAAAACTGTCCAAGACGCCCCAAAACATGAGTTTTGGGTCGAATGGAGTGGATCGGGTGTGTTCGCTGCGAAATATTCCGATGCAACTTGCTTCAGCGAACTTGTGCAGTAATGGCACCAGTTCGGCAAGTTTTGCATCGACCTTCGTGCAGTAACGAAACGGTACGAAACGCCCCAAAACATAAGTTTTGGGCCCAATGGAGTGGATCGGGTGGGTTCGTTGCGAAAAATTCTGACGTAACTTCGTTTAGTGAACTTGTTTGTTAATGGCACTAGTTCGGCCAGTTTTGCATCGACTTTCGTGCAGTAACGAAATGGTCTGAAATGCCCCAAAACATGAGTTTTGGGTCCAATGGAGTGGATCGGGAGCGTTGGTTGCCAAAAATTCCGATGCAACATCATTTAGCGAAGTTGTGCTTTAATGGAACCAGTTCGACAAGTTTTGCATCGACTTTGGTGCAGTAACAAAACGGTCCGAAACGCTCCAAAACATGAGTTTCCGGTACAATGGAGTGGATCGGGTGCGTTTGTTGCGAAACATTCCGAAGCAACTTAGTATAGGGAACTTGTGCGTTGATGGCACCAGTTCGGCCAGTTTTGCATCAACTTTCGTGTAGTAACGAAATATTCCAAAACGCCCCAAAACATGAGTTTTGGATCCAACGGACTCGATCGGATGCGTTCGTCGCGAAAATTCCGACGCAACTTCGTTTAGCGAACTTGTGCGTTAATGGCACCAGTTCGGCCAGTTTTGCATCTACTTTCGTGCAGTATCGAAACGTTCCGAAACACCCCAAAACATGAGTTTCGGGTCCAATGGAGCGGATCGGTTGCATTCGTTGCGAAAAATTCTGATGAAACTTCATTTAGCAAACTTGTGCGTTAATGGCAGCAGTTCGGCCAGTTTTGCATTGACTTTCGTGCAGTAACCAAATGGTCCGAAACGCCCCAAAACATGAGTTTTCGGTCAAATGGAGTGAATCGGGTGCTTTCGTTGCGAAAAATTCCGATGCAATTTAGTTTAGCGAACTTGTGATTTAATGGCTCCAGTTCGGACAGTTTTGCATCCACTTTCGTGCAGTAACAAAACGGTCCGAAACGCTCCAAAACATGAGTTTTGGGTCCAGTGGAGTTGATCGGGTGCGTTCGTTGCGAAAAATTCTGATGCAACTGATGTGAACCCGCTAGGGTTTGTTCCCGATCTTTCGATGAGAGGCGGGGGATAACTCGATTTGAGATGGAGGCGACGTTCACGGCCCGACTACAGCCTTCCAAGGACGCTGCGCCTTAGCAACCGATACACCACCTCCAATGGCTGCCGCGATCTTGTGGAGCGCGACACCCGGCCACTAGGGCACCTGTCCTGCAAGCAATCGAAGAACCAGCAAGAACAAGTAGAACAAGCAACTCAATTGCAAATATGGAGATAATAACCAATCTGGAATCAACAAGGTGGGGTTCCGAATCGAGTAGAACGGATGGTCTAGTCGACACACGCGTCTACAAGGAAGTAGCAATGGCTAAACTTTCAACAAAACAAAAACCCCCCCAATCTGTTCATGGCGGCTCTAACCCTTATTAATACCTAGGAGGACGACCAAGAGGGTGTTTGAGTCGCACTCCAACCCTAGGACGCGTCCCTAATGGACCCGACTTGATACAAAGCCCATCGGGCCAAATTAAGATGTCGCAGCACCTTTAGACAGAAAACCAGTCGGTAGTATTTTGGTCATTGCGGACGAATCACGAGAGATATGGACTTGAGTCCGGATCCATATGAAACTAGACTTCATAAGCTTTCCACAAAGTACTTGAACGCCCCTATCCGAGTCCGTATGCGACCGTGGTGTCCGTCACAAGTTGGTGTTGTTCTGCAGTCCGAATCCAGCCTCCAAAACGTGTTGGACATGGACTCTTTCTTTCCTTGCACCAAAAGTGACGTGGTGGCCTGATGGAGAACATTGGGAAGACTTAGGCTTGGTCCCCAATCAACTTCTTTGGTCCTCCATACCTTCCATGTGTGTTTATTACATGTGGGTGTATCCATTCTGGTGATGTCCACATCATTCTCCCCTTCTTGGCTGCAAGTCGTCCTCGACTTGCTCCAACGGCATTCAAAGGTGCTTGCTTTGTTGTTGGAACATGGAGCGACGACTATGCTGCATGGGCACAACAAATAATGCTCCCGTTCTTCAGGCTGATCCTGTTGCATAAGAGAAAAACTAGAAAAACTTTGCAAGATATTATTAGTGTTAATGCAGCCCCCTATTTGCTCATGGTATTGTAGCCCAAAAGGATATTTCAGATTAGAACAGATATACACTTTATGCACCAAATATTCTCCTTTGATGTCATTTTTTCCAATTGCATGAAGCGAACAATGATTTAAACTTGGCAAATTAGAATCTAATTGAACCTTCTCTTTTAGACAATTTAGATTACACAGAATATTAAATTCAATATAACCCAAAGTATTTAAAGAAGACAACAATTTCAGTTTATCTTGTACACAAGTAATAGGATGAGAAGGATTATCTACAGCACATTCGTATGGTTCCAAACCAAAAATATCACACTTATTCATTAATTCTGGTATATGAGTAAAAGAAGTATTAGCACACAAGTCCTCTTTATCATAAGAAACAACAAGTAATTCATCTTGTGAAAAAGTTGAATCAGCAGCAGGTTCCACTATTCGTTGCTCTTTGTTAGCATGTAGAGTGGACAAAGTTTGGACACTATGAGTCACATCATTCTTGCAAGTATTCACAAATGAAAGAATTTCTTTTTCAGCATGGAGAGCAAGACAAAACAATTGACCGATATAGCAATAGGACTTGCCAATTAACAAGTTTCGAATTTCAGAATTGAGCCCTCTCATGAACCTATTCATAACATCTTCCATGCATTCATCCAATCCACCAAACATGATACAAATTTTAAAATCATGGTAGTATTGTTTCACAGTCCTACTACCCTGTTTTAATTTCTCTAGTTTGGTAAGCAAATGATCAACATAATATGCAGGAATATAGGCATCTCTAAAATGTATTTTGAATTCTTTCCAAGTTTGCGGAATAATGTTATGCCTACAAATATATTTCCATTCTAGCAAAGCATTTTCTGTTAAAATATTAGAGGCAATATAAATCATTTGTTTCTCCGACAGGTCATGCTCATCAAATTCATTATCTACTTTTAGCTCCCAATCAATGTAAGCTTTAGGATCAAACTCACCAGGATATAAAGGCAAGCATTGAATAATGTCCAGAATATTTTGTTGTTGTTTGCTCCGCTCAAAAATCACCGTATCACCTGCCATGATCAGTAGAAAACAAGAACACAAAAATAATATGTATCCTCCTGTCAACTACTAGAATGTGTCGGTTGTAATTCTCTCAAACTCAACTTGTTTAATACGAGCTCTTACCAGTTCTTACCAAGCAAAACAGGATGAGTCGGCAACCAACAAGTCAAGCACCTTGAAAGAAGTGTATCGGTGCCTTAGCAACAGAAAACTGTCAAGCTATAGTCGAGTATGTGGAGCTGTAGGTGGGCTGATCAAGGGAAAATACTAGCACCACGTTAGTCAGAAAAGCAAGCTGAATAATTGTTCAACGGTGGTACTGTGCTGGTCCTAGCATAGACCGTACTAGAGGCGCGAGCCTGGACACAAATGAAGTCACAAAGCACCAACCGAAACAGCAGGAACACAAAAGATGGATCAGCCCCTTTCTTCTTTTTCTTTTCTTTTCTTTTCTTTTCTGTTTTTTTCACTTTGTTTTCTTTTTTTCTTCTTCTTTTTTTTGTAGAGGACTAAAATCCTTTGTTTGACAAACAACGCAACAGGATTACTGCATATAGTTGCTACCAACTCAGATTGACAAAACTTGTTTCACGCAGCCAGACGCACAAATCTCCAAGTCGATTCTGGAGCACTTAGATGGAGTTTGTGACCCAGGTCAGATCCGTTGGAAAGATCACGAGTTACGCTTTCCAGATTGTACTAAAACTCGCAAATCGGAGACCGGACACAGAAACAATGAAAGTTTTCTTCCACTGATGAATTGAAACTCCGAGACAAAAAGAGGTGACAAGAACTCGAAACTCTAAAGGACTAAACTAAGACCAGCAACACGACGCAACCGATGCAACCGAAAACTCAACAAGCCCTAACTAAGTAGTACCAGCAAAGGCTCAAAGGGTTTATAGGATTGCCGGCAAACTAATCTACCTTTTTTTTGGTTTTTCTGGACTATAGGAAAAAAAATAGCAAAGATAAGTCTCTCACCGATAAACCTTGCTCTGATTACCAACTGATGTGAACCCGCTAGGGTTTGTTCCCGATCTTTCGATGAGAGGCGGGGGATAACTCGATTTGAGATGGAGGCGACGTTCACGGCCCGACTACAGCCTTCCAAGGACGCTGCGCCTTAGCAACCGATACACCACCTCCAATGGCTGCCGCGATCTTGTGGAGCGCGACACCCGGCCACTAGGGCACCTGTCCTGCAAGCAATCGAAGAACCAGCAAGAACAAGTAGAACAAGCAACTCAATTGCAAATATGGAGATAATAACCAATCTGGAATCAACAAGGTGGGGTTCCGAATCGAGTAGAACGGATGGTCTAGTCGACACACGCGTCTACAAGGAAGTAGCAATGGCTAAACTTTCAACAAAACAAAAACCCCCCCAATCTGTTCATGGCGGCTCTAACCCTTATTAATACCTAGGAGGACGACCAAGAGGGTGTTTGAGTCGCACTCCAACCCTAGGACGCGTCCCTAATGGACCCGACTTGATACAAAGCCCATCGGGCCAAATTAAGATGTCGCAGCACCTTTAGACAGAAAACCAGTCGGTAGTATTTTGGTCATTGCGGACGAATCACGAGAGATATGGACTTGAGTCCGGATCCATATGAAACTAGACTTCATAAGCTTTCCACAAAGTACTTGAACGCCCCTATCCGAGTCCGTATGCGACCGTGGTGTCCGTCACAAGTTGGTGTTGTTCTGCAGTCCGAATCCAGCCTCCAAAACGTGTTGGACATGGACTCTTTCTTTCCTTGCACCAAAAGTGACGTGGTGGCCTGATGGAGAACATTGGGAAGACTTAGGCTTGGTCCCCAATCAACTTCTTTGGTCCTCCATACCTTCCATGTGTGTTTATTACATGTGGGTGTATCCATTCTGGTGATGTCCACATCAGCAACTTAGTATAGCGACTTGTGCGTTGATGGCATCAGTTCGGCCAGTTTTGCATCAACTTTCTTGTGGTAACGAAATGTTCCAAAACGCCCCAAAACATGAGTTTTGGGTCCACTAGACTCGATCGGATGGGTTCGTCGCGAAAAATTCTGACGCAACTTCGTTTAGCGAACATGTGCGTTAATGGCACCAGTCCGGCCAATTTTGCATCGACTTTCGTGCAGTATCGAAACGGTCCGAAACACCCCAAAACATGAGTTTCTGGTGCAATGGAGCTAATCGGGTGCGTTCGTTGCGAAAAATTCTTACGCAACTTCGTTTAGCAAACTTGTGCGTTAATGGCAGCAGTTCGTCCAGTTCTGCATCGAATTTCATGCAGTAACGAAACGGTCCGAAACACCCCAAAACATGAGTTTCGGGTCCAATGGAGCGGATCGGGTGCGTTCGTTGCGAAAAATTCTGATGCAACTTCATTTAGCAAACTTGTGCGTTAATGGCAGCAGTTCGGCCAGTTTTGCGTCGAATTTCATGTAGTAAGGAAACGGACCGAAACGCTCCAAAACATGAGTTTTGGGTCCACTAGAGCGGATCGGGTGCGTTCATTGGGAAAAATTTTGACGCAACTTCGTTTAGCGAACTTGTGCGATAATGATACCTGTTTGGCTAGTTTTGCATTGACTTTCGTGCAGTAACCAAATGGTCCGAAACACCCCAAAACATGAGTTTTGGGTCAAATGGAGTGAATCAGGTGCTTTGTTTGCGAAAAATTCCGATGCAATTTCGTTTAGCGAACTTGTGCTTTAATGGCTCCAGTTCGGACAGTTTTGCATCCACTTTTGTGCAGTAACGAAACGGTCCGAAACGCCCCAAAACATGAGTTTTGGGTCAAATGGAGTTGATCGGGTGCGTTCGTTGCGAAAAATTCCGAAGCAACTTAGTATAGGGAACTTGTGCGTTGATGGCACTAGTTCGGCCAGTTTTGCATCAACTTTCGTGTAGTAACGAAATGTTCCAAAACGCCCCAAAACATGAGTTTTGGGTCCACGGGACTCAATCGGATGGGTTCGTCGCGAAAAATTCCGACGCAACTTCGTTTAGCGAACATATGCGTTAATGGCACCAGTCCGGCTTTTTTTGCATCGACTTTCGTGCAGTATCGAAACGGTCCGAAATACCCCAAAACATGAGTTTCGGGTCAAATGGAGCGAATCGGGTGCGTTCGTTGCGAAAAATTCTTACGCAACTTCGTTTAGCAAACTTGTGCGTTAATGGCAGCAGTTCGTCTAGTTCTGCATCGAATTTCATGCAGTAACGAAATGGTCCGAAACGCCCCAAAATATGAGTTTTGGGTCCAATATAGTGGATCGTGTGTGTTCGCTGCGAAAATTTCTGACGCAACTTCCTTGAGCGAACTTGTGCAGTAATGGCACCAGTTCGGCTAGTTCTGCATTGACTTTCCTGCAGTAACGAAACGGTTCGAAACGCCCCAAAACATGAGTTTTGCGGCCAATGTAGTGGATCTGGTGCGTTCGTTGCGAAAAATTCCGACGCAACTTCGTTTAGCGAACTTAGTCGATAATGACACCTGTTCGGCCAGTATTGCATCGACTTTCGTGCAGTAACAAAACTGTCCGAAACGCCCCAAAACATGAGTTTTGGGTCGAATGGATTGGATCGGGTGCGTTCGTTGTGAAAAATTCCCACGCGACTTCTATTAGTGAACTTGTTCGTTAATGGCACTAGTTCGGCCAGTTTTGTATCGACTTTCGTGCAGTAACGAAACGGTCCGAAGCGCCCCAAAACATGAGTCTTGGATCCAATGGAGTTGATCGGGTGCGTTCGTTGCGAAAATTTCCGGCGCAACTTCGTTGAGCGAACTTGTGCAGTAATGGCACCATTTCGACCAGTTTTGCATAGACCTTCGTGCAGTTACCAAACGGTCCGAAACGCCCCAAAATATGAGTTTTGGGTCAAATACATTTGATTGGGTTGGTTTGTTGCGAAAAATTCCAATGCAACTTAGTATAGCGAACTTGTGCGTTAATGGCACACGTTCGGCCAGTTTTGCATCAACTTTCGTGAGGTAACGAAATATTCCAAAAGGCCCCAAAACATGAGTTTTTGGTCCAACGGACTCGATCGGATGCGTTCGTCGCGAAAAATTCCGACGCAACTTCGTTTAGTGAACTTGTGCGTTAATGGCACCACTTCGGCCAGTTTTGCAACGGCTTTCGTGCATTATCGAAACAGTCCGAAACACCCCAAAACATAAGTTTCGGGTCCAATGGAGCGGATCGGGTGCTTTCGCTGCGAAAAATTCTTACGGAACTTCCTTTAGCAAACTTGTGCGTTAATGGCAGCAGTTCGGCCAGTTCTGCATCGAATTTCATGCAGTACCGAAACGGTCCGAAACGCCCCAAAACAAGAGTTTTGTGTCCAATGGAGTGGATCAGGTGCGTTCGTTGCGAAAAATTCCGACGCAACTTCGGTTAGTGAACTTGTGCGTTACTAGCACTAGCTCGGCCAGTTTTGCATCGACTTTCGTGCAGTAACAAAACTGTCCGAGACGCCCCAAAACATGAGTTTTGGGTCCAATGGAGTGGATCGGGTGTGTTCGCTGCGAAATATTCCGATGCAACTTGCTTCAGCGAACTTGTGCAGTAATGGCACCAGTTCGGCAAGTTTTGCATCGACCTTCGTGCAGTAACGAAACGGTACGAAACGCCCCAAAACATAAGTTTTGGGCCCAATGGAGTGGATCGGGTGGGTTCGTTGCGAAAAATTCTGACGTAACTTCGTTTAGTGAACTTGTTTGTTAATGGCACTAGTTCGGCCAGTTTTGCATCGACTTTCGTGCAGTAACGAAATGGTCTGAAATGCCCCAAAACATGAGTTTTGGGTCCAATGGAGTGGATCGGGAGCGTTGGTTGCCAAAAATTCCGATGCAACATCATTTAGCGAAGTTGTGCTTTAATGGAACCAGTTCGACAAGTTTTGCATCGACTTTGGTGCAGTAACAAAACGGTCCGAAACGCTCCAAAACATGAGTTTCCGGTACAATGGAGTGGATCGGGTGCGTTTGTTGCGAAACATTCCGAAGCAACTTAGTATAGGGAACTTGTGCGTTGATGGCACCAGTTCGGCCAGTTTTGCATCAACTTTCGTGTAGTAACGAAATATTCCAAAACGCCCCAAAACATGAGTTTTGGATCCAACGGACTCGATCGGATGCGTTCGTCGCGAAAATTCCGACGCAACTTCGTTTAGCGAACTTGTGCGTTAATGGCACCAGTTCGGCCAGTTTTGCATCTACTTTCGTGCAGTATCGAAACGTTCCGAAACACCCCAAAACATGAGTTTCGGGTCCAATGGAGCGGATCAGTTGCATTCGTTGCGAAAAATTCTGATGAAACTTCATTTAGCAAACTTGTGCGTTAATGGCAGCAGTTCGGCCAGTTTTGCATTGACTTTCGTGCAGTAACCAAATGGTCCGAAACGCCCCAAAACATGAGTTTTCGGTCAAATGGAGTGAATCGGGTGCTTTCGTTGCGAAAAATTCCGATGCCATTTAGTTTAGCGAACTTGTGATTTAATGGCTCCAGTTCGGACAGTTTTGCATCCACTTTCGTGCAGTAACAAAACGGTCCGAAACGCTCCAAAACATGAGTTTTGGGTCCAGTGGAGTTGATCGGGTGCGTTCGTTGCGAAAAATTCTGATGCAACTTAGTATAGCGACTTGTGCGTTGATGGCATCAGTTCGGCCAGTTTTGCATCAACTTTCGTGTGGTAACGAAATGTTCCAAAACGCCCCAAAACATGAGTTTTGGGTCCACTAGACTCGATCGGATGGGTTCGTCGCGAAAAATTCTGACGCAACTTCGTTTAGCGAACATGTGCGTTATTGGCACCAGTCCGGCCAATTTTGCATCGACTTTCGTGCAGTATCGAAACGGTCCGAAACACCCCAAAACATGAGTTTCGGGTGCAATGGAGCTAATCGGGTGCGTTCGTTGCGAAAAATTCTTACGCAACTTCGTTTAGCAAACTTGTGCGTTAATGGCAGCAGTTCGTCCAGTTCTGCATCGAATTTCATGCAGTAACGAAACGATCCGAAACACCCCAAAACATGAGTTTCGGGTCCAATGGAGCGGATCGGGTGCGTTCGTTGTGAAAAATTCCGACGCAACTTCGTTTAGCGAACATGTGCGTTAATGGCACCTGTTCGGCCAGTTTTGCATCGACTTTCGTGCAGTAACGAAACGGTCCGAAGCGCCCCAAAACATGAGTCTTGGATCCAATGGAGTGGATCGGGTGCGTTCGTTGCGAAAATTTCCGGCGCAACTTCGTTGAGCGAACTTGTGCAGTAATGGCACCATTTCGACCAGTTTTGCATAGACCTTCGTGCAGTTACGAAACGGTCCGAAACGCCCCAAAATATGAGTTTTGGGTCAAATACATTTGATTGGGTTGGTTCGTTGCGAAAAATTCCAATGCAACTTAGTATAGCGAACTTGTGCGTTAATGGCACACGTTCGGCTCAGTTTTGCATCAACTTTCGTGAGGTAACGAAATATTCCAAAACGCCCCAAAACATGAGTTTTTGGTCCAACGGACTCGATCGGATGCGTTCGTCGCGAAAAAATTCCGACGCAACTTCGTTTAGTGAACTTGTGCGTTAATGGCAACACTTCGGCAAGTTTTGCAACGGCTTTCGTGCATTATCGAAACAGTCCGAAACACCCCAAAACATAAGTTTCGGGTCCAATGGAGCGGATCGGGTGCTTTCGCTGCGAAAAATTCTTACGGAACTTCCTTTAGCAAACTTGTGCGTTAATGGCAGCAGTTCGGCCAGTTCTGCATCGAATTTCATGCAGTAACGAAACGGTCCCGAAACGCCCCAAAACAAGAGTTTTGTGTCCAATGGAGTGGATCAGGTGCGTTCGTTGCGAAAAATTCCGACGCAACTTCGTTTAGTGAACTTGTGCGTTACTGGCACTAGCTCGGCCAGTTTTGCATCGACTTTCGTGCAGTAACAAAACTGTCCAAGACGCCCCAAAACATGAGTTTTGGGTCCAATGGAGTGGATCGGGTGTGTTCGCTGCGAAATATTCCGATGCAACTTGCTTCAGCGAACTTGTGCAGTAATGGCACCAGTTCGGCAAGTTTTGCATCGACCTTCGTGCAGTAACGAAACGGTACGAAACGCCCCAAAACATAAGTTTTGGGCCCAATGGAGTGGATCGGGTGGGTTCGTTGCGAAAAATTCTGACGTAACTTCGTTTAGTGAACTTGTTTGTTAATGGCACTAGTTCGGCCAGTTTTGCATCGACTTTCGTGCAGTAACGAAATGGTCTGAAATGCCCCAAAACATGAGTTTTGGGTCCAATGGAGTGGATCGGGAGCGTTGGTTGCCAAAAATTCCGATGCAACATCATTTAGCGAAGTTGTGCTTTAATGGAACCAGTTCGACAAGTTTTGCATCGACTTTGGTGCAGTAACAAAACGGTCCGAAACGCTCCAAAACATGAGTTTCCGGTACAATGGAGTGGATCGGGTGCGTTTGTTGCGAAACATTCCGAAGCAACTTAGTATAGGGAACTTGTGCGTTGATGGCACCAGTTCGGCCAGTTTTGCATCAACTTTCGTGTAGTAACGAAATATTCCAAAACGCCCCAAAACATGAGTTTTGGATCCAACGGACTCGATCGGATGCGTTCGTCGCGAAAATTCCGACGCAACTTCGTTTAGCGAACTTGTGCGTTAATGGCACCAGTTCGGCCAGTTTTGCATCTACTTTCGTGCAGTATCGAAACGTTCCGAAACACCCCAAAACATGAGTTTCGGGTCCAATGGAGCGGATCGGTTGCATTCGTTGCGAAAAATTCTGATGAAACTTCATTTAGCAAACTTGTGCGTTAATGGCAGCAGTTCGGCCAGTTTTGCATTGACTTTCGTGCAGTAACCAAATGGTCCGAAACGCCCCAAAACATGAGTTTTCGGTCAAATGGAGTGAATCGGGTGCTTTCGTTGCGAAAAATTCCGATGCAATTTAGTTTAGCGAACTTGTGATTTAATGGCTCCAGTTCGGACAGTTTTGCATCCACTTTCGTGCAGTAACAAAACGGTCCGAAACGCTCCAAAACATGAGTTTTGGGTCCAGTGGAGTTGATCGGGTGCGTTCGTTGCGAAAAATTCTGATGCAACTTAGTATAGCGACTTGTGCGTTGATGGCATCAGTTCGGCCAGTTTTGCATCAACTTTCTTGTGGTAACGAAATGTTCCAAAACGCCCCAAAACATGAGTTTTGGGTCCACTAGACTCGATCGGATGGGTTCGTCGCGAAAAATTCTGACGCAACTTCGTTTAGCGAACATGTGCGTTAATGGCACCAGTCCGGCCAATTTTGCATCGACTTTCGTGCAGTATCGAAACGGTCCGAAACACCCCAAAACATGAGTTTCTGGTGCAATGGAGCTAATCGGGTGCGTTCGTTGC